>CM044011.1:56755195-57355195 GCA_024085815.1 Flaveria linearis
TTTTTGGTCATGAATAAAGAAGATCTGGGGCTGTTTTGCTCGTTGTTGTAGTTCAGTCACAAATCTGGGTTTGTGGGCTGCTCCAATAATCGTTTTTAGACATCAATTACACAAGGGTGTAAATTGATTGTTGTTGATTGCTCAACAAATAAAAAAGAGTAAATTACCATTTGCATTCCTGACATTTTTCCATTTTAACCGTTTGCATCCTTATAGTTTTAAAATTACCTCCTGACATTTTATATTATCTTCATTTGAGTGTCTATCGCTTTATTTTTATTTCAATTTTAGTCAAGGTAACTAACACTGATAGTTTTCTGTTAAATTAAAGTTGAAAAGATTAAACTACCCTAAAATTAAATAATAAAAAAAACATGTACACCTTCTCCCTTTCTTCTCATCTTCCTCAATGAACCCTAATACTAGAATCATATTGCTCCTACTCATCATCTCCCTTACATGCTTCTTCCTCTTATTCTACACATTCTCTCCTTCTTCCCCAATCTCATTACCATCGCGACCCCCCTTCACCACCATCGCAACCCCCCATCACCAACCACACAGCCCACCCCCCATACCACCACCACCCCCCCACCACCACCCCTATCACGACTATCAGCCCACTAATCCACTCAACCTCCTCCCATCACGACCACCAACACCCCCAAATCCACCACTACTCACCAACCGCAAAACCACCACACCCAACACCCTCAAACCACCAAAAAACACCATTTTTTTTCCCAAAGTACTACCACCATGATGATGTTTAAGAAACCCCACCAAAAATTCCATCTCATCCCTGTTCACCGCATCGCTGCCCTGGAATCCACCCTTCACCACCGGAAGCAGTCACCACCACCATCATCCCTCTATCACATCACCCCCGGTACCATATAAAACCCACTTCAGAGCCTTCCTTGTACGGATCTAGGGTGTTTGGCTATAGTTAAAGAAAATTTCCTGCAATTGTGAATAAGCATAGAAAATATGTTAATGAGGTTGATGAAAGCTTAATGGTCTTTCTAAAGTTAGAATTGGGGATTCAACTAAAGTCAAGGGAAAAGTCAACCAAATATAAAGAAATATGTAAGATTTGATGAAGATGAGAATGTTTATAGATTGTTTAAAAGCAAGCATGATAGTGTTTCAAGTGGTGGGGAGTAATAGCAGTAATGGTGATGGTGAAGAAGTCAAAGTAATTGAAGAAAACGGTGTTTCTTCAAAGAACCAGGAGTGGAAGAAGATGACTCTTCAGATTTGAGTGAAATAAACAATTTTATTCTTAAGGGCAATTTAGTCATTTTCATAAAGAGTTAACTGAAAAATTTAATAAAGTTAGTCATTTGGATTCAAACGGTGACAAAAATAAACGTTAGGGGCACATCGAGACTTGAAACTGCAAGGATATAAGTGGTTAAAATAGAAAAAGTCAGGGACACAAATAATAATTCATTTAATCAAAAACAAAAGAAACAGAGCTTTGTTTGATTATGATGTTTTATTGTTTGAAAGTCAAGAAAGACAATAAAAAATACAAAAAAACACTCTTGTTTGTATTTAAAATTAAGAGGGTAGAGAGATCAAGGTAAAAAGGAATTAAAACCAAAGTGTGGTTTGGTTTTATACAAAATTTAAGTGGAAATATTGATCATATACCAAAAGGAATTGGAGCCTAATATCAAAGGTTGTTATTAGTTGTTCAATCAAAAACAATAGTAGCCTGTTTTGGTAATTGAATCGCATAAAGAAAGAATGGGTGTTAATGTTGAAAAAAGTTGAAATCAACACGTATAAAAGATTCAAATTTCAGGTTTTACATTTTCAATTTAAATCTAAAATTTGTTTAACATTTTAATACGATTCGTATTGAAAGTTTAGAAATTGTTACCGATTCCCTTTGTAAAGTTAGATTGGACTTTCGAAATCAAGTTTAGTTATAAAAAACAATTAGAAGTTGTTCCTATTTGAAAACTAGGGTTTTTTTTAAAAAAAAATCGTTAAGATGACAGAAGAGTTGTTATTAGGAACCGATAAAAACACAATTGTAATTCATAAGCAAATTAGTTCTTCCTCCCCATTCAAATGTCCTATGTTGAAAACCATAAACTATCCTGTATGATCAATTCATATGAAAACCATACTTAGGGAAAATGGATTATGGGAAATGATTCAACCTAGTGCTAATGCAACCTGTTGAAAATAAAGATATGGTTGCGATTGCGTATTTATTTTAAGGACTACCGCAAGAGATGATATTACAAGTTGCAAATTGTGAAAGTGCAAAAACGATTAGGGATGTACTTAAAACAAGGCATGTCGGTGTGGATCGAGTGTAGAGAGCACATCTTCAAACACTCAAAATTGAGTTTGAGATATTAAAATAAATGAGGAAGACACTATCGATTCATTTATCGCAAAGCTTAATAGTATTGTCCACGAGGGCAAGTGGTGTTGGATCAACGTTTGATTAACCAACTTTAGTATGGAAACTTTTAAATTCTGTACAAAAAGGTTTATTCAAATTGTTGCAACTGTTGAACAATTTGTTGATCTAGAAGTGACATCTCTAGATGAGATAATTGGAAGATTGAAAGCTTTTAAAGAAAGGATCAATCTAATGAACGAAGGCCCGCTGAACAATCAAGAAAAGCTTTTGTTCACATGTCATGACAAGTCGAGTCATCAAAAACATTTTGAAAAACGTGGACAAAGGAAATCTAATTCATCACAAGGCAATAGGCGTGATTGAAAGTTTGGTCAAGAAAAGGAAGGAAAAGTTCCTTTCTATGACTAAAAGAAGAAAGATTACCCTAAAAGTTAAAGTCGATTGAAAAAGATATTAGGGAGGTTGAATGTTATAAGTCTCATGAATTTGGGCATTATACAAGAGATTGTCCTCAAGAAAAACAAGCATAAGAAAAGTCAAACATGGTATATGAAGATGAAGAAACGACTCTCTTGATGGCAGTTTTAAAGATAATGAGAAATATGAGGAAATATCCTTAGATGAAAAGGAATATAATTTTTCGCTCTCATTATCTAAATACTTTAATCATGAAGAACCAGAGTGGTCTGGTTTAATCGCTAAAAGGAGTCATGTTATAAGAAAAGACAAAGAAGATACGCATGGTGGTTACTATATTCAAGAAGAAACGAGTTGCATGGAGTATCAAGATACATCATCAAAGGATGTATTAATTAACACAAAGAAACAAGATTGTGGAAGATACTGAATCAAGTTACAAAAGAAGCGGTTGGAGACTTACCACTAAGAGACAAGCCTGTGGAGATTCATGGAAGTGGAGTTGGACTTGTCATAGAAGATATTCTAGAGGAATATGTTGATGTTCAAAACAAAGTTCGTGTTGTGAAGTTGAATCAGGAAATCAAGCAAAGGACAGGTAGGAAACCGAAGTTTAAAGACAAGGATCTTCTACAACATATTTGTGAATGAAGATACTAAAGATGAAAGCATGGATTAAGAAACTAGGGGGAAAATGTTGGAATACAGTTTCTAAATCCACATGATTCAAATTGTAGTAGTGTTTCATATGTGAAACATGGGTTTAAAATTAATGGGTCATATAAGTAAATAGTCTAAAGTATGTTGTGTGTCTATTATGTATTTATGTAAAGTCAAGGGGTCAAGTGTGTGTATGTTCTAAATTAGAAACTGTCCAACATGTATATATATGTATGTTTGTAGAAACGATGCCGATCATATTGTGTTATCAAATTGAAGTTCAAGTGTGTTGATCAAATTGTGTTTCAATTGTGTGTTTATTGAGATCTTGGGCAACACATAATGAATTAGGTAGATCGGACAGGTGACGCATCTGAATCCTAGTCCGACTCAAGTCATAAAAAGTGTTAGCTAGTGTTACTTTTTTCCCTTGCAGCAATAAGATCCTGAAAATTTTCCATGATCATAGATTATAAACATGATATAATCATTCATTTCAGTCACCTAAAACAAAGCAGACACAAGCATGAAGTCACATAAATGCATGCGCGTAATCGAAAATTGAACACATGTTTTTTTTCCTGCCATATGATAAATGTTTTTATATGAGACTACACTTAGACTTACAACAAGAGAAGAAAGTTGAACTTTTTTCAATATACCATTCTTTGTTCCAACAAAAGAAGAAAGTCTATTCGCTATTTACACTATATTGGCCTTCACCTAATTACAATGAGTAGTTCATCTGCTAATTTCTACATACATATCGGATCTTCAAGGGTCCATTTGCTAAATTTGCACTTCAGGATACAAACAGATACGAAAGAAACTTCTGGCTTGCGGCTTCAATGGTTGGGCCTTTTTAGTGGATTTGACATTTCTACGAAATAACCATATGTAAATGAAGATAATATTGATGATTGGATAACCATAAGACATGATGGAACATAAGCTTCCTACATTTTAAACCTGACTCTAAAAGAGATCATATCTAAAAGAGTTTTTTAAAGTTTTAGTAAAGATAATTTCTTTCTTTTATGCTTGTTTATAGGCTGTATCTCATCTGAATTCCTTCTTTTGTTCATATCTCAAAAAATAGTAATTAGTTTTTAGTGTGGTTAAACTAGTAAAAGGTATAAAAGTATATATTTGTGATCCGGTGATTTCAGTTTTCCTTCCTAAAATAAACATATAATAGTCTAATGTTTAGTCTTCAATAAAGGTCATTCTTGAGAATTTCATCCTGCTATGAGTACCAAGAATATATAATTTAGTTGTAACGGAACATCCCTTAAACTTTATTTGTGAATTGCCCTACACTGATCACTTTAATAGTCACCAAGGATCAGGATCTGTGATTTAAACCCAAAAGTCATGAGTGTAACCTTAGATATCTGTATAAATCTCTGTATGTATTCACTTAATTTACTATTGACATTAAAGAAACTTAAAATATAGTTTAACGTAAAGAAAAGTAATAAGATCACGCCATTAATTAAATCAAACTTCCAGTAAAAACAGAATTACCTTTAGGTTATAGTCAAAGACATAAAATTGATATCACACTCAATTAAGACTAGATAACTCCCAATCTTATTACCAAGAAAAATAGCTCAAAAACTTAGTAAGGTATTGCCATACATCATGACTCGATATATGCCAGATTTTATAGGCTAGACATCAAACACTTCCAAACCTATAATAATAAACTAACTTGAGACCCAACCAACTTGTTGGTATCCCATACAATCTGCCAGGAAATGAGGAAAGCAAGTGGGTGGAAGACAAAAAATGGGAAGACAAACATGGGTGGAGGATAAAGTTGATAAAGGAGGGAATTAGGCCAACAATCACCCCCCTAATTCCCGAACCGGGATAGAGAGAGGCCTTCCATACCAAGTAACCCACGCATTTCCATGAACTTGACTCGCGCAAGTGCTTTGGTGAGAATATCGGCCCTTTGCTTGTCTCCGCTAACATACTCAATCTCCACCAATTCCTTTTCAACGCATTCACGAATGAAATGATATCGCGTATCGATGTGTTTACTCCGACCATGGAACACGGGATTTTTCATCAATGCTATGGCTGACTTATTGTCCACCCAAATTAGTATCTTTTGCATCTCACCACCTATAATTTCACCATACAAACTTCGAAGCCAAATCGCTTGACATGCCGCCAAAGTTGCCGCCATAAATTCAGCTTCACAAGATGACAAGGCTACCGTATTTTGTTTTGAGAACACCATGAAATAGGTGTTTCACCAAAATAAAATACGTGTCCAGTAGTACTTTTACCGTCATCCGTATCGGTATTGTGACTACTATCACTATAACCTATGATCTTGTGACTTCCTCCCTGTTTGTACCGTAACCCATAACTCGTAGTGCCGGCAATATAACGAAGGATTTGCTTAACCGCAACTAGGTAAGAAACCATTGGAGATTGCATATAACGACTCGCAATTCCAACCACATAAGATAAATCCGGTCTTGTATTTAACAAGTAACGAAGACAACCAACCAACCTTCGGTAGTTCGTTGGATCAACCGGCTCACCTCTCTCGTCCTTTGATAACTTTAAACCTGGATCCATAGGACATTTAGCCGGATTACACTCGAGCAAGCTTGTTTCTTTTAGAATCTTCTTTGCGTACCCTTCTTGCTTGATTGTAATGCCTTTCTCGGTTTGCTTGACTTCAATACCAAGATAATAAGATAGTAACCCGAGATCGCTCATCTCGAATTTCTCCTCCATTTGCTTCTTGAATTCTTCGATTTTCTTAGTGCACGAGCTTGTCACGATTAAGTCATCTACATAAACACCCGTAATAATTAATTCATTGCCCTCGTGTTTAGTGTAAATTGCTTGTTCTTTCGAGCACCGCTTAAAACCAAGAATCTTCAATGTACTATCGAGCTTGAGATTCCAAGCTCATGGCGCTTGTCGAAGCCCATACAATGCCTTAGTTAACGGTAGACTTTTTCTTCGTGACCCTTCTTAACGAAGCCTTCCGGTTGACTAACATAAACCACTTGTTTTAAATCACCGTGTAAAAACGCCGATTTGACATCTAAGTGGTGAACTTGCCATCCTTTGCGAGCCGCATATGCAAGTAACAAACACACCGTTTCTATTCGAGCCACTGGCGCGAAGACCTCGTCGAAATCAATACCAAATTGTTGAACATAACCTTTCGCGACGAGTCTTGCCTTGTATTTTATGATCTTCCCGGATGCATCACGCTTCAATTTATAAACCACTTTAAACCGATTGGTTTAATATTACCCGGGAGTTTCGTTAAAGTCCAAGTTTTATTTTTTTCAATGGACTCTAACTCTACTTGCATTGCTTTTTCCCAAAACTTATTTCCTTTAGCTTGAGAATAACTTGTCGGCTCATCTTCTGCTGCAAGTAATAATTCTTCCGGTTCTTCTCGATTAACCCCATCTTGGACATGAAAGTCTTTAAATTTTACCGGCATACGTCTATGTCTCGTCGAACGTCGTAGGGGAGTTTGAACCTCAACATGGTCAGCAAAGTTAGGCATAGGCTCACCCGAACCTGCCTCCGTTGAGGCTGAACTGGCAGCCGAAGCTCCTGATGTCAGTGGGCTGCTATACTCAGTTGTGGAACCTGCTGAACCGCTGCCTGAAGCAGCAGTTTGCTGCTGAAATGCAGCAGTGTTTTGCTGCTGATTTGCTCCATCTTGCTGCTGATTTTCTGTTCCAGAAGCACCTTCCGGAGTGTGCGGGTCAGGGTCTAACTCGGTAGTTGTCTCGGATGAATGTCCGTCTTGATCCGAGTGAAGAAAGACTGTAAAGAATTCCGGGTCAGACCTGTTTTGCTTCCATTCCCAGCCACGTTTTTCATCAAATCTAACTGTTCTTCTGATACGAATCTTGTTCTCGACCGGGTCATACATCCGAAAAGCTTTACACCCTGGTTCCGAACCAAAGTATACCATCGGTCTTCCCCTGTCATCAAGTTTATATTGATCAACTTTGGGTTCCATCGCAAAACCCACACAACCAAACACGCGCAAAAACTCTAAATTTGGTTTTTTTTTAATAATGCCTCGTATGGTGTTTTTGTATCAACCGCTTTCGTAGGACTTCGGTTGAGTACATAAACTGAATGTTTAGCCGCTTCACCCCAAAATCTTTGTGGCACCTTGGTTTGCTTTAGCATACACCTCACCATACCTATTACCGTTCGATTGCGTCGTTCAACGACCCCGTTTTATTGTGGCGAATATGGGGCTGTAAGATGTCTTCGGATAGCATTGTTTTCACACCAATCATTGAACTCGGTTGATGTGAACTCACCTCCGCGATCAGTTCTAAATGTGCCAATCTTTAGACTCAAATCTTTCTCAACCAAAGCTTTAAATTGTTTGAATGTCTCGAACGCTTGATCCTTGGATTTCAAAAGAAAACACCACATATAGCGTGAGAAATCATCTACAATTAAGAACATATACCTACAACCTCCTGGTGTAGATGGTGTGATGTGACCACAGAGATCACCATGTAGAAGCTCGAGTGGTCTAGTGGCCCGATACATAGCTTTGGTCGGATACGGCTTTTGAGTCTGTTTCCCAATCAAACAACAATCACATATGTTTGAAGGGTGATTAACAACGGGCATACCACGAACCATGTTCTTTGACCCAATCCTCCTCATTGATCAAAGTTAAGATGCCCTAGACGGGCATGCCAAAGCCAAGAAACATCATCAAGCTTAGAAAGCAAACATACCGGAGAACCAATCACGAGCTTGATTTTATACATCCGATTAATTTCACAAAACACCTTCATCATAAGAGTTCTTGCTTTGTCATACACTAGCAAAACATCGTCTTCCATCACGACCTTGCACCCCGTCTCAGTAAGTTGTCCCAAACTAATGATGTTGGAACGAAGGCTCGGAATATAGTAAACTTTCGTTAGTATTCTATGTTCACCGGTTTTAGTTGTGAACAAAATTAAGCCTTTTCCTTCAATAGTAACACAAGAATCATCACCAAAACGTACCTTGCCGGTTACTCGTTCGTTTAGCTCCGAAAAGAATTCTTTGTTCCCCGTCATGTGGTTAGAAGCTCGATTATCTAAGTACCATAAATTCTCCTCCCCATGCATGGATTTGAATTTTTTCGGGTTCACATTCTCTTCATTCAAGTATACCATCTCGCTTGAATTCATCATCATAAACAAGGTTGCATCAGTTTCTTCAGTAAGATTTGATTCTTGTTCTTGCTTTCGTTCTGGACAAGTCGAAACGTAGGGACCAAGCTTGTCACATCTAAAGCATTGAATTTCAGACTTATCTTTCTTCGGTTGTTGTCGGTTGTCGTTGTTTCTTTGACCCGAGCCCTTTGACCAACTTCCTTTACCGTTGTCTTGGTTTTGGTTGGTATATTGTCCTTGACCCGAACCACGTCCACGACCCCGTCCCCTCCTTCCAGAACCATTACGACCACGACCTCCATTATTGTATTTGTGGTTTGAGGACGATTCCCCTTGAGAAAATAGTAGCTGACCTTGACTACCAACCGGATCTTTTTCCTCCTTAATTCGTTCCTCGTATGCCTTCAAACGACCTACCACATCATCAAAGGTAATAGTTTTCAAGTCGACCACTTGCTCGATCGAAGCCACCATGTGAATAAACTTTCTCGGTAAGCCATTTAAAAACTTCTTGACTAACTTGGGTTCATCGATCGTAGTAGCCAAAGAAGCTGCCTTTGATGAAAAACCTGATAATAAAGAAGCAAACTCGTCCACCGTGCTTTGTTCCTTCATCTTCAGATTTTAAAAGTCAAACATTAGGGTTTGAAGCCGTGCTTCTCGAACCCTTTTTGCCCCGAGATTCCGGGTCTTCAACGTATCCCACATCTCCTTAGCCGTAGTCAGATTTCCAACTTGATGTATCTGATTTTCTGGAATAGATTGAAATAACAACGCTATTGCCATGTTGTTTTTCTTCACATCCACTGCCGTACCTGGTTCGATTTGCTCCCAAACTCCATGCACGTTAAAGATTGCTCTCATCCGCATGGCCCATATTGTATAATTTGTTTGAGTCAACATGGGACACGCGAGTGAGGAAGAAGAAATACCACCTGGTTCTTTAATCGTTCCCGACCGATCACCTTCAACTTCACCCATCTTTGACCTCTTCTTGTAAACTTGCAAAGGTGTACTAACCTGATGTTCCAGCCCTTTGAATCCAAACACAACCTGATTAGTTCTGAATTAGTTTCTCAGAACTAAACCAAACTGCAAAACTTTAACCGAAAAACCCTATACTCAAGTCCGGTTTGCTGTTGTTGCAAATAACTCGAACCCGCCTGGTTCAAGCCTTCAAAACTGATCAGCCTGCTGCTGATTAATTCTCCAGCTGCTGTTGCTACTGTAACCTTTCTCGGCTGGACAGAACAGAAAAAAATGACCCAGACAGATCACCAGACTTGCTGCTACTGCTGGTCGGTTCTGATGCAACCCCTTGCTGTTGTTTCTGTCTCGCTGGAAACCCTCCTGGTTGCCGAGAACTTCAACTAATCGGAGTGGAATTGAACTGGCTCTGATACCAATTCAAAGACATAAAATTGATATCACACTCAATTAAGACTAGATAACTCCCAATCTTATTACCAAGAAAAATAGCTCAAAAACTGAGTAAGGTATTGCCATACATCATGACTCGATATATGCCAGATTTATAGGCTAGACATCAAACACTTCCAAACCTATAATAATAAACTAACTTGAGACCCAACCAACTTGTTGGTATCCCATACAATCTGCCAGGAAATGAGGAAAGCAAGTGGGTGGAAGACAAAAAATGGGAAGACAAACATGGGTGGAGGATAAAGTTGATAAAGGAGGGAATTAGGCCAACATATAGTCACCTTGCTGGGAGGAAAGAATAAAGGTTCAAATAAAAAGAAGCTACATTTCGTTGTAATTAGCTTTAACTTTTTATGTGTAAACAAGTAAACACCCTCATTAACAAAGAGCATATCAGTGGCATAAATTTGAAGACCTTATAAATCAGTTAAAATTCCTATTTCATATGTTTCTATTTTCAAATTGAAAGGTGTTATTGGTGTTTTGAATTGGTTATGATCGACACCAATTTTACAAATATACAATACAAACAATCTTGTATCTGTTTTATGTCATGTGAAAGAAATTTAATTGGTGTTTAGACAGGTTTATTTATGTGTCATTTGTGGAAGTATATATTTCTTATTAAAGGATACGTAAAACTAAAAGATAAGTGTAGATCAGATGTAATTAAGTGACCATTCTTCTACGAAGCTTATTGATTATGTGAAGATTTAAATACATGAATATTAAGTTCCTAAGTTAAAATAACTAGGTCTTAACACCCCGCGCGTTGCGCGGGGAATCCAAAACACGTTATAACCGACGTCTAAGACACCCTAGCAAAACCTTAACATTCATTTCATTAAGATCCACACCCTCCTAATATCCATTCGATATAATTTTAACAATCAGATTACATATGTTAAACTCAAATTGCATTTTGATAAAAAAGTTGATCGAATACATAATATGTAACTTTATAACACCACGTTAATCTAAATCCAACTTAACATGAGGCTCAGAAAAGACAGGTTATTGTGGCTGCAAACAAAACGTTTGCCACGCCATAACAACAACCATTTGGAGTCATTTATCATCATTGCCTTAGAGTGAAACACTACCATATAACAACACACTTTACGCCCCAAACAACAATTTGCGTTTGTTTGTAAGGGCAAATACAAAATGTGCACCTCACATGTAGTTGAAATGAAAAGTTACCCTCTATACTGTTCAATCACCTTGCTTTTTTCATACATAGGTAAATTTATAATAAAGCTCAGTCTCATAATCAGAGAGGTGTGGTTACATGTGTAAAGCCACACACCAATCCAAACAATAACAACCATGGCTCCAAAGGTATCATTCAGACATTTCTATCGAACATCTCATCTGCACGGCTCAGTTATGCATCACAACCACGGAATTTTCAAATCGAACTAAAGAAATCAAATAAGTTATAGATCAGAAGCAAGAACTCAAAAAACCCCCAAATATCAACAACAAAGTTTCACACCGACAAAATCGATCCATGAATCAAAACCTAGACACCTTCATCACCCATACCACCGACTACCTCTCCATCATTACCCCGACCACCGTCATCACCCCCACCCCGACCACCGTCATCACCCACGTGACAACGCGACTACCCCCTCAACCTCATCACCCGTACCACCGTCGTCACTCCCGTCACAGCGACGGCCCTCTCACCATCATCACCCACACCACCGATCGTATCACCAATACCCAGACGAACCCGTAACTTTTATGGTCCCGATAAGCTCGTTAATAGGTGAATCATGACTCAATGGTTGTTGCATGTTGTAGATCGGGAAAGAAAGAGGTTATTGAAGTGCAAACCACCGCTGCCATGGCTAACCTTTTTAGGCCTCGCCAGTAGCAGTGGCAAGCACCGATCGTCTGTTGTAGTAGCGGTGATGGTGTGACGGCGGAGACGCGATGGTGGCGGGGTGACGGTGGCGGGGCGACGGTGGCGGGGCGACGGTGGATGTGAGATGGTGTAGATGAAGCCCTTCCTTCCCTCTTCCATTTCTATTTCTCTCTACAAATAATGCATCTAAATGAAGAAGATGACTTTAAATGGATAACAAAGTAAGTTATCAAAATACCCTTTGAAACAAACTTGAAATGACAGGGTTACCCTCGGTTTACTATTCAACTGTTCATCATCTTGCTTTTTTCATATATAGTAATGACTTGATGATGTTAGTGAGTGATATGTTAACTGGGCCTGGCCGTTATCTTTGTCGGGTTGATTCAGATCCGGGTCCATCAGGTACTAGGTCAGCAGGTTAACAATGTCAAAGCCTCGAATCATGGGTAAAATAGGGACGTGGAAGTTATTTTGCTTTTGCATGTTTGTTTTTGTTTAAATAAAGCTAGAATAGCTGTAATTTTTTTAAGAGAGTGAACCTGCAAGTTTATTCTTTGTTTTTGCTTTCCTTTGTAATTGTATTTGCCATATTTTGCTTGAGAAAATTCGGATCCTTTGGTTCCAAAACCAGTGTGTGTTGTGCATCTCATACCATTGATTCCATCAATTGGTATCAGAGCATAACCAGGTTCGTTTATGCCCAAGTATCTCAGATTCGAGACGGTGTCGATTGCAACACAAATTGGAGTTTCAAAAGAGATCGGTGGTGTACCGTTTGTCTGTAAAAGAATAGTGAGGTAAACTGAAATGTATTTTTGTAGTATTATTATTTGAGATGACAAGAGAGGAGTATTTATAGTTGTACATAGGAGATTCTAGAAGAGGATGTAACTAACTCAACTATCTCAACTATCTCAACTAACTCAACAAACTCAATTAGAGCACATGTCTAATTAGACTAACTAACTATGTAACATGACTAATATGCCCCCTCAAGCTGAGCCGGGAGAAGTCACGCAAAGCTTGGATCGTAGAAGATCAAACCGTGAGGAGGACAAACCCTTTGTCAACAAATCTGCGGGCTGAGAAGCAGTAGGAACATAGCGAACACATAGTTGCTGGGTCAACACCATATCCCGAACAAAATGTAAATCAATCTCAATATGCTTCGTGCGCTGATGAAAGATAGGATTAACAGCCAAGTAAGTAGCACCAATGTTATCACACCAGAAAGTAGGCATGTGTGACTGGGGAATAGATAATTCCCGTAGCAAAGACATAATCCACCGAAGTTCAGTGGCAGCATGGGCTAGAGCACGATACTCAGCCTCCGTACTCGAACGAGCAATAGTATGTTGTTTCTTGGAACTCCAACTAATGAGGTTGGGACCAAGAAACACACAAAATCCCGTAGTAGAACGACGATCATCCGGACAATCAGCCCAGTCTGCATCGGAATAACCATAAAGATCATAAGAAGTAGAACGACGAATAGTCAAACCATGAGAAGATGTGCCACGAAGATAGCGTAAAATACGCTTAACAGCAACCCAATGACGATCAGTAGGAGTCTGTAAGAACTGAGACACTTTACTGACAGCATAACTGCTTGCCTGATACTACAGGATCATCCAAAGGAGTGCCAGAGTGTCGAGATAACTGCTTGCCTGATACTACAGGAGTAGACAACGGATGACAAGTAGCCATACCGGTACGCTGTAACAGATCAAGCAAGTAACGCTGCTGTGATAAATGCAGACAATCATCAGTAAACGTCGCCTGAATACCCAGAAAATAGGACAAGGAGCCCAAATCCTTGAGGGCAAACTGAGAGTCCAAGCGAGAAATCAATGAGGCAACAAACTCAGAGGAACTCCCAGTAATAATAATGTCATCCACATAAACCAAAACATAACAAGTATGGCCATCACGCTGATAAATAAACAAGGAAGTATCAGAGAGACACTGAGTAAAACCACTAGTCAAGAGAGCAGAGGAGAGCTTGGAAAACCAAGCTCGAGGGGCCTGTTTGAGACCATAGAGAGCCTTCCGAAGAAGACAAACATGATGAGGATGAGAAGGATCAATAAAGCCAGGTGGCTGAGACATGTAGACAGTCTCAGACAAGTCACCATGAAGAAAAGCATTGTTGACATCAACCTGACGAATAGTCCAACCACGAGAGAAAGCAACAGATAAAACCAAACGAATGGTAATGGGTTTAACCACAGGACTAAATGTCTCAGTATAATCCACACCCTCTGTCTGATGAAAGCCTTTGGCAACAAGCCGGGCTTTGTAACGACTAATAGAGCCATCAGGATTATGCTTAATGCGATACACCCATTTACAGCCAACAATGTTGGCAGATGGAGGAGGAGAAACAAGATCCCACGTGTGATTGGAATGCAAGGCACCAAACTCAGTGAGCATAGCATCCCACCAAACAGAGTGACGCTGAGCCTGAGAAAAGGTGGAAGGCTCAGATGTGGGAGCAGAAGTAGCATGAAAAAGAACATGATCAGGGAACTGTCTAGGCTGACGAGTATGATCACGAGAACGAGTGACCATAGGATGAGTAGGAGGAGGAGGAAGAGAAGAGGTAGTAGGAGGAGAAGAAGGTGGAGAGATAGGAGGAGGAGAAGAAGAAGAAGAAGAAGAAGAAGGTGAGGAAATAAGTGGATACGAAGGAGGAGGAATGTCAAAAACAGGAGAAACAAGAGAATCAGAAGAAAACGAGGTGCCAGGAATATCAAATGTAGACTCATGAAAAAGTACATGACGAGAAGTGATAGTACGAGAAGTAGAGGGATCATAGCACAAATAGCCACGATGACTTGGTGCATAACCAAGAAAGATGCATGGCATAGATTTGGGTGAAAGTTTGTCGGGACGTGTGTCACCAAGAAACGGATAACACAAACACCCAAAGGTACGTAAGAGAATAATCAGGAGGAGTGCCAAAAAGAATCTCATAGGGAGAAGAGAAATGAAGAACCGGCGTAGGTAGCCAATTAATAAGAAAGGCAGCAGTTGCATATGCATCATACCAAAATTTCTTTGGTAGATGAGCATGAAATAAGAGAGCACGAGCAACTTCTGAAAGATGGCGGTTCTTGCGCTCAGCCACCCCATTTTGTTGGGGTGTATAAGGACAAGAAATCCTATAAGTAATGCCACAGTCAGACAGATAACGAGCCATATCACCATGAATCAGCTCAGGAGCACCATCACACTGAAGGTGTTTGATGGTGCAGGAGAAAAGATTTTTGACAAGAGGTCGAAAATGACGAAAACATGCAACCGCCTGCGTCCGACTAGTCAAAGGATACATCCATGTAAATCGACTATAATCATCAATGAAGGTGATAAAATAACGATAACCAGAACGTGATACAACAGGAGAGGGTCCCCAAATATCACAATGAACAATATGCAATGGAACAGTAGAATGAGAAGTATTAATATGAAATGGTAATCGAGTAGATTTGGAGATACAACATGAGTTACAAGGTGTAGATACAAATTTATTTGATATTGGTAAAAAAGAAAGCCTAGACAGAACATGATCAGAAGGATGTCCAAGACGAGAGTGCCACAGCTCCCGTGAAGTAGTGAAGTCAGTAGAGAGAGAGTACAGCTGATACGGACTAGCTCGCATGTGGTGGAGGAGTAGCCCGGTGGGAGTCTGTATAGACAAACCAGAACATGAGAATGAAACAGATATAGGATAATCAGAAAAAGCTGAGTAATAGATAATAAGTTCTTGGCAAGGCCAGGAACAACAAGAACATAACGAAGTAATAATGTGCAACGAGATAAATGAAGATAGGAAAACCCGATATGAGATATAGAAAGAGAGGTACCATCACCGACAATGACACGCTCAGATCCAGTGTAAGGAACTGTACCAAATACAATGGATTGATCAGAGGTCATGTGGGCACTAGCACCAGAATCAGGTATCCAAGAATCAACATTTTGACACGTGCAAGAAAAATCAGCGTGAAGGCCATAATGATCAGCGGAAGACCAATTTTGAAAGTGAGCAGGCTCAAAACCTGCTGGCCCAGATCCAAAACCAAGACTGGAGTTAGGCAGCCCAGGAGTAAGTGGGGCTGAAACTGATCCAGTAGCACCAGGTCCATGATAATTCGGCACAGGTCCAAGAAGACCGGGCCCATTCCCAAGACTATATGCGGATGAATCTGAATGTAAATAGGGGCGAAAATCAGCAAGGTGAGCAGTGAAGTTTCCACCGCCACCATTACCCCCACCGGAGGACCATCTGCTGAAACCACCACCACCGCGACCGCGACCACCACCGCGCGGTCGAAAACCACCACCGCGACCACCATTCGAACCACCAGTGAAGTTTCCTCTGCTAGATACACCAGATGACGTGTATCTAAAGTAGCAATTTGAAGCCTTATGTCCGGATTTTGCACAGATCTGACAAATTATCGCTTTAAATTCATCAAGATGAGGTGGATTTGGTGTGGAAGCAACCATAGCAGTAAGCGGTGGAGGAACCGACGGTTGGCGCTGTTTGAGACGAACTTCATAGGTGAGTAAACGCGATCGGAGCTGTGAGAAGGTAAGAGTTTTGGTTTGATTTTCAACATTCATAACAAAATTCTCATATTCAGGGCTTAAACCTTGAAGAATTTGTAGAACAAGAAGCTCATCTGAGATTGGATCTCCGATTGCGTTTAACGAATCAACTATTTCCTTGGCTTCGTTAAGAAACTCAACTACTGATTTTGTGTTCTGTTTTAGGAGATGAAACTGAGTTCTCAATTGTGACTGTTTTGCAAAGACAATCTGAACAAAAGAGTCTTCAATTGACGTCCAAAGTGAAGCTGCAGAAGTAGAATTTCGAGCAAGATGCATGATAGATGGAGAAAGAGTGGCGGTAATCAATGCTTGAACATAGCCATCACATTTCTCCCATGACTCTCGTTCTGTTGAATCTTCTGCTGGTATTTGAACATCAGATTTCAGGAGCTTTAAAAGCCCTAATGTCTTCAACATAGTGGTAAGTTGATGTTTCCAATTGAGATAATTGTTATCATCAAGTTTGATAGAAAGAAAATTTGCTATATTTGGTAAAGTATTTGTTTGTGTGGATGAAGAATTTGTGGAGGTGAACGAGAAAGATGATGAAGATGAAGCAGAGGCCATGATGAGAAGATTGCCGGAATCTCACCGGAGATTCAGATTACCGGCGAGTGTTCACCGGAATCTTCAGAGCTCAAAGCTCTGATACCATAAAAGAATAGAGAGGTAAACTGAAATGTATTTTTGTAGTATTATTATTTGAGATGACAAGTGAGGAGTATTTATAGTTGTACATAGGAGATTCTAGAAGAGGATGTAACTAACTCAACTATCTCAACTATCTCAACTAACTCAACAAACTCAATTAGAGCACATGGCTAATTAGACTAACTAACTATGTAACATGACTAATAGTCTGTCCGATGTTAACGTCCACTAATTACACATCCTGGGCGATAAAGATGGAGGCAATCATGGATGCCCAGGGGGTATGGGAAGCCGTAGATCCACTGGTCGGAGAGACTGTGGATGAGAAGAAGAGTAAAACCGCTCGAGACTTTATTTTCAAGTAGTACCAGAGGAGGTGTTGTTGCAGATAGCCAACAACAAAATCGCCAAGGATGTATGGAACTAGCTGAAGACACGTTACTTGGGGGCCGACCGAGTACAGAATGCTCGGCTCCAAACCTTGAGGAGCGAAATGGAGATCCGAATGATGAAAAAAATGAAACAATCGATGATTTTGCAGGAAAGATGAGTGCGTTGGCCTCAAATTCAACAGGTTAGGAACTATAGTAGATGATGCAATACTGGCAGAAAATTGCTGGATTCAATGCCAGAAAAATTTCTTTAATTGGTGGCGTCTATCGAACAATACTCGGACATTGATACGATGCCATTCAATGAAGCAGTTGGGCGACTGAATGCTTATGAAGAACGTCTCCGGGTTAAGGATACAAGCGGAGATAGTCAGGAAAATTGCTACTCACTCAATCAGAATGGAAGGCAAAACAAAAGAGTTCTGGTCACGATTTTCAGAAAGATGGATGTGGAAAAGGTCGTAGTTCTGGGAATATCGATGGTCGTGGACGAGGTAGAGGAAGAGGCCGAGGTTTCGGTCGGGTAAGAGGTGGTCATGAGACATTCAACAATAACCAGAAGGGAGCAATGGGGAGCCGTGACAAAAGTCATATCAAATGTTTCAACTATGATTTATTTGGACACTATGCCATTGAATGTCCAAAGGCAAAATCAAGTGAAAGAGAGGCAAATCTTGTTCGAGAAGAGGAGCCTGCACTTCTCATGTCCGTATGCATTAAAGAACCTGTCATGGTTTTGCTAAATGATAACAAGGTATTACCAAAACAATACGGTTCCGGTAATATAGACGATGGTGAATGGTATCTCGATAATGGAGCGAGCAATTATATGACTGGAGAGCGAAGTTACTTCACGGAACTTAACGAGATGATGCATGGAAGTGTCTGGTTTGGTTACGGTTCAGCAGTCGTGACCAAAGGGAAAGGTTCGGTGTTATTTGAATGCAATAATGGAGAGCAACGGCTCATCACTAGAGCGTATTACATTCTAGAGTTGTGCAGCAACATAATAAGCCGTGGCCAAATTAAATGACCAAGAATGGGTGCAAGGTGGTCATGAAACAAGAATGTCTTTGGTTGTATGAAGAAGGTCATAAACTTCTCATGAAAGTTACATGTTTGAAGAACCGTTTTTACAAAATCAAGCTGCGATTGGGTTTGCCAAAGTACTTCATTGCATCATTGAAGGTTGAAGCGTGGCTATGGCATGCACGCTTAGGCCATCTCAATTTCCAAGCATTGAAGCAAGTATCGTCCAAGCAACTAGTCATGGGAGTACTGAAGATTAATCACCACATACAACTCTGTGAAGCATGCCTTGTCGGTAAGCAAAGCAGATCGCCATTCCCTACTCGCAGTGAGTATAGAGCTACCAGACTACTGGCACTCGTTCATGCTGAGTTGTGCGGGCATATTTCACCACCGACAAAGGCAGGTAACCAATATTTCATGTTGTTGGTTGATGATTATAGCAGGTTTATATGGGTGTATATAATCAAAACAAAGGTGAAGCTCTTTCGGTACTTAAGAGATTCAAGTAGGCTACCGAGAGTTAATGCGGGTACAAAGTGAGAGTTTGAATACAGATTGTGGAGGGGAGTACACAAGTATAGAATTCACAACATATTGTGAGCAACATGGAATACATAGGTTGCTTACGACTCCATACTCCCCCCAACAAAATAGGGAAGTAGAGAGACGTAATCGATCTATACGATCAATATGACGAGGAGCATTATGAAGGCAATGGGAGTACCACGTGATCTATGGGGTGATGCAGTCAGGCATGCTGTTTATATTAATTCTGAACCGAGTCCAAACTAATTCACTTGAAGATAGAACACCATATGAGGCATGGACGGGAAGAAAGCCAAATCTTCATCATCTGAAGGTGTTTGGTTGTGTAGCCCATATGAAGGTACATTCAGTCCATACCAAGAATCTAGATGACAGAAGAAAGATGGTCATTTACTGGGGAATAGAACCAGGAACAAAAGGGTACAGGTTGTTTGATCCCAAAGAAAACAAGATATGTGTTAGTCGTGATGTTATGTTTGAGAAGGAGAAAAGGTGGGTTTGGGCTCAATATTCAGGAGATGATGGATGGAAACATAATGGTCCAGAATGGATGACTTTTATGGTTAACATAGAACAAAACAATAACAACAAGAAACATCACTGAATGACAATACAATTAGTGATGAAGAATGCAGCGGTTTTGAGCATGGGAATGATGATAAAAACAATGGGTTTGAACACGATCAACTGGACTCGATCAAACGTACTCTCCCGAGCAGGTAACTTAAAATGTAGATACCAAAGTAAATCATCACGGTAGATAAAATACTCACGAAATTCTTATATATGATCACATACCACCGAGAGGATTCAAATCTCTTAAAGATGTCTATACCAGAGCCCGGAGATCGAGCCCGAGATTGATGAAGTGTTGCTACTGATTGACGAGCCAAAGTGTCATAAAGAAGCTGTAGCAGACAAGAGATGGTAGGAGGCCATGAATCGAGAAATGGAATGTATTGAGAAGAACAGAACATGGGAGCTTACAGACTTGCCATCGGGTAATAAACCTATTGGACTTAAATGGGTTTTCAAGATAAAGAAGGATCCTTCAGGGGAGGTTACAAAATATAACGCCAGATTAGTGGTGAAGGGTTACGTTCAAAGGCAGGGAATTGACTTTAAAGATGCATTTGCACCGGTGGCCAGACTCGAAGCAGTCAGGTTCTTGTTGGCTTTAGCAACTCGAGAAGGGTGGCTCGTGCATCACCTAGATGTCAAGTCAATGTTCTTGTATGGTAAGCTAAAGGAGGAGGTATACATGTGGATGATCTGATTGTAACAGGAACCAATAGAGCTGAAATTACAAACTTTAAATCACAGATGGAGAAAAATTTTGAAATGAGTGTTTGGGCTCATTTTAATACTGCATGGGAATCGAAGTGTTGCAAGGAGATGATTGTATCACTATGAAACAAACTGGACATGCAAAGAAGATTCTTATATCTATCAGGATGTTCGAATGTAGCCCAGCCATGTATCCAATGGAGCCAAAGTGGAAGTTGACCAAAGATGAAGATGGTGCACTAGTAAACCCAACTAATTAAAGAAGACTAATTGGGAGCTTAAGGTATCTGGTTCAGAGCGGACTTGATCTTAGCTTTGAAGTTAGGGTAACTAGTCGATATATGGAAAACCCAAAAGAGTCTCATTTACAGGCTGTTAAACACATACTTAGGTATGTGAGAGGCACAATGGATTATGGTATTAAGTATCAAAGAACCGGAGAAAGGAACTTGATAGGATACAACGACAACAGTCATACAGGAGATTAAGAGGATTGGAAAAGCACATCTGGTGTGGTCTTTTATTTCGCTGGTGCACCTATTATGTGGAGTTCACAAAAGCAGAAAACAGTGGCATTTCCGTCGTGTGAGGCGGAATTTATGGCAGCCACAGCTGCTGCATGTCATGCTCTCTGGTTAAAGGGCTTATTAAGTGAGTTAACTGGGTGGAAGGAGCAACCAATACAACTTTATGTTGATAACAAATCAGCGATAGCACTAATAAAGAATCCGGTATTTCATGGAAGGAGTAAACATATCCATACAAGGTTTCATTTCATCAGGGAATGTACCGAAAGAGGACAGGTGAAGGTAGATCACGTAAATGGAGAAGAACAAAGGGCTGATAACGAAAGCACTTCCGAGACTCAAGTTTATTGAGATGAGGGAAATAATCGGGGTGGAAGATTTGAGCAGTAAGAATTAGAATTCAGATTCGAGTCCATCAGGTACTGTGTCAGCAGGTTAACCAGGTCAAAGCCTCTAATCATGCATCGTGGGAAAGTAGGGACGTGGAAGTTATTTTGCTTTTTCTTAGGAAAAGTAGCAGCATGTTTGCTTTTGTTTAAATAAAGGTAGAATAGCTGTAAAAAAATTTTAAGAGAGAAAGCGTGAACTACTGTGTGTTTGCTTTCCTTTGTAATCGTTTTTGCCATATTTTGCTTGAGAAAATTCGGATCCTTTGGTTCCAAAACCATTGTGTGTTGTGCATCTCATACCATTGATTCCATCAATCTTGCAGCTTGGTTTTTAAGATGTTTTTATAAAGTATATTTGGACAAAGTTCATTATATGTGTAGAGTATGTATTCCTATAGACTATAAAATTGTATGAAACTATTTTTTCTTAATTAACTTTAAACTTCAATGTTACAACTACTACCAACAACTTGCATAACCATGAAAAGATCAGAAATAACATACAGATGTGATTAATTTTGCACATAAATTCAAACAACAATAGAAAGTAACATAAAGCATAAACAGAAAACCACAAATAACCTGGGTTGCTTTGTAGCTGTAACAGGGAAAAAAATCTAACAATTTAAAGCGCACTGCATTTGAGCAAGTAAAAAATGTATAACAAATTCATCGTATGAACAAAAATGAAGGCATATTCAGATTATACATCATAACGAATATTAAGAAATCTTCCCTAAGACACAACATCAGAATTTTTTTCAGTCTCTGAATGAAGCATGAATTTATTATAGATAAAAAAATTCATAAATTGCTTACAATTTGAGTCAACTTGTGTCATGCTACAATACAATTACACCAAAATTCACCATTATAATCCTCCAAAGTATTATTAAAACAGTGTTGCTTGAGTGTTGATGATACAAGGCATTGGATTGACAAACTTTCCCAATCATTAATCTAAAGTAAAACCTAGTTATCAATTTTTTTCAATTGTAGGTTGCCAATAATCTTCCATGTACATCTTGCCATGACATATTTAATATATTAAAGAACTTTCGATATGATCTTACCTAAAGAAGAAGAGAATCGTCAAAACACAATCAAATAACATACAAAACCCTGCATCTTCATCCAGGTATTGGATTCTTCTTATCTTTCTAATCTTCTTAAGCAAATTTCTTAGCAACATGTCCAATCAAGAAACAGCCGAACCAAAGCGATAGGCACACAAACAAACATCTTAACCCACTGATACACTCCTTTAATCTTGGGTGTCTAATTTCTAAATGGTACCACCTGCTTAACACAGGAGCTGCAAATAAATTGGAGCACCAAATTAAACAAATATTCTTATAGAACAATATGCTAA
The DNA here is from genome assembly GCA_024085815.1 of Flaveria linearis. Lineage (NCBI taxonomy): Eukaryota > Viridiplantae > Streptophyta > Magnoliopsida > Asterales > Asteraceae > Flaveria > Flaveria linearis. The sequence continues at coordinate 56,777,989 of CM044011.1, forward strand.
ACAAGAATCATCACTCTGAGCCTATTGATATTTGGTATACCTCATTGCATTTAGAACATTAATCCCCACTAATAGATAGAAGATAATTTGGGTGTAACTGTAAGGATTAACAATAACACTAATCGATCTCTTGAGGAGAATGCGTAATGTAATCAATCACGGCAAGAAGATTAAGTAGAATCAAATGAACTTGAACACAATAGTAAATAACATTCTTTGTATTACCTTCTAATTTGAATCAATTATAATAAGTTTGAAATCAGGAAGAATGATAAAAGCTTAACAATTACATTAAGAACTAACTATTTATACAATCTAAGAAGGTTTCGCATTGTTCTCGCGCGACTTCAAAGATCTCACGCGAGAAGCAAGTTCTTGCTAGACAACTCCAGGTTCTCACACGACTTGATCTTGATCATCTTGATTTGATTTCCCGAATCTTTAGGTTCAATCCCTACAATTTCCCCCTAGGCTCGATAAATCAAAGCTTATAGAAGTCCATGTCTGCAACCTTGTAACTACCCCCGTAAGCATACATCTTGTTATCCAGGGTCTTCGTAATCAACCAACCAAACTGTGCTGCCAAAAAATGAACAGATTCATCAGCTGCAATTGGAAAAGCCTGCAACTTCATAAAATCTTCTCTTCCAAACTAAAGTAGATCCATAGGGTGGTGGAGGAGGAGCCTCAACAGTGATGTTCCCGACCAGACGTACAATACTTTATCCAGTTTGATCTGTTGTCTTGTCAGTAATCTCATTAGTACTAAACATTTTAACAATCTCTCCCTCTTTAGTCAAAATATCATAAAATAAGTCCTTAAGACTATTTGCAAATACATCATTGTAATCTACTGTCTCATCTAAATCATCAAGTGGTTCAAACTCATAATCTTCTTCCTCAGCAATCAACCTCTGCTGGAATGAGTAGAACTCTTTCTCATATGCTTCTTCAGTATCAGGATCTAATGGATTGTAATCAACCGTATTATCGGGATTTAGTCTGGAGACATTATCAATACCCGATGATCCAGAAGCACCTGTCGCTGACCCTATATCACCCAGTTGATTATCATCATCATCTTTCTTATCATCCTTACCATCTTTATTATATTCTTCATCACCATCATTATCATCATTATCATCTACATCATCCTCCTCTTCATCACTAAACCCATAATCCACCAAATCTAAGTCATTATCATCAACTGGGTTTAGAATTGGCATAACATGCTCAGGCTCGACAAACGCCTCTCCAGTAAATGGTACATGTTGGTCCTCAGTAGCCTGAATAGGAACAATAGATGAAGGCTCTTGATCAACATTAGCAGTGTCTGTAACAAAGACAGGATCATCAGCAGGTTTAAGACCAGCAGTTTGCTATCCACTAGATCCTCCAACTTCCATGATTTGGTGTTGAGTGAATGAAGAATAGACACGAGAATTGAGGTCACGTAAGATCTGCTCGATAATCTAAACATAGCAAAACATGAACTGTTGCTGATGCTTTAAACTCTTGATCCTCTCATCCTTCTCTTGTATACTCCGATACATATCATCAATAATCTGAGTCTTCTCTAACATCTTTTTCTCTAACATAAGAACCCTTTGCTCTAATGTAACCCTTGTTGGTGAAAATGATGCAGATTACGGTTGCGGTCATGGCTCTAGAGTAGTGTTAAGATAATCAACATCGCTAAATAAATCATTATGAATTTGAGTCCTCGGTGGAGTACTAAACACATCCTCAGTAGCACGCATTGCAGATGATATTACAATTGTTGATTCTGTAACAGTCACTTATGTAGTAGCATCACAAACTATGGCAGGAGTATCTAATATAAGAACATCACTACAGGTCGATACAGTGGTCATCGGGGTCCGACGCTTACACAACACTCCTCGTCCTCTACCTCTCCCATGTGGACTATCAGAATCAACCATTTTCCTTACCATCTTCTTCTTCCTCCTCTAATTCGATGGTGAGATCCTCAGGAACGAAATCAGTATCTCTATCCTCGGCAGTGCGTTTGGTTGGAGTTATTTCCACTCTAGGACGCTCTTGAAATTGAAAAGCTTTGATTCACCGAGCCTAGGGGGAGATTGTAGGGGTTGAACCTAAAGGATCGGAAAATCAAATCAAGATGATCAAGATCAAGTCGCCCGACAACCTGGAGTTGTCGCGCGAGAACCTGCTTCTCGCACGAGATCTTTGAAGTCGCACGAGAACAATGCGAGAACTTCTTAGATTAGTATGTATAGTTTGTTCTTAAGATTTTGTCATTTTTCCTCATTTCACACTTATTGTAATTGATTCAAATCAGAGAGCAATACAAAGAATGTTATTTACTATTGTATTCAAGTTCATTTGACTCTACTAAATCTTCTCCGTGAGTGATGACATTCCGCATTCTGCTCACGAGATTGATTAGTGTTATTATTGATCCTTACAGTAACATCTTCAAACCTAAATCAGAGACACATATAGTGAAAGCTACAAAAATAACTTTTTCAGCATCATCTATGGTTAGGGCTGTAAACGAGCCGAGCCGAGCCGAGCCAGCCAGGGCTCGAGTTCGAGCTCGAAGCTTATCGAGCCGAGCCGAGCCGGCTCGAAAATTTCTAACGAGCTCAAAACACCGGCTCGAGTTCGGCTCGTGAAAAGCTCGAGCCAGCTCGTGGCTCGTTCGAGCCGGCTCGATTTATTTTTTTTTTATTTTATTTTTCACATTAAATTATATAAAAACAAAAAAATATATATTAGAGTTTTTATCTTTTGTTGGGTACTCCGTACTAAGAGAAACAAAGATCATATTTTGAATATAAACAATTTACTGTTAAGTTATATATTTTTTAAATAAAATACTTAATGTTTATAAAAATAATCCATTTTTATTTTAAGAAAACCTTTTTAAAATCCTAATATAAAAATAATAATAATAGTAGTAGTAGTAATAATAATGATTATTATTATTATACAATATAAATATATATACACATATATTATATGTACCGAGTTACGAGCCGAGCCAACGAACCGAGCCAACGAACCGAGCCACGAGCCGAGCTCGAACCGAGCTAACCCTGGCTCGAGTTCGGCTCGCTTAGAATTCGAGCCGAGCCGAGCCGGCTCGTTTAGATTCGAGCTTTTTTCGAGCCGAGCTTTTTTCGAGCTTTTCTCGAGCGAACTTCGAGCGAACTTCGAGCCACGAACTTTTTGTACAGCCCTATTTATGGTTTAAAGAAATGCAGAGTGGTAGTGTTTTTAACACCGCAACGCTATTGATTATGGAATTATTCAACCTTTTGTTATGGTTGATGACCTGAAAGTTTTAGAGCATTTGAAGGGGGTGACAATTGGAAAGCTGATGAAAGGAGAAAGGGCCTGTGCAATTGAAGGAGCTGAATGAATGTTGCAACTGAATGAGGGTCATATTTGGAATAAAATGTAAAATGAGGAATTTAAGTATGAGACTTTTCAACTGGGTGTTTTAAACCCAGTTGAAATTACCACACTAACCTTGCTTCATCCTTATCATAATAGAATACAAATAAATAATATTTTAAATAAAAATATCTAAAATTTAATGGTTCTCATGCATGAATATCCAGTAACTTCGAATCTTGCTTCTAGTAGAATTTATTCGTATTTTTAATTGTAAGCATGCTGAAATTCAACTTGTTTATTCCAACCCATGCTGAACATGTATTTATCAAACACACATTTGAATTAGTCTAGTATACATCTAGAATCACTAACCAGGTATGTATGTATTTGACAAGCAAATGATTATGTATGGGAAAAAAAGTTGTGTATAAATCCTTAAGTAAATACTTGAATAACTTTGACGGATCTCAAATGTTATATGAAACTAAATTTAAACCATTCATAATGTTCAACAAGTATAAATATTAAAAGACTTAGGGTGTCAATTTAAGAATATGTTAATATTAGTAGTAAATACATAAATTGTAGAAATATATGGGTGTATTATGTAAAAAGTGGATGTTAGAAATATACCTACATAACATGGCCCTTGTCGTTCAAAAAGAATAAACGTGGCCTTGGGATCATTTACTAATAATGGTCGAATGACATGAAAGTCACTATTAATGTTGTAGTTATATGATGGACTATGTTAGTACCCCGTGTATTATACGGATTAAATAAATAAAATAATTAATAATTAATAATAAAAAATTACGAAGTATAAAACCATACTTAAAGATAAAATATGATTATAACTACATATAAATAGCTATTTAAAGTAAATAAAAATAATGTATTTTTCTTGAACTTTTATTTTATAAAAAATTATGGTTTCTGAATATTTTATTTTAAGAAAAATGGTTTTTTTAAAAGTTCATCATATTTTGTATTTTATAAAACTTTTATTTTGAAAAAGTGTGTTTTTATAAAAAATAGGTTTCTAATTTGTTATAGATAAATAGATAGATAGATAGGCTAGAAACTTATTCATTAAATTAGTAATAAACATGAATAGTTATATTATAATATTTTAATATAAGGAGAATTACATATTTTCCTCTACAAACATCATCAATTACATATATATATATATACCCATCTTAAAATTTTAACTACTTCTATCCTCTTGTAAAACTTAGCTAATTATATATATACCTAAATTAAATGTATAATTACATATATCCTCTTTTAAAACTTATATAATTACATATATACCCAAATTAAATGTTTTTAAAACTAAGATAATTACATATATATCTAAACTAAAAGTTTCATGACATTGTCAACTTTATTAATCATAAATATCACATATTTATCTATTTAATTATTTTATTAAAAATAACTTTTATAATTAGTATTTTACTCTTATTTTTATTAAACTATAAAATTATATTTTTCCTTCTTTACTTGTTATTCTAGTTTTGATTATTTATTAATATTTCTATACTAATAATTTGCATTGCAGGTGTTTTAGAAGGGAATATATGTAATTAAACATTTAATTTGAGTATATATGTAATTAATGTATTTAAAAAATTAAGTTGGGTATATATGTAATTCTCCTTTTAATATAAGATATGATTAAAGTTATATACAGATAATAGTTGAAGAAAATAAAACAGTTCTATTATTATTTTTAACTCTCTTATCTAAATAGTTATTTTTAAACATTCATTTTAAGATTTTTTATAAAAACTTATTTTTTATATAAATATTGGTTATTAAAAACTTTGGTTTGTAACTACTCTGGTTGTTTTAATAAGACACATTTTAAAAAATTTCAATTTATATTTAGAAAAGACTGATTTAAAATATTTTATTTTGAAAAGGTTTAGTGTTTTAGAAAATTTCATATGATATAAATGTTCTATTATTTCAATTATAATAAAAAAAGACATGAATTTTAATTTGTTTACTAAATCTATTTTTAGAAAGATAGTTTGATTTTAAAAAATATAGATGAGAGAGAAAAATATAACAATTAATAAAATTGATTTTTAATAAGAGAGAGAAATTAATTAGAGTGTTTAAATTACTATAATATCTTTTTGTAGAGAAAATGATGTGAGATCTTGAAAAAATAACAAGTGGCAAAAAGATAGATCAATAGAATGACAAGTGATAAAAACTTTATTTTATTAAATACTATACATGTGATTAGATAATGTTAAAGGATTCTAGCTCTTTAATGTCTATAAATGTGTAAATTATCAAGAGAATAAACATCTTGAAAAACTTTTCTCTATCTCATAGTCATTCATCAAACTATAAACATCTTCAAATGGAAGAAATAATATCCACCTCATGACAATTACCATATTCGTCAAAGACTACTTTCCCTACAAATAACGATTATTGTTTTGATCAGTATTATATTGAATGATTAAACTATCATAATAGGGTTTATAGTTTTGACCCATGTTACATGATATAATCAACAACGAAAACTAAAAGCATACATGGATATTGCGGGAGGAATCCATCTACATTGAAAAAGTTGATGCAATTAATATGATTTCTCTAACAATATTCTTTTTCAAATAATAAAAATAGATTAATATCTAATTCATTTACCTTTCTATAGTTATATAACTATAAAAAATAAATTTGTATTCGAATGAGATAATGATCCTCTATTTATAAGATTTCATGATTTAAAAGTCAAACTATAGAACAGTTAAAATAAAATAGATATGTTTGCACCCTGCTCAAAATCCATACTTCTTCTCGTCAACATATAGGGTACATGTAACGAGGTAGTCGTGGCTTAGCAATTGCTACAAGTGGGTTAGCCAAGCAAATATCATCTTGATTTTCGGCGAGCTTACTGGACCACTCATCACCCGGATCCTCCCAGGTGAACCCTTGGACCATCCTTGCTAAAAACATTGTAGTCATGGTTGTGCCTAACATCATTCCAGGACAACCACGTTTACCAGCGCTAAACGAGATCAACTTCAGGCTTTTATCCGAAAGAATCACTTGTTTTCCTTCCCCATCTAGATGTCGATCTGGGTCAAACTGCAGCGGATCCGCCCACACATTTGAATTCCTTCCCAACTTATATCGATTTAGGATAACATGGCTACCCTTCGGTATGAAGTAACCAGAAACCATAGTGTCCATTGTTGAAACATGAGGTGGAATTAACTAAAGGTGCGAAAGGTTGCAACCTAAAAGCTTCCTTGATACATGCTTTTAAGTAATTAAGTTGGGGTATGTCTTGCTCTTGCACTAGCCGTGCATGGCCTACTACATGATCCAACTCTTGAACTGCTCTTTTTAGTATTATAGGCTCATTGATCATCTCACTAATCACCCATTCTACTACGTTAGACGTATTATCAATGGTGGCAAACATTAGTTCCTAGAACAAGATAAGACATAAATATAACTTTAGAAAAGCATAATCAAGCAAACGTTATTGAAATGCGTAAAAGTCAAGTCACATAAGAAGGGAAAACAAATTTTTTTAGCATTTTCCAAGGGTTACATGGGTTCATGTGCATGTGATAATAGAAATAGAAGGCAAGAAACTTACAATAATTTGGGCTTTAATCTCCTCTCACGTAAGCTTTGGATTTTCAAGTTTAATAAGAACATCAAGCATATCAAAATTTTCCTTGCTAGCTCCATTGTTCCACATTTGGATTCGTTCATCGACCAATGGATCCTGATACTTTCGAACAATAGCAATTGCACTCCTCGTGTTCTTCTCATGGCCATCAAAGTCCGTCTTCCTTCTTAGCCACGGAAAATAATCAGTGATGCTAAATGCGAAAAGATGCTTCAGGATGGTAAAAAGTGCTGCAACATGTTTAATTTCTTCTTCACCTGGTCCTCTGTCTTCCGTTCCTTGACCGAAGAACCTTTTCCCGAAAACAATATTCCTCATCATGTTTGCAAAGAAATGTTGGCTCACAGCTCGAACATTGATTAATGCGCCATCAACTATAGCATCATGTTTCTCAATTTAATTACATATATACCTCAGCAATTGATCAGCTTCTTCGTCACGTTTAGGTTGGAGCCATTTGTGTATTGGTGATGCAAGCATCTCGCGATATATAACTCTTTTCATCTTCTTTGATTGTTCTCCAAACGGGGACAAAGCTGCTGTGAGATATCCGTCACTTCACTACAAGGAACAAGCGCATTAGCGGCGACAACTAATGAACTGTGGATCGCGATCTTTAGCGGCGACATGTCGCCGCTAATGACGTCGCCGCTAATAGGTGTCGCCGCTAATGGCGATGTCGCCGCTAAAGGTGTCGCCCCTAATACGCGCGTTTCTTGTAGTGCTTATTAGATTGGCTGACAAGATATCAGGCCTTGAAATGAATATGTCTTCGTGCTTTTTGAGGAACTCGCATGCTATATCTGGGGACGAAACTACAATCACATGGGTTGATGGTCCGAGCCGGATGCAAAGGATTGGGGTGTGATGTTGGATGAAGCTTATGAACTCAAGCCAAAATTGATACAATGGAAAGAAATATGAGACATAAAAACAAAATAGTCCAATGAATCACTGAATTTATTAAAGTAATTCTTGAGTACAAAAAGGAAAACCACTCACAAAAACTGATAAAAGTGGCATATAAATTCGACTAACTGATAAACAAAACAGGAGAAAATGAACTATTAAATAGAACTGAATAGTTATAGTAGGTGGGCCACTATGCGAATTTTATTGAGAGAATATTGCAACTACTCCAACGTTTCGTAACGTCCCTTCAAACTCGGTCATCCCAAATAATCGGTCAACACTCAACGAACATACTCCCCCGAGTGTTGGCACCATGCTTCTCATCTTTGACTCCAACTAGGCTCCTCATCTCACCGAACTTGATCCGAGGCAATGCCTTGGTTAAAATATCCGCCCGTTGCAAATTTCCGCTCACGTGCTTGACTTCAATTTGCTCACATTCCACGCATTCACGTATAAAATGGAATTTCGTATCAATGTGCTTGCTACGTCCGTGAAATAGGGGATTTTTCATCAAGGATATTGCAGCCTCATTATCAACCAAAAGCGTTACCATTTGAGCCTCCTTCCCGGTTAACTCACCAATCAATTCCGTAGCCATAACGCTTCGCACGCCGCCGATGTTGCTGCCATAAACTCAGCTTCACAAGAGCTAAGAACCACTGTTTTTTGTTTGTGAGATGACAAAGTTATCAAATTACCCGAATAATAGAAAGCCATACCCGTAGTACCTCAGCGGTCTTCTAAATCTGTTCCGTAACTGCTGTCCGAGTACCCCACGATCTAACCATCGCCTCCCCTCTTGTACCTGAGCCCATAACCCACCTTGCCCTTTAGGTACCTCAAGATTTGGTTGAGTACTGCATAGTGAGACTCCTTAGGAGACTGCATGTATTTGCTCATTAACCCGACTGAGTCTCAAATCTGGTCGAGTATGAAGTAGATATCATAGGCTACCAATTATCTTTCTATACTCGGTTGCATCTATCAGCTTTCTATCATCATCTTTGGTTAACCTTAACTTGTGATCCATAGGCCATTTCGTTTCATTGCACCTTTCCATTCTCGTATACTTGATAATCTTAGTCGCATAACCTTCCTGTTTCACCACAATACCTTCAGGTCCTTGATTGACCTTAATTTGCAAATAATAACTCAACTTGCCCATGTCACTCATGTCAAAAATGGTCTTCATTTTCTGCTTAAAAACAACATCTCTTTCATTTGAACCGGTGATGATTAAGTCATCCATGTACACGCCAACAATAAGAATCGAACTCCGGTTTTGTATCTTGTACACTGCTTTTTCGTGACTACATCCCTTGAAACCTAATTGCTTCAGTGACATATCAAGCTTGATGTTCCAAGCTCGGGGCGCCTGTTTCAAACCGTAGAGTGCTTTATGTAGCTTGAGCACCATGTTTTCTTTGCCTTTAATCTCGAAACCACTTGGTTGTTACACTCTTCTTCTTTTAACTCTCCATTCAAGAAAGCTAAGTTGATATCAAGGTGATGCACAAGCCAATTTCCTTTAGCAGCCAAAGCTAGTAACAATCTGATCGTCTCCAACCTTGCAACTGGAGCGAAAACTTCGTCAAAATCGATCTCTTGTTTCTGTACATGACCCTTCGCCACTAACCGAGCCTTGTACTTGATCACGTTTCCAGCCGCATCCTTCTTCACCTTAAAAACCCACTTTAGTCCGATTACCTTATGATTGATAGGTAGATCGACCAAAGTCCAAGTCTTGTTTTTGTTGATGGAGTCGAGCTCTAACTATATAGCTTTCTTCCAATGAACATCGTTAGCTGCTTCAAGATAATCCACAAGTTCTTCATCCACCAGCAGAAGCTCTTCAGACTCGTATAGGCGCTTTACTTCACTCTCTGTAAAAGCCTTTGTCTCTTCGTAGATTTGATCCAAAGATCGGTATCCTTGAATCAGTTCTTCATTAATGTCATTTGAAGCTTCACAGGATGGGGTACCTGTCAAACTTTTAGCATTGGAAACACAATTTTCATTAGAAAAATCAAAAGCATTTTTGCCATTTAATGTATCCTACCTCTCATGTGAAGTTCCATCATAAACTTTGTCATTTTTCCTTGGACTTTGAAGTCCATTCACGTGACCTAACCCAAAGAAAGGGACACCATCATTTGTAGTTGGCCTCACTTTATTATACCACTTCCATGACCTTTTCTCATCAAACCTGACATCACCTTCTGCCATAATGTTTACCCTATTGTTTATAGGATCACATATTTTAAAACCCAAAGTGCCTTCTTGTACACCCAAGTATGCCAACATTACACTTCTATCCTCCAACTTTAAACATATTGCATGGCCAATCGAACCAAAAACTCTCATGAGTCTCAAAGTGGGCTTTCTTCCTTTCATCATTTCATATGGGGTTTTATTTTTTACACCCTTGGTGAGAAATCTATTTAAAACATAAATTGCATGTGTGGCCTCCCCCCAAAATTCATCCGGGACATGCATAGTTTTAAGCATAGCTCGTGTCGTATCAAAAACGGTTCGGTTCCTTCGCTCCACAACACCATTTTGTTGTGGAGTGTAGGGTACCATTTTTGTCGTCTTATACCCATTTCTTGAAAGAAATTATCAAAAGCTTTAGAGTTAAACTCACCCCTATCACTCCTTAACATTTTAATAACAAACCCATTTTCTTTTTCAACTTGAGTTTTAAAATGTTTAAACTTTTGGAGGGCTTCATCTTTTGTTTTCAGTAAGTACACCCATATAAACTGTAACACCCGGAAATTTTCTTGGAAGCCTGATGCTTTCATGTTTTGTATATGTTTTAAGTGTTTAAATGTATGCGTTTAACGTGATTTTTATATCGAGTGTAATCACTTTGTGTTAGGTTTGAATTGTAGGTGTGGGAAGCTTAAATGATGTATTCAAGGGGTGCACGAAGATTGGATGATATATAGATGAAAAGAGATGAAGAAAATGAAGAAATTGGTGCAAAATGAGCATACGACGTAACTTACGTCCTAAAGGAAGTAAGCTACGTCCTTTCTAAAAATGACAATTTTTGGGACGTAAGACAGAGGCTAACCACGTATATCATGAGGGAGGACGTAATTTACGTCCCTAAGGACGTAACTTACGTCGTATGGTCAGATTTGACGTAATTCTCCGGACTTTGACCATATTTAAGGAGGGTTATCAATTCTAAAAACCCTAATCGGCAGCAGAGGCAGAAAGGGACAAACTTGGGCGATTTTGGAGGTTTTCTTTACTTCTCTAACTCATTTCAATCCATCCAATCATGCTTCAATCCGATTTTGTTTGTGAATTCGTGAAGATGCAAGGCTAAACTCCGCGTGATCTACCTCGGGTAATAGGTTTCGTGTTATTAGGTTTTTGTTCGTGTTCAATTGGTGTTGGGATTAAACGTTAGAACCTATTAAGTTCTTTATTTAGTTTAACTTGTGTTTTGATTGTTTAAACAATTGTTTTAGTGAATATTGATTTGAATGTCATACAATTGTGCGCAAGTTGTGTGGTTGCAAGGTTTTGTTTGTTAATCTAATTGGTATTGTGTACCAAGACCTGTTAAGTCTTGGTTATCATTATCACTTAATCATTACACATATAGAATCCCCATTAAGGATTTTCCACTCAATTGAGCTAAACAATGACCGAGAACCGAACCTGAATCCTGGGGTGGATTACCCCTTTTTATAATTGTCTTCTTAATCAAGTTTAGTCATTTACAATTAGTTTTCTTAGTTAACTTCTCAATCATTCCAAAATCCAATTTTTACAGTCAAGAGGCAATAGTTTAAGTAATTTGATAAATTGGGTAATCGTTTCTTATAAATCAATTTACAACACACCGACCACTAATTCCACAAGATTCGACAACCCTACTTACCCTAACTAGTTAAGGTGAATAGGAACACACATTTTACATCTTATTTGGTTGATACTTCGACATCGATGAAATTTTGGCGCCGTTGCCGGGGAATCGGTGCGCTTGGTGTTTTGTTATTTGATTTGTTTTTTTATTTTGCTTACTTGTTCTTGCTTTATTTCTTTTATTTCTTTGTTACGCTAGGTCTGTTCTAAGTGTGCAGGTGACAGGATTGCATGCATACTCGATACTAGGGTAGGAAATCACCATTGGCATTCGATCCAGAGATAGAGAAATCAGCAAGGTATAATCGTGTTCAGCATCGATTAGGGTTATCAACCACATCAATTTCACAAGCCATTGATCAAGCAGCTAATAGTTCGTCTGATTCAACCCAAATAGAAAACCCAAGTAACCAACCACCTCAAAATCCAAACCTACCTCCAAATAACCAAAATCAAAACCCAATTCCACCCCCTCCACCCAATAACAACCGTCATAACAACCTGAATCAACCACCACCCAACAATAATGTGAATCCAAATAACCCCAATCAAGGAGATGATTTTGATCATGTAAGCATGCATAGTGTTCACACGGGTGATGAAGATTATGAAGATGAATGGAACAACAATGAAGAACCCTATAATGATGCAAATTACAATGCTTGGAATGGAAATATTGGTGGAGGTGATGGATACAACGGAAATAACAATTGGGGAAATGATCAACATGGATGGAATGCACCACCCATCAATCAACAACGGGGCAGGGTCAATAATAATAATGTCAATCACCCAAGAAGGCCTCAAAGAGCTCATGTACAAGGTGTGGATAGCCATTTTAGACCGGCTATTTCTGAAAATCCAAACCCTATTACACCTCCAAATCGTAGAGGAAGAGCTTTTGATGTACACCCTCATTATCTCACCATTCTTCCTGTGTTTAGAGGCACTGCCACAGAAGAACCATATGTGCATCATGCTGAATTTGATGCCATATGCAGCACTATTGGTGGGAGTCATTTTACACCAGATGAAGTAAGGCTTCGACTGTTCCAGTTTACTTTGAAAGATAGAGCTAAACAATGGTTCCTCACATTGCCCGATAATAGTATTCACACATGGCAAGAAATGCAACAAATCTTTCTGGATGAATACTATTCTATGGGTAAAACCAGTGATGCAAGAGATGCTATTCGCTCTTTTCAACAACAAGTCGGAGAACAATTTCATGAGGCATTCACAAGGTTTAAAGAATCGATCCGTATGTGCCCACATCATGGACTTGCACGCTGGGAATTGATTAAGGCATTTTCAGATGGACTAACACCGGAGGAAAGGAAATACTTGTATTCTACAAGTAATGGAACATTCTTATCTAATCATGAAGATATGGATTGGGAATTCAGAGAACGAATGTACAAGAATTCCAAAGCTCAAGCTTCGGCTAGTAGAGGATCAAAGCCCGCTCTGGAAAGGTCAACCACCATTGATTATGAGACTAAAGAAAGAATTGCATCTTTGGAAAGACAATTAGCCAAGTTAGGACATGCGTAGACTAAAGATGTAGCTTCGGTTGGATTTAATGTATGCAATGAATGTGGTGAATTGGGGCATGCAAGTGCAAAGTGTCCGTTGTTTTTAGGACAACATGAAGAGGTGAATCAAGTATATGAAGAGAGAAAACAGTTTGATATGAACTCCAATACTTATCACTCCAGTTTGAGAAATCATCCAAACTTCAAGTATGGAAATGCTTCAAACAACCCTAATTTTCAAGGTAGTAATCAAGGTGGTCAAGCATATCAGAACCGACCACAAGGTAATTACAATCAAAATGGTTATCAAAGAACCTCGTATTCTCAAGGAAACAATCATGTGAGCTACAACCATGCGAGTCAACAAGAGTCTACAAATGCAAAGTTGGATGCTTTGATGAACATTATGAAAGAGAATATGCAAGAGATTAAATGGGAAAATGAAATCAGAGATAAATCTTATGAGGCTTTGAATAAACAAGTGGCCCAACTTGCTGAGGATGTTGCCCAAATTAAAAGGAATCCCAGGAAATTACCAAATGACACCACTATTAACCCGCAACATCAAGGGCCAACCACGAAGAACATGAGAAATGTTCATATTAATTCGGTTAGTATCCTTCCTAACTCTAAAATTTTTAACGATAACTTTACTTTTGTTGCACATGTTGTAGGTAAGGAAGATGAAGATGATGTAGTGGAAGAGAGTGACCCAGGAACACCTATCATTTCAATCAAAGTGGGGAAACTGAAGATAAAAAGAGCACTCTTGGATTACGAAGCAGGTGTTAGTATTTTACCAGGCACGTTATATGATCAGTATGACTTCGGTCCTTTAGAGGAAGTAGACACCACTGTGGTGTTAGCTGACTTGATCCGGAAACGTCCTCAGGGGATGGTGAAGAATGTGATAATCAAGTTGGGAGAATTTTACTACCCCGTGGACTTTATGGTGCTTGATTATGCACTAGTGAGGACAAATGAGCAACCGAAGGTCATATGGGTCGACCATTTTTAGCAACTGCCAATGCTCAAATCAATTGTCGGGATGAAACAATTGAAATGACTTACGAAACTCGTAAGTTATGTTTTGATGTATTTTCCAAGTCGGTTAATTATTTTGTTAATGATGAAGTTTTGTGCCAGATATGACTAACGTGTGTGTTCCTACTTATACATCATATGTAAGCATGAACACCAATTTTGAGAATGGTTTTGAGTATGATAGGGTTAAGCATGTCGACTTGAAGGAATTGATGAATTTAAAAGAAGAGAAAGAGCCAATTATGATGATAAAGCCAATTATGATGATAAAAATAAAAGATGAGAAGCCTAAAATGAAGAAAAAAGTTGGCGGTCCACTTGATCCTATAAAAGACAGAGTTGAGGCATTAATGTTTGGGCCACAATGTGATCTAGTTGAAGACCCACCAGATCATTTGAAGAATACCAGAGTCAAGCATCCTACTCGACCACCATGAGTGGTCGCAGGTACGGTCCGGCTGAAAACCTAAAACTTAGCGCTAATCGGGAGGCAACCCGGAATTGATTTGTTCTTTTAGTTTTAATTTGTTTTTTTTTTTTTTTTTGTTTTTTTTGTTTATTTTGTTTTTCAGCTTTCAGCACCGGATGCAAATATTCAAGTGTGGGGAAGCTCATGGATCTTTAGGAGCATAAAGGAATGTGTGTTTGGGCGGCTTTACTTATCTGAGTTGACCCATAACCACCATATATTGCTTATAAGGAACCTTTTATCATCTATGATCAGGTCCGTGTACTTTTTCCGTACCTTAAAGCTTTGCTAGTTCGGTGTCATTTAGTACAATCATGGTAGGCATAACGCGTATTTGAAAAGTTAGCCTTGTAACTTCACTTGGGAAAAGGTTAGGATGTTTAATAATACACTTGTTCATACAATAATTTTAAAATTTACATTGAGGACAATGTAAGGTTTAAGTGTGGGGATGAGGGAAAAGAAAATTCGATTGAACAAAAGCTTTCAAAATGCCTCTAAAGCGACTTATTTATGCATGAAAGCTTAATACTATCAATGTAAATCGTGAAAGTATGTTTGACCTGTGCATAAGCAAAGGTCCTTAGTCATGGCTATCTTACTAGAAAAAAGCAATTTATGAGAATTGATAGAGATGTTTAATCGTTGTAACAAGCCAGATAGTGGACTTTTATGCATGTTTTCGTAGCCTTAACTTGTTTACCATCGATATTTGTGCGGATTGAGCCTATACATGAGCTTAGAACATCAGTAGGTTATTTGCTCATTTTTCATTCATGTGTGTTTACCAGAATGATTGCATTATTCTAGAACTTGCACAATTGATATTTTTAAGATCATGAACCAAACTGTTGCACATATATGATTAAGGAATTAGGATAAACCTTTGTTTGATTAGCCTTTCTCAATTGTATTATCCTACCCTAAAATGATCCTCTAGTCGCCAGTTTTGCCCCTAACCTTTTTAATTGTTTAAACCCGAATCAACCCATTAGCCTTTTCAAACCTTTTTACCTTTTAAGCCCGTGTGATGAAATCTGATAAGTATTGCTTGAATTTTTAATATAATTTAGTTAGAAGCAGTGAAGTGTTTAGATACAATCATCATGCAAAAAAAAAAAAAAGAAAGAAAAGAAAAAAAAAAAAAGAAAGAAAAAATGGGTCAACTTACCCAAATTCAATGTCATGTTTCAGTGGTAATAAATTGTGAAAATGGGTTAACTTACCCAAATTCATTGTGTAGTATTGCTTCATTGTTCAGTACGTTTTAATATTACTATTTGGATTTCATCACCTTTAGCCACTTTAAATTCTATATCTTCACCCAGATCCTAAGCCTTACATTACAACCCTTTAGAGACCTTTTGATGTGTGCATGGTTTGGGTTAATTGGTGGAGTTGCGATAATTATGCAAGCTTATGGTAATTATGAGTCATTTTTGGTCGAGAGTACTACATTGATATTCTAGTACACCTTTTGCTAGACTAGATACTAAACCGAGAGGAGTGAAACTAGTGAGAGGTGTGAATACATGCATAGGGAAGACTAGAAAGCTTGTTGGGCTTGGTTAGATAGATCATATTTCAAATAGTAATATCTTTTCTTACAAATCTATAGCTTGATATATGAAACTGTGAGTTGGGTATGACTTGGGACCTTTGCTAACAGAAGGTGAATACATGGCTGGATCGTATTTGTCTAATGATAGTTGTAGTGTTATAAGCAAGTTTGCTTGGGGGCAATCAAATGATAAGTGTGGGGATGTGATGCGTTCATTTTTTGTATATGTTTTAAGTGTTTAAATGTATGTGTTTAACGTGATTTTTATATCGAGCGTAATCACTTTGTGTTAGGTTTGAATTGTAAGTGTGAGAAGCTTAAATGATGTATTCAAGGGGTGCACGAAGATTGGATGATATATAGATGAAAAGAGATGAAGAAAATGAAGAAATTGGTGCAAAATGAGCATACGACGTAACTTACGTCCTAAAGGAAGTAAGCTACGTCCTTTCTAAAAATGATAATTTTTGGGACGTAAGACAGAGGCTAACCACGTATATCATGAGGGAGGACGTAATTTACGTCCCTAAGGACGTAACTTACGTCATATGGTAAGATTTGACGTAATTCTCCGGATTTTGACCATATTTAAGGAGGGTTATCAATTCTAAAAACCCTAATCGGCAGCAGAGGCAGAAAGGGACGAACTTGGGCGATTTTGGAGGTTTTCTTTACTTCCCTAACTCATTTCAATCCATCCAATCATGCTTCAATCCGATTTTGTTTGTGAATTCATGAAGATGCAAGGCTAAACTCCGCGTGATCTACCTCGGGTAATAGGTTTCGTGTTATTAGGTTTTTGTTCGTGTTCAATTGGTGTTAGGATTAAACGTTTGAACATGTTAAGTTCTTTATTCAGTTTAACTTGTGTTTTGATTGTTTAAACAATTGTTTTAGTGAATATTGATTTGAATGTCATACAATTATGCGCAAGTTGTGTGTTTGCAAGGTTTTGTTTGTTAATCCAATTGGTATTGTGTACCAAGACCCGTTAAGTCTTGGTTATCATTATCACTTAATCATTACACATATAGAATCCCCATTAAGGATTTTCCACTCAATTGAGCTAAACAATGACCGAGAACCGAACCTGAATCCTGGGGTGGATTACCCCTTTTTATAATTGTCTTCTTAATCAAGTTTAGTCATTTACAATTAGTTTTCTTAGTTAACTTCTCAATCATTCCAAAATCCAATTTATACAGTCAAGAGGCAATAGTTTAAGTAATTTGATAAATTGGATAATCGTTTCTTATAAATCAATTTACAACACACCGACCACTAATTCCACGAGGTTCGACAACCCTACTTACTCTAACTAGTTAAGGTGAATAGGAACACACATTTTACATCTTATTTGGTTGATACTTCGACATCGATCAAAGCCGACGAAAGAAGAAAAGAAATAAAGTCCAAAGTCGAGGGGCCAAACTCGCCCACGAGAGAAACTTGGATGAGTGGGAGCATAAAAGGGGGAGGGCAACCCACACCCTCCCCGTTCTTGCCAAACTCAGCCAAGGGAGAAGAGAAGAGAGAAAAAGAGGAGAAAAGCTTGGTTTGGGTGAATTCGAGCGTGAAAATCGAAGTGTAGCGGGTAAAATCGAAGTGTAGCGGGTAAAATCAAAGCTCTACTTGACGGGATCGTTCATGTGAGTTCTAGGACCCCTATTTTACTTGTTTTCAACCGATTTTAGGGCTGGAATACATAGAAACCCGTTTTTGAAAATGTGCGTGTTTGACCCATTTGGGTGTGATTGTGTACAGTGTGTTTAGAGTGTGATTTCAGGCTTGTGCATTCTTGAATGGTGTCATAGTATGCTTTCCTATGGATTAGGAGGGTTGATTTGGCCTTAGAATGAGTTTGGAAGGGTTTGGAAGTTGAAAATCGCGACTGTAGTTCGGGATGAACTGCAGTCTACGCCCAGTTAGGGCTATGTGACTGGAGAGCCAATCGGCCGGCTGAGGGGCGATCGGCGTTCAATCACACGACTGAGGTTCAATCGCACGACTGGGGGTCCAGTCGCATGACAGGTCATACGACTGAGAGCCCAATCGCATAGGTGCTCAGTCGCATAGGTGTCCATTCGCACGACTGAGAGCTCAGTCACATAGGTGTCCATTCGCATAGTGTCCAATCGCATAATGGAGGGTCCATTCCCACGATTGGAGGTTCAGTCACATGGGAGTTCATTCACATTGGTCTAGTCGCATAATGTTCAGCCGCATGGAGGCCATGCGACTGAAGGGTGCCCATTCGCCCAAATAGGGCTGTTGTGTACGAGGAGAGGCATAGTTTAATTACTGACTTTCAGGGAAAAGAGCAGAGGTAAGTAATGATGTGGTAGTTCCCGTAATTACATGTAAGATGGCCGTCGAGGCTTTAGCAGTTATGTTGGGCACGATGATGATAGTGTTGCATGTTATGCATGATGTATGTTATGTTAAGTATGAAGTTGCCATGTATGATGGTGATGACTGATGACTGGTAAATGTTGATGTTCCTTGTTTCGATACGTGTTTATCTTTCCGTGGCTTTACATGTTATGATTAATAAATGTAATGAAAGTATTATGTGACGTAAAGTGAAAGATAATGAAAGAGGAACATGATGAATGAATGCATGCATTAATAATGAATAAGAGTAATAAAGTCTTGCAAGCAAAGAAAGGAGGTGAGCCACCTTGTTGTTGCAACAGACTCGATATGGGATCCTTGTCTTGCGCCCTCAGTAATCGTGGCTGTGTGCCACAAAGAGGGTAAAATCCTGACACTGTGATCGACCATGTGTATAGAACCATCACTGCATATCCTAGGTACTGGACCAGGAGGGTGCAGTGTGCCGATATAGAAGGTCTATGATATAGACCTATGTCCAGTACCACGATACAGAAGGATATTGCATGTGGCAATGGTACACCTAAACTTTACCTTAGGTGCTGTGGCCAGGAGGTGCCATGCACCGTTATAGAAGGTCTATGATAGGCCTAGGTCCAGTACCACAATACAGAAAGGTAAAGTTTATGGGTGAAGTAAAGGAAAGAAGTAAAGATGAAAGAGTAAGAAAGTTAAAGAGGTACAAAGAATGAATGAAAGTTAAAGAACGAAAAAATGTAAGTAATGAACAGAAGAGTGTCATGATATAGTATGAAATGAGACCCTTGGCACTCGACCTCCGTAATCATGGCTGCGTACCGTGAAGAGGGTAAAGTGTGAGAAGATCTATATAGAAACAAAGATAATGAATGATGAAGACAATAATGCTATTATCTATGTGTACGTATCATGTGTGATAGCATAAAAGTAATGAACGGTTTTAAATGAAAGTAAAGTATGTTTTATTATAAAACTAGAACTCACTCAGCAACGTTGACTTTTTATGTGTTTCCAGTTGGCAGGTAAGGTTGTTGAGGATGGCACGAGACGACTACTCATCTCTTTTAGGATGGCATTCTTTTGTTTAATGCTTTTGTATTGTAATGCAAACAAATGATATTTTTGTAATGAGTGTTGTATTACTTTGCAAAATTATTTATAGTAAAAATGAAAAGTTATTTCACAGTTTTCGCTGCATGATTTTAGTAAAGATTATATAATGATATGTTTTAAGTGCGATGGCGACTAGCTGTGAGGTGTCCGGGAATGGGGCCTTACTTGTAACGCCCCGAAATTTCCCGAAACAAGCCATTTAATAATAATGGGTTTTAAGGGTTAATTAAAGAAATAAAGGGGTAAATTAGTGGGCTATGGATCAAATTAGCCTTAATGGGCTAGGCTTGATGGGTTTAAGGGCCCTAATTAGCCCTTAAACATGCATAATCAGTTCCATTCCATCAGCTTGCAACCCTAGCCACCAAATTCGTAGAGAGAGAAAGTAGAGAGAGAAAGTGAAGAAAAATCAAGATTTGGAGTTTGAAGGGTTGAAGGATTGGAGAACTAGGTGATTGGAGCAGCAAAACACAAGGAAAGAGCAACAAAACAAGGTAAGAATCGACCTCTAAGGCCTTCTGTAGATCAAACCCGGATTCTAGGGTTTTGAGGTTTTGAAAAGTTCAAAGAAACACATAAAGGTCAAATTTTTACGTATGAAAACGGGTAAAAAGGCTAGATCTGGTTTCATGGAAGGTAAACCAAGGATTTGGACGTGAAAAGTTAAGATTTTGGGTTAAAAACGGGCTGGTTCTTAGTTTTTATTCATCCAGCGAAACTGGGCCTCGATCCAGCGAATTTAAGTATTCATCCAGCGAAACTGTGCATTTATCCACCGAAACTAGGAGAATCCCAGCGAAACTACAGTTTCGCTGATAGCTTCGCTAAGTACTTAGGATGACCTTAGACATTGCGAAACTAAGAAATTCCAACGAAAGTTGGGTGCTCATACCAGCGAATCTATCCAACGAAACTGACAGAAGTGCTGCCCGGCGAAACTGGTAGCGAAACTGGCAGCGAAACTGGCAGCGAAACTGGCAGCGAAACTACCAGCGAAACTGTGGGCGAAACTATGAAGAAAATGACGTTTTTGCATATTAACTTTCGTGCAGCTAGAGTATTCAGGCTATAGCTTAAGAGGCTTAGAATTTAAGCTATTGGACAAGTTCAGGTGAGTTCTAGATCCCCTATTTTATACATGTTTTAAATGTTTTGGGGCGGTGTGCATACTAAATATTTATCTTTATTATCAGTCTTTTAAAGTAAAGTTTTATACGCCACCTTATATGGAAATAGGGTTTTCTAAGGAATTGATGACGTGTTTTCCTTATTGGGATACAACCTTAGTAGTGATGAATTGCCTTGTAATGTGTTGTGTTATATTATGTATAACTTAAACATAAAAGTGAAACGTAAAGAAAGGTTATGAGGCCCATAACGTGTACCTTGATAAAGTGATAAAGTAAAGCCTTGCAAGCAAATTGATAAAGAAGGGTTGCATTCGTTATGCCCTCACCAGTGATAAAGTGATAAAGTATGCTCGAACAGGCAGGTCAGTAAGTCCTGAATTGGCATGACGATAATGGCCTGAACGGGTACGACAGTAAGTCCTTAATTGGCGTGTCGGTAAAGTCCTAGGCGAGCCTAGGCACCGATAATGACAGAGAATTGACGGATAAAGAAGATAATAAATAACAAGAAATGATAAAGTATTGATAAAGCAATAGCCTGTGTGTATTGATATTTTGATAGACAATGATTATTTTCAACTGGTAAAGCTAATGTCCTTTACAAAAGTCATTTATCAAAGTAAACCTAGATGCCAGTCCAAGAAGCTCCATGCCAAGAGGTAACAAAGTATGTTATAAGTATATTTCTGATGGGTAGTGCTTTCTTATTTAAGTTAGAACCGAGGGTAGGGTATGATAATAATATCTGTGGTGCCTATCTAAAATTATGTGACCTATACGTGCATAGAATAGGTATAGTAGGTTCTAGTGTTAGTGTGGTTCAGGATAGGAAAGTTTAGGGCATGAGAAGTTCTGTAAGTAGTTAATCACAACTGGCCACTGTTATTAAAAATTTACAAAACTTGTCGTGATCTGAACTTGCCTTGAAAGACCATATTGACATTCTAAATCTTATAGGAAGTAGAGAGAATGGCACCAAAGAAAACAGTTCCAGCTATGGTCACCCGGAGAAGCACTAGGGGAAGGCCCCCTATTAAGGAGAAAGAAACTGCAGGTGGAACTGCGAAACCGACCAGAAGGTCAACCAGGAAGCCGGTTGACAAACCAGTTAAGGAGGAGGTTGAGTTGGAAACGGAAGCTGAGGGGCCTACCACCGACCAGGCAAAACTGAAGGAAACAGTGAAAGAAGCTATTGCCCAAGAGGTGCACCAGGTCCTATCTGGAGTGATGCCCGCTCTGCTTGCGGAATTTGTGGAGCAGGTTAAGGGCGACAGTAAAAAGAGTGCGGCTTCAAAGAAGGTTGATAAGAAAGGAGCGGTCAAGACTGAGGAGTTGAGCGATGAGGGAGATCGTCTGGGTAACCATGATGATTCTGAGGTAGAAGAGAGTGCGAAGGGGTGCAACTACGGGGATTTTCAGAGGTGTAAGCCCCCAACGTTTGATGGCACCGGTAGCGCTGCTACTGCTCAGTGTTGGATCAGGGAAATGGAGGCCGTACTGAAGATCAGCGAGTGCCGGGAAAGCCAAAAGGTGAAGTTAGCTTCCCATTCCCTTTTGGACCTAGCACTGTGTTGGTGGGATAACATCGTTGAGTCTTACGGGGAGGAGGCTATTGAGAGGATGAAGTGGCCGGAGATGAAGAGGTTGGTGAAAGAGGAGTATTGCCCAGAAAGAGAGCTTGACAAGATTGAGCAAGAGTTTGTGAGTTTGGAGGCTGGAAATATGACACATCAGGAATACACTACGAAATTCAATGAAATGGCCAGTCTGGTGCCTGACTTGGTGACTCCTGAAGCCAAAAGGATCAAGAGGTACATACAAGGGTTGCCTCTAGACATTCGTAGAGACATGGTCATTGCCCGACCTAGTACTTTTAGGTCAGCGGTGGACCTCAGTGGAAGGTTGTACGATCATCGCAGGCCAGCGACAGTGGGGGAGACGAGGAAGGTTTGGAATAATTATGGGAAGAGGTATGGAAGTGGTAACTACCAACCGGGAAACAAGAAGGCAAGGGTGGATGCAAAGCAAGTGGTTGTGAAAGGGGTCGAAGAAGTCATGGAGTGTGGGAAGTACGGGAGGAGGCATCCCGGAGAATGCCGAATGGGTAGCCCTGGGTGCTACCGGTGTGGGAAAACTGGTCACATGGCGAGAGAGTGCCCAAAGGTGGACAAGTGCTTCAACTGCCACGAGTCGGGGCACCGCAGCAGTGACTGCAAGAAAGCCAAGCCGGGAGGCTCGGGGACAAGCGGGGATAATGACAAGGGGGATGATGGAAAGTCCAAGGTCAGGGCAAGGGCTTTCACCATGAACAAGAAGGAAGCAAGGAAAGACCCGGACGTAGTGTCAGGCACGTTCCTTGTCAATAATGTTTGTGCCTCCATATTATTTGATAGTGGTGCCAGTAAGAGTTTTGTAACTGTATCCTTCTGTGCTACACTAGATGCCCAAACTAAGGAATTAGATGATGCCTTTGAAGTAGAAACAGCCGATGGTAAGTCCATTAGAATAGTCAGAGTGATAGAAGATTGCCACATTAAACTAGGAGGTCATTGCTTTCCCGCACAATTGTTTGCCATGCCCTTAGGAGGTTTTGATGTCGTACTAGGGATGGATTGGTTAGCTGCACACGATGCTAATATAGTATGTCAACAAAAGATGATCCGATTAACGGCTCTAGATGGTAGTCCGGTTACGATCTACGGTGATAACGATTGCAAGGTTCCAAGGATCATTTCCATGATCAAGGCGGAGAAATGTACGAGGCGAGGGTGCAGAGCTTATCTAGCGTACGTCAAGGATGTTAAAGATAAAGTGAAGGAGTTGTCCGATGTACTAGTGGTGCGGGACTTTCCTGACGTATTCCCGGAGGATCTGCCCGGAGTACCACCGGACAGGGAGATAGAGTTTCAGATTGATTTACTGTCAGGAGCCCAGCCCATTGCCCGAGCACCCTACCGCCTAGCCCCGTCCGAGATGAAGGAGCTCATGTCACAACTGCAAGAACTCCTTGACAAAGGATTCATTAGGCCCAGCATTTCTCCCTGAGGCGCTCCTGTGTTGTTTGTAAAGAAGAAGGATGGCAGCATGAGGATGTGTATAGATTATAGGGAGTTGAATAAGCTGACCGTGAAGAATCGATACCCTCTACCCCGGATAGATGATCTGTTTGATCAATTGCAAGGGGCAAGCTGGTTCTTCCGAATAGATCTTCGATCCGGATATCATCAACTGAAAGTGAGGGAGCAAGACATTCCAAAGACGGCCTTCCGAACGCGCTATGGCCACTATGAGTTTCTGGTTATGTCTTTCGGGCTAACCAATGCTCCTGTGGCATTCATGGACTTAATGAATCGCGTGTGTCGCCCGATATTGGACCGATCAGTGATAGTCTTCATTGACGATATTTTGATATACTCAAAGAACGAAGGAGACCACGCTTGTCACATCAAGAAGGTGTTAGAAACTTTACGAAGGGAGAAACTGTATGGGAAGTTCTCTAAATGTGCCTTCTGGCTACGGGAGGTGCACTTTTAGGGCACATTATAAATTCCGAGGGAGTTATGGTTGATCCAGCAAAAGTTGAAGCAGTTACGCAATGGAATTCCCCAAGGACGCCATCCGAGATCCGTAGTTTCTTGGGATTGGATGGCTATTATAGAAGGTTCATCAAAGACTTCTCAAAGATAGCTTCCCCATTAACAAGGTTAACGAGGAAGAACGTGGTGTTCGACTGGGAAAAGAACAGGAAGATGCGTTTCAGGAACTGAAGGATAGACTAACCAAAGCTCCTGTACTAACCCTACCGGAGGGAGATTAAGACCTAACGGTATACTCCGATGCTTCTTACTGCGGGTTAGGCTGTGTGTTAATGCAAAGAGGAAAGGTTATAGCTTACGCGTCCAGACAACTAAAGGACACGGAGGTTAATTACCCGGTTCATGATTTGGAACTAGCCGCAGTAGTGTTCGCATTGAAGATATGGAGACATTATTTGTATGGAACTAAGTGCGCCATATTTACCGACCACAAAAGCCTGAAATATTTCTTTGAGCAGAAAGACCTAAATATGAGACAGAGGAGGTGGTTGGTGTTGATAAAGGATTACGACTATGAAATCCATTATCACCCGGGTAAGGCGAATGTGGTAGCCGATGCCCTAAGTTAAAAGGAAGAATATGAACCGATTCGGGTGAAGGCGTGCCAACTAGTGGTGACCCCAGATGTTATGAGGAGGATAAGCGAAGCTCAAATGGACGCTTTAAAAGAACAACAAATCAAGAAGGAAAGGATGGTGGAAAAAAATAGATGAATTGGTTGAGAACACCTTGGGTGTTAAGACCTTCCACGGTAGGATATGGGTTCCGAGGCATGGCGACTTGCGAGAAAAGATTATGGATGAAGCGCACAAGACCCGCTACTCAATACACCCAGGAGCAAATAAGATGTACCACGACTTGAAGAAAGATTATTAGTGGCTTGGGATGAAGAGAGATGTAGTTGCATATGTGAATAAATGTCTAACGTGCCTACAAGTAAAGGCTGAGCACCAAAGACCTTATGGTTATGTTTAGCCATTAGAAGTACCAGAATGGAAGTGGGAACATGTTACCATGGACTTCATCACTAAATTACCGCGCACGACAAAAGGCCACGATGCGATATGGGTGATAGTTGATAGACTGACTAAGAGTGCGCATTTCCTGCCAATCAAGGAAGCAATTAGTTCAGAAAAGCTTGCTGAACTATTTATCCGAGAAATTGTGGTGCGGCATGGTATGCCCGTATCGATTGTTTCAGATAGAGATACGCGGTTCACCTTAAAGTTTTGGAGAAAGTTCAATGAAGAAATGGGTAAGAGGTTGCACGTTAGTACCGCATACCACCCGCAGACAGATGGGCAATCGGAAAGAACGATCTAGACACTGGAAGATATGCTTCGGGCATGCGTTATCGAATTCGGCGGTAACTGGGATGATCATTTGCCACTAGCAGAGTTCTCCTATAACAACAGCTACCACGCCAGTATTAAAATGCCCCATACGAGTTATTGTACGTTCGACGTTGCAGAACTCCTATTTGTTGGGGTGATGTCGGTCAGAAGGAACTAGGGAGCTTGGAAGTCGTGGAAGCCACCACGGAAAAGTTGGAGAAAATCAAGGCGTATATGAAGGCTGCAAAGGATAGACAGAAGTCATACGCCGACAGAAGAAGGAGACCAATAGAATTTAGCGTGGGTGAAATGGTAATGTTAAAAGTGTCACCATGGAAAGGGATTATCCGATTTAGGAAGAGGGGGAAACTGAGTCCCAGGTTTATCGGACCATTTAAGGTACTAGTACGAGTTGGGGATGTAGCTTACAGGCTAGACCTTCCAGAAGAACTAAGTGGGATTCACCCTACCTTTCATGTGTCGCACCTAAGAAAATGTCTAGCACCAGGTGAGGCAGTCGTGCCTCAAGATGACATCGAAGTGGACGAAAAGCTAAACTATGTTGAGCAACCAGTGGCTATACTGGACCGGAAGGAGAAACGATTGAGAAATAAAATAGTCAAGCAAGTCAAGGTGCAATGGAAACATCGAAAGGGGTCAGATGCCACCTGGGAATCCTAGGAGGAAATAAGACGACAATACCCCGATCTGTTTAACGATGAGGTAGGTTTCGAGGACAAAACCTAAATAAGGGGGAGACTTGTAACGCCCCGAAATTTCCCGAAACAAGCCATTTAATAATAATGCGCTTTTAAGGGTTAATTATGAAATAAAGGGGTAAATTAGTGGGCTATGGATCAAATTAGCCTTAATGGGCTAGGCTTGATGGGTTTAAGGGCCCTAATCAGCCCTTAAACATGCATAATCAGTTCCATTCCATCACCTTGCAACCCTAGCCACCAAATTCATAGAGAGAGAAAATAGAGAGAGAAAGTGAAGAAAAATCAAGATTTGGAGTTTGAAGGGTTGAAGGATTGGAGAGCTAGGTGATTGGAGCAGCAAAACACAAGGAAAGAGCAACAAAACAAGGTAAGAATCGACCTCTAAGGCCTTCTGTAGATCAAACCCGGATTCTAGGGTTTTGGGGTTTTGAAAAGTTCAAAGAAACACATAAAGGTCAAATTTTATGTATGAAAACGTGTAAAAAGGCTAGATCTGGTTTCATGGAAGGTAAACCAAGGATTTGGACGTAAAAAGTTAAGATTTTGGGTTAAAAACGGGCTGGTTCTTAGTTTTTATTCATCCAGCAAAACTGGGCCCCGATCCAGCGAATTTAAGTATTCATCCAGCGAAACTGTGCATTTATCTAGCGAAACTAGGAGAATCCTAGCGAAACTACAGTTTCGCTACAACGAAACTACAGTTTCGCTGATAGCTTCGCTAAGTACTTAGGCTGACCTTAGACATTGCGAAACTAGAAAATTCCAACGAAAGTTGGGCGCTCATGCCAGCGAATCTGTCCAGCGAAACTGACAGAAGTGCTGCCCAGCAAACTGGTAGCGAAACTGCCAGCGAAACTGGCAGCGAAACTACCAGCGAAACTGTGGGCGAAACTACGAAGAGAATGACGTTTTTGCATATTAACTTTCGTGCAGCTAGAGTATTCAGGCTATAGCTTAAGAGGCTTAGAATTTAAGCTATTGGACAAGTTCAGGTGAGTTCTAGATCCCCTATTTTATACATGTTTTAAATGTTTTGGGGCGGTGTGCATACTAAATATATCTTTATTATCAGTCTTTTAAAGTAAAGTTTTATACGCCACCTTATATGGAAATAGGGTTTTCTAAGGAATGATGACGTGTTTTCCTTATTGGGATACAACCTTAGTAGTGATGAATTGCCTTGTAATGTGTTGTGTTATATTATGTATAACTTAAACATAAAAGTGAAACGTAAAGAAAGGTTATGAGGCCCATAACGTGTACCTCGATAAAGTGATAAAGTAAAGCCTTGCAAGCAAATTGATAAAGGAGGGTTGCATTCGTTGTGCCCTCACCAGTGATAAAGTGATAAAGTATGCTCAAACAGGCAGGTCAGTAAGTCCTGAATTGGCATGACAATAATGGCCTGATCGGGTACGACAGTAAGTCCTTAATTGGCGTGTCGGTAAAGTCCTAGGCGAGCCTAGGCACCGATAGTGATAGAGAATTGATGGATAAAGAAGATAATAAATAACAAGAAATGATAAAGTATTGATAAAGCAATAGCATGTGTGTATTGATATTTTGATAGACAATGATTGTTTTCAACTGGTAAAGCTAATATCTTTTACAAAAGTCATTTAGCAAAGTAAACCTAGAATTCACTCAGCGAAGCTGACTTTTGTATGCATATCAGTTGACAGGTGAGAGTTAGAGCTATGGGATAGAAGCATGGGACTGAAGCTTCTTGGCACTAGAAGACTGGCATCCCTGATGGAGAAAAGCTTAAGAGGACTTTTAAATAGTTTTGAAGATTAAAAACAATGTTTATATATTTAATTGTAATGAATTGAAATTACAGTATTTTCCGCTGCAATATATATTATACATATATAAGTAAATGATTGCTTTAAATCGATGTTTTGCTGTGAATGACCAACTGCGAGGTCCCCCTGGAAAGGAGGGCCTTACATTACAAGTTGGTATCAGAGTCTAAGTTTAAGTGAAATGGTAAATATTTTCAAAATATACCTAATCTTAAACTGAGAATGGGATGGAAAGGGAAGGGATGCCAATCTGAGTAACTGCGTTCCATCAGGTATTTTCTTAATGTTAACCGGAATTATGTACGCATGTTATGTGGTTTATGTATTGCTGGTAGATTTAGATACTGATGTAGTCAGGATAGGTAATGCTCGGGGTACGAAGAGTAAAGTAAGTGGCTAATCACAACTGGCCACTGTAATTAGGGACTTACTATACTTGACATAAACTGAGCTATTCCCTTGAATGACCTTGTTGGTGTTTGAATCTTTCAGTGTGTGATAGAGGATGGCCGGTGGTAGATCATCCAAAGCCTTGCGTGGTGGACTGGGTGCTGCATCGCGGCCCAAAAGAGGCAGACCGAGAGTAGAGAAGGTGGTTCCTGAAGGACCCGAGACCCCCCATACGGAGGGTGGTGATGAGAGCGCAAATTTGAGGCCTCAGTGAAAGAGGCGGTGATTGAAAAAGTGCATCAGGTCATGCAAACAATCCTACCATCTGTGGTGACCGAAGTGATTAAGGCTGTGAGAGATGGAGAAAGGCAAGAAAGGAACCGGTCCTCGGGAGGTCGGGGGCAACCGGAGATCGAGACGATTCCCTGTGACGAGGAGGAGGAGGAGGAGCCTGTGCAGGAGTCAGCACGAGGCTGTAACTACGGGGCTTTTTAACGATGCAAGCCCCCTACTTTTGATGGTAATGGCACGAATACTGCTGCTCACCGATGGGTGAGGGAAATGGAAGCTGTTCTAAATATCAGCGAGTGTCGGGAGGACCAAAAGGTAAAGTTTGCTGGCCACTCTTTCGTGGACTCAGCCTTGTGCTGGTGGGACAACATAGTCCAAGTTGAGGGTAGCTGGGCTATCGGAAGGATGAGGTGGTCAGAGCTAAAAAGACTGGTGATTGAGGAGTTCTGTCCTCACCGTGAGATGGATAAAGTTGAAAGGGAGTTCCTGCAGTTGGAGGCGGGGACAATGACGCATCAGAAATATTCCACCAAATTCAACGAAATCGCACGACTAGTGCCGGATAAGGTGACACCTCTTTCGCGGAAGATCAAGAGGTATATTCAGGGCTTGCTGGCGGATATCCGTAGGCACATGATCGTTGCCCGACCAAGCACGTTCAGGTTGGCGGTAGATCTAGCGGGACGGTTGTATGACGAGTGGGAGGCGATGGCGATAACGGATGAAGCGGAGGAGCGAGCCTATGTTAAGAAAGGGAAAGGAAGGTGAGATAATGATGGTGGATTTTTGTCTGAAGGTACGGCTTTGAGGGACGATGATCGGAAGAGAATAGAAAGAAGAGGAGAGGTATGCAGGAAGTGTGGTAGAGGCCATGAAGGGGAGTGAAAGTGGGGACTGAACGTCTATTTTCAGTGTGGGAAGGAAGGCCACAGGGCAAGGGATTGCCGTGTGGCTAAGTGCTACAACTGCGGTGAGACTGGACATCTGAGCAGGGATTGTAAGAAGTCAAAGGCGTGGAGCTCCGATGCGAGGAAGGAGAACAGAGGGTGAAGGCTAGAGTTTTGCCATGACCAAGAGGAGGCTGGAGCGGACTTCAACTTGATGTCAGGTAAGTTTCTGGTAATTTAAGTTTGTGCACTTATGCGTTGAATGCGATGCTAGTAGTAGTTTCGTTCCTACTACTTTCTGTTGTAAGTTGCATATTAGGAGAAAGAACATCGATGAGCCCGTCGATGTAGAGATTGCTATTAATGAACTCACTAGGTTACCTGATGCCCTAGAGGATTGCGTGATAGAATTGAGGAAGTGTTTGTTCCTGCTAGACCGTTCGGGACAGACTTGGGTGGCTAGGCGTACACCATAAGATGAATGGGCTAGCAATCCACGAGGCGTGGACGTATTGCCTACTTGGCCGATGTAAGGTATGTGGATATACTAATATCCCAACTGTCAGATGTACCAAGACCGAGTAAAGATTATTGGTGGCCAGGTATGAAGCGTGATATGGTGAAGTACAAGAGTAAATGCCTTACTTGTTTACAAGTGAAGGCCGAGCACCAAATGCCATATGGGAAGTATTGAGGCGATTGAGGCTACGAGTGAGAAGCTCGAAAGGATCAAAGCCCTGATAGAAGTACCCAAAGATAGATAAGAAGTCGTATGTTGATAAATGATGTAGAGCAATTGAATTCCAGGTGGGAGACCGGAAAATAGGTGAGACAGTATTGCCGTAATGGTTTAAGGAACAACAAGTTATGGGGAAGAAACCCGTTTAAGGGGGGTGGACTTGTAACACCCGAAAATTTTCTTTGAAGCCGACGAAAGAAGAAATGAAATAAAGTCCAAAGTCGAGGGACCAAACTCGCCCACGAGAGAAACTTGGATGAGCGGGAGTATAAAAAGGGGAGGGCAGCCCACACCCTCCCCATTCTTGCCAAACTCAGCCAAGGGAGAAGAGAAGAGAGAAAAAGAGGAGAAAAGCTTGGTTTGGGTGAATTCGAGCGTGAAAATCGAAGTGTAGCGGGTCAAATCGAAGCTCTACTCAACGGGATCGTTCATGTGAGTTCTAGGACCCCTATTTTACTTGTTTTCAACTGATTTTGGGGCTGGAACACATGGAAAACCCATTTTGAAAATGTGTGTGTTTTACCCATTTGGGTGTGATTGTGTATAGTGTGTTTAGAATGTGATTTGGGCTTGTGAATGCTTGAATGGTGTCGTAGTATGCTTTCCTAAGGATTAGGAGGGTTTATTTGGGCTTAGAATGAGTTTGGAAGGGTTTGGAAGTCAAAAATTGCGACTGCAGTTCGGGATGAACTACAGTATGCGCCCAGTTAGGGCTACGCGACTGGAGAGCCAATTGGCCGAATGAGGGGCGATTGGGGTTCAATCGCACAACTGAGGTTCAACCGCATGACTGGGGGTCCAGTCGCATGACAGGTCATACGACTGAGAGCCCAGTCACATAGGTGCTCAGTCGCATAGGTGCCATTCGCACGACTGAGAGCTCAGTCACATAGGTGTCCATTCGCATAGTGTCCAATAGCATAATGGAGGGTCCATTTGCACGATTGGAGGTTCAGTCGCATGGGAGTTCATTCGCATTAGTCTAGTCGCATGATGTTCAGTCGCATGGAGGCCATGCGACTGAAGGGTGCCCAATCGCCTAAATAGGGTTGTTGTGTACGAGGAGAGGCATAGTTTAATTACTGACTTTTGGGGAAAAGGGCTGGGGTAAGTAATGATATGGTAGTTCCTGTAAGTACATGTAAGATTGCCGTCGAGGCTTTAGAAGTTATGTTGGGCATGATGATGATAGTGTTGCATGTTATGCATGATGTATGTTATGTTAAGTATGAAGTTGCCATGTATGATGGTGATGACTGATGACTGGAAAATGTTGATGTTCCTTGTTTCGATACGTGTTTATCTTTCCATGGCTTTACATGTTATGATTAATAAATGTATGAAAGTATTATGTGATGTAAAGTGAAAGATAATGAAAGAGGAACATGATGAATGAATGCATGCATTAATAATGAATGAGAGTAATAAAGTCTTGCAAGCAAAGAAAGGAGGTGAGCAACCTTGTTGTTGCAACAGACTCGATATGGATCCTTGTCTTGCGACCTCAGTAATCGTGGCTGTGTGCCACGAAGAGGGTAAAATCCTAACACTGTGATCGACCATGTGTATAGAACCATCGCTGCATATCCTAGGTACTGGACCAGGAGGGTGCGATGTGCTGATATAGAAGGTCTATGATATAGTCCTAGGTCCAGTACAATGATACAAAAGGATATTACATGTGGCAATGGTACACCTAAACTTTACCTTAGGTGCTGTGGCCAGGAGGTACGATGCACTGTTATAGAAGGTCTATGATAGGCCTAGGTCCAGTACCACGATACAGAAAGGTCTATGATAGGCCTAGGTCTAGTACCACATAAATCAACATGCAGAAGCTCCAAAGGTGTTGTTGCTTTCCACTGTGCTTTGTATTAAAGCTCCCTCTGGTTTGTTTTGCAACAAGACAACCATCACAGAGTTGTCTAAGGTGAGTCAAACTAGGCAACCCAATAACATGCTCCCCTTTTGACATCACTTCAAGTACTTGGAAGTTTGCATGGCCAAATCTTGCATGCCATAACCAAGCATCTTTATCCAGCTTTGTTGCAAGACAAATGGGTTTTGAGATCTTTAATACAATCTGTAGGGGTTATTACTGCCCCTTCGTACGTTCATCAGAAGCACCTTATCAACATCTTTTACCTTCAAATATTCATCCTTCATGGAGATTCTGACCAAGGCTCAAGATGTTGCTTTTCAATGCCGGTATGAAATACACATTTTCAATCACCAACTGATCCCTGTTCGTGCATTGGAAAAGAATCGATCCCTTCCCTTTGATCTCCACTCTCGACCCATCACCAAATCGCACGTTACCGATGACGTTCGTATCTAACTCCGAAAAGATATCTTTCTCCCCCGTCATATGGTTACTCGCACCATTATCCAAGTACCACGAGTCTTTGGTTCGATCCCATCGATCTTCACTTTGCAACAGAACCTTTTCTTCTTCCAAATCCACTTCGATGACGGTTTATCTCCATGCATGGTTTGTAGTAGAGCTGGTTCAGCTTTGTCTTCTTGAGTCAATTTAGCCTCTTGGTCCTGCCTTTTATCGGCTTTACACTCCCATGCAAAGTGTCCAAGTTGTTGACACTCGTAGCACCGAACATTACTCTTTCTCGGCTTTCTCGAGTTGTTTGAACCTTTTATGGCTGCTTGTTTCTGCCCTTTTCTCCTCTTCCACGTCCTCTATTCCGACCCCCTCTTGAACCGAAACGACCTCCCCTACTATTCGAACCACCCGGTTTGAATTTGAGTTCCATTTGTTTCCTTTTTTTTACCTTCCGAACCTTCGGACTTCGCGAACAATAACGTATTGTCATTATTCTGGAAACCCAACCGCAACCGGAGTCGGTCCTCGTATGCTTTCAATCGACCGATCGCCTCCTCAAACGGCATGTTCTCAACGTCTAAGTATTGTTCCATCGATGCAACTAGATGGATATACTTCTCTGTAACCGTATCAAACAACTTCCGAACCAACTCCTCATCTTATAGTGTCGCTCCAACACTACTATATTTCGAGATCATGCCGGAGAGTCTTCCGGCATACTTATCGATGGACTCTCCGTCTTTCATACGCAACCCTTCGAACTCGCTCTTCAACATATGTAACTAGGACTTTTGAACCCTGTGACCTACAAACCTCGTCTTCAACGACTCCCACACTTCTTTCACCATCTTTTTCTTTGCTACTTGCTGCAAGATATCTTCGGGATCGCTTGGAAGATAAAAGCTCGAGCCATCTTGCTCTTTTCTCATCTACGGCCACACCATCCGTAGGTTTAATGGAGTCCCGTATCCCTTGGGCATCCATTATAGCTTCCATCTTGATAGCTCACGTAGTGTAATTTGTGTCGGTAAGAACAGGACACTGGAACATAATCGAGTTTTCTTTGGGAGGGTTTCGAGTGTTGGTAACGATCGACATAGATTCAGATTTGATATTTTTGGCATGCACAAACTTATTGAAACCAGGCTCTGATTACCAAATGTTGGATGAGCTTATGAACTCAAGCCAAAATTGATACAATGGAAAGAAATATGAGGCACAAAAAAGAAGATAGTCGAATGAATCACTGAAATTATTAAAGTAATCTTGAGTACAAAAGGAAGACCACTTAGACAAACTGAAAAAAGTGGCATATAAATTCGATTAACTGATAAACAAAAGAGGAGAAAATGAACTATGAAATAGAACTGAATAGTCATAGTAGGTGGGCCACTATGCGAATTTATTGAGAGAATATTGCAACTACTCCAACGTTTCGTAACATCCCTTCAAACTTGGTCATCCCAAATAATTGGTCAATACTCAACCAACATGTGATAGTGCTCCATGAGCTTATGGATCCATCGTGAAGTAGGCTTATTTAGAAGCATCTGGATGGTGCATGCGATTAATGGTAAAGGGGTTGGACCAGGTGGTAACGGGTGTGGGTTGCTAAAAGATTTCTTGATTAGTTCCCTACAAACATACAGGAAAATAATGACGAGGATGATTGTTGCTAGAAACATGGTAACTAATGTTGAAGATCATAGGTGTTAGCATTTGGATTTGAAAATTCGATGAGGAGGGTTTAATAATGGAGAAGTACTTAGCGGGAAAACAATGCGAACAAGAAATATTGGTTGTTACTATTTTTCTTTATGTGTATATGGAATTACCGGAGAAAATGTAAACATGATAATTGGGTTTGTTATGATTATTAATTATATAAAGAATTAAGTACCAAAACAAATTGCGAATATGATAATTGGGTTTTTACGTCTTTAAATAATATTTAAATTTATAGGTCTTTAAATATTATTTAAATTTATAGGTCTTTAAATATTGTCTTGCATCATGCACCACCATGGTGGATCCCTTATCTATGTTATTAGCACCGTCACATAGCAAACATCGGTCTTACGTAATCACTTTACTCTTTTCCTCGACTGTTATTCTCTCTCGCAATTACAGTACTCACAACTCTAAATTTGAGTTCCTTCACCGGGTTAAACACGTTATGTTCTCCTCTTCCACTCGCCACAGGTATCCACATATAAAGACAACCCCTCCCACATTTCTCCAGAAACATCCCTTTAACATGTCATTTATTCCACACTTCTTCACGCAAAAAGGTTAAATTTCGGCAGTTTTTATATATGTAAAAACATATTCATGATTCGTTTAATTTTAGTTTTATTGTTTTAGGTATCATTTAGGTGTATTACACGCAAGTAAAACAAGTGATGCTATTTGATTCATGTTGTGTTTAACATATGGTTTCTTGGGGTTCTGATTTCGAACATTGTGAAATCCGTTGTTGTTAGGCTTAGAATTGGTAAACAAGAAGAAGAAGAAGTTCCCAAATCCAAGCTAGCCAATTCGATTAGCTGTATTTCCATTTATACTACCGATATGCCGTTGGCCATTAATCTCGTTCAAAACCGTACAACAGAAGAAAAGATTATTACAAACAAGTCCATGACCATGAACATATTACATTTCTAGTCCCTCACTTATTATGATACTAACAATACCCTCCCCTTAACAAAGTTTTTGTCCTAAAAAACAAAAGTGAGGGAAACAAATCCTAAATTCATCTTCAAATTCCCATGAAGCCTTAGTGATCGGCAGATCATGCCAGTGGACCAAAACTTGAGTCGCAGCCCGATTACCACGTTTAGTCACCGATGATCCACAAAAGCTCAAGGTTGAAGAATGAATCTTGATGCCGATAGTAATGGAGTGACAACATGATTAATACCATGAAACGCTTTCAATAAAGAAACATGAAATGTGTGGTGAATCATAGCATCCGGTGGAAGATCCAATCGATAAGCTGAACAACCACACTTCTTCACAATAAGGAATGGACCATAATAGAGAGGACTTAACTTCATATGGTGATGCAGTTTGAGTGATGTTTAAACCGTTGGTTGAAGCTTCACATATACCCACTCACCCACTGCAAATAACCGTTCAGTGTGATGAGTATCAGCAAATTGTTTCATGCAAAATCGAGCGGTGTGCAAATGACGTTTAAGAGACTGAATCATAGCTTCACGATCTTGATGTAATTCATACAGAACTCTAACGTGGTTTCACCAGCAACATAAGGGATGTGAATGTTAGGCTTATAGCTAAATAATGCCTCAAAAGGAGTCATGTGTATGGCTGAGTGATATGATGTATTGTACCACCATTGAGCCAAGGGAACCCATTTACCCATTGTAGAGGAGAGTCCATAGTCATTCACCTTAAATAACTCTCAAAGCACCGATTTAAGACTTCTGTCTGCCTATCAGTTTGAGGGTGGTAGGCACTAGATGTAGCTAAACTCACACCTGAAGCCTTATGAATTCCTTCCAAAAAGTGATCATAAAAATGGGATCATGATCAGAAACTATAGTGATGGGATTGTCATGAAATTTGAACACTTGATCAAGATAAATTTGAGCAAGTGTAGCAGCTGTATAGGGATGTGTGAGGGAAATAAAATGGGCATATTTGGATAACCGGTCAATAATCACCCAAATTGTAACACCCGGAAATTTCGGTATGAGGTGTCATGCGACTGGATCATCCAATCGCATGGTAGTCGCACGAGTGGAGTCCCATACTCATGGAAGACATGCGACTGGAGCTCCATACGCATGGTAGTCGCACGACTGGAGTGTCCAATCGCATGGAGCTCATGCGGCTGAAGGTTTAGTCGCATAGGGACTCGGGCGACTGGACTGTAGAATTTAAGGGAGAGGGCAGCCCTTACCCTCTCCCCATACTTGCGAAATCAGAGAGAAAGAAGAGAGGAAGAGAGAAAAAGGGAAAAGAGGAGAAGAAGGCTTGGTTCAAGCGGGTTCGTGGGTGTAAAATCGACGTGTAGTGAGTTAAATCGAAGCTCTACTCAACAGGATAGTTCATGTGAATTCTAAGACCCTCTTTTACAAGTTTTTGAATGATTTTGGGGCTGGAACACATCTGAAGATTATTTTTCGGGTTTTGGGTGTTTAACCGTGTATGTACGTATGTGTATGTGTATGGTACGTTTAGGGCTTGATTCCGAACTAGGATAGGCTTGTATGAGGTCGAGGTATGTTTCCTTACGGATTAGAGGGGCTAATTTGAGCTCAAACGAGGTTTGGAAGGGTTTGAAAGCCGAATGTCGCGGCTGCTGTTCGTGATGAACTCCAGTCGCTGCCCAGCTAGGGCTAGGCGACTGAAGGGCCAGTAGGTCGGCTGAGGAACAACTGAGGCTCAACCGCACGACTGAGGTATAGTCGTACGACTGGGGATCCAGTCGCATGAGAGTCAAGTGACTGAGGTTCAGTCGCATAGGGGTCCAGTCGCATGGGGACCCAGTCGTATAGGAGTCAAGCGACTGAGGTCCAGTCGCATAGATGTTCATCCGCATTTGCTCAGTCGCATAGGTTCATCCGTATAGCTGTTCAATCGTACGACTGAGGGTTCAGTCGCATAGAAGCCCATTCGTTTAGTGTTCAGTCGCATGCAGGCCAGGTGACTGAAGGGTGCCCAACGCCCAAGTAAAGTTGTTGTGCACGAGGAGAGACATAGTTTGATTACTGGCCTTCGGGAAAAGAGTAAGGGTAAGTAATGATGTGATAGCTCCCGTTGGTACATGTGAGAGGACTGTCGAGGCTTAGAAGTTACGTTGATGATGATAGTGTTGCATGTATATGCTTGAGGTATGTATGTTAAGTATGATGTTGCCATAATAGATGGTGAATACTGATGATTTGTAAATGCCGATGTTCCTTGCTTTGATGTATGTTTATCTTTCCGTATCTTTACGTGTATTGTTATGAACGAATAGAAAGTATTAATAACGTAAAGTGAAAGATAATAAAAGAGGAATACGATCATTGAAAGAATCATTAATGAATGAATGAAAACGTGAGAGACTTGCAAGCAAAGTGTACCAAAGTGCACGGCTCTAAATGCCTCAAGCTCAACCGCGTGAGGTTCAGCTAATCTTTAAGGGTGCACGTAGAGGTTCCAGTCTTGTGACTGACCTTCGGTGTGGTACATGGTGTATAGTAGTTACCCACTTCGGTGGGGGTGATGTTACCCATTTCGGTGGGCGTGTTGTTACCCGAGTTACGTTTAACTTCAGGGGTGTGGCATAATGCCAAACATAGTTATGAGGTGAGCGACTTGCAAGTAAGTGTATGAGGTGAGCGACTCTGCGTTGCAACAGACTCGAAAGAGGTCCTTATCGCGTACTCTGGTATTGCAGGAGACAGGATCCAGATGAACGAGAGTAAGATTGGCTTGCAAGAAGAAGGAAAGGAGGTTCACGGCTCATTGAGAGTTGTTAGCTCAACGGCGTGTGTATTACGGCGTGTGTATTATAGCGTGTGATATTGGCTAACTCATAAGGGGACATAGACGCAGTGGGAGTTCAATTTTGGTGACTGCTCTGATACGTGCGATGTGTTAATTACCGTGTGCTATGTAGCGTGCGATTTTGGCCTACCTCATGTGGATTATGTAGCGTGCGATTTTGGAGCTAACCCATGAGATGGCGTGCGATGTTGGCTAAACCCCGAGAGCCCTCACACACACAGAGGGAGTCGGTCTAGGTGACCTCTCCGTTGGTGCGATTAGTGCGATATGTACGGTGTAACTCATAATAGGACATAGACACAGTTGGAGTTCAGTTTTGGTAGCTGCTCCGATGCGTGCGATGTGGTATTTATTGTGTGCTATGTAGCGTGTGATTTGGCCTACCTCATGTGGATTATGTAGCGTGCGATGTTGGGCTAACCCATGAGATGGCGTGCGATGTTGGCTAAACCCCAAGAGTTCTCACCCATCGGAAGAGTTGGTCTTAGTGACAACTCCATTGGTACGAATTGCATGAGACGAGAAATAGGAAAGAGTATTATGCAGAAAAGAAAGTATGAAACGAACGAACGTTAATGAACGTAATGAAAGCTGAGGAACGAACGAATAAAAGTAATGAACGGAAGGAATATAATGAGTATGAATGAAATGGGATCCCTATCACTCGACCTCAGTAATCATGGCTGTGTGCCCTGAAGAGGGTAACGTGTGACCGGATCTCGATAGAAGCAAAAGATAGAGAACGAATGAAAGTTAAAAAGAGATAATGAACGAATGACAGACAGAGAACGAATAAAAGTTAAAGATAAAGAATGAACGAGAAAAGAAGATAATAATGATATTATCTATGTGTACGTACGATGTGTGATAGCGTAAAAGTAAAGAAACGGTTTAAAGGATAGAAAAGTATGTTTTTAATATAAAACTAGAACTCACTCAGCAACGTTGACTTTGATGTGTTTCCAGTTGGCAGGTATGTTGCTGAGGATGGCACAGGGCGACTACTCAGTTGTTGAGGCTGGCATCCATATTTTGACATGTCATTGTATTTTGAGAATAAAACGAATGTTGTAAAGTTATGAAATGACATGTCTTAGTTATTAATGAAATTTTAATTCTACAGCAAAGTAAATGTACGTTTGAAATGTTTTTTTATGTGCGATGAATGACCAACTGTGAGGTGCCCGGGAAGGGGGCCTTACACAAATGGTATTCTTGCCATTAAATTTGGGCAATCCCAAAATGAAATCCATGGAAATGTTAGTAAAAATGGATGTAGGAATAGGTAAAGGATTGAGAAGCCCGGGGTAAGCAATGGTTTCATACTTGGTTCGTTAGCAAACTTGGTACTCCTTTACAAATATGTGAACATCTTTTGAGCATCCCTTCCAATAGAACCCTTCTTTTAACCTATGTAGACTAGGTTTAAAACCCAAATGACCTCCCAAAACAGACTCATGGTACTATTTAATAATGTCACTGCGAATGGTATTATCCTTGCCTATTAACAACTTCCCTTTTCTAGTAAGTAAATGGCCATCCCAATGTCTATTGGGTATCACTTATCCAGATTGTAAGAGCCGGATAAGTGAAGCCAACTGATCATCAGCCTCCCATGCTTGTTGAATCCTAGTTAAAAGAGCAGTTGAATAGAGCTCAGTGATAAAGAGAATAAAGCCAACCCAGAAACCCTAGAGAGTGCATCTAGAACCTTGTTTTCCACCCCTTCTTATAAGAGATTTCATAATCATAACCCAGTAACTTGGAAAGCCATGTTTGTTGCAGTGGGGTAGTGATCTTTTGATTGAACAAGTGCTTCAAACTCTGCTGATCAGTCTTAATGATGAAATGCTTCAGAATCAAATAGTGGTGCCAAGTTTTTACAACTATCAAGATTGCTAAGAGTTCCTTTTCATATATAGATAAAGCCTGCTGTCTCACAGATAAGGCCTTACTGATAAAAGCAATAGGATGGCCATCCTGTAATAGGACCGCCCCAAACCTTTTGCCGAAGCATCAGTTTCAATGACAATGGTTTTAGAGAAATCAAGCAAAGCTAATACAGGAAAAGAGCATAAGGCTGATTTAAGTGAATCAAAGGCAAGTTGAGCTGGTTCATTCCATTCAAAAGCATCCTTTTTCAGGAGATCAGTCAGTGGTTTGGCTATAACTCTAAAACCACAAATGAACCTCCTATAGTATCCTGCAAGGCCCAAGAACCCTCTTAATTGTTTGACCATTATAGGCAAGGGCCAATTTTTAACAACCTTAATTTTGTGAGGATCAGTAGAAACTCCAGCCCCAGCGATAATGTGGCCCAAGTATTCTACTTTGCTTCCCCCAAAGGTACACTTAGATTGCTTAGCTCTAAGTTGATGAGTTCTCATTAGGGATAAGACCTCATACAAATCCGTTAGATGTTGTTTCCAAAATGAACTGTAAACCAGAATGTCATCAAATAGACCAAGGTAGTTCTTCTCATAACTGGTTGGAAGATAGAATTCATTAGGGATTAGAACGTAGCAGGAGCATTGGTGAGGCCAAATGGAAGAACTAAGAACTCATAATGACGCTAGTGAGTCTTAAAAGTTGTCTTATGAATATCACCTTCAAACATGCAGATCTGCTAATAACCAGATTACAAATCCAACTTAGAAAAGACACAAGCCCCTCCTAATTCATCCAATAATTCCTCTATCAAAGGAATGGGAAATCCATCCTTGATAATAGCTTCATTTAAACTCTGGTAATCCACACACATTCTATAAGTACCATCTTTTTTTACTAACACAACTGGGGCTGCAAAGGCACTAGTGTTATTTCTTATAACACTAGAATCCAATAATTCCTTAGTCATCTATTCAATAACATTCTTATGTGCACTAGGATATCTGTAGGGTTTCAAATTAAGTACCATAGATTCATCTTTCAATCGGATTCTATGATCACAAGCTCTATTTGGAGATAGACCAGTGGGTATTTCAAAAATGTCAGCAAACTCTGTTAAAGTGAGTCATCTGGTCATTTAAGGTTGAATTAGGGATAGCAATATTATGTTAGGAACCTTCGTTAGTTTGCAGGATAAACAAGTGGGCTTGTACCATATGGGTTGGAGATTGTAGGTAAGAAGTCATTTTTTCCATAGTGCACATATTGACACCCTGATTGGTAGTGCCTTTGAGTTTAAAGGGATGTTTATTTATAGAAAATTTCATGGTTAAAGTGTTGAAATTCCACATGATATCATCTAAGGTCTGCAACCACTGAATGCCCAATACAATATCATAGTTACTTAATGGAATTACAAGCATATCTACCTTAAACCATTTCCCTTGCATGGTCCATTGAAAATCTTTCATATTTGGACACAATTCAACTGATTACCATCTGCAATAGTAATAGGAACATCAGCTATGGTTTGAATGGGGCATCTTAATTTGATAGCCAATTATTCGTTAATAAAGTTGTGGGTTGATCCACTATCAACCAAGATTTGTAATTGTCTGGCTCCTAAAGTCCCAACTACCTTCATGGTCGAATAAGAAGGTATACCTGTAATTGTATGGAATGAAATGTGTGGATCTTGATATTCTGGAGTAACATTTGTTATAGATATACCTTCATCAGGTTGTTCACTTTTCAACTTCATACATCACTTCAATCAAGAACATGTGCCTAGGAGTTTGAACACTTATGCCTTGGAGTAAACTTTTCAGAACACCAGAAGCTTTCCCCCTTTGCTCTTTTTTCATGAAACTCTTTACTAGTCAACCTTTTAGTCGTTCTAGTAGAGTTAACCT
Organism: Flaveria linearis; assembly: GCA_024085815.1. Taxonomy (NCBI): domain Eukaryota; kingdom Viridiplantae; phylum Streptophyta; class Magnoliopsida; order Asterales; family Asteraceae; genus Flaveria; species Flaveria linearis. The sequence goes on from CM044011.1 coordinate 56,820,502, forward strand.
GGTTAGCTTTGATTGGTGGTGAAGGTAATAAGGGTAATTTGGAATTGGCACCAATAGGTTGGCTATAGAAGGGTTTAGTAGCCGGTTTGTAAGGTTGTTTGATGGATGACATGGTTACATTGGCTTGATTTTGCAATCTAGCCAAGGAATGAGCTTCTCTAAGCAATTTAGGTTTAAATAACCTGAAATAACATTTGATATCTGGCTTGAGACCTTCTATGAAAAGTATCACAGCATACTCCTCAAGTATATCAACCTTGTTCAATAACGAATCAAATTTGTCACAATAATCCTCCAAATCATCGTGTTGATTGAGAGCTTTCAATGCTCCCATTGCATCTTCTACTAGAGTAGAAGCAAAGCGTGCTTGAATAGATGTCATAGATTCATTCCAAGGAATGTCGTGACATACGTACCTCTTGATTTTACAAAATTATTATGCCATTGAACTGCTCGGCCTTCAACACGCACCACTGCATATCGGACCTTCAACTTCTCTGGAGTTTCATCAATTGCAATGAAATATTCGCACCTTTGTATCCAACTCTCGACTTCATTACCATCGAATTTAGGAAATTCAACTCGTGAGAATTGATTGTTACTTCGATTGAGTCTAGTTTCCTCTTCGTCACGATGATTATTAGTATTTGATTTCGATCCTCCTTCCTTGTTGCGATGAGCACTTGAATTCATTATCTGCAAACTCTGAATCACCTCTGACATCTAAATTTCAATGACGACATTTCATTTGATAATTGATTCTTCATATTCGTAATCTCAAATATCTGCTTCTCTGATGCCGCTTTAATACCCTCCAATTCGGTTCGATTTCTTTCCGCCGTTGTCTCCAAACGAAGTAAGGAAATTTCATGCTCCTTGATTGTTTTCTCCAGTTCTTGATTACAGGTGGTCATGGTGAATGCAATAATGGAATCACAGAGCATTGACAAGGATCGAAGGCTCTAATACCACTGTTTGGCTTAGAATTGGTAAAGAAGAAGAAGAAGAAGTTCACAAATCCAAGCTAACCAATTCGATTAGCTAAGTTTCATTTATACTACCGATAGGCCGTTGGCCGTTAATCTCGTTACAAACTATTACAATAGAAGAAAAGATTATTACAAACAAGTCCACAACTATGAACATATTACATTTCTAGTCGCTCACTTATTATGTTACTAACAGTTGTGATTAGGCTTAGAATGGCAAAGATCGCTTTTTGCTTGATTGAAGATGCTGAAGTTCAAAGTTGATAAAGGATTTTGATTGTATATTAAAATTATAACTACATTGTCGTATTCAATTTGATGCGTCAAGATATATCTGTATGTATGTGTGTGCATATATGCATCAAACTAATTACTTCAGTTAGTATATCAACCACATACCATATTCAATTTGATGCATGTTTGTATTCTAATTTATTGTTGTCTGCAATTTGAAATTGGCTAATGAGGCTAAATAATGATACAATTTTGATGTCATTAAAGAAACACTTAAGCATCAGAGGAACCAATTCTCATCTTGGGATGTGTTCATCAGATGTGTTCTTATTAGAGGGAACGCCTCATTCGCACACCTCAGAGGATCTCTAAATTGTAGGGGTTTGTTATACCATTTACAACTTGTTTAACCATTTAAACATATGAAACGCAGCGGAATATACTACTTTAAACATGCTAAAGTTTCTGAAAATTACCTTTATCATGTGTAAAATAACAAACCCATGGACAAAGGATCTTTATTATGTGAAAAGCTAGCATACTATATGAACAAGAACACCCAAAACATGACATACATACTACCTTTTAGAAAGCTGCAGAAAAACGAATTTGGGTGAAGAAGATGATGTTGTTGGACGACCAAAACATCAAGAAAAGATGTCCTCAAGTATCCATACTCACAAGCATCAAGCAAAGACCACTCTTGCTAGGATTTGTACACCAAAATCGTGAAGAACAACCTGCTGGAACACATTTCCAGCCAAGAACTTCCTCTTCCAAAAGAGAGAAAACTTGTTCTTGTGACCCCTTTTGCATGTATGAGGGAGAAATATAGTTGGAGAATGTGTTTTTCATTCAAGAGGGTGTGGTTTCAAGGTAGCAAAAATGACCATCCATGCCCCTAAAGGGGCGGCCGCACCTTATGTAAAAAAATGGGTTCCCCCCATTTTTAAAACACCCACTTGAATAAATTAGATGTATAGTTAGTTATATAATTAACCAATTAAATATATAACTTAAACACACTATTATTACTTGATGTTATTTAACAAACTTAAATAACATTATAAATAATATCTATGAACAAAATATCATTATAAGTTGTTCTTTCTCACATACAATTTATTTCGAAAACCCATTTTCTAAATTGGTGTTTATATTTAATTGCATGATCATATCATCAACTAAATATTAATTGGTGTTTGCTAAGCTTGTTATTGGGTATGACCCGACTTGGATTATGACGTACTAACCACATCAATATTCTATGTGTCTTGGGCATAAAGAATCCAACAATCTCCCACTTGCACAAGATTCATAGAAGATTGATGCAAGCAGTAAATACCGCCTAACAACGGTTTACTACCCTTAATACGCATGACTTAGAAGCCGTTCAATAACATCATCCCCTTCAAGTATCCAACTTGAAATGATTTAGGTGAATCAATCATTTATCCTTTTGTTACAGATGTCATGTTAAATCCAACGACACAGAATGATCATTCCTTGTTGATTTAACTTAATCAGGCCTTAGACATCTTGCTCTCAACGAATAAGAGGAACAAATTCCATCTTGACTACATATGTTTCTTACAATCACCTTATGTTATATCTAAACATAGCCTTATGTACTGACCATTATTTCAAAGCAGCGAAGAACTAGCTCAAGGTATAACACTTGGTGAATATCAAAACCCAATATGTATCTCAGGTCAGAGGATACCAAATGATATTCGCCTTTACTCAAATTTACTTATGATCAATCTAGAAGATTCCATGTAGTAAAATTGAGATGCGGGTCAGTCCAATATTTGTATCCCACAAATATCTATGAACCTTGGCAGCAACCAATTGCTCTATATTTATGCCTTATGAATATCCACCAATCCAAGTTCATAATAGTCTTACGTTCATACTTGTTCCCACAAATATGACCGACTACTGACATTTAGAATAATAAACATATTCACAGATGTAAACATGCTAAAAGAAACATAACTCAAAATATCATAAATATATAGATGAGTTAAATATTACAACTGTTCCATATTTTCAATATTAATACTAAAACAGATCAATTTCAATCACTAGAATATCGAAGTCCTAAGGCACAAGTATGACTTTCATGCTTTGCCCTTTCGAGGAGCTTCGTGAGTGGATCCGCAATCTTTTGATCAAAGTGAACTTTACGAATACATATCTTTCCCTTTTCTATTTCATCCCTTATGTAGTTGAATCTCTGCTCATTTTTCCTAATCTTTTGATATGCACGGGGTTCCTTGATTTGAGCAATCGCACCCTCGTTATCACAAAAGATTTCTAAGGGTCTTGAATGGTAGAGACCACCATTAGATCGAAGATAAACCTTTTTATTGATGCAGCTTCCTAAGCTGCTAATGCGGCGGCTATGTATTCGTATTCTGTAGTGGACAATGCTACCCCATTCATAATGGAGACATACCCCGATTTTGATCAAGGATCATCTCGATCAGTTTGGAAACTCGCATCTGTGTAATCCTCTACAACGAGTTCCTCTTTATCAGATCCGTATATAGAAACATATCCTTAGTCCTCCTAAGGTATTTCAATATACTTTTAACAGCTATCCAATGGTCATTACCTGGATTCTACTGATATCTACTTGTCATGCTTAACGCGCATGACACGTCCGGTCTAGTGCATATCATCGCATACATGATGGATCCTATAGCAGACGCATATGGGATATCTTTCATACGATCTTGCTCATCCTTTGAGCTTGGACATTGAGATGTACTCAATACTGTCCCTCTTTGAACAGGTGCCATACCTTTCTTAGAGTTTTCCATCTTGAACCTTTTAAGATTTTATCAATGTATGCACTATGGTTTATACCTATCAACCATCTCGATCTATCCCTATAGATATTTATTCCCAAAATATAGGCGGCTTCACCGAGATCTTTTATGGAAAAACAATTTCCAAGCCAGGTTTTAACACCTTCCATGGTTAGAATATCATTTCCAAATAGTAGTATGTCATCAACATACAATACTAAGAATGTGATTACACTCCCACTAGCCTTTTTATACACACAAGCCTTGTCAGCGTTCTTGATGAAACCAAATTTCTTGATCTCTTCATCAAAACGTTGATTCCAACTTCTCGATGCTTGTTTCAATCCATAGATTGATCTCTTTAACTTGCATACTTTATTAGGATGCTTTTGATCGACAAAACCTTTAGGCTGAACCATATGGACAGTCTCTTCGAGATGTCCATTAAGAAAAGCGGTTTTGACGTCCATTTGCCAAATCTCATAATCATAATCAGCAGCAATGGCAAACAATATCCTAATAGACTTTAGCATTGCCACAGGCGAGAAGGTTTCATCATATTCAACCCCTTGAGTTTGAGTGAAACCTTTTGCTACAAGTCTTGCCTTGTAAGTATCCAAGTTTCCATGCGTATCTGTTTTCTTCTTAAAAACCCACTTGCATCCAACCGGTTTGGAGTTAAGTGGAGGGTCAACCAATTCCTAAACTTAGTTGTTGTACATGGATTGCGTCTCTACGTTCATGGCTTCCAGCCATTTGTCACAATCCGAATTGGACATTTCATCATGGTACGTAGTTGGCTCATCGGAGTCAACCACATAGCATCCATCCTTGAAAAATCCATATCTTTCAGGTGGAATGCTAATTCTACCTGATCTTTGAATGTTTTGTGTATTGATCAACCTCTTGATCATCATCAACAACCTCTTGTTGATAGCTAGTGTCAACCAAACGTGTTTCGGCTTGTGGATCTTAATCTTCATCAAATTCCACTATTCTATACGTCATTCCTTCCATAAGGAACTTGGCTTCCAAGTACTCTGTCTTTCGAGCAATAAATGCCATTTGCTCTGTTGGATCAAAGAAGTAGTATCCTATATAGTCTTTTGGATATCCAACAAGTATACACTTAGTGGATCGACTTTCCAGTTTGTTTTAGGTGTTAAGCTTAACATAAGCTTCACAACCCTAAAATTTTAAATATGATAGCGATGGAACTCTTCCATGCCATATTTCAAAAGGTGTCGAATCCACTTTCTTGGTTGGGGCCATATTCAAAATACGAGCCATGGAGAGTAGTGCGAAACCCCAAAATGATAGAGGTAGTGAGCTTATAGCCATCATAGATCGAACCATATCCAATAGGGTTCGGTTTCTCCTTTCAGACACACCATTATGTTGTGGTGTTCCGGGAGGAGTAAGTTGTGAGACAATCCCACAACTTCTTAGATGATCCTGAAAAGCATCACTGAGGTATTCACCTCCTCTATCTGAATGGAGAATTTTGATAGTTCTATTGAGTTAATTTTCTACTTCATTCTTAAAGATTTTGAACATTTCAAAAGCTTCATGTTTATGTGTCATCAAGTACACATAACCATAGCGACTGTAATTATCGGTTAAGGTAATGAAGTATCTTTCACCATTCCTTATCATTGTCTTAAAAGGACCACATACATCCGAATGTATGATTCCTAATAAGTCTTTTGCCCTCTCATTAGTACCACTAAAGGGTGACTTGGTCATCTTACCTTGTAAACAAGATTCACACTTATCTAATGAACAATTTTCATTTGTTTTCAAAAGACCATTCTTTTGAAGTGTTTGAATCCGATTCTTGTTTATGTGACCAAGACGGAAATGCCAAAGATAAGAATCACTTAAACCCATTTTAAGTTTCTTGGTGCTTGATTGGTATAATGTGTTATTGTAGGATGATTCATCATGAACCAATTCATAAATACCATTAAAAGGCATAGCCTTGAAATGAAATACATCATCCATATAAACATAAATACCATGGTTTACAACTTTTAAATCATAACCATATTGTTTTAAAATGGAAACTGAAATTATGTTCCTTGTCAAAACTAGGAGCATACAAAATGTTTTTAAGAACAACTTCCAAACCATTTGAAAGTTTCAAAACATAGTCTCCTTTCTTAAATTGTTTACTTCTTTTGAAACCCTGCAACAGATTGCAAATTTGAGTTCCACATCCGATATCTAATACCCATGTGTTTGAAGAAATAACATTTAAGTTAATATGGATCATGAAAGTTGTACCTAAGGTCTGCCCAGCATCCCTCTTGTTTCTCAACTCTTTGAGATAGGTTGGAAAATTCCCTTTCCAATGTCCTATCTCACCATATTCAAAAGCATGGATCGTTTTCCGTTATCTTAGGCTTCACAAGCTTATGTTTTGGAGGTTCCGCTTTAACCTTCCCTTTCCCTTTGCGTTTGATGTGCCCCTTTCCTTTGGCAACATTTGCCTTGGGATCGGGGAATGGCCAGGAATAGGATCGTCAAGGACATAGGCCTTTTCTCTTGCTTGAGAACAATTCTCAAGCTTCGAAACCACTCCATAAAGTTATTATGGTTAAGACGATCCCTTTCTTAAATAGTTCTCAGTGGTAGGGTATGGACTGTCGGGGTGGTAGCATTATTGTTTGCGGCCATTCTACAAGATTTACAAAGTTCTTATTAGTATTTCTTAAAATTTCATTTTAATCATTAATACCCTTTTATGTCTCATAGATAATTAATAATTAAAATCTAGAATCCAACGTTACATTCAAATAATGGTTAGGTGACCTTTATCCCATTATTTAAATTAACAAGGTAGTCAACATTTGACAATTGCAACCTTTTGCAACTTCTAGCCTTTATGGGATCAGTTAAACATCTTATGTTGGGTTGGCATGTTTAATCCCATCGACACCATTGTACGCCATGCTTCGGTGACCCTAAGCACATGGTTTCCAATTCAATTCGTCCTACTCACACTCACATGTGATTTTTCACATACAAGCGGTTAGGTGACCTTTATCCCACAAGTACGTTAGACTCACCTCAAACACACAAGTTCCCTACAAGTGGTTAGGTGACCTTTATCCCACAAATAGTTCCCAAGTGATTTGAGTGTCGTGTAAAAGGATGGTGTTAGACTTGTTACCAAAGGGATTTAAGTTTCCATCAATTCTAGTTATGAAAACTTTATGTACCTTGTATTCGCATGCTTTCAAATACATGGTACCCTATGGTTCTCTTTTAATAAAACCTCTTTTATTTTGAAATCATTAATCCTTTAATAACCTTTTATTAGTTACTTAATGATTAGGAACCATAAAATTCAGCTTGTTATGATAATTTATTTAGATTGTTAAGCATATCCATATATCAAACAATCAACATAAAATGAATAATCAAACAAACATATTTCAAACAACCACATGTGCATAACCATAGCTACTATTGTGACAACACTTGTTTGCCATCACAAGTGTTGTCATTTGGTCTTTCCTAAGGGTTGAATACAACACAAAGATGAGATCTTCATAGACCCCCACTTGAACTTGCATCCATATTCTTCAAGTCCTTCTCTTTGTATCTTCCTCTTGTGCTTCCATTTTGTGCATCTTCATTTAAAAAATTTATATCTTAACACAAATTTTCTAATAAAGAAAATACACCTAATCTATCTATTACATTACAAACGAATGAATAAATAAATTACATCCCAAAACTAGCACAAAAGAATAATATTACAACCCAAATGAAAACAACCAAAACAAACATCCATTTCAAACCAAATCAACAAAAGGTCTAAGCTAGGTTATGCGCTATCAAATGAACAATCACAAACATCATTCAATAAACAAAATAAACCCCATCAAACCCCAAATTTTCAGCCAACATAAACAGAAAATTAGGGTTTGTTTGTCCAAACAAACAACAACCAAACATATCAACCAATTGACATTCCTATCTTTCAAGGTTTAATCATAAGCATTAAGATATAACTTTGAAAAACATGGAGTTTATTGAATCAACCAAAATCAGCCTCTAATGAGTTGATAAACATCCTTTAAAACCGATTTTACAAGGATAATGATGCTAGTTTCCACATAACCGGCTCTAGATGCCATTGTAGGGGTTTGTTATACCATTTACAACTTGTTTAACCATTTAAACACATGAAACGCAACGGAATATACTATTTTAAACATGCTAAAGTTTCTGAAAATTACCTTTATCATGTGTAAAATAACAAACCCATGGACAAAAGGATCTTTATTATGTGAAAAGCTAGCATACTATATGAACAAAAACACCCAAAACATGACATACATACTACCTTTTAGAAAGCTGCAGAAAACGAATTTGGGTGAAGAAGATGATGTTGTTGGACGACCAAAACATCAAGAAAAGATGTCCTCAAGTATACATACCCACAAGCATCAAGCAAAGACCACTCTTTCTAGGATTTGTACACCAAAATCGTGAAGAACAAGCTGCTGGAACACATTTCCAGCCAAGAACTTCCTCTTCCAAAAGATAGAAAACTTGTTCTTGTGACCCCTTTTGCATGTATGAGAGAGAAAGATAGTTGGAGAGTGTGTTTTTCATTCAAGAGGGTGTGGTTTCAAGGTAGCAAAAATGACCATCCATGCCCCTAAAGGGGTGGCCGCACCTTATGTAAAAAAATGGGTTTCCCCTATTTTTAAAACACCCACTTGAATAAATTAGATGTATAGTTAGTTATATAATTAACCAATTAAATATATAAATTAAACACACTATTATTACTTGATGTTATTTAACAAACTTAAATAAAATTATAATAATGTCTATGAACAAAATATCCTTATAAGTTATTCTTTCTCACATACAATTTATTTAGAAAACCTATTTTCTAAATTGGTGTTTATATTTAATTGCATGATCATATCATCAATTAAATATTAATTGGTGTTTGCTAAGCTTGTTATTGGGTATGACCCGACTTGAATCATGACGTACTAACCACATCAATATTCTATGTGTCTTGGGCATAAAGAATCCAACATAAATATCATAGAATTTCTCATCAGAGGAATCCTACTATTGATGTCTTTCATTTTCCTCCAATGATGCCTCCATAATATATCCGTTTAGGTAACATCATTTTCTCTCTAAATGTGCTATATTTAGTTTTTTTAATGTCTTCTATAATTGTTTATTTTCACTAATTAAATTTTTGAACTCTTAGTTGTTTTGAATTCAAATTATTAGGTTTCTTTAATTTCATGATCGAAATATTAGGTTTTGTTTTTACAAGAATTTTGTATATAGGTTATAAAATAAATTAATGGCACTTTCAAGTTTAGATATTATCAGATTCACTCTAACTTCGGGATCATAGTGGATTTGAAATGAGTTTACTCCTGGCTTGTAAGTTGCACTTTTGTCATGTTGTAACACCCGGATATTTAAAAAGATGAGAGATAGAGAATAAAAGAGAAGGAAAAAGCAAGAAATGCAATAAGACTCAAGTTGAGGGGTTAAATGTGTAAAAGGGACAAAAGTACCAAAAAGTTGTTGTAAAAGGTGAGCATGGCCGCCCATCCTCTCTTCATATCACCTTTTCATTCGGATAGTTTTTAGAAAGAGAGAGAGAGCAAGAACTCTCGAATTTTTAAAGAAGAAGAAGGAGAGGCTGAATTCAAGGTAAGAATTCGTTGTTTTTGAGTGTTCATGTTTGGTTTAGTCTTGATTATACGCTTATGTGTTTGTGTGTGTGTTCGAGTATGTGTTTGGTGGGTTTCTAGGTGTTTGAATTCTTTGGAAAGTTCAAGACTTGGAGTTTGAGACTTGAGAATAGCAAAGGTGAGTTCTAGACCCCGTAATTCACATGTTTTAAACATTTTTTGGGGCTGAAAATGTATGTAAAACCATTTTTATAAAAGTTAATTGAATATGAGTATGTATCTATGTGTGTATGATGATGTTTTTATGGTTGTTATGAGTTAGTTATACTTAGAATGGTGTTATTAAGCTTAGAACACGTAAGGAGAATAATTGGGACTGATAATATGTTAGAAATATGCTAAACAGATTGACCAACCGCCTAAATAGTTTCCCAACCGCTTAAAATTGCCTTAGGAAGTTTCTAAGTCAGCCCATACGCCTAAATAGGGTCCAACCGCCAAAACAGTGCCCCAACCGCCTAAAATATGCCTTAGAACTTCTAAGTGAAAGCCCATGCGTCTGAATAGTAGCCCATGCGTCTGAACAATAGCCCATGCGTCTAAGATTTAGACTGAGACGCCTAAGTATGGTCCAAACGTCCAAATAGTGCCCATGCGTCTGAGATGGTCCCAACGCCTAAGTGTCAAACGCTCAATTAGTGCCCATGCGCCTAAACAGGCCTCATGCGCCTGCATAGTGCTCATGCGCGTAGAACACTTGGAACATTTTCTGAAATTTTGAGAAAAAAAGAATCATTACGTTTTGACCCAAGTTTGACTTAGGGTTTTCAATTGCTATTATATTTTCATTATTATTAAGTTGTTCCTATGATCATAGTAATTATTATTGTGTGACTTATGTGGTGTGTTTATGATCATAAATGCAAGTATTATCCTTAACAAAGAGAAAGATTAATGATAAAGAGAAGTGGAACATAATTAAAATGTTAAAAGTCTTGCAAGCATATAGGAGGTGCATGACCACGTTGTCGTTAGCTCAACTGTGATGCGGGTTAGATACCCTAAAGGATGCACACAGGGCCAATCAATTGAGAGTGGCAGACCTTTGCAGCATAACCTAGGTGACTGGGTCAGCCTTGTGTATAGTGATCATAGCCCATTGAGAGACCAGAGGCCCAGCACCAGTTTCCCCGCGCATATAGTTTAGGGTATTGCTCATTGGTCCACATAGACAGTGAAAGATAAAGTTAAAAGAGTATGAAATAACAAAGGCATACAGTAAAGAAAGAAAGCATTACTTTGTTGTATAGTTAATGCGTGCTCACGTACAAGAGTAAGAGATGCATTTTTATAAAAAAGTGCTTTCATATATATATACATTACACAAGGTATTTTAATACTTCTAAAACTAGCACTCACTCAGCAATGCTGACTTTTATACCTTTTCAGTTAGCAGGTAATAGTTGCTGAGGATGGCACGAGGGTGAAGCTACTCGGCGGAGAAAGACTAACATCCATTCCTATGTTATGATATTGTTGTTTTACAATGCAATTAAACAATCTTTTGTAACTCGAACGCTATTGTATTGCTTAACAACAGTATCTTTTAATAATAGAGAATGACTTTGGCTAACGTAATTCCACTGTTTATTTAATGAAATGTATATTAATATGTTTTATGTGCAATGAATGACCAACTATGAGGTGCCCGGGAACAGGGCCTCACAAGTTGGTATCAGAGCCATAGTTTAAGCGAAATGGGTAAATATTTTTAAAAGAAACCCAAACTTAAACTAAAAATGTGACAGATTGAGGGATGTCAGCCCGAGTAGCTACGTGCGATCAGTTATTTCTTTTCTTAAAGTTAATCAGTATTATGTGCGTGTGCTATTTGACTTATGTGTTCTTAGTAGATTTAGATGCTGATGTAGTCAGGATAGGAAATGCTTAGGGTGTGGAGAGTAAAGTAAGTGGCTAATCATAACTAGCCACTGTCATTAGGGACTTACTATAATTAACATAAACTGAGCTGTTCCCTTGAATGACTGTCTTAGTGTTTGAATCTTATAGCGTTTAGGAAATGGCTGGACAAAATATTACAAGGCTTCTAGAGGCATAGGTCGGCCACGTATGACTAGGAGTAGTTCTAAGGCTCCTGAGACTGCTCACGGAAACCCTGAGGTTCATGGCCGAAGTAAGGAGAATGAGAATGCTAGCCTAAATGCCTGAGCTAGGGAGGCGATTGCTGATAAGGTACACCAAGTCCTGCAGACAGTCTTACCGTCTGTAGTGACCAAAGTCATCAGGGAGGTGAGGAATGAGGAGAGGAAGGAGAAGGGAGATAGGAAAGCGTCAACAGGCAAAGGAAGCAAGGGGGAGGAGGAACGACCGGAGCCTGAGACTGTGTTATCCAATGAAGAGGAGGATGATTTAGTGGGGGTGACAACCAAGGGGTGCAGTTATGGGGCATTCCAAAGGTGCAAGCCCCCGACCTTTGATGGCAATGGTAATGCTGCTGCCGCTCACCACTGGGTGAGGGAGATGGAGGCAGTGTTGGCGATCAATGAGTGTCATGAAGACCAGAAGGTGAAGTTCGCAACTGACTCTTTCGTTGATTCAGCGCTGTGTTAGTGGGACAACATTGTCCAAGCTGAGGGTGCCAGAGCCATCGGGAAGATGTAATGTAAGGAGTTGAAATAGTTAGTGATTGAGGAGTTCTGTCCTTACAGGGAACTCAACAGGATCGAGAGGGAGTTCCTGCAACTTAAGGCGGGAATCATGACCCACCTGCAGTACACCACCAAATTCAACGAAATGGCAAGGCTGGTGTCGGATCAGGTGACGCCGGTGTCAAGGAAGATCAAGAGGTACATCCAGGGACTGCCAGCTGATATTCACAGACATCTGATCACTGCTCAGCCAGGTACCTTTCGATCGATGGTAGACTTGGCGGGTAGGTTGTACAATGAACGGGAAGTGGCGGTGGTAGAGGTGAAGAAGACGGGTGGTGGAGATAAGAACTGGAATGGGAAGAGGTTTGGATGTGGTGGTTTCACTCCAAACAACAAGAGAATGAAGGTGGACGACCGTAGGGTGTCGTCAAGCTCAGGGCTGAAGAAGTGTGGCAAATATGGAAGGGAGCATACTGGCAAGTGTAGGTTAGGATGAACGTATGCTTCAGGTGTGGCAAGCCTGGCCACATCGCTAGAGACTGTAGGGTGCTGAAGTGTTATGTCTGTGGCGAGGAGGGCCACGCGACCAAAGACTGTAAGAAGCCGAGGGCGGAGAGCTCTGGGGCGAAGAAGAAGCTGGAGGAAGGAGGTTAGAGGGTAAGTCCTAGAGCTTAAACCATGACCCAGGAGGAGGCCAGAGCGGATCCCGATGTCATGTTAGGTATGTTTCTAGTAAATCAAACTTGTGCCTCTGCATTATTTGATTCTGGTGCTAGTAGGAGTTTTATTTCTACTACTTTTTGTGTTAAGTTGTCTTCTAGTAGTAGAAGTATTAGTGAGCCATTTGATGTAGAAACTGCTATTGGTAAGTCTACTAGAATTACAGACATGATAGAGGACTGTACCATAGAAGTAGAAGGTCATAGGTTTGCTACTAAGTTACATGTGATGCCCTTAGGTGGATTTGATGTAGTACTAGGAATGGACTGGTTAGCAACCTATGAAGCGAACATCGTATGTTACGAGAAGATGATTCGACTAGTCGCGCCCGATGGGAGTTTGGTGATGGTGTACGGAGATCGCGTTACTATGCTTCCGAAGGTGATTTCGATGGAGGTGGCGGGGAAGTGCATGAAACTTGGATGTAGTGCCTACCTGGCCTACGTAAAAGATGTGGACATGTCAAAACCATAATTGTCCGATGTACCGGTGGTGCGTGACTTCCCTGATGTGTTCCTAGCAGACTTACCCGGTGTGCCACCGGATCGCGTGATTGAGTTCCAGATTGATCTAATACCCTGTGCTCAACCCGGTGCCAAAGCACCGTACCGATTAGCTTCGACTGAGATGAAGAAACTCATGGAACAATTGCAGGGGTTAATGGATAAGGGATTCATTCGACCGAGTATCTCTCCATGGGGTGCTCCTGTCTTGTTCGTGAAGAAAAAGGATGGTAGTATGCGAATGTGCATCGACTACCGAGAACTAAACAAGTTGACGGTGAAGAATCGGTATCCGTTACCAAGGATTGATGACTTGTTCGATCAGCTCCAAGGTGCCCGTTGGTTTTTAAGAATAGATCTTCGATCTGGCTACCATCAATTAAAGGTGAAGGAGCAGGACATTCCTAAGACAGCTTTTCATACGCGTTATGGACACTACGAGTTCCACGTTATGTCTTTCGGTCTAACTAACGCGCCAGCTGCCTTTATGGATTTGATGAACCGAGTGTGTCGGCCAATGTTAGATAAATCAGTGATAGTGTTTATTGATGATATCCTGATTTATTATAAGAGTGAGGAAAAACATGCCAGCCACTTACGTGAGGTATTGGAGACACTTAGGAGAGAGAATTTGTATGCTAAATTCTCTAAGTGTGCTTTTTGGTTACGCGAGGTTCAATTTTTTGGTCATGTTGTCTGTAACCTCTCGTGTTTTGATTCAACGTTATTTAACATCGTTGACACTAGTAAAGTGTTGTTTTGTTATTAAAACAAATATGAGGACTCATTTGAAATCCTTGATCTTTTTTTAGTATTTAACATTATTGTAAATTGTTTTATTATTATTTATTAAAGTAATAAAAATAATAATAACATTAATAGTAATAATGATAATTATAATAATAACTATAATAAAAAATACAGACCATAATAATAATAATAATAATAATAATAATAATAATAATAATAATAATAATAATATTGATAATAATATTAATAACCATTACGGGTGTTGATCTATAAATAAATAAAATTTTAAAAGTCTTATATTTTTATTTAGAAAACTTGTAAATATTATCTTTTGGCATAAAATAATAAAGTTAAAACTTCAGGGACTAAATTGAAATTTATTTTAAACTGAAATTAAATTTTGGAAACTAAATTAACAAAGCAATAAACTACGAGGGGCCTAAGTGTAATTTTTTTTAAACCCAAACCCCCACCCCGTTTTCCCGTCCAAACTCCAGCCACAATCCGGGCCACTTTCGGCGACACCACAAAACCACCGAAAACTTGTTTTTAACATGCGAAAAAGAACCCAACCGGTCTAGAACAAGTTTCGAACCAATAAGTGTCCTCAATTTCGGTTTTTGTCGAGTTCTTCACTGTCCATGACCGAAACCGAAATCCTCTTCGAGACCCAACATTTTCAAACCCCAATTCGACTGAATTAAGTTAAATTAATTATTGAAAATGCTCTAGGAATCAATTCGAAACTGAAAACATTCACTCTCAATGATTAAAACCAATTAAATTCGTCTGAGTAGGTTCATGACTCCCGATTGAATGCATTGAACCTGTAATGTTGAAACTGAAGAAATTGAACCTATATAAACGAGGCAAAACCAACAACGAAACCCTTTGATGCTCTCTAAAACTCCAATTTGATATAAAACACACACACATCGATTTTGCTCCTTGGAAACCGTCGACTTGTTCATCTTTTTGCTTGCACAAATCCAAACGAATTATGGAAATTAAAAACAGGTACACACCCGATTAACCATAGGGAATCAAAGCCCTATGTTTAATTTTGTTATCATTATCGTTTGGATGATCAGTTTGATCGATTTTGATTTCTAGGGTTTATGTGAATTGGGGATTATCTGGGTAATTGGATTTAACTTTCGAGTTCTGAAACACAACACAAACTAGGGCCTTGGCCCAGTGGTTCGAGTGTGGTGAGATGTGGCAAGGGACCCGGTTCGAACCGAGTCCTTGCCTTTATTTTTAAAAGGTTTTTAATAAATTTTAAAATTTCAGAAAATATCTAGAGATTATCATTAATCACATAAAAACTATTTTTAATTAGAAATTAAATAAAATGATTTTCTTTTAAATTTCTTATAAATTAATTAATAAATCTTTTATTTTTTACCTTGGAAAATTATAAAAAATGACATGAAATGTATCTTATTATTTGTATTAAATTGTAGATATATTCTAAATTCTTAGAAAATTGTGATTAGATAAATCTTTTAATGTAAGCAATATTTACAAGTTCAAATTATATATTTAAAAGAAAATAAATATATATGTACTTGTTTAAAATATGCATCTTTTGGATTAAAAGAATTACTTAAAATCCACAAATATACTATTTTTAATAGTAAATAATAATCTTTTGATAGAGAAAATTTTAAACTATTATTACGGGTTTAATAACTAAAAATTCTTATTTAACCTCTTAAATATTAACGCAATTATAAATTGTAATCTAAAATCCTGGGTTAACAAGTTATAAATCATATTATTACAATTGATAACTCAAAAGCCCAAATATAATTATGAAACATTAGCACTATAATAATCGTTATTACGCTATTCATTTGGGTTGAACTTTACCGAATCCTCGGCGTTAAATACAAGACCTCTTATTTGATCACCCTTATTATCCGTGTGAGTATTTCTATACCCTTTTTTCCATATTTTCACACTTTGGGGTGAAACATGTTACATTATAACCATTGCACTTGTAAAACGTTTGATTTTTGTTAACTTATGGCAATTTACTTGTGTGTTGTGGTTAGTTGAACCTTGTAGCTACCATGTAATGTCGAATATATGTACAATTATTAACTATTGCTAGCCTGGCGACGTCATAGATCTATGGGCCTTGCAAGCCTGCTTGGTTGATCCAAGTACACTTAGCTAATTGTATATACTTATAAACGTTTGAGAATTGTAAAACTTTGTCAAGGTTTGATTGTGCATTTTGTCTTACATCCCTAGTTACTTTGTTCTTTAATTTACAACATGAATTGCCATCTTTTATATACTTATATATTGAAAACTATAGAAATCTCACCAACATTATTGTTGACCTTTTATTTTTAACATGTTTCAGGAAATACTCAAGTTTGATCGCCACTTTTAAAGCTTGTTCACACATAGGAATGGACCTAGTTGAATAAATGAATGAGCTTGTTATATTTCTTATTATGCTTGTTGAATTCTTATTTGAGACTTATGTTTGTAATGTTACCTTTGAAACTTATGAATAATATATTTGAATTTAATAATAGCGTTATGTGGCTGTGAACGATCTTAACCCTCACACCTCGACGTTTCCGCCGTCAAGGTTGGGGTGTAACAGATTGGTATCAGAGCCCATAACTATAGGGATTTAGGTTATTAGAAATGGTGACCTAGACTATAGCTTATGCATGAATCTCATAGAATAATATCCATATTCTTGTAAAAGTATATTGTTTGCGTGCTAGATAATGCTATGCCTTCTTATGTGCAACTTGATGCCTTAGCATGGGATTGCCTTATGAATGCTTATATTTGTTACTTATCTCCCTAAACTTATCCTTGACTCTTTGATTCTCCTGGACAAATGAAACTTCCTAAACTTATTCTCGATGACATGTGGAATCTACACTTATTATCGTGGGTTTAATTTCTTAGACTCTATGTCTAATCTATGAAAATCTCATCAAGGTTTTGATTTCATAAACCTAAGAATTTATGTGACACATAGACACCTATATTCTGGATTTCCAGGAAAAAGGCCATCGGGCTAAGGAAAGCATATCGTATAAATCTCATTACGAGACTAGTTATGCTTACCTGGAGATTTATGGGATGAGTGATAAACTATGGTCAACATACACAAGTTTCTAAGGCAAGTGGGTCAACTCACCTTGACGTGTCAACGTTTCCAAGTGGTAATGCGTTACCAAATGGAACCATCCTATCAGTATTTTGAATATCAAAAATCCTTGATTCCTTGGACTGGTTTATCATCCAAAACTCTAATATCTTCTCATTCCCATTTTATAGAATGTTCTCGTTAATATTCAACTCGTTATGCTCCTCAATACCTACGATTAAACATCGTTATATGTTGTGCGCCTTATGTAACTATCTTTATACCTTGACCAATGTGTACATGGATCTTAATATATCCAAAGATATTGGTCATCTAAACCGAATGGTTTTCAAAACTTTAAATTGTTACTTAGGGTTTTCAAATGTCCTTAAAGTGTGTCCCACAACTGCAATCATGCAAGGCTGAAAGGTGGAATACCTGTATCTCAGGATACCTTGTCTAGGCAAGATGTACACATAAACCTGATCCAATCGTCTGATTCATTAATCTGACCTGGAACTCATGAGGTGGGTGTTCGCTTATAGGTACACGTGTCTTCCGTAAAGTTGTGTTTGACGTAACACTTTAAGAAGTCAACGCATTTTCCTTTACTCGAATCGAACGTTTACATCTCATTGTTTTATTGAATCATTTCCATCATTGATCTTGTTTTTCCTGACTTAAACCATTCAAGATTTGAGCACCTATCACGATTGACTTTGTTATCCCGAACTTTAACTTTAATCCTAGCAAGCATGATTTTCTATTCTTGTTACGTCAATGTAATCTGAAGTTTTTGAATTTCTAGCCGATATTCTCTTCATTTGCAAAGTCAAGCTTTGTAAAATCTTCTAACCGTTTTGCATAGTAGGCAATGCAAAAGTCTGCAAGTCAATCTATGACTAAGGACACTCATATCCCCTAAATGAATCTATCTCATCAAAACAGGGGTGACTCCCTTACTTTGGTGATGACTTTCCATTCGCTATTTTTTTATGAAATTTCATCATCAAGACAGAAGTGATCCTCTTACCTTGACTATCATTCTCCTTCTTTTTATTTTTATGAATTCGTATTTTACTAATGGAATTTCTCTCTTTAAAATAGGAGTAAAATTTTGTATCTTGATGATGTTTTTAAATTTTTCTATTGTGTGTTTTATGAAATCCTATCCTCTGAATCGGGCTGATTTCCTTGTTTTAAGGACGGATTTTCAATCATTTTTCTTTGGAAATCGTATTTCACGAATGAAATAGCCTCATCGAAATAGGATTGAATCCCGTACTTTGGTGACAAAGGGCAATTGTTTTCTTATTATTATGAAATTCAATCATCAAGATAGGCGTGAAATCCATACCCTGATGATAATTTCACCTGTTTAAAATTTTATGGATGGTATTTTCCTCAAATGAAATGACCTCATCAAAGTAGGAGTGAATTCTGTACTTTGATGAAGCCTTTCATTTTGCTATATATGTTTTTATAAAACTTCACCGTTAAGATAGAAGTGATTATCTTTATCTTAATGGTAAGTTACCTCGTTTTATTCTTGTGGATCCTTAACAATGAATTAGGTTCAAACTCTCGCTTGGTAGTTAAGAGTCATACTTTGGGAAATACACCACCAAGCTAGGAGTGATGACCACACGTTGGTGACTATTCCCATCCCTTGATCTCAAACCTACCAAAGTTTTAAGACTTCAATTGACAAGAAACATTTAATAACTTGAAGGGTGAACACCGTTATCTGATTAATCGATGATAGTGTTCTATCCAGTCAAGCTAAAGCATGATTCCTGAACTCAAAAGAGGTTGTTGTCACTTTAGGGTAACCCTATTTCCAAGCCTGGAACATCTAAATTTTAAATCAATTTCTTTTCTCACGCTTTTATGTTTCCACCTGACGTTTGATCCAGCGTTATTGAACCTTT
The DNA here is from genome assembly GCA_024085815.1 of Flaveria linearis. NCBI lineage: Eukaryota > Viridiplantae > Streptophyta > Magnoliopsida > Asterales > Asteraceae > Flaveria > Flaveria linearis. Next base: position 56,839,934 of record CM044011.1, read on the forward strand.
TAATTCTTACTTATCGACCTTCAATCTGGTTATCACCAACGTTTAGTTGCACGATGATAACTGTCACACCCCCCGGGCCCAGGTAGGGTGGGACGCCACAGATTAGCAACAACTTACATGGCATCGGAAACAAACCAATATAAGAGCTCAAAGGAAGAGAACATCACATGGCATTTCAAGTTTTCAAAAGACACCGGACTGGAAACAGATCCAGCCCCAAATGTTTACATGTTCAACATAAATTAAATAGTCATTGTATCAAATTGTTAAAGTCACAAATTGGTCACACACAAACAATGCCATGGTCTCGGGATTGAGTCTAAGTCGTCCATAAGCTAAGAGTCTTCATGGGTTACCTGAAACATACTCAAACGAAAGAGTGTCAACTAAAAAGTTGGTGAATTCAAGTGTGAAAGTTTAGGAAAATCTCATTTGATTTAAACTTAAAACATCAATTTTAGTATCAGTCATCGTGGGGTATCACAATCAACCCTGCACTTGGTCCCCGGTTGGCCTCTTCTAAACTTGTGCTTAACCGGATATTCCCGTAGGAAAGAACCAAGCCTCAGAATAGTGAACCATTCCTGCTAGGATGGTTCACCATAGTATCTTTTTCAAAACTTGTTACATGCCACAAACGACCCCTCAAAATCTCAGTGGGGTATCTCCCTGTAGCGGGAGCCACTGTGCGTGGGGGATTCCCCAAATAGATCTATTCACATAAAGCAAGCGGTTCATAAAAGAATTAATGATCATGACAAAAGTATCAGAAGGTATCCAAAAAGTCCCACATACAAGCATTAGATAAAGCACAATCATAGTTCGTAACAAAGATCATGTTCCATCCTAAAAACAGTAAGTAAAAAGGGATCACTAGAACTCACCTTAGATATCAAGCAAAAAGAAATTATTCGCGTGCCGGGAATATCTCAAGTCTAGCACCCTAACATGAATATATTAAGTCATTAGCTACTGCCCTAAGCCTATTTAAGGAGCAACAATAGTGCCTAAGACTTAAATGGACGGTTTCAGTTTTGATTCGATTAGGGTATGTTTAAAAGTTTCCTTTTATGGAAAGTTAAGGTTTCTAATACAATTAATGGTTTTTACATTACTAAGTCCAGAATATATGATAATTATGCTAATAAAGTGACTATAGTGCTCATTGGAGTCGATTAGGAAGTTTAACCAAATTTTACAGTTTAGCCCCTAAAGTTTTAGAATTGACAGTTTCTACCCTTAAGTTTGGTTTTTTGTATTAAATGGCCTTTATAACCAAAAATCAGTTTCAAGAACTTAATATAACTTCATTTTAAGAATATATACTCAAATTTTCTGTTTATAGGTTCGGTTTGTAATTTACGCGTTTACCGTTGCCGGTTACGGTAAAACCGAACGGTTTAAAATGGTTATCTATGAGTTTTCACCTTTTTGAGTCTAAGACCAGTAGCTACTTTTTAAAAATAGTTTTTATGAGTTTCAAACCTTTTAGATTACAAAATTTTGTCTCTAAAAGTGGAAAGGTTCGTTTTTACGTTTAAACTGTTAAAACGCGTTTTTAGTTGGGTTTGACCATTTTAAAAGCTTGTTTGACCAACCATTTTACTTTTAATGGTATTTTATCTTTAAACCTACTGGAAATTCATGATTTTTATAAGTTTTAACATTTAACCCATTTATCATAGAATTTTCCTTAAAAACGCTTCTCGGTTTACACCCGGTTTCACTTAAAATCCATTTAAATTATCTTTTGACCACTAAAAATTCCCATTAGCTCCAGAACACTTTATTAATCCTAAATTAATCTGTAATTCTCTTTAAAAAGTTCATAGTCCATGTTTTCTTATTTTTAAGTCATTTTAACACGTTTTCAGGTCCCGAAAGTGACCAAATGGGTCTAAACACATTATGTCTTTTGTTCCAGAGATCAAACCATGTTATTACACCTAATATGCACCAAACTTACTGAAATAACAGTCCCAACACGTTGCCTAGTTGTTCTACGCATCCATAGCCTTCTAATTCATAGAAAATGCCATAACCGACCATTACACTTGTGTAAATCATTGTAACTCAAGTTTTTTCGTTACCAACTTCATCTAACTTAAAAATTAGGTTGTTGGGGTGTCTAAAACTCATTTTCGAGCAGGTTATAACCCTTGTCTAAGAGGGTTTTCAAGAAATGTCTAAAAGAGGTTGTTACTAGTAGAAAGAGGCATTGTTCAAGGTGTAATGCATGTTTTTACCACATGTAGGTGGTATTTAGTATTTGAAACTTTAAAAACAGGTTGTTAGTAGTCTTAAAACCCATTAATATGCAAGTTAGACGTTTTATTTTGATGGGTTGCAAGATACACAAGTAAATGGTGCCAAAAACACCAAAAAGAGGGTTTTCAAGGAGTAAATCGGGTTCTACCCCTTAGAATGAGCATTATATCATGTGATATACCTTCAAGAACATGGGAACTCCTCAAAAATAAAGTGAGGGTGAGATGTTTCTGCTACAACAAGAAAAAGATAGGTTTTTAGGTGAAAAATGTAGGCAAGCTTAAGAAATGACCAAAACCGGACATAGTGAGCTTACACTTGGTGTATCTCACGGTTTAGAAGGTGTAGAATGTCATGGATGGTTGAAATCTTCTTGGATGAGGATGGAGAAGCTCAAAAAAAGCTGGAAACCACAAATCTTGCAAGTTTCAAGCCTCAAAACATCACCAAAAGGTCACCCTTCTTGCAGTTTGTTGTTGGCCGATGGGTGCAAGCTTGTTATCCATGATTTTGCTGCTGAAATGGACTTGGAATTGAGAGAATTTTGAGGGAGAGGAGAGTTCTTCAGCTTGGATTTTCGAAAATGAGAGAGAAGGATGAGAGTATGCAAATGAATTGCATGAATGGTGAGTGGAGTGTTATGTTGGTGTGGTGTGTGGAAGAAGCAAGCAATTCTATTGGGACAAGGGGGGGCGGCCGATTTGGCTTGTCTTCTAGTGCCCATTTCAAATTTTTATTCTAATTAATTATTTGTAGAGTAGATTTTATAAAAGGGTAGTATTTTGTTGTTATAAGTTTTAATTAGTTGGTTTAGTCTTGCACAAGGAACATTGCTAGGTCCGAAATTTCTAATGCACACACACACTTAATTGATTCATTTGATATTCTTAATTCTAGCTAGGTGACTAATCAATATTCCCGGGCACGAATTTTCTAAAAAGGAAAGACTTAAAATGACTAAATTGACAGGATCTCAGCCTCTAGTTTGATCATTAGGTTGTATTCGCAGCGGATTTAGCACGAGGATTAGCAATTACAGCAAGAACATAAGGATTTTGCATGTAACAGTAAATATAGAGAGAGAAAATAATTCTGCCAAAAAGGTAATATTCTTTTGCTCACATGTTTCGGCAAGGAATACAATTAGGTCATCTTCCTTTTATAGAGAAGAATGATGTAGGCTGATGTCACTGATAGTGACATCAAACCGTTATTAACAAACTTCTGAAATAAACACTCAACTACTGAAGATGTCAAACAGCTGACATCTTCTTACAAAAGCCAAGTGTTCTACTTATTACAACTACTACTGAAAAGGAACTACTGAAAAGCTACAACGACTGAAGAACAAACTCTTCAGTCGTCTACATCTACTGAACTGTAACAGCTGAAGAACAAGCTCTTCAGCTGTTGTACAAACTACTGAAGGAAAACATAAAACAACTGAAAAGTAAAACCATCACAACAACTGAAGAAGACTTCTTCAGCTGTTGTGACGAACTCTGAAGCTTCAGCACTTTGGTCTTTGAACTTTGGTCTTAAGATGATTCATCAGCTGATGACTTCAGTAATTGTCATCAGCTGATGTCTTCAGTCATTGTCTTCAGACTTTGTGCATCAGTTGTTGATCTTCAGTTCTTCAGTTCTTCAGTTGTTGATCTTCAGCACTTGTCTTCAGTACTTGAAGTCTTCAGTACTTGTATTCATCAGTACTTCAGACTTCAGTACTTATCTTCAGTACTTGGATCTTTAGCTGTTGTTCTTCAGATCTTGATCTTCAGCTGTTGAGTCTTCAGTCTTTGTCAAACTGCTGATGAAGCCTTCAGCAGTTTTATGATGTCATGTGGGACTTAGAGGTTTTTTTGATCTTGGCTCATTGGTTCTTTGGTCCAACAAACTCCCCATGAACCAATGCAGCCAAAACCTCTAAGTTATTTATTGTTCCAATTATTGTTGGCAGAAATGTTGGTCTATTTCCTTCTGGATCAGATCAGAAGTTGACCCTGATAAGCACTGGCCTGGGAAGAGGTCTCTAATATTTGTTTGGCATAGTAAGGATGGGAACCCTGACTTGGGGAACTGGACACAGGGCTGTTGTCCCATCCATGTGACCTACATCCCATATACGAGCCTGTAGGATTCTCTGGTGTAGGCTCTGAGGAATGTAATTTGTTCTTCTTTTGATAGGTCCTCAGCCGCTCCTTCGAATAATCCTTCACGGCCGTACAGCTCAGAGACAAACTTGGCCTGTTTGCCATTTTTGAGCTCAATAGTAGTGTTCTGCCTATAGGCGAATTCATCAGGATGTCTGCCTTCTAGTAGCAGGTTGAGCTCATCTTTTCTGAAGTTCTCAAGCCTCTTATAAACTAAGCCTTTCCTAACCACCTTATTCTCCAACATCGTTTCGGGTGATTGCTTAGACTTATAGGCTTTCTCGAACTCATCTACAATTTCCCAGGGTGTTATTACAAGAGCCACTGTGATCACTTCATCTACGATCTTCTTCATTTCGCTCTTGTATCTCACAGGAATGTCTTTCTTAATGATCCTGTGAGCCACCCTAGGATCAGGCCAAGTCCTCACTCTCTCTTTATCATATTGGAAAGTTTGTTTGAGAGTGAAGAGTCTCAGAGCTTCCTTCTTCATGTTCATTATAGAGGTAGAAGCAGCATAAGCTTGATCAATTGATTTTAGCATTTCAGCATCATGAAGCATCTGCTGCTCTTCCTCTTCTAACTTACCCTCATAACATCCATTTGTGAGGTGGGAGTGATGGGTTTAGGATTGGCTTTAGGTAGGGATATGACTGCAGAAAGAGGTAGTCTTTCCTCCTCATCCTCCTCTTCTTCTTCCTCTTCCAGCCTCAACACCCTTCTCTTCTTCTGCGAGGGTGGATCATCGGCTGTAGGTTTTGATGGTGAAGGGGTGGTTTTGTGGTTGTGTTTGGGTTGTTGGTGTGGGAATGTGGGCAGGCTTTGCTAGCAACCTAGAGATAAGTGCAGGTTTAGTTTGTTTGACTAGCAAGTCCTGTTCCCATCATCGGCTTCAGAAAGGCTTCAGTGACCAGCCCCTTGGTAAAATCACCAGCTGAACAGATCTTGGTGGCTATAGCCAAGATTCTGTCCCTGGTCAAGCCTTGACATCAAGGACTGGTCTCCCCAGATACTTTGAAATGAACCTACTCATAGCCTCGAGTCTCTTTCTTTCCTCTTGGCTATAAGTGGTCCATCGGTATTCTATCTCTTTTCTTCCATATTCCTAATCTCCTGATTTAGCATGGTAGTGTCCTTGTCAAAGCCTTGCCTGAACAGCTGATCAATGACAGAGTCCATTGATCGGCTATGCTCAGCATCAGCCTCCTTGACAAGGGCTGCTAGATCAGTATCCACCTCTACCTTCTCTCTCTTCTCTCCCTCCTTTTCTCCTCTCTTCTTTGTGTAAGTGACATGAAAATCCTTTTGGATTTCAGCCACAGTATCGGTTCAGCTCTCTCCTCCCTCACCTTCTCCTTCTCCTTCACCCTCTCAGTCTCCTCAGTCCTCTCCCTCTCATTTTCCCCCTCTCTCCCTACTTCTTTCTCTTCTTCTACCCTCTTCCTCTTAGCTTGCACTGATGTCTCCCCCTTTTTGGTTGCATTGGTTGGGTTTGACTATCAGCAAGCGCCTTAGCAACAGCAACCTCCAGCATGGGTTGTATTTGTGAGGGAAGCCTCTCATCAATGGTTTCATCACAATGTCTGTGATTATTGGTGTGATGAGAGGCAGGGATTGTTGGAAGATAGCAACTAGTTGCTCAGGAGGGTTCTGTTCCTGAGAACTAGTGCCAGAAGCAAGGCAGGTGGCTGAGTTTGTGGGAGTGGTTGAATGTATTTGAGACCTTCGGGTGAAGGTGCCATCTGTGGGTCAATGGTGGCAGATGGACTTCTATCCTGAGACATTTTGGCAAGCAGCTCTTCGAGTCTGCTTACCTCATCCTCTAGGATAGTGTTTTGAGCAACTACATCGTAGAAGAAGCTCAGGTCATCATCAGTTTGCACTGAATCACCTGACATCCTGACGGGTGTCAGGATGTACATGCACTGAGTGTGGCTCAGTAGTTGCATGTGCCCCTTTTTCTTGGTTCTGGGGACTTCCAGCCTCCGGATTGGATCCATCATCGGCAGTTGCCTCTGGTGAGGTCTTATTGCTGGTACCAGCTTCTTCCTGCTCATATGTTGATGCAGGGGAAGTGGCAGCCTCACCAGATTGCCTTATCTTCGTGGCCACACTTGGAGATATGACATTTGATTCTCTGTGTTGTGGGCTCCCATCAACACTTGGTTCCACCCTCTCTTCGGTTGGAGATACCCCAGTTGTCATTGGTTTCTGGGGAGAGGGTGGAGTGTTTAGATGGGTCAACACTTTGGAGAATATTAGGGTAGGGCTTTGTAGGGCGGCTTCAGTGGGAGATGGGCTTGAAGCAGTGTGCACATGGGGAGGAGTGTGCATTTCAATGTAGTCTCCTCAAGTTAGAAAGACTCCAGATGTGTGGCAGCCCCTGAAGTGGTTGCATCAGGCTCCTGTTGAGAGGAAACCTGTACGGTTGTGGTAGGTGGAGTCGTGGTGACTGCTGGGAGAATCTGACCAGCAGTCACTTCCTGCATTTGTGTTGCAGGGGCATCCTCAGGGGACTCATCTCCCTGAGTAGCCTTTTTGGTTTTCTTTTGGTTTTGGGTTTGGTGGGGACTTTGGATTGTGAGGAGGAGGCTGTGGGTTCCAGCTGTGTGGGTTTTCGCAGCTTGGCAGCCTGTTTTAGGGTTTGGTCAGTATTGTGCCTGAAGTATACCTCAGCTAAAACACCATGGCAGGGACCCCAGTGCCAACAGTCCCTCAGCATTAAGCAGGTTCTCGATGATGGCCATAATGAACCGAGGATACAAGATCCAACGGTTAGAAACAGGTTTTGTGGCCATATCCTTGCTTTCCAAAAATATTATTTCAATGAAGTTCAAGGTTGTTTTTCAAGGATGGAATACAATACCTGTTGCCACCTTGTCGACATCTGGTCCCATGAAGATGTTTTGGGGGCCAGACGCACATTCACCATATGGAAGATGAGTCGTTGGGGATCTGGAAAATGTTTCTTCAATAAGGTTGAGGCAGAGAGGTCACCCTGATAGTCATTGGCAGTGAAGCAGAGATCAAGGGCGCCTTTGGGGTAGTTGGTAGGGAAGGTGGCATCCTCCAGCTTTAGGGTTTGTCGAATAGTAGCTGGAGTGATAACCACCGGATGGTTGTTCACGGACGACCGGAGAGAGACCTCGCCATCGTTCTCTCCGGTTTGAACGGTTATGTTTGTCCAGAACTGTGCTAATGAATTGGCGTATATGGTGGGGTTGAGTAAGAAGGCCGTTTGGTATGGTGAGTCGTTCATCAGATCGACGGCATTGTGGAATTTGGACCAGAATGGCGATTTAGTGAGATGTGCGACATAGTTGTGTCGAGGTTTGATTTGCATGGCCGCCATTAATGGTGTATTGGAAGTTTCAGAGGTTTTTGAAAGTTAGGTCAAGTGAGAATGAAAAGCTCTGAAGGGTGGGTATTTATAGGGTATAGCAAAGGTTGAAAGAAAACTACTGAAGGTTTTGGTGTTAGTCATCAGTTGTTGAAACGACTGATGACGTGGTTTTAACCTTCAGTGGTTGTAACATCTGAGGACTTGGTGTTAGTCTTTAGTTGAAACTACTAAGACCTTGGTTTTGTCCTTCAGATGTTGTAAACGGCTGAAGACTTGTTAGTCATCAGTAGTTATAAACTACTGAAGACATGTTTTTCATCTTCAGACGTTGTAACAACTGAAGACTTGGTGTTAGCCTTCAGTAGTTGTAAACTACTGACATTAGTAGTTGTAAACTACTGAAGACGTGGTTTTGCTTCAGTTGTTGTAAACAACTGAGGACTTGGCGTTAATTATCAGTAGTTTCCTTTTCAGTACTTGTAATAAGTAGAAGACTTGGCTTTTGTAAGAAGATGTCAGTTGTTTGACATCTTCAGTAGTTGAGTGTTTATTTCAGTAGTTTGTTAATAACGGTTTGATGTCACTATCAGTGACATCAGCCTACGTCATTCTTCCTCTATAAAAGGAAGATGACCTAGTTGTATTCCTTAAAAAAAACCATTTGACAGGATCTCAGCCTCTAGTTTGATCAATTAGGTTGTATTCGCAGCGGATTTAGCACGAGGATTAGCAATTACAACAAAAACATAAAGGATTTTGCATGTAACAGTAAATATAGAGAGAGAAAATAATTCTGCCAAAAAGGTAATATTCTTTTTGCTCACACGTTTCGGCAAGGAATACAATTAGGTCATCTTCCTTTTATAGAGGAAGAATGACGTAGGCTGATGTCACTGATAGTGACATCAAACCGTTATTAACAAACTACTGAATAAACACTCAACTACTGAAGATGTCAAACAGCTGACATCTTCTTACAAAAGCCAAGTGTTCTACTTATTACAAGTATTGAAAAGGAAACTACTGAAAAGCTACAACGACTGAAGAACAAACACTTCAGTCGTTTACATCTACTGAACTGTAACAGCTGAAGAACAAGCTCTTCAGCTGCTATACAAACTACTGAAAGGAAAAACATAAAACAACTGAAAAGTAGAACCATCACAACAACTGAAGAAGACTTCTTCAGCTGTTGTGACGAACTCTGAAGCTTCAGCACTTGGTCTTCAAACTTTGGTCTTAAGATGATTCATCAGCTGATGACTTCAGTAGTTGTCATCAGCTGATGTCTTCAGTCATTGTCTTCAGACTTTGTGCATCAGTTGTTGATCTTCAGTTCTTCAGTTCTTCAGTTGTTGATCTTCAGCACTTGTCTTCAGTACTTGAAGTCTTCACTACTTGTATTCATCAGTACTTCAGACTTCAGTACTTATCTTCAGTACTTGGGATCTTCAGCTGTTGTTCTTCAGATCTTGATCTTCAGCTGTTGAGTCTTCAGTCTTTGTCAAACTGCTGATGAAGCCTTCAGCAGTTGTTGTGATGTCATGTGGGACTTAGAGGTTTTCCTGATCTTGGCTCATTGGTTCTTTGGTCCAACATAAATTCACATAAATCTCATAGAATCATGAAAATGGATCAAATAAAAATTAGTGATTCTAACATTCTTGATATAATTGAATTGTTTCCATTATTAGTACTCATAAGACGGGATATGATGCAAATAAATTAGGGTTTAGAATAGTGACCTTGGGACCGGTTGTCACATTCTCCCACCGTTTAGGAAATTTCGTCCCGAAATTTTTAACTTCACTTAGAATTGGTACGGGTGGGTTTAAAGAGTTGCGGGTAGTTCTTCCTCGTCTCGTCCTCACGTTCCCAAGTGAATTCCGGCCCTCATCTCGAGTTCCATCTAACCTTAACCTTGGGTATGCGGATTCGTCTGAGTTGCTTAACCAAGCGGTCCGTGATCTCTATAGGTTCCTCCACGAAGTTCAGCTTATCATTGATTTTTGTCTCCTTCAGCGGTAGCTCTAAGGTTTTGTCTACCAAGCATTTCTTCAAGTTTGACACATGGAAGGTGTCGTGTATATAACTCAATTTCTGAGGTAGTTTCAACTTGTAAGCCACAGGACCAATTCTTGCAAGTATTTCAAATGGTCGAATGTATCTTGGGCTTAACTTCCCTCTTTTCCCAAATCTCACGGTTCCCTTCCATGGTGCTACCTTCAGCATTACCCTATCACCAATCTGAAACTCTAACGGTTTCTGTCTTCTGTCAGCGTACTTCTTTTGACGGTCCCTTGCTGCCCGTAGACGTTCCTTGATCTTGAAAATCTTCTCAGTGGTCTCCAATACGATGTCGGGTCCCAACACTTGACTATCACCAATTTCATTCCAACTCAAGGGTGACCGACATTTCCTACCATAGAGAGCCTCATACGGAGTAGCATTGTTACTTGCATGGTAACTGTTATTATAGGAGAACTCCACCAATGGAAGATGGTTTTCCCAGTTTCCACCAAAATCAATTACGCATGCCCTCAGCATATCTTCTAGGGTTTGAGTAGTCCTTTCGCTTTGACCGTCAGTTTGCGGGTGGTACGCCGTACTTAAGTCCAGCCGGGTTCCTAAAGCTCGTTGATGTGATTTCCAGAAACGCGAAGTAAAACGACTATCACGATCGGAGATTATGGATAGTGGCACACCATGCCTAGCCACTATTTCATTGATATACAGTTGAGCCAGTCTTGACATGTCATAGTCTTCCCGAATTGGTAAGAAGTGAGATGATTTGGTTAATCTATCCACTATTACCCAAATGGCATCATGACCCCTAGACGTTCTGGGTAACTTGGTAACAAAATCCATCGTGACGTTATCCCATTTCTATTCTGGGATTTCAGGCTGCTGTAACGTCCCTGATGGTTTTGATTCTCAGCTTTTACCATGGCACAAGTTAGACATTTTCCAACATAGACAGTGATTGATTTCTTGATTCCAGGCCACCAGAAAAGTGCCTTCAAATCCTGGTACATTTTATCGCTTCCAGGGTGAACCGAATACCAAGATTTGTGGGCTTCATCAAGAATTACCTCTCGAATTCCCCCATGCTTTGGCACCCAAGTTCTCCCTTCGTACTTATGTGTACCATCACTTCCTGCTTCAAATCGCTTTTCCATTCCAGTTAATCCTTCTCCTGCTAAATTTTCCTCCTTTAACGCTTCACTTTGAGCTTCTTTCAGCCTTGCAATTAGGTCAGTGTACACACTTATCCTTAAAGCTCGTACACGAAGAGGTTTTTCTCTCTCCTTTCTGCTCAAAGCATCTGCCACCACGTTGGCTTTACCAGGATGATAACGGATTTCACACTCATACTCGTTTAACAGCTCAACCCATCTTCTTTGACGCATGTTTAGCATCTTTTGGTCGAGAATGTGTTACAAACTTTGATGGTCAGTGTAAATGATGCACTTCGTGCCATAGAGGTAGTGCCTCCATATTTTGAGAGCAAACACCACGGCACCTAATTCCAGATCGTGCGTAGTATAGTTCTTCTCGTGATCATTAGTAGTCTAGATGCATAGGCAATAACCTTGTTGCGTTGCATTAGCACGCATCCTAACCCTTGACGCGAGGCGTCACAGTAGACTACGAAGTCTTCGACTCCTTCTGGAAGGGCTAGAACAGGTGCACTGCATAACTTTTCCTTGAGTGTCTCAAAGGCTTCATCTTTCTCTTGTTCCCATACAAAGGCTTTGTCCTTCTTAGTCAGTGCGGTCAATGGTTGCACAATGCACGAGAAGTCCTTTATGAATCGTCGGTAGTATCCGCCAATCCTAGGAATTGCCTAACCTCAGTGGGAGTCTCAGGAATCTTCCAATTCTTTATAGCCTCAATCTTGGAAGGGTCAACTTGAAATCCATTCTCATTCACTACATGCCCTAAAAATTGGATCTCTCGCATCCAAAATTCACATTTTGAAAATTTGGCATATAGTTGCTCATTCTTGAGTAATTCAAGAATTAGTCTGAGATGTTTCTCGTGTTCTTCCTTATTACTGGAGTAGATCAGGATGTCGTCGATGAACACAATCACAAACTTGTGAGATATGGGCGGCATACACGGTTCATGAGATCCATGAATGCTGCTGGTGCATTGGTCAGCCCGAAGGGCATGACTAAGTACTCATAGTGCCCATACCTAGTTTGGAAAGCCGTCTTGGGTATGTCTTTTTCTCTTATCTTCAGTTGGTGGTAATCGGATCTTAAGTCTATCTTGGAAAAGTAGCTTGCTCCTTGAAGTTGATCGAATAGGTCATCTATCCTTGGAAGTGGGTAACGGTTCTTTATGGTCAACTTATTTAACTCCCGGTAGTCAATGCACATGCGTAAGGTGCCATCCTTCTTCTTCACAAATAACACCGCGGCACCCCATGGAGAGACACTCGGACGTATGAATCCTTTGTCCAGTAGTTCTTGAATTTGCGCCATTAGTTCCTTCATTTCAGGTGGGCGAGTCGATACGGCGCTTTGGCTACCGGTGCAGCGCCAGGCAGCAAATCTATTTGGAACTCAACTTGTCGATTCGGGGGACGTCCCGGTAGGTCTTCCGGAAACACCTCAGGGTATTCAGAAACTACTGGGATGTCCAAAATCTTCTTCTCCTCTTTGGTCTTCATCACGTAGATGATGAAAGCTGAGCATCCCTTCCTTAAGCTCTTGGTAGCTTTTAAACGGGATATCGTGGGGCATAAGGTGTTACTCCTTTCTCCATGCACCACTAAATCTTCCTTGTCATTCAATGGTATCTTGAGTAGGTGTTCATCACAAATGATTTCGACTCTGTTCTTAGCTAACCAGTCCATGCCAACGACCACATCAAACCTCCTAACTTAATGGGCATCCGATCTATCTTAAATGTATTTCCATTTAGGTTTATTGAACAATCCTTGATGATTTCGTTAGTTTCTAAAATATTACCATCAGCTAATTCGACGGTGAACGTATCGGCTAAGGTACACGTCGCTAAGTCAATCAAGGATCTAAAAGCACTAGAGATAAAGCTAGCAGTCGCTCCAGTATCAAACAAAACGGTAGCAGGATGATCGTTTACAAGAAACGTACCATTAACCACATCAGGTTCCTTTCGGGCTCCAGCTGGGTCCATCACAAAAGCTCTTCCCTTAGGTTTGTTGGGTCGGGTGTCCTTGTTTCTTCCTAGTTTGGGGCATTTGTTCCTCATATGCCCTGGATCCCGCACTCATAGCATTGCTTTCCAGGCTCGTACGTACAGTCTTTAATCAGGTGACCAGGTTTCTTGCACCGATAACAAGGCATGGGATTGCACTCCCCTTGGTGATGTAGCTTGCATTTATCACAGAAGGGGCTTGTTCCTAGATACAACCTCCTTGCCTTTCCACCATGGTCACTTCGTCTCGTTTCTTCTCTAGGTCTCTTGCTTGAACCGCTACTGCTGCCGACCATCTTCCTAGTATCAAACCACTTCCTCTTTTCTTCCACAGCCTTCTTCTTGTCCTTAATTTCTCATGTTCAGTCCACCCAGCTCTAACTAGGTCGTCGGTCAGACTACTGGTAAGGTCGACCGCAGCCTGTATGGTTGTAGGCCTGGATGACCGAACCATGCCCCTCACCCTCGGTGTAACCCCAGATGAAGCGGGCCACGCCCTTGGATTCTGGCATCACCAAGTGTGGTATCAGTCGGGACAATGCAAGGAACTGGTTGATGTATTCGGTGTAGTTCGGGCGCCTCATCTCCAGATTCAGAAATCTAGCCTCTAGTTTTTCTAGCTGGTTGATCGGGTAGTACTTGTTGGTGATTAGTTCCCTGAACTCAGACCAGTTCATCCTACTAACGGCATCCCGGCCTCGAGGCTGAATGATGGTTTTCCACCATTCCAGTGCTGGTCCCTTGAGAGATTAAGAAGCAAACCTCACCATGTGTTCCAACTTGCATTCACTGATGTCTAACACAGCTTTGATTTCATCCAGCCACCTATATGTTTCAATTGCACCCTCGGTTCCATGGAAGTCCTTTGGTTTGCAAGCCATGAATGTTTTATAGGAACACCCCTTCCTGATAGCTTCAGATTCTTCGTTGTTTGCAGCTCCAGCATCACCTCCGGCGTCATTCCGGTCAGCATTGATTTGAGCAATGATGGTTGGTATAGCGTTCGCAATTTGTTGTGCCATAAGATTTGCCATCCTCTCGTCATTTGCTGAGTTAGCATTCTCCCCGATGGGAGTCCTTGGAGGAGTAGGTGGTTGGTTTCTGGTTCGCCTTGCTCCTTCGTGACGACCTCGGTCTGCTCCCTGCCTTCCGATGGGTGTTCCTCTTCTGGTAGGCATTCTGGTAGTACTACAGATAAAGTCGTTTAGCATCTCATAATTTGTTTCAATCAGTCTATGTATCAATTCCCTACAAGGCTCCCTCTATACGAAGAGAGAATACGGTGTATAATTACACATAACTTAACAAGTTCCACAGATTACCATTTTAAACAGTTTAAGCAGTCATAAAGAATAACATGGCCCAACACCATGAATAAACAACACATGACAGACAATCATAAATGTTTCAACAATATTGCATCATAGGAAGCAGTTCAAAACAAGACAAGGTTCATAGTTTCAGAGTCTAGCTCTTACAAAGTGGAAGGTGCCATCACCCCCATGATTAATAATAATAATAATGTCAGATAATAATAAGTTTGTTTCCTTCAACTACTCAAAGACAGATGTTTCTTCCCTCTTCCACACGTCGCCTTCACATCCATTTCTTTTTCATCCATTCCATCCATCCAGAGCTCTTCTTTCTATGCTCCTGCTCCAATCTCTGCACCCCGTGCGACGCCATCATAGTTGGAATTGAGCAGACTGGGAGGTTCGGGTAGCGTGCTGAAGAGTCAGCTTGTGGCGAAGGACAGTCTTCAGGAGCTCCTCTAGTGCTGCATCAGTAGGTCCTACATCACTAGCCCGACGGCTGGATTGTGAATACCTATCCCCTGCCAGTATGCTCGGGCCGTCGTACATGCCGTGCCTCGGAGGCATCCATGACTCCTCCAGTGGGTGGCGTTGGTGTGGCTCAAATGGTGGTGGTGCGGGTATGGGAGTCCTAATCGGTGGTGGAGGAGGAGGCATCCTAAATGAGACCGAAGTTCCAGGTCTAACACTCTTTCGTGGACGAGTGACGGTGCGTGCTCCCCTATTCCTAATAGGAGGGATAGGTGAGAGGGATGGAGCGGCAACATGCGGCGAGTGGGAGCGCGTCCGGCTCCTGGAAGGTGTTGTCGAAGAAGAGTCCTCAGAAGCTTCAGTGTCCTCTGACGTGACGGAGATCCAACCCGGGTGACCACACCTCCTAAGGTATTCCTCATACTCCGTGCGCGGTTTTGCCTTCTTGGTGTCCCCTGTCGGTGCACTGCTCTCAGTAGGGTAGGCCGGTGCTTTTCCCTTGTCAGCCATAGTTGTTTCTTGTAAAAAGACATCATGAGTAATTTGGTTTCTCTTAGCTCATGATAGTCTTAGTAATAATAATATACTCATAGTACTAGTGATGGCATTAGTATCAGGAATCTCTAAGTATTCCTTATCAATGATGTTAGAATCAGTTGTTTCTCATAATAGTGTCAGGTAAAACAGTTCATCTTAAAAAAAATCAATTTCAAATCCCCAGTCAAAATAAATTTCAAAGTTAATCAGCATCAAACAGAAAGGTCCAAACCTAACTTAGAGGTCCGTGATGGAAATTACGCGTCCGGTAAATTCATGATTACGTTGATCAAGTGTAATCATCAATTTACCCAACCCGATCATTCCAACACTTTCCCACAAGGACAGTCCTAAGGTATCAGGGTTGTAGCCTAGGGTCTACAATGGTATTCCTGACTTCTCTCCAACCTTTGCTCTGACACTAATCTGTCACACCCCCGAGTCCAGGTAGGGTGGGACGTCACAGATTAGCAACAACTTACATGGCAGCGGAAACAAACCAATATAAGAGCTCAAAGGAAGAGAACATCACATGGCATTTCAAGTTTTCAAAAGACACCGGGCTGGAAACAGATCCAGCCCCAAATGTTTACATGTTCAACATAAATTAAAATAGTCATTGTATCAAATTGTTAAAGTCACAAATTGGTCACACACAAACAATGCCATGGTCTCGGGATTGAGTCTAAGTCGTCCATAAGCTAAGAGTCTTCACGGGTTACCTGAAACATGCTCAAAAGAAAGAGTGTCAACTAAAAAGTTGGTGAATTCAAGTGTGAAAGTTTATGAAAACCTCATTTGATTTAAAATTAAAACATCATTTTTAGTATCAGTCATCGTGGGGTATCACAATCAACCCTGCACTTGGTCCCCGGTTGGCCTCTTCTAAACTTGTGCTTAACCGGATATTCCCGTAGGAAAGAACCAAGCCTCAGAATAGTGAAGCATTCCTGCTAGGATGGTTTACTATAGTATCTTATTCAAAACCTGTTACATGCCACAAACGACCCCTCGGGATCTCAGTGGGGTACCTCCCTGTAGCGGGAGCCACTGTGCGTGGGGGATTCCCCAGATATATCTATTCACATAAAGCAAGCGGTTCACAAAAGAATTAATGATCATGACAAAAGTATCAGTAGGTATCCAAAAAGTCCCACATACAAGCATCAAATAAAGCACAATCATAGTTCATAACAAAGAGCATGTTCCATCCCAAAAACAGTAAGTAAAAAGGGATCACTAGAACTCACCTTAGATATCAAGCAAAAAGAAATTCTTCGCGTGCCGGGAATATCTCAAGTCTAGCACCCTAACATGAATATATTAAGTCATTAGCTACTGCCCTAAGCCTATTTAAGGAGCAACAATAGTGCCTAAGACTTAAATGGACGGTTTCGGTTTTGATTCGATTAGGGTTTGTTTAAAAGTTTCCTTTTATGGAAAGTTAAGGTTTCTCATACAATTAATGGTTTTTATATTACTAAGTCCAGAATATATGATAATTATGCTAATAAAGTGACTAAAGTGCTCATTGGAGTCGATTAGGAAGTTTAACCAAATTTTACAGTTTAGCCCCTAAAGTTTCAGAATTGACAGTTTCTACCCTTAAGTTTGGTTTCTTGTATTAAATGGACTTTATAACCAAAAATCAGTTTCAAGAACTTAATATAACTTCATTTTAAGAATATATACTCAAATTTTCAGTTTATAGGTTCGGTTTGTAATTTACGCATTTACCGTTGCCGGTTACGGTAAAACCGAACGGTTTAAAATGGTTATCTATGAGTTTTCACCTTTTTGAGTCTAAGACCAGTAGCTACTTTTTCAAAAACGTTTTTATAAGTATCAAACCTTTTAGATTACAAAATTTTGTCTCTAAAAGTGGAAAGGTTCGTTTTTACGTTTAAACCGTTAAAACGCGTTTTTAGTCGGGTTTGACCATTTTAAAAGCTTGTTTGACCAACCATTTTAATTTTGAGGGTATTTTATCTTTTAACCTACTGGAAAGTCATGATTTTTATAAGTTTTAATATTTAACCCATTTATCATAGAATTTTCCTTAAAACGCCTCTCGGTTTACACCCGGTTTCACTTAAAATCCATTTAAATTATCTTTTGAGCACTAAAAATTCCTATTAGATCCAGAACATTTATTAATCCTAAATGAACCTGGAATTCTCTTTAAAAAGTTCATATTCCATGTTTTCCTATTTTTAAGTCATTTTAACACGTTTTCGGGTCCCGAATGTGACCAAAATGGGTCTAACACATTATGTCTTTTGTTCCAGAGGTCAAACCATGTTATTACACTTAATATGCACTAAAAATTACTGAAATAACAGTCCCAACACGTTGCCTAGTTGTTCTACGCATCCATAGCCTTCAAATTCATAGAAAATGCCATAACCGACCATTACACTTGTGTAAATCATTGTAACTCAAGTTTATTCATTACCAAACTTCATCTAACTTAAAAATCAGGTTGTTGGGGTGTCTAAAACTCATTTTCGAGCAGGTTATAACCCTTGTCTAAGAGGGTTTTCAAGAAATGTCTAAAAGTGGTTGTTACTAGTAGAAAGAGGCATTGTTCAAGGTGTAATGCATATTTTTACCACATGTAGGTGGTATTTAGTATTTGAAACTTTAAAAACAGGTTTTTAGTAGTCTTAAAACCCATTAATATGCATGTTAGACATTTTATTTTGATGGGTTGCAAGATACACAAGTAAATGGTGCCAAAAACACCAAAAAGAGGGTTTTCAAGGGGTAAATCGGGTTCTACCCCTTAGAATGAGCATTATATCATGTGATATACCTTCAAGAACGTGGGAAATCCTCAAAAACAAAGTGAGGGTGAGATGTTTCTTCTACAACAAGAAAAAGATAGGTTTTTAGGTGAAAAATGAAGGCAAGCTTAAGAAATGACCAAAACCGGACATAGTGAGCTTACACTTGGTGTATCTCACGGTTTAGAAGGTGTAGAATGTCGTGGATGGTTGAAATATTCTTGGATGAGGCTGGAGAAGCTCGAACAAAAGCTGGAAACCACAAATCTTGCAAGTTTCAAGCCTCAAAACATCACCAAAAGGTCACCCTTCTTGCTCTTTGTTGTTGGCCGATGGGTGCAAGCTTGTTATCCATGATTTTTGATGCTAAAATGGACTTGGAATTGAGAGAATTTTGAGGGAGAGGAGAGTTCTTCAGCTGGGATTTTCGAAAATGAGAGAGAATGATGAGAGTATGCAAATGGATTGCGTGAATGGTGAGTGGAGTGTTATGTTGGTGTGGTGTGTGGAAGGAAGCAAGCAATTCTATTGGGGACAAGGGGGGGGGGGGGGCGGCCGATTTGGCTTGTCTTCTAGTACCCATTTCAAATTTTAATTCTAGTTAATTAATTGTAGAGTAGATTTTATAAAAGGGTAGTATTTTTGGTGGTATAAGTTGTTAATTAGTTGGTTTAGTCTTGCACAAGGAACATTGCTAGGTCTGACATTTCTAATGCACACACACTTAATTGATTCATTTGATATTCTTAATTCTAGCTAGGGTGACTAATCAATATTTCCGGGCATGAATTTTCTAAAAAGGCAAGACTTAGAATGACTAAATTCACATAAATCTCATAGAATCATGAAAATGGAACAAATAAAAATTAGTGATTCTAACATTCGTGATATAATTGAATTGTTTCCATTATTAGTACTCATAAGACGGGATATGATGCAAATAAATTAGGGTTTAGAATAGTGACCTTGGGACCGGTTGTCACAATAACACTCCTAACACAAACCTTCGCACAAGATTAAGCCATTATAAATCTATGTCATGCTTTTCTGGTTATACCAATGTACGGTTATGTTCATGGGTTTGATGAATCTCGTGTGCAAGCCGTACTTGGAAGGCTATTGGTGATTGTCCTTATCGTCGATTATTCTGAACTATTTAAATTTTGATCCGATCATGAACAACATCTTTGTTCCATTATTGTTTAACGCCCGGAAATTTGATTTTTGAAGTGTCGTGCGACTGGAGGTCCAATCGCATGGAGCTCACGCGACTGAACGTCCAGTCGCATGGTGATCGGGAGACTGGAGGCCCAGTCGCCTGGAGTTCGGTCGACTGAACTGTAGCTTCTTTAAGGGGGAAAGCGGCCATATCCCCCTCCCCACACTTGCAAAACTCAGTCAAAAAGAAGAGAAGAGAGAAAGAAGAGAGAAAGAAGAGAAAAGAGAGAGAAGTGGTGATTCGGGCACGAAACTCGTCGAGTAACTAGTCCAAACGAAGCTCTTCATCATCTTCTTGTTTGTGTGAGTTCTAGGACCCCTCATTTACTTGTTTTCAAACGATTTTGGGGCTGGAACGCGTATAAGCCCGTTTTTTTGAAATGTGTATGTTTGACCCATTTGGGTGAAATCATGTGTCGTGTGTTTAAAGTACGATTTTGGACTTGTATGTGTTTGTATGATGTCATAGTATGATTCCCTAAGGTTTAGAAGGGTTGATTTGGGCTCAGAATGAGTTTGGAAAGGTTTGAAGGCCGTATGTCCCGGCTGTAGTTCGGGATGAACTTCAATCGCTGCCCAGCTAGGGCTAGGCGATTGGAGGGACAATCGGCCGACTGAGGGACGACTGAGGTTCAATCGCACGACTGAGGCTCAATCGCACGACTGGGGATTCAGTCGCGTGACAGGTCATACGACCGAGAGTTCGGTCGCATAGGTCCATTCATATAGCTGTTCAGTCGCACGACTGAGGGTTCAGTCGCATAGAAGCTCATTCGCATAATGCCCATTCACTTGATAGAAAGTCCATTCGTACGATTGGGAGTTCATCTGCATGGATGCTCATCCGCATTGGTCCAATCGCATAGTGTTCAGTCGCATGGAGGCCATGCGACTGAAGGGGCCCAGTCGCCCAAGTAGGGCTGTTGGGTACAAGGAGAGGTATAGTTCAATTACTGACCTTCAGGAAATGAGCAGGGGTAAGTAATGATGTGATAGCTCCCGTAGGTGCATGTGTAATAACTGTCAAGGCTTAGAAGTTACGTTGGGCACGAAGGTGATAGTATTGCATGTATATGCATAATGTATGTATGATAAGTATGATGTAGCCCTATATGATGGTAATGACTGATGACTTGTACATGTCGATGTTCCTTGTTTCGATACATGTTTATCTTTCCATGACTTTACTTGTTATGATTAATGAATGAAACGAAAGTAATAAGAAATGTAAAGTGAAAGATAATGAAAGAGGAATATAATGAATGAATGCATGCATTAATGAACGAATGAACGTAAGAAAGGCTTGCAAGCAAATGTATGGAGGTGCACACCCAATGAAGGTGTTAGCTCAACGGTGTACGGGTTAGCTACCCCGAAGGATGCACACTGAAGTCTTTGTGATTGACCATATGTACGGGATCCTTGCTGCTTTCCTTAGGTGACTGGATCAGCATAGTAGTGCACAACGTTCGTGATTAATTATCACAGGTCCAGCACTAGCAGTAGTGCACAATGTTTGGGGTATAGCGCATGGCATTGATCCAGAATGATAGAGGAAAGATAAGTGTGCGTGTACTTGCCCTAGGTGACTGGATCAGCAGTAGTGCACAACGTTCGTGATTAATCATCACAGGTCCAGCACCAGCAGTAGTGCACAATGTTCGGGGTATTGTACACGTCACCGAATGTAATGAACGTACGAACGAAAGTAATGAATGTACGAACGAAAGTAATGAACGTACGAACGAAAGTAATGAACGTACGAATGAATGTAATGAACGTATGAATGAACGCAACGAACGTACGGACGAATGTAATGAATGTATGTAAGAGACGTATGAACAAAAGAAAGAATGTGAATGTTAATGATGAACGGTACATGAACGAAAGCTAATGAATGAATGATGAAGATAATAATAATATTATCTATGTGTACGTATGTCGTGTGATCGCATGTATGTAAGAACGGTTTTAACGGAAGGAAAGTATGTTTTATTATAAAACTAGAACTCACTCAGCAATGCTGACTTTTTATGTGTTTTCTGTTGGCAGGTAGTGTTGCTGAGGATGGCACGAGGCGGCTACTCAACTCTTTTAGGATGGCATTCCTTTGCTAATAATGCTGCAACACAGTATGTTGCATGCAAATGTTTGTTGAGGATCCCGATAAACGGATTACTTAAGAAATCTTCTTAGTCTAGTTTTAATGTTTTCGCACTAAAGGTCACTGTTTATGACCATTTTGTAATTAGTAATGATGTATTACTTTGCAAAAGCTTTTATGATGAAATGAGATGTCTCTTTTGAATGTTTCCGCTGTAATGTTTATTTAAGATGTCTGTAAATGTATGTTTTATGTGCGATGAATGACCAACTGTGGGTGGCGGTGTTGGCGGACGTGGTGTTGAACCACGGGCCACAAAAGGAAGACCTAGGGTGGAGAAAATGGTTCATGAAGAACCCAAGACCCCTTATTAGGAGGGTGTAGATAAAAGCGCCAATTTGAGAGCCTCAGTAAAGGAGGCAGTGGTGGAAGAGGTACATCAGGTCATGCAGACGATCTTACCTCTGTGGTGACCGAAGTGATAAAGGCTGTTCGGGAAGGGGAAAGAAAAGAGAGAAACAGGTCCTCAGGAAGGCAGGAGCAACCAGAGCCAGAAACGTTCTTTCTGATGACGAAGAGGAAGAGGAGGAGGAGCCTGTGCATGAGTGAGCACGAGGCTGTAATTACAGGGCATTCATGAGGTGCAAGCGCCCTACTTTTGATGGTAATGGCACTACTGCTGCTGCTCACAGATGGGTGAGAGTAATGGAGGCTGTCCTCGATATCAGCGAGTGCCGTGAGGACCAAAAGGTGAAGTTCGCTACCCACTCTTTCACGTATTCGGCTCTATGTTGGTGGGACAACATAGTCCAAGCCGAGGGTAGCAGGGCCATTGGAAGAATGAAGTGGTCCGAGCTGAAAAGGTTGGTGATCGAGGAGTTCTGTCCTCATCGAGAGATGGATAAAGTTGAGAGAGAGTTCCTGCAGCTGGAGGTGGGGACGATGACCCACCAACAGTACACCACGAAGTTCAACGAAATGGCACGTCTGGTGCCAGATTAGGTGACACCTCTGTCGCGAAAGATCAAGAGGTATATTTAGGGTTTTCCGGCGGATATTCGTAGGCATATGATCGCCGCCCGACCGAACACCTTTAGGTCGGCGGTGGACTTGGCGGGGAGACTGTACAATGAAAGGGCAGTGGTGATGGTGGGTGATGATAGTAGGAAGGGTGGTGGTGATAGGAATTGGAACGGGAAGAGGTTTGGCCGGGGTAATGCCTCGACAAGTAACAAGAAGGCACGAGTGGATGACCGCCGTGTAGCCACATTGGGTACGGGACTGAAAAGGTATGGAAAATATGGGAAGGAGCATAGTGGGGAGTGCAGACTGGGGCTGAGTGTTTGCTTCAAGTGTGGTAAACCTGGTCATATGGCTAGAGAGTGTAGGGGCATAAGGTGCTTCAACTATGGGGAAAGTGGTCATATGAATAAAGAGTACAAGAAGCCGAGGGTTGAGGGTTCCGGCGTGAAGAAAGAGGGGAATGAAGGACCGAGGGCAAGCGCCAGGGCATTCACGATGACGCAGGAGGAGGCTAGATAGACCCTGATGTTGTGTCCGGTACATTTCTGGTGAACCAAACTTTAGCCTCTGTATTATTTGATTCGGGTGCCAGTAGGAGTTTTATTTCTATGGCTTTCAGTGCGAAACTGCCTGTTAGTATTAGACGCGTTGACGTGCCGTTTGATGTAGAAACTGCGATAGGTAAGTCTACCAGGATTTCCGAGGTGGTGAAGGGTTGTGATGTGGAAATAGAGGGCCACAAATTTCCGGTTAGACTATTCGCGATGACCTTGGGTGGTTTTGATTTGGTGCTTGGGATGGATTGGTTGGCGGACTTCGAGGCGAATATAGTGTGTCGAAAGAAGATGATTCGTTTGATAGCGCCAGACGGGAGTTCAGTAACTGTTTATGGGGATCAGGTCATGACCATCCCGAAGGTGATCTCAATGGCGGTGGCGGGAAAATGTATGAGGCGTGGATGTCGCGCCTACTTATGTTATGTAAAGGATGTGGAAACGCCAACAGCATAACTATCAGATGTCCCTGTTGTGTGTGACTTTCCAGATATGTTTCCTGAAGACTTATCGGGAGTGCCACCTGACCGAGAGATTGAGTTTCAGATTGATCTGATACCAGGCGCCCAACCTGTTGCCAAAGCACCGTATCGATTGGCTCCGATGGAAATGAAAGAGTTGATGGAACAGTTGCAGGAGCTGCTAGATAAGGGGTTCATTAGACCGAGTATCTCACCTTGGGGTGCTCCGGTCCTGTTTGTAAAGAAGA
This sequence comes from Flaveria linearis, assembly GCA_024085815.1. Classification (NCBI taxonomy): domain Eukaryota; kingdom Viridiplantae; phylum Streptophyta; class Magnoliopsida; order Asterales; family Asteraceae; genus Flaveria; species Flaveria linearis. The sequence goes on from CM044011.1 coordinate 56,863,600, forward strand.
AAGACGGTAGTATGAGGATGTGTATAGACTACCGTGAGTTCAACAAGTTGACGGTGAAGAACCGATACCCCTTGCCGAGAATTGATGATTTGTTTGATCAACTTCAGGGTGCCAGTTGGTTTTCAAGGATAGATCTTCGATCGGGCTACCATCAACTAAAGGTGAAAGAGCAGGATATCCCTAAAACAGCTTTTCGCACGCACTACGGTCACTACGAGTTTCTTGTCATGTCTTTCGGTTTGACCAATGCGCCAGCTGCTTTTATGGATCTGATGAACCGGGTGTGTCGGCGATGTTGGATAAATCAGTGATTGTGTTCATTGATGATATCTTGATTTATTCGAAGAGTGAGACTGGGTTCTGGAGACGTTGACAAGGGAGAAGTTATATGCTAAATTCTCCAAATGCGCATTCTGGTTGCGTGAAATTCAGTTCTTGGGTCACGTGGTGAATCCGGAGGGGATTATGGTTGATCCGGCAAAGGTGGAAGCGGTGATGCAATGGAAGTCTCCAAAGACGCCATCCGAAATTCGAAGTTCCTTGGGTTTGGCGGGCTATTATAGAAGATTCATTCAAGACTTCTCAAAGATCGCTTCTCCACTAACCAAGTTGACCCGAAAAGATGTAAAGTTTGTATGGAGTCAAGCTCAAGAGAAGGCGTTCGAAGAGTTGAAAACGAGATTGACCCAAGCTTCTGTTCTGTCATTACCCGAGGGAAGTGAAGATCTGGTGGTTTATTCTGATGCTTCCTACTCGGGATTGGGGTGCGTGTTAATGCAGAGAGGAAAGGTTATAGCCTATGCATCCTGACAGTTGAAAGTTCATGAGGTTAACTACCCTACTCATGACTTGGAGCTAGCAGCTATGGTCTTTGCACTGAAGATTTGGAGGCACTATCTGTATGGGACGAAGTGCACCATTTTCACTGACCACAAGAGCTTGAAGTACTTCTTCGAGCAGAAGGATTTGAACATGAGACAGAGGCGATGATTGGAGCTTATAAAGGATTATGATTGTGAGATCCATTACCATCTGGGCAAAGCCAATGTGGTGGCGGATGCCTTAGCCGAAAGGAGAGGCCCGAGCCGATTCGGGTGAACGCGTACCAGCTGATTATGACCTCGGATGTGATGAAGCAAGTCAAAGAGTTTCAGTATGAGGCACTAAAAGAAGATCATCTTAACTCCGAAAGAATGAGAGGTCTGGTCGCGGAGTTGGGTGAAAACACATTTGGTGTTAGAACCCAGTTTGGACTTATGTGGATTCCTCGCCTTAGGGATCTACGAGTGAAGATTATGGATGAAGCTCACATGACTCGATACTCTATTCATCCTGGTGCTAAAAAGATGTATCAAGACATGAAGAAAGATTATTGGTGGCCGGGTATAAAGCGCGACGTGGTGGAGTATGTGAGTAAGTGCCTTACTTGTTTACAAGTGAAGGCCGAGCACCAGAAGCCGTATGGAAAGATTCAACCTTTGGATATACCTGAATAGAAGTGGGAGCACATCACCATGGATTTCATTACAAAGTTACCGCGTACCCCAAAAGGTATGATGCTATATGGGTGATCGTTGATCGCTTGACGAAGAGTGCTCACTTCCTACCGATGCGCGAGACATACTCATCTGAGAGGTTGGCCGATCTTTTCATCAAGGAGATTGTGACTCGTCATGGTGTACCGGTGTCGATTGTGTCTGATCGTGACACCCGGTTTACCTCCAATTCTGGAAGAAATTCCACGACGCCATGGGGACGAGGCTACATATCAGCACGGCTTATCATCCCCAGACTGATGGTCAGTCCGAAAGGACCATTCAGACGTTGGAAGACATGCTTCGGGCATGTGTGATTGATTTTGGCGGAAGTTGGGATGACCACTTACCGTTAGCTGAATTCTCATACAATAACAGCTATCATGCTAGCATTGGCATGCCACCTTATGAGATGCTATACGGTAGGAGGTGTAGGACACCCGCTTGCTGGGGTGATATTGGTCAGAAGGAATTGGGGAGCGTCGAAATGATCGAGGCTACGACTGAAAAGCTTGAAAAGATCAAGGCCTACATGAAGGCAGCCAAGGACAGACAAAAGTCGTATGCTAATAAACGACACAGACCGATTGAGTTCCAAGTGGGTGATCGGGTTATGTTGAAAGTCTCACCGTGGAAGGTATCATTCGGTTTAGGAAACGGGGCAAGTTGAGCCCGAGGTATATAGGCCCTTTCCGAATCATTGCTCGAGTAGGAGAGGTGGCCTATAGGTTGGAGTTACCAGATGTGTTAAGTGGAATTCACCCAACCTTCCACGTATCTCACCTGAGAAAGTGTTTGGCAGATGAAGATATGATTGTTCCACTGGAGGATATCGAAGTAGATGAACGGCTCAATTATGTGGAGCAACCAGTGGCAATCATCGATAGAAAAGAGAAGCGGCTGAGAAATAAAGTGGTACCTCTTGTGCGTGTACAGTGGAGGCACAGGAAGGCATCTGAATCAACGTGGGAGACAGAAGAGGAAATGAGACAGCATTACGCACGTTTGTTCGAGGAATAACAGGTTTCGGGGACGAAACCCAAATAAGGGGGTGGACTTGTAACGCCCGAAAATTTGATTTTTGAGTGTCGTGCGACTGGAGGTCCAATCGCGTGGAGCTCACGCGACTGAACGTCCAGTCGCATGGTGATCGGGCGACCAGAGGTCCAGTCGCCTGGAGTTCGGGCGACTAAACTATAGCTTTAAGGGGGAAAGCAGCCATCTCCCCCTCCCCACACTTGCAAAACTTAGTCAAAAAGAAGAGAAGAGAGAAAGAAGAGAGAAAGAAGAGAAAAGAGAGAGAGGTGGTGATTCGGGCTCGAAACTCGTCGAGTAACTAGTCCAAACGAAGCTCTTCATCATCTTCTTGTTTGTGTGAGTTCTAGGACCCCTCATTTACTTGTTTTCAAACGATTTTGGGGCTGGAACGCATATAAACCCGTTTTTTGAAATGTGTATGTTTGACCCATTTGGGTGAAATCATGTGTCGTGTGTTTAAAGTATGATTTTGGACTTGTATGTGTTTGTATGATGTCATAGTATGATTCCCTAAGGTTTAGAAGGGTTGATTTGGGCTCAGAATGAGTTTGGAAAGGTTTGAAGGCCGTATGTCCGGCTGTAGTTCGGGATGAACTTCAATCGCTGCCTAGCTAGGGCTAGGCGATTAGAGGGACAATCGGCCGACTGAGGGACGACTGAGGTTCAATCACACGACTGAGGCTCAATCGCACGACTGGGGATTCAGTCGCGTGACAGGTCATACGACCGAGAGTTCGGTCGTATAGGTCCATTCGTATAGCTGTTCAGTCGCACGACTGAGGGTTCAGTCGCATAGAAGCTCATTCGCATAATGCCCATTCACACGACAGAAAGTCCATTCGTACGATTGGGAGTTCATCCGCATGGATGCTCATCCGCATTGGTCCAATCGCATAGTGTTCAGTCGCATGGAGGCCATGCGACTGAAGGGGCCCAGTCGCCCAAGTAGGGCTGTTGGGTACGAGGAGAGGTATAGTTCAATTACTGACCTTCAGGAAATGAGCAGGGGTAAGTAATGATGTGATAGCTCCCGTAGGTGCATGTGTAATAACTGTCAAGGCTTAGAAGTTACGTTGGGCACGAAGGTGATAGTATTGCATGTATATGCATAATGTATGTATGATAAGTATGATGTAGCCTATATGATGGTAATGACTGATGACTTGTACATGTCGATGTTCCTTGTTTCGATACTGTTTATCTTTCCATGACTTTAGGTGTTATGATTAATGAATGAAACGAAAGTAATAAGAAATGTAAAGTGAAAGATAATGAAAGAGAAATATAATGAATGAATGCATGCATTAATGAACGAATGAACGTAAGAAAGGCTTGCAAGCAAATGTATGGAGGTGCACACCCAATGAAGGTGTTAGCTCAATGGTGTGCGGGTTAGCAACCTGAAAGGATGCACGCTGAAGTCTTTGTGATTGACCATATGTACGGGATCCTTGCTGCTTACCCTAGGTGACTGGATCAGCAGTAGTGCACAACGTTCGTGATTAATTATCACAGGTCCAGCACCAGTAGTAGTGCACAATGTTTGGGGTATAGCGCATGGCATTGATCCAGAATGAAAGAGGAAAGATAAGTGTGCGTGTACTTGCCCTAGGTGACTGGATCAGCAGTAGTGCACAACATTCGTGATTAATCATCACAGGTCCAGCACCAGCAGTAGTGCACAATGTTCGGGGTATTGTACACGTCACCGAATGTAATGAACGTACGAACGAAAGGAATGAATGTACGAACGAAAGTAATGAACGTACGAATCAATGTAATGAACGTATGAATGAACGCACGAAACGAACGAATGTAATGAATGTATGTAAGAGACGTATGAACAAAAAAGAATGTGAATGTTAATGATGAACATTACACGAACGAAAGCTAATGAATGAATGATGAAGATAATAATAATATTATCTATGTGTACGTATGTCGTGTGATCGCATGTATGTAAGAACGGTTTTAACGGAAGGAAAGTATGTTTTATTATAAAACTAGAACTCACTCAGCAATGTTGACTTTTTATGTGTTTCCAGTTGGCAGGTAGTGTTGCTGAGGATGGCACGAGGCGGCTACTCAGCTCTTTTGGGATGGTATTCCTTTGCTAATAATGCTGCAACACATTATGTTGCATGCAAGTGTTTGTTGAGGATCCCGATAAACGGGATTACTTAAGAAATCTTCTTAGTCTAGTTTTGATGTTTTCACACTAAAGGTCATGTTTATGACCATTTTGTAATTAGTAACGATGTATTACTTTGCAAAAGCTTTTATGATGAAATTAGATGTCTCTTTTGAATGTTTCCGCTGCAATGTTTATTTAAGATGTTTGTAAATGTATGTTTATGTGCGATGAATGACCAACTGTGAGGTGCCCGGGAACGGGGCCTTACATCTTACCCATAATTAAGAAATGCAATTCCTATTATTTTGGATAATCTTTGGACTTCTAATCTTGAAAATCTCTAAAACTCTATCTTGGTTGCGACTCACAAGACTTGTTATTACATTAATTCTGATAAGGACATAGATTGGGAGATGTGCCAAATTGCCTCGTATTTTTTTGATTACATAATGACGTTTGGTGCATTATTGATCGATTGACTAGTTTCACGCATTTCATAACTCATGTGAGATAACGAGTCGAGAACTTGACTCGTACTTACCTCAAATAGTCGGTCAACAAGGAGTGTCGTTAAACATCGATCGTTAATTTTAATGAACGATCCACTTTCTGTTATTAGCAACGTCTCTAACCATCTTTGGGAACCCAACTCAAAATCTCAGCATATCTTATCATTCTTAATCTGACGGTTTGACCGAAGGAACAATACGTATTCACAACATATACGTTAAGCTTGTGTCATTTATATAGTGGCACTTGGGATTCTTAAAATCCGTCGGTCAAACTTTCATACACTTACAGGTCTTTTTCATTGACTTCAAGACGTCACCTTATTACATAATTTTAATATGCCCTGCAAAATCTGATATGCCTCAAGAACTTATCATCGTTTTCCAACGTTTCATGCGTCAAATCTCAAAGAGTTAGTTTGTCATGATAACTTTCGCATTCCACTGGAAGAGTTTAAATTTGCATGCATTGTGTCAAGAACCCTGTAAAATTCCATAATTCGCAAAGTAAAGCATCTCACCTGTAATTAAACGCTAATCACAGTCCGTTAGTATACTCATCTTGCATCATAAGTTTCCTTTGAAATTAAATTTCGGGATGAAATTTCTTAAAGTTGGGGAGACTGTAACCTCTCGTGTTTGATTCAACGTTATTTAACGTCGTTAACACTGGTAAAGTGTTGTTTTGTTATTAAAACAAATACGAGGACTCATTTGAAATCCTTGATCTTAGTTTAGTATTTAACATTATTGTAAATTGTTTTATTATTATTTATTAAAGTAATAATAATAATAATAACATTAATAGTAATAATGATAATTATAATAATAACTATAATAAAAAAGTACAGACCATATATAATAATAATAATAATAATAATAATAATAATAATAATAATAATAATAATAATAATAATAATATAATAATAACCATTACGGGTGTTAATCTATAAAATAAATAAAATTTTAAAAGTCTTATATTTTTATTAAGAAAACTTGTAAATATTATCTTTTGGCATAAAATAATAAAGTTAAAAACTTGAGGGACTAAATTGTAATTTATTTTAAACTGAAATTAAATTTTGGAAACTAAATTAACAAAGCAATAAACTGCGAGGGGCCTAAGTGTAAATTTTTTAAACCCAAACCCCCACCCCGTTTTCCCGTCCAAACTCCGGCCACAGTCCGGGCCACCTCCGGCGACACCACAAAACCACCCAAAACTCGTTTTTAACATGCGAAAAAGAACCCAACCGGTCTAGAACAAGTTTCGAACCAATAAGTGTCCTCAATTTCGGTTTTTGTCGAGTTCTTCACTGCCCATGGCCGAAACTGAAATCCTCTTCAAGACCCAACATTTTCAAACCCCAATTCGACTGAATTAAGTTAAATTAATTATTGAAAACGCTTTAGGAATCAATTCAAAACTGAAAACATTCACTTTCAACGATTAAAACCAATTAAATTCGTCTGAGTAGGTTTATGACTCCCGATTGAATGCATTGAACCTGTAATGTTGAAACTGAAGAAATTGAACCTATATAAACGAGGCAAAACCAACAACGAAACCCTTTGATGCTCTTTGAAACTCCAATTTGATTTAGAACACACACACATCGATTTTGCTCCTTGGAAACCGTTGACTTGTTTATCTTTTGCTTGCACAAATCCAAACGAATTATGGAAATTAAAAACAGGTACACACCCGATTAACCATAGGGAATCAAAGCCCTATGTTTAATTTTGTTATCATTATCGTTTGGACGATCACTTTGATCGATTTTGATTTCTAGGGTTTATGTGAATTGGGGATTCTCGGGTAATTGGATTTAACTTTCGAGTTTTGAAACACAACACAAACTAGGGCCTTGGCCCAGTGGTTCGAGTGTGGTGAGATGTGGCAAGGGACCCAGGTTCGAACCTGAAGATCAAGATTAGGTTGGACTCACATTAGATTAGTATTTGTTTATCTTTCTATGTAATAGGATTTATGTTAGATTACTTTTGTAAGTTGTTTAGTTTATTTGTATCTTTAGCTGTCTAGAGAAACTGTGAGTGAAACTACTCACAGTCAGTTATATGTTCACCTGGCGAAACTGATAGTTTCTGCCTGGCGAAACTGCTGTTTCGGAAGCACAGTTTTGCTCATAGCTAAACTGTCTGCGAAACTACGGCTGCTATATATAGATTTCATTTTGTTCATTGTTAGCCATGCTTGCAAAAACCCTAATCGAGTATTACTGTTGCAAGAGGCTATTGTAAGCTTGTGTTTCCTAAATATATTGAGCTTATTTCATTTCATTGAGTATTGTTCATTATTAAAACTTATTTGAAAGCTTTTGGTCTTCTTTCGATCTTCATATCTTAGTGCTTGTTGTGTGTGTTTGGTATTGAACGATTCAAGCATTCTTCTGCACTGAAAAACCGATCAAATGGACCAACAAAATGGTATCAGAGCCATAGTGCTCTTGATTGTTTGAGGTTTTTGGTTATTTTTGCTCAATACCATAATTCTTCATTTCTATATCAAAACAGAGTGTTTTTGTCATAAAAATTGATTGAATCTTGCTTGCTTCTGTTTGAGGAAGCATCGTGAATCAGCTCATTTCAAATTCATTGAGATTTGGGTGATTTTCAATTGTTTTTGGGGTTTAAAAAGGCTTTCTGTTCTTCCAGTGAAACTATCATTTCTTCCAGCAAAATTATTAGTTTCTTCAGCGAAACTATATTTTTCTCATCTCTGCTTTTTGATGTGAAACTAGGGCTTTTGAATGAAAGTTCATTTGTGATCGTGTGACATTTGTGCGAACTTGCTACCAAAAGTGACAGGATCTCAGCCTCTCTTGTTGATCAATTAGATTATGTTTGCAGCGGATTTAGCTCATTAATTAGCAATTAAAGCAAGAACATAAAAGATATTTCAAATTAAAGCATGAACATAGAGAGAAGAGTTTCTGCAAAACAATAAATGTTCTATTGGTTCGCACGTTTCGGCAATTAAAACAGTATGGTTACCCATCCTTTTATAGGCGGCAAAAGGATGGGCATGATGTCCTTTTTCTGACATCACTGAATATTCAAATTACAACTGACAAAACATAAAACTACTGAAGATGTCAACAACTGCCATCTTCTTACAAAAGTTCCTAAGTGCTGACAAAAGTAAACTACTGAAATCCTACAACGACTGAAGAACAAACTCTTCAGTCGTTTATAACTACTGATACTATAACAACTGAAGAACATGCTCTTCAGTTGTTGTACAACTACTGAAAGTAAATAAACTACTGAAAAGGAAAAACCACCACAACAACTGAAGAAGACTTCTTCAGTTGTTGTGACAAACTCTGAGTCTTCAGTACTTGGTCTTCAGACTTGGCTTCAGATGATATAACAACTGATGACTTCAGTAGATATCATCAGTTGTTGTCTTCAGTCTTTGTCTTCAGACTTTGTGCTTCAGTAGAAGGTCTTCAGTTCTTTAGTTCTTCAGCTGTTGATTCTTCAGTACTTGTCTTCAGTACTTGAAGTCTTCAGTACTTGTAAGATCAGTACTTCAGACTTCAGTACTTTGGTCTTCAGTACTTGAAGTCTTCAGTACTTGTAAGATCAGTACTTCAGACTTCAGTATTTGGTCTTCAGTACTTTAGAGTCTTCTTCAGCTGATGTTCTTCAGTTCTTTGATCTTCATACTTTGTTCTTCAGACTTTGTCATAACAGCAGAAGGCTGGAGTTAAGATGCTCTCGAGTTTGACATTCAAGCAAGAGAACACAATAGCTGATGAGAGTCTTCAGATGTTCTCGAGTCTGACATTCAAGCAAGAGAACATTGTAACTGATGGAAGTCTTCAGCAGTTGTAGCAGTGGCATGTGGGACTTAGAGGTTTTCCTGATCTTGGCTCATTGGTTCTTTGGTCCAACAAACTCCCCCTGAACCAATGCAGCCAAAACCTCTAATTATTGGATGTCCCACTTATTGATGGCATAAAGATTGGTCTATTTCCTTCTAGATCAGATTAGAAGTTGACCCAGATAAGCACTGGCCAGAGATGTAGTCTCAAGTATTTGTTTGGCTAAGTATGGATGGGAGCTCTGTCTTGGGGAATTGGACACAAAGCTGTTATCCATCCATGAGATCTACACCCCTCGTACAAGCCGGTAGGATTCTCTACAGTAAGCCTGAAGAAACATCAATTGTTCTTCTTTGGACAGGTCTCAGGCTCACCTTCAAACAATCCCTCCCGACCGTACATCTCTGAGATGAACTTGACCTGTCTACCATTTTTGAGCTCAAGTGTTGTGATTTGCCTATATGCAAACTCATCAGGGTGTTTACCCTCTAACAACAAAGTGAGCTCATCTCTATGAAAATTCTCAAGCTTCTTATAGACCAGACCCTTCCTAACCACCCTATTATCTAGCATTGAAAAGGGTGTTTGGCCGGCTCTATAAGCTTTCTCGAATTCATCTACTATTTCCCAGGGTGTTATTACAATAGCCACAGAGATCTCTTCATCTACGATTCTCTTTAGTTGGCTTTTGTATCTCACAGGCATGTCCTTCTTGACTATCCTGTGAGCCACCCTTGGGTCAGGCCAAGTTCTCACCCTCTCCCTTTCATATTGAAAGGTTTGTTTGAGGGTGAATAACCTCAGACACTCTCTCTGCATATTTATGATAGAGGTGGTAGCAGCATAGCATTTGTCAATGCTTTTCAGCATTTCCTCATCATGTCTTTTCTGCTGCTCCTCCTCTTCTAACTTAACCTTCACAGTGTCCTTCTGTGAGGTGGGATTGATGGTTTGTGGTTTGGCTTTGGTTAGAGGTATGACTGCTGAGAGTGGCAGACTATCCTCCTCATCATCCTCTTCTTCATCTTGCAGCCTCAGCACCCTTCTCTTCTTCTTTAAGGGTGGATCATTGGCTGCGGGTTTTGGTGGTAAAGGAGTTGGTTTGTGGGTTGTGGTTGGGTTGTTGGTGTGGGAGTGTTGGCAGGCACTGCTAGCAGCCTAGAGATAAGGGCTGGTTTAGTCAGCTTGACTAGCAGTGTCCTGTTCCCACCACCGGCTTCAGATAGGGCCTCTGCGACCAGTCCCTTTGTAAAATCACCAGCCGAACAAATCTTGGTGGTTATTGCCAAGAGTTTGTCCCTGGTCCATGCCTTAACATCAAGGACTGGTCTGCCCAGGTACTTCGAAGTGAACCTACTCATAGCCTCAAGTTTTTGTCTTTCCTGTTGGCTATGAGTAGTCCATCGGTAGTCAATTTCTCTCCTCTCCATATTTCTGATCTCTTGATCTAGCAAAGCAGTGTCCTTGTCAAAGCCTTGCCTGAACAGCTGTTCAATGACTTTGTTCATTGAACGGTTGTGCTCAGCATCAGCCTCCTTGACAAGGGCTGCTAGATCAGGATCAGCCACCTTCTTTCCCTCTCCCTTATTCTTATCAGTGAAACTGAAATCCTTTTGGATTTCAGCCACTCCTATCTGCTCTACCTCCCTCACTTTCCTCTTCCCCTTCTCCCTCACCCTACTGGTCTCCTCAGCCAACTCCCTCTCTACCACCACCTCTTTCTCTGCCTCTTTCTCCTCCTCACCTCCTCTTGTCTTGCACTGATGTCTCCCCTTTTTGGGTGCATTGGTTGGGGTTTGACTATCAGCAAGAGCCTTAGATATGGCAACCTCCACCATGGGTTGTATGTATGTGGGAAGCCTCTCATCAAGGGTTTGGTTAACTATATCTTTAAGCATGGGTGTGATGAGAGGTAGGGATTTTTGGAGGATAGCATCCAGCTGCTCAGGGGGGTTCTGTCCCTAAAAGCTAGTGCCAGAAGCAGGGGCTGGTGGCTGAGTTTGTGGAAGTGGCTCAGTGTATGTGAGACCTTCAGGTGAAGGTGCCATCTGTGGGGTAGTGGTGGCAGATGGACTTCTATCCTGAGTCATCTGAGCAAGCAGCTCTTTGAGTCTGCTTATCTCATCCTCAAGGATAGTGTTTTGAGCAACTACATCAAAGAAGAAGCTCAGGTCATCATCAGCATAAGCTGAATCACCTGACCTCCTGACATTGTCAGGATGAACATGTCCTGAGTGTGGCTCAGTAATGACATGTGCCCCTTGTTCTTGGTACTGGGGACTTCTGGCCTCCGGATTGGATCCATCATCGGCCATTGCCTCTGGTGAGGTCTTAGAGATGTTACCAGCTTCACCCTGCTCAGATGTTGATGCAGGGGAAGTGGCAGCCTCACCAGATTGTTCTCTCTCCTTAGCCACACTTGGAGAGTGAACTGATTCTCTGTGCTGTGGGCTCTGATCAGCACTTGTGCCCACCCTCTCTTCGGTTGGAGTCTCCCCAGTTGTAATAGGTTTCTGGGGAGAGGGTGGAGTGCTCAGATCAGTCAGCACTCTGGCTATTACCAGGGTTGGGCTTAGTGGGGCAGTCTCCTCAGTATGTGGGCTAGAAGCAGTATGCACATGGGGAGGACTGTGCTCTTCAATGGCAGCCTCCTCAAGTGAGGAAGACCCCAGTAATGTGGTTGCCCCAAAATTGGTTACATCAGGCTCCTGTTGAGAGGAAGCCTGTGCGGTTGTGGTGGGTGGAGTCGTGGTACCTGCTGGGAGAATCGAGCCAGCAGGCACATCCTGCCTTTGTGTGGCAGGGGCATCCTCAGGGGACTCATTTCCCTGAGTAGCCTTTGTGGGCTTCTTTTTGGCTTTTGGCTTGGTGGGGACTCTGGATTTGGAGGTGGAGGCTGTGGGTTCCAGCTGCGTGGGTTTTCGCAGCCGGCCAGCCTGTTTTAGTGTTTGGTCGGAGTTGTGCCTGGAGTATACCTCGGCTTGAACAGCCATGGCAGGGACCCCAGTGCCAACTAGTCCCTCAGCCTGAAGCTGGTATTGGATCATGGCCATTATGAACCGTGGATATAAGTTCCAACGGTTAGAAAAAGGTTTTGTGGCCATGTCCTTGAGTTCCAAAAATAAAATTTCAGAAAAATTAAAGGTTGTTTCTCAAGGATAGAATACAATACCTGCTGCCACCTTGTGGACATCTGGTCCCACGAAGAGGTCTTGGGAGCCAGACATACATTCACCATGTGAAAAATCAGTCGTTGAGGGTCAGGAAGGTGTTTCTTCAGCAAGGTGGAGGCGGAGAGGTTACCCTGATAGTCGTGAGATGTGAAAGAGAGATCAAGGGTACCTTTGGGGTAGGAAGTTGGGTGAGTGGCATCCTCCAGCTCTAGGGTTTGTCGTATGGTGGCTGGAGTGATAACCACGGGTTTTCCATTGACGGAGGACCGGAGAGAGACCTCGGCATTCTGCTCTCCGGTTTGGACGGTTACATTGGTCCAAAACTCCGTCAAGGAGTCGGTGTATAAGGTGGGGTTCAAAAGAAAAGCCGTTTTGTAAGGTGAGTCGTGCATGAGATCTACGGCTTGATGAAATTTGGGCCATAATGGCGACTTGGTGAGATGGGCGACACAGTTGTGTCGAGGTTTCAGTTGCATGTTCGCCATTAATGGTGTATGGGAATTTCAGAGGTTTGTAAGGATTAGGTCAAGTGAGGAGTAAATGCTCTGAACATGGGGTATTTATAGGGTAGGGCAAAGGTTGAAATAAAACTACTGAAGGTTTTGGTGTTAGTCATCAGTTGTTGTAACAACTGATGACGTGGTTTTAACCTTCAGTGGTTGTAACATCTGAGGACTTGGTATTAGTCTTCAGTAGTTGAAACTACTGAGACTATGGTTTTGTCCTTCAGATGTTGTGAACGACTGAAGAGTTACTGTCAGTCTTCAGTAGTTATGAACTACTGATGACCTGGTATTCTTCTTCAGACGTTGTAACAACTGAAGACTTGGTGTTAGCCTTCAGTAGTTGTGAACTATTGAGATCAGTAGTTGTGAACTACTGAAGACATGGTATTGCTTCAGTTGTTGTAAACAACTGAGGACTTGGTTTTAGCCTTCAGTAGTTGTGAACTACTGTTGTCAGTAGTTGTGAACTACTGAAGACATGGTTTTGTCCTTCAGTTGTTTGTGTATGAAACATCAGCTGTTGTTATCAGCTGATGAAAAATCAGCTGTTTTCGTCAATTCAGTTGTTTCATACTAGCCTCCACACTTACTCATCAGCTCTGATTTTCAGTTGTTTCATTGACCCTTCAGTTCTTGTGAATATTATGCCTTCAGCTCTTGTGATCAGATGTTCACAAGTGCTGATGAAATATTCTTCAGAGCTGGTGAACAAATTTGGTCTTCAGTATTTGTGTAAGATTACACATCAGTACTTATTACCAAAATTTGTTCTTCAGTACTTATTATTGAAAATCATACATCAGTAGTTGTAATCCACTTTACTACATCAGTTGTTTTTCAATAAATAATGTACATCAGTACTTTGAGTCAGTTTAGTCTTCAGTAGTTGTGAAAGAGCTGAAGACTAAATTACTCATCAGTACTTATATTTGACCTTTTCTCTTCAGTAGTTGTGAACTAAGAGCACCAGCATAGGTCAAATCATTCAAGCTGCAGCATACCAAGCCTTAGTACCAAATTTTGGAATGTGGCACTATCTAAAGGCTTAGTAAAAATTTCTGCAAGCTCATCAGCACTAGGCACAAACTTAGGATCAATAGACCTTTCTCATAGCAATCCCTGATAAAATGATGTCTGATCTCAATATGCTTGGTCCTAGAGTGCTGGACTGGATTCTTAACAATACAAAGAGCTGAAGCACTATCCATTAATAATGGAGTCTTAGTCTCAGTAATGCCATAATCCAGAAGTTGGTTCTGAAGCCAGAGTATTTGAGAAGTACAGCTTGCAGCAGCAATATACTCAGCCTCAGCAGTGGATGTAGCAATGGATGTTTGTTTCTTACTCTACCAAGAAACTAAACAATTGCCTAGGAATTGGCAACCACCAGAAGTGGATTTTCTGGTGACTTTGCATCCTGCATAGTCACTATCAGAGAAAGCAACTAATTTGCATGAATGCCCAGCTGAATACCAAAGTCCTAGTGATTGGGTACCTTGCAGATATCTAAAGATCCTTTTGACTGCAATCAAGTGGGATTCTTTAGGTGCAGCCTGAAATCTAGCACAAGCACATGTTGAAAACATGATGTCTGGTCTAGAAGCTGTAAGGTACATCAAGGACCCAATCATACATCTGTAAAGGGTTTCATCAACCGCTTTACCTTTCTGATCAACATCTAGTTGTGTGATGCTGCTCATAGGGGTAGAACAGGGCTTACAGGATTGTAAATCAAACTTATTCAGCAACTCTTTGGTGTACTTGGACTGATGGATGAAGATTCCATCATCCAGTTGTTTGATTTGCAAGCCCAAAAAGTACTGTAATTCTCCCATAGCACTCATTTCAAATCTCAGCTTCATAAGCTTTGTAAATTCATCACACAACTTTGGATCAGAGGATGCAAAGATGATATCATCAACATAAATCTGAACAAGGATCTTATGTTGTCCCACAGTCTTGATGAATAAGGTTTTATCAATGGTGCCTCTAGTGAACTTATTCTCTAGAAGAAAGGTTGAGAGTGTCTCATACCAGGCTCTAGGAGCTTGCTTCAGCCCATAAAGAGCCTTATCAAGCTTGTACACCCAATCAGGATGTTTATTGTCCTCAAAGCCTGGTGGTTGACACACATAAACCTCTTCTTTGATTTTTCCATATAGGAAGGCACTTTTGACATCCATTTGATAAACCTTAAGACTGTGAAAGGCGGCATAAGCTAAGAACAGTCTGATTGCTTCCAGTCTTGCCACAGGTGCAAAGGTCTCATCATAATCGATGCCTTCCTCCTGTGCAAACCCTTGAACAACCAGTCTGGCCTTGTTCTTGACAATTTGGCCCTTCTCATCTGTTTTGTTCCTGAATACCCACTTGGTGCCTATAGCACACTTACCTTTGGGTAATGGAACAAGCTCCCACACTTGCTGTTTCTTAAATTGAAGAAGCTCAAGCTGCATAGCTTCCACCCATCCATTGTCTCTTAAAGCAATATGATAGTTCTTTGGTTCTTGCTGACTGATGAAGAGAGCATAGAAACAAAAGTTGGACAATTGATTCCTGGTTGAAACTCCAGCATGAATATCACCAATGATTTGTGAAGTGGGGTGATTCTTGAGCTCTTGATAAACTATGATATCTGTGCAAGTGTTTGTAGACCCATCAGCAGCAACAGATGGTGATGGAGATTCTTGAAACCATGTAGAGGATGTCAGCTCAAATGAAGTAGAGCAAGCAGAAATCTCATCAGCATTTGTAGTGGATGGAGCTGCTGAGGCTACAGGAGCATCAGGTTCAGTGGAATTAGGCAGGTTGTCACTGAACCTGAAGAGGTGATTACTGACTTCATCATCTTCAGTACCACCAGGTGGAGATCTGTTGACAGGCTCAACAGATGGAGGTTGATAATGAACATATTGCAGTATGTCCAGATCAAACAGCTCCACAGGGTTTTGTGGAATCTTGTCCTTTGGAGATTCATTGAACTTAACATGCAAAGTTTCTTCAACCCCTTTGGTTCTACAGTTGAAGACTCTGTATGCTTTGCAAGTTGATGAATAACCAACAAAGTACCCTGCATCCACCTTACTAGCAAACTTATGGAGTGGGTTGCTAGTGTTGAGAATGAAACAAGGACACCCAAAGGCTCTAAAGAATGAAATAAGAGGAGCCAAATGATGAAGAACTTCATAGGGAGTCTTCATCAACCTCTTATTCACTAAAGCTCTATTTTGTACATAGCAAGCTGTATTGACAGCTTCAGCCCAAAAGGTCAGTGGCAATCCAGAGTCAGCCAACATTGACCTTGCTGCTTCAATGAGGGTCCTATTCTTTCTCTCCACCACTCCATTCTGCTCAGGAGTTCTAGGAATGCTAAACTGCCTTCTAATTCCCTTGGACAGGTAGAAGTCATCAAGTGTGTGGTTTCTAAATTCTGTTCCATTGTCACTCCTCACACACTTGACCTGTAGGGAATACTGCTTTTCTACTTGTAACACAAAGTTCATTATAGTCTTTGCTACTTCATCCTTGGAGTACAAGAAGAAAGTCCATACAAACCTGGAGTAATCATCCACAATTACCAGGCAGTATTTCTTCTTTTCCATGCTCATCACTCTCACAGGACCAAAGAGATCCATGTGTAGAAGTTGTAAGCAGGCAGTGGACTTTGGTTCTTCTATTGAAGGGAATGAAACTTTGTGCTGTTTTCCTTTCAAGCAAGCAGTGCAGTCATCTTCACACTTGAACTCCTTCAGAGGCAATCCTCTTACTAAACCATGGCTTATAAGCTGATTCATGTTCTTGAAATTTACATGACCCAGCCTTCTATGCCATAGTGTAGACTCTTGAGGAGATGCCTTGGAGAATAGGCAAGGATGGCCTTTTAAATTCATCTTTTTGGAAAGATCTAAGGCATACACTCTTCCTGTCCTGTTGGCCTTCAGGAGAGTGTGTTCATCCAATGCCTTGTCAATCAAACTTAGAACTTTGGATGACAGAATCCGACAGTTCTAGCTTGTGAAAAGGGCAACATGGCCTTTGTCACACATTTGACTGACACTCAAGAGGTTGTACTTGAGATTCTCCACATGGTTAACATCATCAAACCTATTTTTTCCCCGTGGAAACAAAGCCTTTTCCGATGATGTAACCCTTTGCATCATTGCCAAAAGAAACAAATCCCTTCTTTCCTTGAGAGTAGTCATTAAGAAGGGAACTGCTTCCTGTCATGTGCATGGATCCTCCACTGTCTACATACCAGATGCTTTTAAGGCATGTTGAAGAACCCTGCAAACACAACTATGCGTTAGTTTGTCTTGGAGACCCAAACCTGCTTGGTTTTGGGTCTGTTCTCAGCTACAAGTGCAGCACTAATAGTTGTGTTGTGTGTGACAGCTTGAGGTGAAGAAGATGGTACAGAAGAGGAACCCTTTGGCTTGGACTTCCTTTTCTGTGATTTCAACATAGGAGCATCTAAGTGGTTGACTCTTCCCACTAGCTGCTGAACCATCATCACCAATTGTGTCTGATTCTGTGCTAGGGCTTTCAGCTCTTCAGACACATTGGAGTTTGCTGATGATGAGTTCCTATGTTGTACCATCTTTTTCTGAGCAACCTCAGCTGTTGCCTGAGTTATCCCTACCTTCTTTTTAGATTTAGCTTTGGGCTTAGGGATTTCAGGTTTGGATGTTGCTAATACAAACTTGGTTTCAAACTCATTTTTCATTTTATTGATGCTCTCAGTGATTTGCTCCTTCTGTTGAGTTTGGAACCCCTTTTGTACCAGCAATCATCAGTAAGATGATTGAATAAGCCACATATCTCACATGGCCTTTTCTTCATCTTATGCTGATCATCAGCTGAAGAGGATTTAACTGCTGAAGTCTTGTTCTTCAGCTGTTTGTCATCAGTACTAGCAGTTTTCTTCCTAGTGCCTGCTTTCCTGGTATCCTCTTTAGCTGTCTTCAAACCTTTCCTACTGTTAGTTTTCTTCTCTTTAGTGCTAACAGTATTTGAGGTATGAACTTCAGGTGTTGTCACTTGCTCTCCAGTACCTTCAGTACTTCTAGTGACAACTCCTGAGTTGATCAGCCTTTTGGTCATGTGATAGTCTATCTCTGATGATGCTGATTCAGAGGATAGTAAGTCACATGATGAGAAGGATTGGTTATTGCTCTCCCCATCAGATTCAACTTCTGCTCTTGAAATGAAGTCTGTGGGAGGAGCAGTGTGATTATAACCAATGCCAAACTTCACATTGGAAGCTGTTTGCTTGCTAAGAAGCATTTCAAAACCCTTGCATGATTGCACCCATCGATCACACTCAACTTGGGTGGTTGCAAGAGTTTCCTTGAGATCTTTGTACTTTCTCAAGAAGTACATCTTCCCTAGCTTTAGCATCTTTGATTTGGCAGTTAAGCTTGTAAATCTCATCATTTTTATCTTTTAGAACAACCTCAAAATCAGCTTTTCTTTTGGAAATAGTGTGCTCAAGCTCAAGATTTTTATCTATTAAAGATACATTTGCTTCTCTAATAGAAGCAAATGCTGCTATGCATGACTCTGAACAAAGCTTGGCTTTTGCCTCAATGGATACCTGAGATGAGGCATTAGATGATGACCCTTCAGCAGAATCAAGGGCCATCAGAGCAAGATTTCCAAAAGGTTGGTCACCACCATGTTGACCAGCACCTTGGAGTAGTGGTTCCTGACCAGATAGCTCTTCTGGTAGACTACTCCAGTCAACAGCAGTTGGGTGAAAAAGCTTTGTTGTTGAGGTTGTGTGTGATGATGAGATTGGGAAGAATGAGGCTCTGGAAGAGCATGAGGTGGTTGAGCCGAGGGTGCTTGAGTTTGACCAGGCTGAGACATGTAGTAACAGGGGTAAGGATAAGGCATATGACCCTGTGGCACAAAATAAGCAGGTGGTGCTTGTGCTTGAGATGGATGGGGAGAACTGTAGGAAGGTTGCCCTTTGTGCTGTGAGCTATTGCTAGGAAAAGTCACAAAGGGTGCAGATGAGTTAGATCCAGATGATCTACACTCTCTTGCAAAGTGTCCAAGCCTTTGGCACTTGTGACACCTCAACTTGCTCTTGTCAAAACCAACTTTGGTTTTGCCAGAGAGTCCTGGGAATTGGACACAAAGCTGTTATCCCATCCATGAGATCTACACCCCTCGTACAAGCCGGTAGGATTCTCTACAGTAAGCCTGAAGAAACATCAATTGTTCTTCTTTGGACAGGTCTTCAGGCTCACCTTCAAACAATCCCTCCCGACCGTACATCTCTGAGATGAACTTGACCTGTCTACCATTTTTGAGCTCAAGTGTTGTGATTTGCCTATATGCAAACTCATCAGGGTGTTTACCCTCTAACAACAAAGTGAGCTCATCTCTATGAAAATTCTCAAGCTTCTTATAGACCAGACCCTTCCTAACCACCCTATTATCTAGCATTGAAAAGGGTGTTGGCCGGCTCTATAAGCTTTCTCGAATTCATCTACTATTTCCCAGGGTGTTATTACAATAGCCACAAAGATCTCTTCATCTACGATTCTCTTTAGTTGGCTTTTGTATCTCACAGGCATGTCCTTCTTGACTATCCTGTGAGCCACCCTTGGGTCAGGCCAAGTTCTCACCCTCTCCCTTTCATATTGAAAGGTTTGTTTTGAGGGTGAATAACCTCAGACACTCTCTCTGCATATTTATGATAGAGGTGGTAGCAGCATAGCATTTGTCAATGCTTTTCAGCATTCCTCATCATGTCTTTTCTGCTGCTCCTCCTCTTCTAACTTAACCTTCACAGTGTCCTGCTGTGAGGTGGGATTGATGGTTTGTGGTTTGGCTTTGGTTAGAGGTATGACTGCTGAGAGTGGCAGACTATCCTCCTCATCATCCTCTTCTTCATCTTGCAGCCTCAGCACCCTTCTCTTCTTCTTCAAGGTGGATCATTGGCTGCGGGTTTTGGTGGTAAAGGAGTTGGTTTTGTGGGTTGTGGTTGGGTTGTTGGTGTGGGAGTGTTGGCAGGCACTGCTAGCAGCCTAGAGATAAGGGCTGGTTTAGTCAGCTTGACTAGCAGTGTCCTGTTCCCACCACCGGCTTCAGATAGGGCCTCTGCGACCAGTCCCTTTGTAAAATCACCAGCCGAACAAATCTTGGTGGTTATTGCCAAGAGTTTGTCCCTGGTCCATGCCTTAACATCAAGGACTGGTCTGCCCAGGTACTTTGAAGTGAACCTACTCATAGCCTCAAGTTTTTGTCTTTCCTGTTGGCTATGAGTAGTCCATCGGTAGTCAATTTCTCTCCTCTCCATATTTCTGATCTCTTGATCTAGCAAAGCAGTGTCCTTGTCAAAGCCTTGCCTGAACAGCTGTTCAATGACTTTGTTCATTGAACGGTTGTGCTCAGCATCAGCCTCCTTGACAAGGGCTGCTAGATCAGGATCAGCCACCTTCTTTCCCTCTCCCTTATTCTATCAGTGAAACTGAAATCCTTTTATTTCCTACCAGTTCTTTTGTAGAACTTCTGAGATCGGATATTTATCATTGCCATTTGGTTCAAAATATCCATCTCTTCCAGATCATCATCTGGAATGCCCTTCAAATCCTCCATCAGAAAACACAAGTTGTCACCACCTCCTCCTGAACTACTAACACCAACAAAAGCTTGTTCTGAGTTGTAGAGAAATCAATATGCTCATCATAAGAACTTTCAGATGAAGCATATTCTGACTCATGACTTATCAAGGCAGTATTACCCTGAACAAAGTCATCAGCAAGTTTGCCAGAAGATGACAACTTCCTCTTTTGCTCTACTTCTCTCTCAAAAGTGAGTAGCTTCCCATGAAGTTGGGTGAGAGATAGAGTGTCAAGGTCAGCACTAGAGCGTAGGACAATGGTATATGTGTCCCATCTCTCAGGCAATGACCTGAGGAACCTGTTGTTCATCTGGCTTTTGGAGTACTCTTGTTTAACCATCTTCAGCTCAGAGATTAAACAAGAGAACCGTTCAAACTGCTGGGTCAGAGTCTCACCCTTTCTATATGAGAAAGTCTCATATTGTTGGGCAAGGATTTCCTATTGTTTGCTAAGACCGAATCAGTTCCTCCAATTGTTCGTTTAGAGCAACCCATAGGTCATGAGCAGACTCATGATGCAAAAGCCCTGAATATATCTCGTTTGGAATGGCCATGGCTAAAATTCCATGGGCTCTGGCATCAATTTCGAACAGCTTTAGATCTTCGCCCGAATATTGTTCAGGTTTCTTGGCAACCTGTTCATTAGACTCCGGGACGCTCACCATAGGCTTGTATGGCCCATGCACCACTGACTTCCAACAACCAGCACTGTTGACAGCCAAGTGGTGTAGCATACGTCTTTGCCATATGTTATACTCGTTCCTAACCAGCATCGGAGGCTTGGTTGCGGAACCAGTATTGTGAGGATCATTGGTTGGTGTTGTCATCTCAGGTTTTGGTCAAAAAAAGTTTAAGCACGACAATCGTAACTCAAAACCACCAAAAGATCTCAAGATTTTGGCCGGAAACAGCAGAAACTTACTCTCTATGACTAACTCTTGCAAATTGCTAATTCGATCAAACTGAGAGATCAAAAGAGCAGTTTCAAATGATCAATGTTGAAATCGATCAATGATTAACCTGCTCTGATACCATTTGACAGGATCTCAGCCTCTCTTGTTGATCAATTAGATTATGTTTGCAGCGGATTTAGCTCATTAATTAGCAATTAAAGCAAAACATAAAGATATTTCAAATTAAAGCATGAACATAGAGAGAAGAGTTTCTGCAAAACAATAAATGTTCTATTGGTTCGCACGTTTCGGCAATTAAAACAGTATGGTTACCCATCCTTTTATAGGCGGCAAAAGGATGGGCATGATGTCCTTTTTCTGACATCACTGAATATTCAAATTACAACTGACAAAACATAAAACTACTGAAGATGTCAACAACTGACATCTTCTTACAAAAGTTCCTAAGTGCTGACAAAAGTAAACTACTGAAATCCTACAACGACTGAAGAACAAACTCTTCAGTCGTTATAACTACTGATACTATAACAACTGAAGAACATGCTCTTCAGTTGTTGTACAACTACTGAAAGTAAATAAACTACTGAAAAGGAAAAACCACCACAACAACTGAAGAAGACTTCTTCAGTTGTTGTGACAAACTCTTAGTCTTCAGTACTTGGTCTTCAGACTTGGCTTCAGATGATATAACAACTGATGACTTCAGTAGATATCATCAGTTGTTGTCTTCAGTCTTTGTCTTCAGACTTTGTGCTTCAGTAGAAGGTCTTCAGTTCTTTAGTTCTTCAGCTGTTGATTCTTCAGTACTTGTCTTCAGTACTTGAAGTCTTCAGTACTTGTAAGATCAGTACTTCAGACTTCAGTACTTTGGTCTTCAGTACTTGAAGTCTTCAGTACTTGTAAGATCAGTATTTCAGACTTCAGTATTTGGTCTTCAGTACTTTAGAGTCTTCTTCAGCTGATGTTCTTCAGTTCTTTGATCTTCATACTTTGTTCTTCAGACTTTGTCATAACAGCAGAAGGCTGGAGTTAAGATGCTCTCGAGTTTGACATTCAAGCAAGAGAACACAATAGCTGATGAGAGTCTTCAGATGTTCTCGAGTCTGACATTCAAGCAAGAGAACATTGTAACTGATGGAAGTCTTCAGCAGTTGTAGCAGTGGCATGTGGGACTTAGAGGTTTTCCTGATCTTGGCTCATTGGTTCTTTTGGTCCAACAAAAAGTAATTTGAACGAAAGTTCAAGCTTGTTTCCTGCGAAATCCCCAGCGAAACTAAGCATTAGACAGCCTGTGGTGAGCAAAATTGCTATTGAAACTGTCAAAATCAGCACTTTCGCCCGAAACTAAGCACTTTCGTCTGTGCGAAACTAGTAGTCAGCGAATATATCCTAGCGAAATTGATTTTTCTCCTGTGAAACTATCATGTCCAAGATGACTACTCTCACCCATGCTGATTTAGAGAGTGTTGCCCGTAATAGACCTCCTAGACTCATTAACGGGGATAACTTTGAAGACTGGAAGAGATGTCTTAAGGCCTTCTTCTTTTACACCGACCACAATCAATGGGATTCAATCATCACTGAACCGCACAAGCCAACCGTTACTGTCGGTGGAAATGTATCTCCAAACACGAACTCCTCCACATTCACCAAAAAGGATCAAAAGCTGATTGACCGAGACCAGAAAGCCTTCGGAGCCCTGACATTATGTCTTGCACCTGATATTTACAATCGCTTTGCTGAGTAAAAAGACGCAAAATCCTTATACGATGCCTTGTGTGAGTTCTATGATGGGAATGAGGATCCCAGAAAGATAAGAAGGCCCAAGCTCAAAAGGAGTTCAATTCATTTGTGGGACACAAGAATGAAGACCTTACTGACATTACTAATCGCTTTCTGTCTGTTTCAAGTACCTTAAAGAAGTATGATGATCAGTTGGGAAACCATGAGCAAGTGAATAAGCTTCTAGACTCTCTTCCACCTCAGTGGAGTTTACAAGTGAGAATGTTGAAACAAGAAAGAAACTTCGCTGACTATAAGCTGATGGATGTGATTAACAAGCTGAAGTCTTTTGACTTGGATCTGAAAAGGAGGGAGTTTAATCAATCCATTATGCCCACATCCGGTTATTCACAGAATGCTGCATTACTATCTTCCGCTGCAAGCTCTCCATTGCAGGCATCGCGTCAAGGAGGAGTGAATTTGTGTGATTATTCTGGAAGTTGCAGTAACCCGGGGAAAGAGCAAGGGAACTTGAAAGCATCTGTTGAAACTTCTGTTCTAGCGGAGACTATGGCCCTTTTCGGGATGTTTGTTCAAAGTTATGAAGCATTAGTTGCTGGAGGTTTGAAAGGTAAAGGAATGACAATGGAGGACATGTATCAAGTGGATCCAGATGATCTCGAAGAGACCAATATTCAGTGGCAAATGGCAATGTTGACGCTTAGAGCCCGGAGATTTATGGAACGGACCGGTAGAAAGAATTTTGGAGGTCAAAGCTCCAACTCCAAATTGGGTTTTGATAAGTCCAAGCTGAGATGCTTCAATTGCAAGCAATTGGGAAACTTTAAACGAGAATGTCCATTACCAATCGTCACTGATCCTAATAACTCTGGAATTCCAAGACTGGTTGCTAGTGGGAGTAAAGACGAGACGGGTCACAAGAAAGAGACCACTCTAATTTCCAACATTGCGTAGAAGCTGAAGAGACGAGAAGAAGTTAATCAAGCGTTAGTGGCTTAGATTAAGGAAGAGGAAATGAAGATGAACTGTGAGGAAGATTTTGTCCATTTAAGGAGTTTAATGATGGAGTTGAAGAGAAGGAGTGTTCGAAAGAAGAAAATTAGAAGGAGTGCGGAAAGCAAGGAACTTAAACCACAGAGCTAGAAAAGAATGATGATAATGCTGCTACCACTGTAGAGGAAAACAAGTCGAGTACTACGGTGGTCAATGTGAGAAAGCTCTTGCAGCTGAGAAGGTGGTGATGGACTTGCATATGAGGTAATTCAAGATATGTGTTCATCTTCATGCAAAATCAGATTATTTGGGGTCTATAAGGCTAATCATTTATTGATTGATAATGAAAAAGATTTGAAACGAATGAACGAAAAGCTTAAAATAAATGAGTCAAAATACTTTGTTAAACTAAATGAAGCCCTAAAAGAAAATGATCATTTAAAAAGAATTGTTTTAGAAAGAAACGTTAAGGTTAACAGTTTGACTGAAAGGGTTGCTCTAGCTGAATTTGATACAAGCAAGCTTCAGTCAAAACTTGATAAATGGACCATATCGGGAATGAAACATGATGATTTATGTAAATCTCAACATGGGGCTAGGATTAAAACAAGTTTGGGATATGAAGATGCTAAGGTTTATCCCCCTCCTAGACTTACTGTTATTCACCTATGCCCATTCCCCATCCTTCTAATGATTTAATCCAAGTAGATACTAACAGTATGTCTGCAGGTTTAGAAGGTGTGAATCCTATGCATGTTCGTGAGGACTACGATTATGGACCGACTTGAGGGTTTGTATGCTTCAGCATTCTGTTTTAGATCATAACTCTAGTTTAAATTCTGTCTTTGTTTCTAGTGATGCTGTAAAAGACTCTATTTCGCTCTATTCTAGTAATGTTTCTGTTTGTTCTTTAAATGCTGTGGATCGTGATGTTGATTCATCTGTTGACTGTGTTGATCCTTTGTCTGATTATACTATGAAAAGTGATGAGGAAACAAAACTAACTCTTTTGAAAAATTCTTTTCTAACCCCATTCCATCCTTTATACCTGCAAAAATTTCTGTGTTTAATGACAGGATTACATCTTCATCTGAGGCAAGTACTAGTGGTACTAGTACCACATGTATTTCAGATAACACTTCATTGTCATTAGCACATAATCATTCTTTTTCAAATAAAGTCAGCTCTGTTAACATGAATGAGGTATACAGTGATGATGATTCAAGATTATATGAATGTGATGAAGAAATATGCATTGATAAACTTCCTACTTCATTACATAAAGAATCTACATTAAAATCACACTGTTTTCAATGCGGTAAAAATGATCATGTTATTAAGCACTGTCCTCAGTTACATCATAGACATGTTAATAGAAATTCTTTTGGGAGTAAATTGAATCAATTAGTTAATAATTTCTTTTGTAAGAAGTCTCTTTCAGCTAAACCAAAAGTTGTTCAAACTTGGGTTCCCATTTCACCTGGTTAACTATCTCTTGATATTATTGCAGGAGTCATCCACTAAGCTTGTAAATAGTATGTGGCATGTTGATAGTGGATGCTCCAGACATATGACGGGGCTTAAAGATTTATTGACTAATTACCGCATAATCAATTGTGGTTATGTTGCTTTTGCCGGAGACAAGAAAGGCGGAAAAATGATAGGCCAAGGCGAAGTTTCTAATGGTTCGCTCACCTTGGAGAAAGTCAATTACGTACCTGAGTTGCATTCAATCTGTTGAGCGTCTCTCAGATTTGTGATAAAAGCATTCAGGTCTTATTCAAGTCCAATGAATGTCTCTTTTTGAAATCTGAGATTGATATTCCAGATAATATGGTACTCATGCGGGCTCCAAGAAAGCATGATACATATCTCCTTGACATGAATTCAAAGGATTCATCATCTACAGTCACCTGCCTTTTGTCTAAAGCTTCCACCTCTGAGTCTTTCTTATGGCATCGTAGATTGGGCCATGTTAATTTCAAAATTATAAAAAAATTAGTTAAAACAATCTTGTTCGGGGATTGCCTTTAAAAGACTTTTCTATGGTTGAGAAATGTATGGCATGTGCAAGAACAACATAAGAAACCACACAAACCTAAAATTGAAAATAGCATCTTAAATCCCCTCGAGTTGTTACATACTGATCTATTTGGCCCAATAAGTGTTAAGTCTATTGCTAAGAAATCTTTCGGTCTTGTGATTACAGATGATTATTCCAGATATTCATGGGTAAGATTTCTTGCTCACAAAGGAGAGACTGCTGAGGAGCTGCAGAAGTTAATTCTTTCGATTGAAACGATAAGCAAGAGGAAGGTTATGGCTATCCGCAGTGACAACGGTACTGAATTCAAAAATTAGATTTTTGACTCTATCTGTGCAACCAAAGGAATATTAAGACAGTTCAGTGCAGCGAGAACTCCTCAATAGAATGGTGTAGATGAACGAAAGAATCGCACCCTCATTGAAGCTGCACGTACAATGTTAATAGAATCCTCCTTACCCATCATTTTTTGGGCCGAGGCAGTGAATTGTGCTTCTTATGTTCTCAATAGGGTTTTGATAGTCAAGGATAAGATGAAAACACCGTATGATCTATTTCACTAGAGAAAGCCCTTGATTGACTTCTTTCGACCATTCGGTTGCTCGTGCACTCTATTGAATACTCAAGCACAGAAGACAAAATTTGGTGCTGTGTCTGATGAGTGTTATTTTGTAGGCTACTCTTCTTCACAAAAGGCTTATTGTGTATATAACAAGAGAACACGTATCGTTCAAGACTCCTTTTATGTCGATTGGCAGGAATCTAATTCCTCTGATGCTCCTTCAGAACCAGCTTGGTTCTTTGACTCCGATACGGTGTTTAAATCATTTAATCTTCCAGTTTTCGATGATGATGCGCCTATCTCCAATGGTACAACAAACATTATTCCTCCTACTCCATTACCAGTTGAACCTGTTGTCCCTCACGTCACAACATCAAATGATGCTACATCAGTTGACGTTGCATCTTCCTCATCTTCGTTTGACCTTCCACCTCCATCTATATCAACATCACCTTCCTCATCACCTTTACATTCCTCATCTCAACCAACCTGTCCCATTTCTTTACCCCATTCTACCTCACCATCCAGTTCATCACTTACCCATCCACTCACTCACATCCGACCCATGACTGCTGATTTCAAGACCTTAAAAAATCATCCTCATGATAACATAATTGGTTCTATCACTGATGCACTTCGAACGCGAAGTCAATCTGGATTGATTAATATCTGCTTGTTCTCTTGTTTTATATCTCAAATCGTTCCTAAGAATGTACATGCAGCTCTTCAGGATCCTTGCTGGGTTGAGTCAATACAGTTGGAATTGCAACAGTTCAGAAAACTCGAGGTGTGGACTCTGGTCAATCTTCCACCAAACAAGTGCCCCATTGGAATGAAATGGGTGTTTAAGAACAAACCTGATGACCGGGGCATAGTAGTGAGAAACAAATCCATACTAGTGGTCCAAGGCTTTGCTCAAGAAGAAGGGATTGACTACACCGAAGTTTTCGCACCTGTCGCCCGTCTTGAAGCTATCAGAATTTTTTGGCCCATGCTGCTCACAAGCAATTTAAAGTCTATCAGATGGATGTCAAATGTGCATTTCTCTATGGCGACATTGATGAAGATATATGTGTGTCAACCACCAGGTTTAAGGATCCAGACTTTCCTGACAAAGTATACAAGCTGGATAAGTCACTTTATGGTCTTCATTAGGCTCCTCGGATCTGGTATGAGACGTACAGTATCTCTTAAGCAATGGTTTTTCACGAGCACCATTGACATGACTTTTTTCAAATGAGAGGTAGCCGGTGAGATGTTGATCGTGCAAGTCTATGTCGATGACATTATTTTTAGCTCCACCAATCCTCAATTATGTCGGGAGTTTGAGTAGGTTATGCGAAACAGATTTGAAATAAGCATGATGGGAGAAATGTGTTTTTTTCTCGGGCTGCAAGTCGAACAAAAGCCAGAGGGAATTCTCATTCATCAAGAAAGGTATATTAAGGAAATATTGAAGAAATTCAAAATGGATGATGCTTCTTCTGAGATGACTCCCTTCACTGTTCAAACATGCCTCACTCCTGATGAAAACGGGAAACCAATTGATCCTCATCTCTACAGATCCATGATTGGTTCCCTCATGTATCTTACAGCAAGTCGTCCTAACATCACCTTTGCTGTTGGATATTGTGCTCGATACCAGTCAGCCCCTAAAGAATCCCATGCCAAGGCCGTCAAACGAATTTTTCGTTATCTAAAGGGCTCTTCTCTTTTAGGACTTTGGTATCCTTATGGTGGGAATTTTGATTTGCATGCTTACTCTGATAGCGATTCCAACGGCTGCAAGTTAAACAGAAAGTCAGTTACTGGAGGCTGTCAATACTTGTGGAATTGTCTTGTTTCTTGGCAAAGCAAGAAACAAACCACTGTCTCTCTTTAACAGGAGAAGCAGAATATATTGCTGCCTCTAGTTGCTGTTCCCAAGTGTTATGGATTCAGCACCAGATGATGGATTATAGGATCAACTTTCTTCATACTCCATTGTTTTGTGACAACGAAGCAGCCATCTGGATTGCTAAGAATCCAATTCATCATTCCCGAACCAAGCACATTGAGACACGGATTCATGCAATCCGTGATGCTTAGGAAAAGGGTTTCATTAATATTATTCCTATTGATACAAGATATCAAAAAGCAGATCTTTTAATAAAAACCTTTGATAAACCTTGTTTTTATGAATTGATTTTCATGCTAGGATTAATATCATTTTAAACCCTTCTTTATTAAATAAATAATAAAATTATAAAAATAATAATAATAATAAAATACTAATAAATGATTATCTTTAGAAATTTCTTCCCCTGTTCGTTGCAGAAATTTCAGGGGAGTATAAGTATTTATAGCTTTATAATTGCTTCTTTTGTTACCTTATGCAAAACCTCTGCTCTGTTGAGATGTCTGAACAATATGAAGGAGGTCAACAGTATCGGCTCGGGATTTGCACAGCCCGAAAGCAAAGTAGATAGTACTCCCGTAGCTTAACTAAGAATACAAGATGCTTTATATACTCGAATAATCCCCTTGACAACGTTGGCCTTCACAAAGTTACTCATCTTTGTTCAAAAAGGATTGAGAATGAGGCTCCTCCATTTTGAGTTTTTTTTCCTTGCCTTATTCTCCCTTGTTCCTAAACTTTAAAATTTATCCCTTTCATATCTGTATCATAGAAGCCTCTTTGTGTATTGTGGTGTCTTGTTGGTGCATATCTCCTCTGCTGTACGATGGTACTGACCTGGAGTGATGATATCCTCTGCTGTACGGAAGTACTGACCTGGAGCTCTCATCGGCACAACATGATGATCTCCTCTACTGTACGATAGTACTGACCTGGAGCTCTCATCGACACAATTTGAATATCTCCTCTGCTGTACGGTAGTACTGACCTGGAATGTTCATCAATACAATTCGATGATCTCCTCTGCTGTACGTGAGTACTGACTTGGAGCTCTCATCAATTGCTGTCAAATTGTATCGTGCTTGGTCTGAAAAAGGGATTTTTACCACATGTGAAAAGATGTAATCAATTTGTAGGTGTCCTTCATCCAAAATATCATGAGGACAGGATAGGTTTCTTTGCCAAATGTCTGTAGGGATTGAGTTTTTCTATGTCATCTATTAAAATAACCGACAACATGATAACAATAGCTGCAGGTTACTTATCAAAAGGAAGAAGGCTTAGGTTTCAGAAATGACAAAAATATCTGCAATCTCACTGAACTGTGACCCTCCAGACGATTCATTCAGTTTCTCGTTCTTTTTCTAGATAGTCTTTATTATCGGTTAAAATAAAACATTATCTGGCGCAATTGTGCGGGTCCTTTTCTTTGCTTTTATTTTATTTTTTTTTTTCTTATTTTATTTTATTTTACTTCTATTTTACTTTAATTTATTTGGTTAAAATCAAATTTTTTCCTAAAAATTAGGGTTTGTGCGAAAATATACTTTCGTAGACAGTTTCGCGCAGCGAAATTGCAGTTTCATTTAGCGAAACAGCAGCTTCGCTAACATTGCATTGTGATCTTTTAATCTTTTTGTGCCAGCGAAACTATAGTTTCGCCTTGCCGAAACTATGTTTTTCTCACGAATATGTGTTCTGCGAAAGTATTTCTTCCCCTGCGAAGCTCCGAGGTACTTATGTACCTCTTCGAACCTAAGTTAATCATTTTCGCAAAAACTCTCTTCGGCGAAACTGAGTTATTTTAGGGTTTTATTATGGTTTTCATCTCAAATCATCGCATCTATATTGTTTTGTTACGATTCTGCTCTGATTTGGCATCTGAAGTGAGTTTTGAACTCAGGACTATACTTTTCATAGGCTCATTTTAACTGCATTTGACTGGATTGGATTTTGTGTGTTGGGTAGTTTCGCAGTTCATCCTGTGAAACTACCCATCTTCTAGCAAAACTGAACGAAAGTTCCTTTAATTTAGCGAAACTGTGTAGTTATGCTGCCCGAGCGAACTTAACAGTTTCGCCAACAAAATTCAGTTTCGCCTGCCGAAACTATTGTTTTGCACAGTCGAATCTATCTTCATGTCTTGCCGAAACTATCTGTTTTGCTGTCGAAATTGTGTTCCTTCATTGTCAAATTTAAAATAAATTCAGCGAAACTATAATTTCGTCCCAACGAAACTATAGTTTCGTCTCTGCAAAACTATACCTTGTACTTAAAAAATATATTTATACGTATATATATTTATTTATTTTTATATATATATACGTATACATCTGTATTTTCTATATTTTATAACCGTTTGTTTATTTCATTATTTCTGTAAATACTTTTAAATTTTAATTTTGTTTAATTTTTCTAACTTGGTTTGTTTATCTCTCAGCTCTTAATGGCAAATCTCAAGTTCGACGTACGGAACAACATCACAGCCATTCTAGATGATACTCACCCTAAAGCAGCCGGATTCAGAGACTGCATCAGATGGCTGCAGAGATCCCCGATAGCATACGCCATCTCACACTCCACTACTATCTATGATCTACACATACGAGACTTCTGGCGAACCGCAGAGTACAATACACGGGGAGACTCTGAGAGTATTGTTGCTAAAGTTTTAGATCACCAGGTGACTATTACAGAAGAGATTATTTCAAGGGTGGTGAGATTGGAAGAAGATATAGGAGGTGATATTGATCTAACTGATCAGGAGGTGTATGATGCTTTCTTGTCTATGGGATACGAGAGCCCTCCTTTCGGGACTAGAAAGGAAATCAAAAAATCCTTTATGTCCAAGGAGTGGAGATATATAGCCCATGTTTTCATAATGTGCTTAGATCACCGAAAAGGTGCATCAGATGGGCTCAATTTAGACTGGGCAAAAGCAATCATTATCTGCTATGGAGGGGAGAAGGATAACATAGCCAATCTGATATTCAGCTGCATGGCTGAAAACATAATGGCCTTGAAGAAGGATAAATGGCTGCTTTATCCCAGATTTCTTCAAATGATCATAAACGATCAAGTCCCCAACATCCAAAGACACGGAGAAGTCAAGAGTTTGGTGTTGATGAATACTCGGATCTTTGCTGACTGTTGTGCTATCAGGCATGACTTCAGTGGAAGAATTACTCACCTATGGGAGAACATGTATACTCCAGAACGACAGGCATATATCAGGAAGGTGATAGAATCTGAGGCCAAATGTACAGAGGAGACTAGACAAAGTCAGTCTGAGGCGGTGAAGACGAGGAAGAGATATGCTAAGGAGAAAGATTATATCTTTGAAGATGAAGTGAATGAGATGGCGTCTGAAGCCAGGGTTGAAAAAGAGAGGAGGTCTAAGAAGAAGGCTGATACTGGGGAGCATGAGAGGAGGACGAAACAAAAACATCAAACATTTTCTAAGCCCCGACAAACTGAGAGGCAAGCTAGATCAGAAATCTTAACACCTCTCCCTCTAATGAACTAAGCATGATCAAAACAAAGTTGATGAATCAGGAGGTGAGGGAGAAACAAAAGGATGAGGTGTTAGAAGGAATGACAAGGATGTTGGTAGATCAAAATAATCTAATTAAGAGATTATTGGAGGTGAATGATCTAAAAGCTGCTGCCGGCCTGCCCAATCAGCTAACTCAACATGAGTTAGATGATCTGACTGATACTTCCAAGTACCCATTTCTGAATGTGGGTACTTCATCCAGGGCTGGAGAGGGCACCTCAGGCGCAACTATAGAAGAAGTAGGAGGATCTGCAAGGAGGACTGAAGAAGCCGCAGCTGAGAATATTGAGATAGCTGATGATGTGTTCGAAGATGGATTTGTTGATGTAGGGTTTAATCTTGGTGATTTGACAGGAGAAGAGATAATAGGAAAACAATCTGAAACCTCAGAGCAACCTATTGAGAAAGGATTGGTGGATGAGGAGGTAGAAGATGAACAGTTGGTTGCCTATGATTCAGAGCCTGAATATTATGAAGTGGACGAAAGGCCTTTGACGTATGTGATCCAGAAGGGTGAAAATGATAATGATGTTATCGAGATGGACAAAAGCGAATGGATTGTGAAGGAGAAGGAACCGGAAGAACTGACTCCCCTATTCCATAATATGGAAGGGTTGAGCAAGAAGGAGGCAGATAAGCGAATAGTCAGCTGGAAGTATCACCCCGGCCTCAAAATGTTCATTATTAAGAGGAGAGGGGGAGGGATTACTTACTTACACAAGAGGAAGGCATTCAAGACCTTGCCTAGGTGGGACTTGAGAAGGTTGGCTTCGTTGCCTCTACTTGAAGCTGATTTGAGTGAACGAGCCAAGCTTTTAGAAAAAGAAATCAAAAACGGATTGAAGGACAACTTTAAGGCATTCGGTTACATGAAGGCTGAAAGGAAGAGATCTAAGAAGGATAAGGATTGGGTAACCGGGAAAGGAAAGATTGTACTTAGCGTTAAGCCACCCATGATAGTACATAGAGTAAGATTGGCAAACCCTTCCCCTTCTCGTTTGCAAGAGTTTGAAAAGTGGTTCTATGATAATCAAACAGGGGAAGCGGTGATTAGAGTGAAGGGTGGAATCGAACATAGAATCTTCGACCCTATGGAACTTTTTGGATTTTCAGACAAAGACCTGCTCATTCTATGTGAGAACCATATTAAAGCAGAAGCTGGAGAGGAGACAAGGAAGGAAGCTAGCCTGTTTATGGTAGTGGCAAACAAGGTTAAAGGCGTGAGGGCTGAGGTGAAGGAGCTGGCTGAAAAGATAAGGGCTGAAAATGACTTAAATATGGATATCCAGGATTTGACGAAACAGTTTGCACAAGCTAGTGCTCATCCCGACGGAGCTGATAATACCAGAGGTGACCAAGGTGGATCAAGTGCTGAAACACAAGGAAAAGATGCTGCGGGAGCTAAAAAAGAAACATCAGACGCAGGAGCCGGAGATGACAAAGCTGAATAGAGAAGAGCAAAGACGGTGAGATCCAACCTAGGGGGAGTATTGAAGATCAAGATTAGGTTGGACTCACATTAGATTAGTATTTGTTTATCTTTCTATGTAATAGGATTTATGTTAGATTACTTTTGTAAGTTGTTTAGTTTATTTGTATCTTTAGCTGTCGAGCGAAACTCTGAGTGAAACTATAGTTTCGCTCACAGTCAGCTATATGTTCACCCGGTGAAACTGATAGTTTCTGTCGGGCGAAACTACTGTTTCGGCAGCACAGTTTCGTTCACAGCGAAACTGCCTGTGAAACTACGGCTGCTATATATAGATTTCATTTTGTTCATTGTTAGCCATGCTTGCAAAAACCATAATCGAGTATTACTGTTGCAAGAGGCTATTGTAAGCTTGTGTTTCCTGAATATATTGAGCTTATTTCATTTCATTGAGTATTGTTCTTTATTAAAACTTATTTGAAAGCTTTTTGGTCTTCTTTTGATCTTCATATCTTAGTGTTTGTTGTGTGTGTTTGGTATTGAACGATTCAAGCATTCTTCTGCACTGAAAAACCTATCAAATGGACCAACAGAATCGAGTCATTGCCTTTATTTGTAGAAGGTTTTTAATAAATTCTAAAATTTCAGAAAATATCTAGAGATTATCATTAATCACATAAAAACTATTTTTTAATTAGAAATTAAATAAAATGATTTTTGTTTAAATTTCTTAGAAATTAATTAATAAATCTTTTATTTTTTTTACCTTGGAAAATTATAAAAAATGACATGAAATGTATCTTATTATTTGTATTAAATTGTAGATATATCCTAAATTCTTAGAAAATTGTGATTAGGTAAATCTTTTAATGTAAGCAATATTTACAAGTTCAAATTATATATTTAAAAGAAAATAAATATATATATGTACTTGTTTAAAATGTGCATCTTTTGGATTAAAAGAATTACTTAAAATCCACAAATTTACTATTTTTAATAGTAAATAATAATCTTTTGATAGAGAAAATTTTAAACTATTATTACGGGTTTAATAACTAAAAATTCTCATTTAACATCTTAAATATTAACGCAATTATAAATTGTAATCTAAAATCCTGGGTTAACAAGTTATAAATCATATTATTACAATTGATAACTCAAAAGCCCAAATATAAATTATGAAACGTTAGCACTATAATAATCGTTATTACGCTGTTCATTTAGGTTTAACTTTACCGAATCCTCGGCGTTAAATACAAGATCTCTTATTTGATCACCCTTATTATCCGTGTGAGTATTTCTATACCCTTTTTTCCATATTTTCACACTTTGGGGTGAAACATGTTACATTATAACCATTGCACTTGTAAAACGTTTGATCCTAGTTAACTTATGGCAATTTACTTGTGTGTTGTGGTTAGTTGAACCTTGTAGCTACCATGTAATGTCGAATATATGTACAATCATTAACTATTGCTAGCCTGACGACGTCATAGATCTATGGGCCTGACAAGCCTGCTTGGTTGATCCAAGTACACTTAGCTAATCGTATATACTTATAAATGTTTAAGACTTGTAAAACTTTATCAAGGTTTGATTGTGCATTCTGTCTTACATCCCTAGTTACTTTTTTCTCTAATTTACAACATGAATTGCCATCTTTTATATACTTATGTATTGAAAACTATGGAAATCTCACCAACATTATTGTTGACCTTTTATTTTTAACATGTTTGAGGAAATACTCAAGTTTGATCGCCACTTTTGAAGCTTGTTCACACATAGGAATGGACCTAGTTGAATAAATGAATGAGCTTGTTATATTTCTTATTATGCTTGTTGAGTTCTTTATTTGAGACTTATGTTTGTAATGTTACCTTTGAAACTTATGAATAATATATTTGAATTTAATAATAGCGTTATGTGGCTGTGAACGATCTTAACCCTCACACCTTGAAGTTTTCGCCGTCAAGGTTGGGGTGTGACATTGTCAATGCTGAAGGAATCATGGTAGACCCAGCAAAGGTCGAGGCGGTGATACAGTGGATGTCTCCAAAGATGACATCCGATATCCGTAGTTTCTTGGGCTTGGCGGGCTACTATAGAAGGTTCATTCAGGACTTCTCCAAGATAGCTTCGCCTTTAACCAAACTGACTCGTATGGATGTGAAGTTCGTGTGGGGTCCAGAACAGGAGTGTGGTTTTGAGGAGTTAAAGATGAGATTAACTCAAGCTCTTGTCTTGACATTACCCGATGGGAGTGAAGACCTAGTGGTGTATTCAGATGCTTCTTATCCTGGGCTAGGATGCGTGTTAATGCAACATGGAAGGGTGATACCCTATGCATCCTGACAGTTGAAGACCCACAAAGTCAACTACCCTACAAATGATTTGGAGTTAGCATCCGTGGTTTTCGCATTGAAGATTTGGCGGCACTACTTATATGGTACAAAGTGTATGATCTTCACCGACCACAAGAGCTTAAAGTATTTCTTTGAGCAGAAGGATCTCAACATTAGGCAGAGAAGGTGGTTAGAGCTCCTCAAAGATTATGATTATGAGATCCACTACCATCCGGTTAAGGCCAACATGGTGGCCGACACCCTTAGCCGAAAAGAGAGACCCGAACCGATTCGGGTGAAGGCGTATTAGTTAGTGATGACCTCAGACGTGATGATGCAAGTGAAAGAATTTTAAGATGAGGCGTTGAAAGAAGATCGCCTCAACTCTGAAGTTATGAGAGGTCTAGTCGCGGAACTAGGAGAAAACACTCATGGGGTTAGAACCCGCTTTGGGTGAATGTGGATCCCTCGCTATGGAGATCTACACGGGCAAATCATGGATGAATCTCATAGGACTCGATACTCCATTCATCCTGGTGCCACCAAGATGTATCAAGACATGAAGAAGGACTACTGGTGGCCGGGTACGAACCGTGACATGGTGGAGTATGTAAGTAAGTGGCTTACTTACTTGCAAGTGAAGGCAGAGCATCAGAAACCCTATGAGAAGATCCAACCGTTGGATGTACCTGAGGGGAAGTGGGAGCACATCACCATGGACTTTATTACGAAGTTACCCCGCACGGCAAGGGGGTACGATGCCATCTGGGTGATTGTTGATCGTCTAACCAAGAGTCCTCACTTCCTACCAATCCGTGAGACATATTCATCCAAGAGGCTGGCAGATCTATTCATCAAGGAAATTGTAGCTCGTCATGGCATACCGGTGTCTATCGTATCGGATTGTGACACCCAATTCACATTGAAGTTTTGGAAGAGATTCCATGATGCGATTGGGAAGAGGCTACACATTAGCACGGCTTATCATCCGCAGACAGATGGTAAGTCTGAGAGGACGATTCAAACGCTCGAGGATATGCTTCGAGCATGTGTAATCGCTTTTGGAGAAAGTTAGGATGATCACTTACCATTAGCAAAGTTCTCATACAACAACAGTTATCATGTCGGTATTGGCATGCCACCATACGAGATGCTATACGGTAGAAGGTGTAGGACACCCGTATGTTGGGGAGATATTGGGCAGAAACAGCTGGGAGGTATCAACGTGATCGAGGCTATGATTGAGAAGTTAGAAAAGATTATAGCCTTCATGAAGGCGGCAAAAGATAGACAAAAGTCGTATGCTGACAAGAGGCGAAGACCGATAGAATTCAGGGTTGGCGATCGAGTTATGTTGAAGGTCTCACCTTGGAAGGGGATCATCCGATTCAGGAAGCGAGGTAAGGTAAGCCCGAGATACATAGGACCTTTTTGAATCATCACGCGAGTAGGAGAGGTGGCCTATCGACTTGAATTGCCAGATGAGTTAAGTGGAATTCATCCCACATTCCATGTATCTCATCCGAGAAAGTGCTTAGCTGATGAGGACATGGTTGTACCACTGGAAGATATCGAGGTTGATGAACGGCTCAATTATGTGGAGTAACCAGTGGCAATCATTGATCGTAAAGAGAAACGGTTAAGGAATAAAGTGGTTCCTCTTATGCGTGTATAGTGGAAGCACAGGAAGTGATCCGAGTCTACGCGGGAGACTGAAGAAGAGACGAGGCAACATGACCCTTACCTGTTTGAGGTATAACAGGTTTCGGGGACAAAACCTATATAAGGGGGTGGACTTATAACACCCGGATATTTAAGAAAATGAGAGATAAAGAAGAAAAGAGAAGGAAAAAGCAAGAAATACAATAAGACTGATGTTGAGGGGTTAAATGTGTAAAAGGGACAAAAGTGTAAAAGGTGAGCATGGCCTCCCATCCTCTCTTCACATCACCTTTTCATTCGGATATTTTTTAGAAAGAGATAGAGAGAGCAAGAACTCTCTAATTTTTAAAGAAGAAGAAGGGGAGGCTGAATTCAAGGTAAGAATTTGTTGTCTTTGAGTGTTCGTGTTTGGTTTAGTCTCAGTTATATGCTTATGTGTTTATGTGTGTGTTCGGGTGTGTGTTTGGTGGGTTTCTAGGTGTTTGAATTCTTTGGAAAGTTCAAGACTTGGAGTCTGAGACTTGAGAATAGCAAAAGTGAGTTCTAGACCCGGTAATTCACATGTTTTAAACATTCTTTGGTGCTAAAAATGTATGTAAAACCATTTTTACAAAAGCTAATTGAATACCCGTATGTATCTATATGTGTATGATAATGTTTGATGGTTGTTATATGTTACTTATACTTAGAATGGTGTTATTAAGCTTAGAACATGTAAGGAGAATGATTGGGACTGATAATATGTTAGAAATATGCTAAACAGATTGACCAACCGCCTAAACAGTACCCCAACCGCCTAAAATTGCCTTAGGAAGTTTCTAATTCAGCCCATACGCCCAAATAGGGTCCAACCACCAAAACAGTGCCCCTACGCCTAAAATATGCCTTAGAAATTCTATGTGAAAGCCCATCCGTCTGAACAGTAGCCCATGTGTCTAAGATTTAGACTCAGACGCCTAAGTATGGTTCAAACGTCCAAATAGTGCCCCATGCATCTGAGATGGTCCAAACGCCTAAGTGTTGAACGGCCAAATAGTGCCCATGCGCCTAAATAGGCCTCATGCGCCTGCATAGTGCTTATGCGCCTAGAACACTTGGAACATTTTCTGTAATTTTGAGAAAAAAAAGAATCATTAGTTTTTGACCCAAGTTTGACTTAGGGTTTTCAATTGCTATTATATTTGCATTATTATTAAGTTGTTCCTATGATCATAATAATTATTATTGTGTGACATATGTGGTGTGTTTATGATCATAAATGCAAGTATTATCCTTAACAAAGAGAAAGATTAATGATAAAGAGAAGTGGAAAATAATTAAAATGTTACAAGTCTTGCAAGCATATAGGAGGTGCACGACCACGTTGTCGTTAGCTAAAATGTGATGCGGGTTAGCTACCCCAAAGGATGCACACAGGGCCAATCAATTGAGATTGGTGGACCTTTGCAGCATACCCTAGGTGACTGGGTCAGCCTTGTGTACAGTGATCAAAACCCATTAAGAGACCAGAGGCCCAACACCAGTTTTCCCGCGCATATAATTTAGGGTATTGCTCATTGGTCCACATAGACAATGAAAGATAAAGCTAAAAGAGTGCGAAATGAATAAAGGCATACAGTAAAGAAAGAAAGCATTACCTTGTTGTATAGTTAATGCGTGCTCACGTACAAGACTAAGAGATGTATTTTCATATATGTACATTACACAAGGTATTTAAATACTTTTAAAACTAGAACTCACTCAGCAACGCGACTTTTATACATTTTCAGTTGGCAGTTAATAGTTGCTGAAGATTGCACGTGGGTGAAGCTACACGGTGGAGAAAGACTGACATCCATTCCTATGTTATGATATTGTTGTTTTGTAATACAATTAAAGAATCTTTTGTAACTTGAATGCTATTGTATTGCTTAACAACAGTATATTTTAATAATAAAGAATGACTTTTGCTAACGTAATTCTGCTGTTTATTTAATAAAATGTATATTAATATGTTTTATGTGCAATGCATACAATCTGACTACACATTCAATCTACAACAAAACTATCACTTTTGAAATACAAGGCACCAATTTAAGATTCTATTTAAGGGTTTAATTAGTTGTATTGTGTGTTAGTTCTAGTAATTTAATTCTTCTGTTATAGAATCCTGAGTTTGCACCGAAAGCAAAGTTGAAGAGCTTCCATTACCAATGATAGAGCACGTGTGCATTTTAGATTGGTACAAGTATAAAGCACTAGATATGATAAAGTTGCTCATAACGATTAATATGGGTTACTAATAAGTTATATATTATCACATTACCAAAGATCTTTCCTGTAATATGACAAAGTTAAAAGAGTTCTATTGTGCCAATCGACAGCATAAAAATTCTCATTTTTACCTTACAGTTCTAAAGTTCAAGTATGATTCACTACCTCGCTATTATTCCAGTCACTTATTACAGAAGCTAATAATGATCTAGGTGATTTGGTATCACCTTTTGTGATCGTGTGATTAGGTATCACCTCTTGTCGCTCATAATGAGTAATCTGGGTTACTAATAAGTTGTGGGTGGGAACCAATGATGATCTAGGTGATTAGGTATCACCTTTTGTGATCGTGTCATGTTGTTATATCGAGAAAATGATGAGACGAAGATTTGCCATTTGGAATAACATCCTTATTTGGCTGTCTCATTCTCACCCTTTGCTCAAATTGTTTATGATAACCACCAAATATTTCATAGAATCCGGCGTTAGAATATCTTAGACCCTTGGATTGTTAACAGTATCTTTGCTTTCTTTCTAAATTTTAATTCTTCTAACTTGATCTTTAGTTTGTATGAATTAGCCCTTTTTCTATGAACTTAGAACTTTTACCAAGTAAGGCAAGATCATTTTCTCTGAATCCCTTCAGTAGAGTTGCTGGAAATGGACCGGTCTTTGTAACACTTATGCAAGACACATATTGTCTTACACAGTTAGCATTATAAGAAATTTTATTTTTTAAAAAATGAGTGTTTGAATCTTTAAAAATTAACATCCTTGTCTATAGTCCCCTTAAAACAAATGTGTTCTTGAAATCCATTTTCAAGTCAAATTTTGTTTGTGTCATTTGTTTAGGTTTACTTTTTTTTGTCACTGTGTAAAAGTTTTTCCTTCAATTTTTTAGATTTAGACAAGGGTTGAACATGTCATTTAACATCGGAAATAACATTCTCCTCTTCCATATCATTTGATGATGTACATGTAGAATCAATTCTAATACATTTATTTTTTTTTCTTCAAAAATATTAGCATAATAACTTTCATATCTTCTACCATCCCATCTATCTTTAATAATTCTACAGAAATATGAACATTGTCAATTTTAATTTTAGTTTTTTTATAAGATCAATAGTAAATGACATGTTGACCGAAGGTTTCTGTATGATCTTCATTCTTATTCATTTCAATTATTGTATGATCTTCAAAAACACTAACAAGAAATCATAAGAAACAAATTCAACAAATAAGTTTTCAGTCTTTTTAATCCCTTTTTCCTTCTTAATTTCTATAGACAATGTTGTGG
Source organism: Flaveria linearis (assembly GCA_024085815.1). Taxonomy (NCBI): domain Eukaryota; kingdom Viridiplantae; phylum Streptophyta; class Magnoliopsida; order Asterales; family Asteraceae; genus Flaveria; species Flaveria linearis. Next base: position 56,904,674 of record CM044011.1, read on the forward strand.
GAATCTTTAGATCAAGTAGCACCATTTATCTCACCAGTCATATTCAGTATGTGTCTCTACAGGCTTGTCTTTTAGTGGTAAGTCTCCAACCGCTTATCTGTAAGACCCCGTTACCAGGACACTTACCATTGGACGTTCATCGCATAAAACATTTAAATAAAACATTTGCAGCGGAATTTAACCGTTTCATTAATAACAAAATTCGTGTCAAATAATCATATTGTTAAGTTCACATCATAAAATTTGTATTAACACGATAACATTCTCAAAAATATGGATACCAGACTTCAAACATATCCCAGTAGCTTATGCATCCACACCTGCACCTCCTTAGCATCAAACTTTACCTACCAACTATGATGCAAACAAAAGTCAACAACACTGAGTGAGTTCTAGTTTTACAAATAAAATACATTACTTTTATTCGAAACATACCATTTACATTTGTTCATGATCATTCATATGTAACGCTCCGAAATTTCCCGAAACGAGCCATTTAATAATAATGGGCTTTTAAGAGTTAATTTAAGAAATAAAAGGGTAAATTAGTGGGCTATGGATCAAATTAACCTTAATGGGCTAGACTTGGTGGGTTTAAGGGCCCTAATCAGCCCTTAAACATGCATAATCAGTCCCATTCCATCACATTACAACCCTAGCCACCAAATTCGTAGAGAGAGAAAGTAGAGAGAGAAAGTGAAGAAATTCAAGATTTGGAGCTTGAAGGTTGGAAGGATTGAAGTTCTGGTGGATTGGAGCATCAAAACACAAGGAAAGAGCAACAAAACAAGGTAAGAATCGACCTCTAAGGCCTTCTATAGATCAAACCCGGATTCTAGGGTTTTGTGGTTTTGAAAAGTTTAAAGAAACACATAAAGGTCGAATTTTTACGTATGAAAACGTGTAAAAAGCTTAGATTTGGTTTCATAAAAGGTAAACCAAGGAATTGGACGTAAAAAGTTAAGATTTTGGGTTAAAAACGGGCTGGTTCTTAGTTTATACTCATCCAGCGAAACTGGAGCCCGATCCAGCGAACTGAGTATTCATCCAGTGAAACTGCTTAGTTATCCAGCGAAACTAAGGGGGTTTCCAGCGAAACTACAGTCTCGCTACAGCGAAACTACACTTTCGCTGGAAAGTTCGCTAAGTACATAGGCTGACCATAGACATTGAGAAGCTAGGAAATTCCAACGAAAGTTGGGCGCTCAAGGCAGCGAATCTGTCTAGCGAAACTAGCAGAAGTGCTGCCCAGCGAAACTGCAGGCGAAACTGTAGTTTCGCTGTAGCGAAACTGTGGGCGAAACTATGAAGAAAATGACGTTTTTGCATGTTAACTTTCGTGCAGTTAGAGTGTTCAGGCTATAGCTTAAGTGGCTTAGAATATAAGCTATTGGACGAGTTCAGGTGAGTTCTAGATCCCCTATTTTATACGTGCTTTAAATATTTTAGGGCGGTATGCATACTAATGTATATAGTTTTTATGACCAGTTCTTTTAGAGAAAAAGTTTTACTTACTATCTTATATGGGAAACAGGATTTTCTAACGAATTGATAACGTGTTTTTCCTTATTGAGATATAACCTTGTAGTGATGGATTGCCTTCGAGATGTGTTGTGTTATATTATATATATATATAACTTAAATAAGAAAGTGAAACGTAAAGAAAGGTTATGTGGCCCATAACGTGTACCTGGATAAAGTAAGTCTTGCAAGTAAAGTCCTGCAGGCAAGGGATAAAGTAAAGACTTGCAAGCAATGGCTAAAGGATGGTTGCATTTGTTGTGCCCTCACCCGGATAAAGTAATGCTCGAACAGGCAGGTCTGTAAGCCCTGAATTGGCATGACAATAATGGCCCGATTGAGTACGACTGTAAGCCCTTAATTGGCGTGTCGGTAAAGTCCTAGGCTAGCCTAGGCACCGATAGTGATAGAGAATTGATGGATAAAGAAGAGTAATAAATAACAAGAAATAAAAAGCAATGATAAAGTATCGATAAAGTGATAGCCTGTATGTATTGATGCTTGATAGACGAGAACTATTTTCAACTGCTAAAGCTAATACCTTTACAATAGTATTTACAAAGAAAACCTAGAATTCACCCAGCGAAGCTGACTTTTGTATGCATATCAGTTGACAGGTAAGAGTTAGAGCTACGGAATAGAGGCATGGGACTGAAGCTTCTTGGTACTAGAAGACTGGCATCTCTGATGGAGAATTGTTTTAAAAGGACTTTTAAATAGTTTTGAAGATTAGAGACAATGTTTATGTTTTATTTGTAATGAGTTGAAATTACAGTATTTTCCGCTACAATATATATTTATACATATATGAGTAAAGAATTGCTTTAAATCTATGTTTTGCTGTGAATGACCAACTGTGAGGCTTCCCTGAGAAAGGTGGGCCTTACAAGTTGGTATCAGAGCCAATGTTTAAGGGATTTGGGAAAACCATTTTATAAACCTAAACTTAAACAGATAATGGGACCAAGTGTCAAGGATGCCAGTCCAAGAAGCTCCATGCCAAGAGGTAATAAGTATGTTGTGGTATTATTCCGAGTGGTAGTGCCTTCTTATTTAAGTTAGAGCCGAGGTAGAGTGTGATAATGTTATTTGTGACACCTATCTGAATTTATGTGACTTATACGTGCATAGACTAGGTATAGTAGGTTCTGGTGTTGGTGTGGTTCAGGATAGGAAAGTTTATGGCACGAGAAGTTCTGTAAGTAGTTAATCACAACTGGCCACTTTTATTAAAAATTTACAAAACTTGTTGTGAACAGAACTTGCCTTGAAAGACCATATTAACATTCTGAATCTTATAGGAAGTAGAAAGAATGGCACCAAAGGAAGCAGTTCCAGTCATGGTCACCCGGAGAAGCACTAGGGGAAGGCCCCTGACTAAGGCAAAAGAAACTGCAAGTGCAACTGTGAAGCCAACAAAAAGGTCAACCAGAAGGCCGATTGACGAACCAGTTAAGGAGGAGGAGGTTGAGTTAGAAACGGGAGCTGAGGGGCCTACCACTGACCAAGAAAAACTGAAGGAAACCGTAAAGGAAGATATTGCCCAAGAGGTGCACCAGGTCCTGTCTGGAGTGATGCCCGCTCTGCTTGCGGAATTTATGGAGTAGGTTAAGGGTGACAGTAAGAAGAGTACAGCTTCCGAGAAGGTGGATAAGAAGGGAGCGGTCAAGACTGAGGAGTTGAGCGACGAGGGAGATCGTCTGGGTAACCATAACGGTCCCGAGGTGGAAGAGAGGGTGAAGGGGTGCAGCTGCGGGGATTTTCAGAGGTGTAAGCCCCCGACGTTCGATGGTACTGGTAACGCTACCACTGCCTAGCGTTGGATCAGGGAAATGGAGGCCGTACTGAAGATCAGTGAGTGCCGTGAAAACCAAAAGGTGAAGCTTGCTTCCCATTCCTTTTTGGATCCAGCACTGTGTTGGTGGGATAACATTGCTGAGTCATACGGAGAGGAGGCCATTGAGAGGATGAAATGGCCGGAGATGAAGAGGTTGGTGATAGAGGAGTACTGCCCGGAAAGGGAGCTTGACAAGATGGAGCAAGAGTTTGTGAGTTTAGAGGCTGGAATATGACTCACTAGGAGTACACTACAAATTCAATGAAATGGCACGTCTGGTGCCTGACTTGGTGACTCCCGAATCCAAGAGAATCAAGAGGTACATACAAGGGTTGCCTCTGGACATTTGTAGGGACATGGTCACTGCCCGATCTGGTACTTTTAGATCAGCGGTGGACCTCAGTGGAAGGTTGTACGATCATCGCAGGCCGGTGATAGTGGGTGAGACGAAGAAGGACTGGAATAACAATGGGAAGAGATATGGAAGTGGTGGCCACCAACCGGGGAACAAGAAAGCAGGGTGGATGCAAAACAAGTGGTTGTGAAGGGGGTCGAGGAAGTTAAGAACTGTGGGAAGTGTGGGAGGAGGCATCCCGGAGAGTGCCAATTGGGTAGCCATGGGTGCTACCGGTGTGGGAAAACGGGTCACATGGCTAGGGAGTGCCCGGAAGTAAACGAGTGCTTTAACTACCATGAGTCGGGGCACTACAGCAGGGATTGTAAGAAAGCTAAGCCAGGAAGCTCGGGAACGAGCAGGGGTGATGACAAGGGGATGATGGAAAGCCCAAGGTCAAGGCAAGGGCTTTCACCATGAACAAGAAGGAAGCAAGGAAGGACCCGGACGTAGTGTCAGGTACGTTCCTTGTCAATGATGTTTGCGCCTCCATATTATTTGATAGTGGTGCCAGTAAGAGTTTCGTATCTGTATCTTTCTGTGCTACACTAGATGTCCAAACTAAGGAAATAGATTATGCCTTCGAAGTAGAAACAGCCGATGGTAAGTCCATTAGAATAGTCAGGATGATAGAGGATTGCCACATTAAACTAGGAGGCCATTACTTTCCCGCACGATTGTTTGTTATGCCCTTAGGAGGTTTCGATGTCGTACTAGGGATGGATTGGCTAGCTGCCCATGATGCTAACATAGTATGCCAATAGAAGATGATCCGATTAACGACTCCAGATGGTAGTTCGGTTACGATCTACGGTGATAATGATTGTAAGGTTCCAAGGATCATTTCCATGATCAAGGCGGAGAAATGTATGAGGCGAGGGTGCAGAGCTTATCTAGCGTATATCAAGGACGTTAAAGATAAAGCGAAAGAGTTGCCCGATGTACCAGTGGTGCGGGACTTTCCTGACGTATTCCCGAAGGATCTGCCCGGAGTACCACTAGATAGAGAGATAGAGTTTCAGATTGACTTACTGTCAGGAGCCCAACCCATTGCCAAAGCACCCTACCGCCTAGCTCCGTCCGAGATGAAGGAGCTCATGTCACAACTGCAGGAACTCCTTGATAAGGGATTCATTAGGCCCAGCATTTCCCTATGGGGTGCTCCCGTGCAGTTTGTGAAGAAGAAGGATGGCAGCATGAGGATGTGTATAGATTACAGGGAGTTGAATAAGCTGACCGTGAAGAATCGATACCCTCTACCCCGGATAGATGATCTGTTTGATCAGTTGCAAGGGGCAAGCTGGTTCTCCCGAATAGATCTCCGATCTGGATATCACCAACTGAAGATAAGGGAGCAAGATATCCCAAAGACGGCTTTCCGAACACGCTACGGCCACTATGAGTTTCTGGTTATGTCTTTTGGGCTAACCAATGCTCCTGCGGCATTCATGGACTTAATGAATCGCGTGTGTCGGCCGATGTTGGACCGATCTGTGATAGTCTTCATTGACGATATTTTGATATATTCAAAGAATGAAGGAGACCACGCTTGTCATATTAAGGAGGTGTTAGAGACTTTACGAAAGGAGAAACTGTATGCGAAGTTCTCTAAATGTGCCTTCAGGCTACGGGAGGTGCAGTTTTTAGGGCATACTATAAATTCCGAAGGAGTCATGGTTGATCCAGCAAAGGTCGAGGCAGTTACGCAATGGAATTCCCCAAAGACGCCATCCGAAATCCGTAGTTTCTTGGGATTAGCTGGCTACTATAGGAGGTTCATCAAGGATTTCTCAAAGATAGCTTCCCCATTAACAAGGTTAACGAGGAAGAAAGTGGTATTCGACTGGGGAAAGAACAGGAAGATGTGTTCCTGGAATTGAAGGATAGACTGACCAAAGCTCCTATACTAACCCTACCGGAGGGAGATGAAGACCTAACGGTATACTCCGATGCTTCTTACTGCGGGCTAGGCTGTGTGTTGATGCAAACAGGAAAGGTTACAGCTTACGCATCCAGACAGCTAACGGACACGGAGGTTAATTACCCGGTTCACGATCTGGAACTTGCCGCAGTAGTGTTCGCATTGAAGATCTGGAGACACTATTTGAATGGAACCAAGTGCGCCATATTTACCGACCACAAAAGTCTGAAATATTTCTTTGAGTAAAAGGACCTAAATATGAGATAGAGGAGGTGGTTGGAGTTGATAAAGGATTACGACTGTGAAATCCATTATCACCCGGGTAAGGCGAACGTGGTAGCCGATGCCCTGAGCCGAAAGGAAGGATATGAACCGATCCGGGTGAAGGCGTGCCAACTAGTAGTGACCCCAGATGTTATGAGAAGTATAAGCAAAGCTCAAATGGATGCTTTAAAAGAGCAGTAAATCAATAAAGAAAGGATGGTGGGAAAAGTGGATGAATTGGTAGAGAACACCTTGGGTGTTAAGACCTTCCATGGCACGATATGGGTTCCGAAGCATGGTGACTTGCGGGAAAAGATTATGGATGAAGCGCACAAGACCCGCTACTCAATAGATCCAGGCGTAAATAAGATGTACCATGATTTGAAGAAAGATTATTGGTGGCCTGGGATGAAAAGAAATGTGGTTGCGTATGTAAACAAATGTCTCACGTGCCTACAGGTGAAGGCTGAGCACCAAAGACCTTATGGTTATGTTCAGCCATTAGAAGTGCCAGAGTGGAAGTGGGAACATGTTACCATGGACTTCATCACCAAACTACCCCGCACGACAAAAGGCCGTGACGCGATATGGGTGGTTGTTGATAGACTGACTAAAAGTGCGCATTTCCTGCCAATCAACGAAGCAATTAGTTTAGAAAAGCTTACTGAACTATTTATCCGAGAATTGTGGTGCGACATGGTAGGCCCGTATCGATTGTTTCAGATAGGGATACGCGGTTCACCTCAAAGTTTTGGAAAAAGTTCAATGAAGAGATGGGTGCGAGGTTGCATGTTAGTACCGCATACCACCCACAGACCGACGGGCAATCGGAGAGAACGATCCAGACACTGGAGGATATACTTCGGGCATGCGTTATTAAATTTGGCGGTAACTGGGATGATCATTTGCCACTAGCCGAGTTCTCGTATAACAACAGCTACCACGCCAGTATTAAGATGCCCCCATATGAGTTACTGTACGGTCGACGGTGCAGAACTCCTATTTGTTGGGGTCATGTCGGTCAGAAAGAGTTAGGAAGCTTAGAAGTCGTGGAAGCCACAACAGAAAAGTTGGAGAAAATCAAGGCGTATATGAAGGCTGCAAAGGATAGACAAAAGTCATACGCCGACAAAAGAAGGAGACCAATAGAGTTCAGCGTGGGTGGCAGGGTAATGCTAAAAGTGTCACCATGGAAGGGAATCATCCGATTTAGGAAGAGGGGGAAACTGAGTCCCAGGTTCATCGGACCATTCGAGGTACTAGCACGAGTTGGGGATGTAGCTTACAGGCTAGACCTTCCAGAAGAGTTAAGTGGGATTCACCTTACCTTTCATGTGTCGCACTTAAGAAAATGTTTAGCACCGAATGAGGCAGTCGTACCTCTAGATTACATCGAGGTGGACGAGAAGCTGAACTATGTAGAACAACCAGTGGCTATACTGAACGGAAGGAGAAACAATTGAGAAATAAAGTAGTCAAACAAGTCAAGGTGCAATGGAAACACCGAAAGGGGTCGGATGCCACCTGGGAATCCGAGGAGGAAATGAGGCGCCAATACCCTGATCTGTTTAATGACGAGTCAGGTTTCGAGGACGAAACCTAAAAAAGGGGGGGAGACTTGTAACGCCCCGAAATTTCCCGAAACGAGCCATTTAATAATAATGGGCTTTTAAGGGTTAATTTAAGAAATAAAGGGGTAAATTAGTGGGCTATGGATCAAATTAGCCTTAATGGGCTAGACTTGGTGGGTTTAAGGGCCCTAATCAGCCCTTAAACATGCATAATCAGTCCCATTCCATCACATTACAACCCTAGCCACCAAATTCGTAGAGAGAGAAAGTAGAGAGAGAAAGTGAAATAATTCAAGATTTGGAGCTTGAAGGTTGGAAGGATTGAAGTTCTGGTGGATTGGAGCATCAAAAAACAAGGAAAGAGCAACAAAATAAGGTAAGAATCGACCTCTAAGGCCTTCTGTAGATCAAACCCGGATTCTAGGGTTTTGGGGTTTTGAAAAGTTTAAAGAAACACATAAAGGTCGAATTTTTACGTATGAAAACGTGTAAAAAGCTTAGATTTGGTTTCATGGAAGGTAAACCAATGAATTGGACGTAAAAAGTTAACATTTTGGGTTAAAAACGGGCTGGTTCTTAGTTTATACTCATCCAACGAAACTGGAGCCCGATCCAGCGAAACGGAGTATTCATCCAGCGAAACTGCTTAGTTATCCAGCGAAACTAAGGGGGTTTCCAGCGAAACTACAGTCTCGCTACAGCGAAACTACACTTTGGCTGGAAAGTTCACTAAGTACATAGGCTGACCATAGACATTGCGAAGCTAGGAAATTCCAACGACTCAAGGCAGCGAATCTGTCTAGCAAAACTAGCAGAAGTGCTGTCCAGCGAAACTGCAGGCGAAACTGTAGTTTCGCTGCAGCGAAACTGTGGGCGAAACTATGAAGAAAATGACGTTTTCGCATGTTAACTTTCGTGCAATTAGAGTGTTCAGGCTATAGCTTAAGTGGCTTAGAATATAAGCAATTGGACGAGTTCAGGTGAGTTCTAGATCCCCTATTTTATACATGCTTTAAATGTTTTGGGGCGTTATGCATACTAATGTATATACTTTTTATGACCAGTTCTTTTAGAGTAAAGTTTTACTTACTATCTTATATGGGAAACGGGATTTTCTAACGAATTGATAACGTGTTTTTCCTTATTGAGATATAACCTTGTAGTGATGGATTGCCTTCGAGATGTGTTGTGTTATATTATATATATATATAACTTAAATAAGAAAGTGAAACGTAAAGAAAGGTTATGTGGCCCATAACGTGTACCTGGATAAAGTAAAGTCTTGCAAGTAAAGTCCTGCAGGCAAGGGATAAAGTAAAGACTTGCAAGCAATGGCTAAAGGAGGGTTGCATTTGTTGTGCCCTCACCCGGATAAAGTAATGCTCGAACTGGTAGGTCTGTAAGCCTTGAATTGGCATGACAATAATGGCCCGATCGAGTACGACTGTAAGCCCTTAATTGGCGTGTCGGTAAAGTCCTAGGCGAGCCTAGGCGCCGATAGTGACAGAGAATTGACGGATAAAGAAGAGTAACAAATAACGAGAAATGAAAAGCAATGATAAAGTGTCGATAAAGTGATAGCCTATATGTATTGATGCTTGATAGACGAGAATAATTTCAACTGCTAAAGCTAATACCTTTACAATAGTATTTACAAAGAAAACCTAGAATTCACTCAGCGAAGCTGACTTTTGTATGCATATCAGTTGACAGGTAAGAGTTAGAGCTACGGAATAGAGGCATGGGACTGAAGCTTCTTGGTACTAGAAGACTGGCATCTCTGATGGAGAATTGTTTTAAAAGGACTTTTAAATAGTTTCGAAGATTAGAGACAATGTTTATGTTTTATTTGTAATGAGTTGAAATTACAGTATTTTCCGCTGCAATATATATTTATACATATATGAGTAAAGAATTGCTTTAAATCTATGTTTTGCTGTGAATGACCAACTATGAGGCTTCCGTGAGAAAGGTGGGCCTTACATCATCATACGTACACCTTGATCATAATTATTTATTATCTTTCTCAACGTATGTCATCGTTCATTCATTCATTCATTTGTTCGTACGTTCATTCATTATCTTTCACTTCAATATGGACCAGTGTCATATGCTATACCCACAATATTGTGCACGAAGCTGGTACTGGGCCAAGGTCTATAAATAAACCCCCAACATTGTGCACGAATCTGACTCCAGTACAGGGGCAAGCGACAAAGGTCCCGTACATATGATCAATCTCAAGGATTAGACCCCTAAGGCGCATCCTCATGGGATACCTAAGCCACACCTCAGTTGAGCTAGCGACAACATGGTAGTGCACCTCCATTTAATTGCTTGCAAGACTTTCATTCATTCATTACGTTTCACTTCTCATTAATGTTATGTTTCACTTCATTACATAATACCTTACATACATTCATACATAGTGAGGCGAGCCTCGTCATACAACACATGGTATGAAAAACATTAGCATACAAAGAAAAACACAGCAAACAACTAATAACAGGCATGAGGGAGACCATAAGCAACCGTAACTTTAACATGCGAGATCCCCTTTCGGAGCCTGAACCTTACGTAGGCAAACTTAGCCCATGGGGTCACCATCATTCGCGAGAGAACTTCCAGTCGTGCGAGAACATCCTTTCTACGCGAAAACTTCTAATCACGCGAGAACATTCTGTCACGCGAGAACTTCCCTTTTGCGTGTTACGCGAAAACTTCCGATCACACGAGAACATTCTGTCACGCGAGAACTTCCCTTTTGTGTGAAAACTCCTCTTTTCGCGTGAAGACATCCCAGTTCAAATATCTAAACGTATGACCAACTACTCGTGCGAGAACATATTAGTTGCGCGAGAACTCTCAAATTTTCCCGCCCCGTCGCAGCTTATCGCATCTAAAGCAGATCTAACAGAAAAACGCCCAAAACATCACCAGACATGCATAAACAAGCATTTTAAAACATACTAATGCATAATAGCCCCAAAATATGAAAATTTGCGTAAAAAGGGGACTAGAAACTCCCCTCGTGAAGTATAAGCACAAACTCGACCTTCCCGAAGCTTTTACTGTACGCGAAAACTACATAACCGTGGGCTACATTCCATATTAATCATTCCTTTATACTAAAACAAGTTACTACACAAGCTTACATACCTTAACCCTTTGAACCTGCACTTTCTCTCCCTAAATGACAACTTTCTCTCTCTAGCAGCAGCACTTTTCACATAAGTGAGTGCCAGACATGGGGGTTTGCAACTATTTATACGCCAGCTCCACTTTTCGCAGGCTTCTCGAGCGAGAACATCCTTTCATGCGAGAACTGAGCCTTATCGCGCGAGAACACCTCTTCGGGTGAAAACTTCTTAAGCCTCTCTTTTCTCCAAAATTTCCTTGTGTTACAAATCCACCCCTTTATTTAGGTTTCATCCTCAAAACCTATCATACGTCGAGCAAATGAGGTAATACTGCCTCATCTCTTCCTCGGTCTCCCAAGTGGACTCGTACTCCTTCCTATGCTTCCACTGTATGCGGACGAGCGGAACCACTTTATTCCTCAACCTCTTCTGCTTTCGATCAATGATGGCCACGGGTTGTTCCATATAATTGAGTCACTCATCGATATCGATATCCCCAAGTGGCACAATCATATCCTCGCCGGCTAAGCAGTTCCTCAGATGAGATACATGGAAGGTCGGGTGAATTCCACTTAATGCATCGGGTAGCTCCAATCGATAGGCTACCTCTCCTACTCGGGCAACGATTCAGAAGGGCCCAATATACCTCGGGCTCAACTTTCCTCGTTTCCGGAACCGGATGATTCCTGTCCAAGGTGAGACCTTCAACATAACTCGGTCACCCACCTTGAATTCGATTGATCTACGCCTCTTGTCGGCGTACGACTTTTTTCTATCCTTCGCCGCCTTCATGAAGGCCTTGATCTTTTCCAACTTTTCAGTTGTAGCCTCGATCACTTCAAGGCTTCCCAACACTTTCTGCCGATCTCGCCTCAACACACGGGCATCCTACACCTCCTACCATATAGCATCTCATAAGGAGGCATACCAATACTGGCATGATACCTGTTTTGTATGAGAACTCGGCTAACGGTAAGTGCTCTCCCAACTTCCACCGAAATTAATAACACATGCTCGAAGCATATCTTCCAGCATCTGAATGGTCCTGTCTGACTAACCATCGGTCTGAGGGTGGTAAGCTATACTGATGTGTAACCTCATTTCCATCGCATCATGAAATTTCTTCCAAAACTAAGATGTAAACCGGGTGTCACGGTCGGATACGATAGACACCGGTATCCATGACGAGTCACAATCTCCTTGATAAACAGTCCCACTAACCTCTTTGATGAATACGTCTCGCGGATCGGATGAAATGAGCACTCTTCGTCAATCTGTCAACAATCACCCATATGGCATCGTAGCCTCTTCCTGTACGTGGCAACTTCGTAATGAAGTCCATGGTGATCTGCTCCCACTTCTACTCGGGTATGTCCAGAGGTCGGATCTTCCCGTATGGATTGTGGTGATCCGCCTTTACTAGCAGACAAGTAAGGCACTTGCTCACGTACTCCACTACGTCACACTTCATTCCCGGCCACCAATAATCCTTCTTCATATCCTGATACATCTTTGTGGTACCAGGGTGAATCGAGTATCGAGTCTTATGGGGTTCATCCATGATCTTTCCCCGTAGATCCCCATGACGAGGTACCTATATCCGTCTAGATCGGGTTCTAACACCCAAAGTATTTTCACCCAATTCTGCGACTAGACCCTTCCTACGCTCGGAAATAATCTGATCCTCCTTCAGAGCTTCGTCCTGAAACTCTTTGGCCTGCTTCATCACGTCAGCGGTCATGACCAACTGATAAGCCTTCACCCAAATTGGCTCGTGTCTCCCTAATCTGCTCGAAGAAGTACTTCAAGCTCTTGTGCTCGGGTCTCCTCTTCTGCTCAGAAATAACCCGGATGGTAATGGATCTCGTAATCATAATCCTTGATGCGATCTAACCATCTCCTTTGCCACATGTTGAGGTATTTTGCTCGAACAAGTACTTCAAGCTCTTATGGTCGGTGAAGATGGTGCACTTCATCCCGTACAAGTAGTGCCTCCAAATCTTCAACGTGAATACCACTCTTGCTAGCTCTAAATCATGGGTAAGGTAGTTAACCTTGTGGACCTTCAACTGTCAGGACGCATAGGCTATAAACTTCCCTCGTTGCATTAACACGCAACCCAATCCTGATTATGAAGCATCCGAATAGACAACCAAGTCTTCGCTTCCTTCGAGTAGCGTCAAGACTGGAGCTTCCGTCAACCTTGTCTTTAACTCTTCGAAAGCCTTCTCCTACTCTGGACCCCATACGAACTTTACATCTTTACGGGTCAGCTTCGTCAACGGATAAGCTATCTTAGAGAAGTCTTGGATGAATCTCCTATAATAACCCGCCAAACCCAAGAAGCTAGGAATCTCGGACGGCGTCTTTGGAGATTTCCATTGCATCACCGCTTCCACTTTTGTCAGGTCTACCATGATCCCCTCAGGATTCACCATGTGACCTAGAAACTAAACTTCGCGCAACCAGAATGCACACTTGGAGAACTTGGCATACAACTTCTCCCTTCTAAGCGTCTCCAACACCTCATGAATATGACCGGCATGTTCCTCCTCGCTTCTCGAGTAAATTAGGATATCATCAATAAACACAATCACTGATTTATCCAATATCAGCCGACACACCCGATTCATCAAATCCATAAAAGCAGCAGGTGTGTTAGTTAAATAAAAGGACATCACGAGAAATTCGTTGTGTGCATAACGCGTACGAAAAGCTGTCTTAGGAATATCCTGCTCCTTCACCTTCAACTGATCATAACCAAATCGAAGATCTATCCTCAAGAACCAACTAGCACCCTGGAGCTGATCAAACAAGTCATCAATCCTCGGTAACGGGTATCGATTCTTCACCGTCAAATTGTTCAGGTCACGGTAGTCAATGCACATCCGCATACTCCCATCCTTCTTCTTCACAAACAATATCGGAGCACCCCATGGAGAGATACTCGATGGAATAAGCCCCTTGTCTAGTAGCTCTTACAACTGCGTCATCAGTTCCTTCATCTCGGGCGGAGCTAAACGATATGACGCCTTAGCAACAGGTTGGGCACCAGGTATCATATCGATTTGGAATTTGATCTCACGGTCAGGTGGACACCAGATAGGTCCTCCGGAACACGTCTGGGAAATCACCCACAATTGGTACGTCTAAAAGTCGTGGTACTGTCACATCCACATCCTTCCGTAGGCCAGATAGGCACCACATCCATGCCTCATACACTTCTCTGCCACCACCATTGAAATCACCTTTCGGACCGTACGAATTCTATCACCATAAATCCTCACCGCACTCCCGCCGGGCGCAACCAATCTAATTATCTTCCTACAACACACGATACTTGCCTCGTAGGCTGCTAGCAAATCTATCCCTAGGACTATATCAAATCCTCCTAAGGGCATCACAAACAACCTAGCAGAAAACTTATGACCTTCCAACTCTAGCTCACATTCCTCTATCATGTTAGAAATCCTGTTAGACTTACCAATGGCAGTTTCTACATCGAATGGCACATTAATCTTTCTACTCCTAGGGGGAAACTTATCAAGAAAGCAGTAGAAATGAAACTCCTACTAGCACCAGATTCGAAAAGCACAGAGGCACAGGTTTGCTTCACTAGGAATGTATCTGACACAACGTCGAGGTCCACCCTATTCTCTTATTCCATCATAGTAAACGCGGCCCTCTGCCCCTCTTTCTCCTTCCTAGTCTCTTTCCTCACCCCGGAGCTCTTAGCCCTCGTCTTCTTACAATTTCTGCTCATATGTCCAGTTTCACCATAATTAAAAACCTCACCACGCAATAATCCCTTGCCATATGGACCTCCTTCCCATATTTGAAGCAGAGATTTGATCCCTATTTACATTCTCCTGCATGCTCCTTCCCACATTTCTTGCATGCCCTTTCTCCCCCCGTCAACGTTTTCCGATCATCAACCCTCAATCTTTCACCGCCAACCACAGAACCACCACTGTTGATTCGCTTCCCATTCCCTTTGTTCCATTTCTTCTTCTCCTCCACCACGACCACCGCTTCTTGCTCACCATACAGTCTCCCTGTCGGATCAACCAGCAACCTGAACGTACTTGGCTGGACGGTGATCACATATCTGCGAATATCCGCCGACAACCCTGCACATACCTCTTCATCTTCCGTGACACTGGCGTCACCTGATCTGGCACCAGCTGTGCCATCTCGTTGAAATTCATGGTATACTGTTGGTGTGTCATGGTCCCCGCCTCCAACTGCAGGAACTCCCTCCCGACCTTATCCAACTCCTCGATCACCAACTTCTTTACTTCGCCCTAGCTCATCATTCTATTCTCCCTGTTTACCCTCAGCTTGGATAATGTTTTTCTATTAGCATAAATCTGAATCCATAAACGAGTGGGTAGCAATTTTACCTTTTGATCCTCTTGGAACTTGCTAATATCAAGTACCGCCTCTATCTCCCTCACCCATCGTTGAGCAGTAACAGCATTGCCATTCCCATCAAACGTCGGGGGCCTGCATCTTTGGAATGCCCCATAGTTACAGCCTCGTGCAGTTGCCTGCAGAACTTCTTCTTCTTCCTCGCCATCCCTGGAGACAATCATCTTAGCCTCCGGTTGCTCCCTTCCACCTCTCTCGTCATTCCCTCTCTCAGCAGCCTTGTTCCTTTCCTCCTTCTCCTTCTTCTCATCCTACCTCACAGCCCTAATAACTTCGGTCACCATGGACGGCAGAATCATCTGCATAACCTGGTGAACCTCCTCTACTACCGTCTCTTTCACTGATGCCTTCAAGTTAGCACTCTCATCACCACCTTCCTGGTGATGGATATAGGGCTCTTCAGGTGCCATTTCGGCAGCTCTATCCATATTCCTCGTGACCCGTGGTCC
The DNA here is from genome assembly GCA_024085815.1 of Flaveria linearis. Taxonomy (NCBI): domain Eukaryota; kingdom Viridiplantae; phylum Streptophyta; class Magnoliopsida; order Asterales; family Asteraceae; genus Flaveria; species Flaveria linearis. The sequence continues at coordinate 56,920,202 of CM044011.1, forward strand.
AACACCACCTCCACCACCTACTCCACCTCGTGAGGCCTTAGAAGATCTACCGCCGACCATCTCTAAACGCTATAAGATTTAAACACCAATATGATCATTCAATGTAATAGCTAGACTATGTTAAGTATAGTAAGTTCCTAATTACAGTGACCAGTTGTGATTAGCCACTTACTTCACTCTTCATTCCCTAAGCGTTTCCTATCCTGACTACATCAGTATTCAAACCTACTTAAGAGCACATAAATCACATAACATGTGCACATACTTCCTTTTTATTATCACATGCAAAACGTTTACATGCAGGCATGTAGCTACTATGACTGGCATCCATTTCCTTTTTTCATCCCATTATCAGTTTAAGTTATAGGTTTTGAAATTATTTTTCCCAATTCTATTAAACTTTGGCTCTGATACCAACTTGTGAGGCCTCGTAACCTCGACGCTTACCGTTGGACGTTCATTGCATAAAACATTTAAATAAAACATTTGTAGTAGAATTTAACCCTTTTATTAATAACAAAAATCATGTCAAATAATCATATTGTTAAGTTTACATCATAAAATTTGTATTAACATGATAACATTCTTAAAATATGGATGCCAGTCTTCAAACATATCCCAGTAGCTTATGCATCCACACCTGCACCGCCTCAGCATCAAACATTACCTACCAACTATTATGCATACAAAATCAGCAACGCTGAGTGAGTTCTAGTTTTATATATAAAATACATTACTTTCATTCGAAACATACCATTTAATTTCGTTCATGATCATTCATTATACGTACACCTTGATCATAATTATTTATTATCTTTCTCAACGTATGTCATCATTCATTCATTCATTCATTCGTTTGTACGTTCTTTCATTATCTTTCACTTCCATATGGACAAGTGTCATATGCTATACCCCCAACAATTTGTACGAAGCTGGTACTGGGCCGAGGTCTATAAATAAACCCCTAACATTGTGCACAAAGCTGACTCCAGTACTGGGGCAAGCGACAAAGGTCCCATACATACTATCAATCTTAAGGATTCGACCCCTGAGGCGCATCCTCATGGGCTAGCTAAGCCACACCTCATTTGAGCTAACGACAACATGGCCGTGCACCTCCATTCAATTTCTTGCAAGACTTTCATTCATTCGTTACATTTCACTTCTCATTAATGTTATCTTTCACTTTATTACATAATACTTTACATACGTTCATACATAGTGAGGCAAGCCTCGTCATACAACACATGGCATGAAAAACATTAGCATACAAAGAAAAACACAACAAACAACTAAAAATAGGCATGAGGGAGACCATAAGCAACCACAACTTTCACATGTGAGATACCCCTTCGGGGCCTGAACCTTATGTAGGCAAACTTAGCCCATGGCGTCACCGTCATTCGTGCGAGAACTTCCTATCGCGTGAGAACATCCTTGCTATGCGAGAACTTCCGGTCACTCCAGAACTTCCCTTTGGCGTGAAAACTCCTCCTTTCGCGCGAAGACATCCCAGTTCAAATATCTAAACGTACGACCAACTGCTCACGTGAGAACGTACTAATCGCCCGAGAACTCCTAACTTTTCCCGCCCCGTCACAAGTTATCACGTCTAAAGCAGATCTAACACATAAACGCCCAAACATCACCAAACATGCATAAACAAGCATTTTAAAACGTATAGTATTCATAATACCCCTAAAATATGAAAATTTACGTAAAAAAGGGACTAGAAACTCACCTGGTGAAATATAAGCACAAACTCAACCTTCCCGAAGCTTGTACCAAACGAAAACTACATAACCGTGGGCTACATTCGTTATTAATCGTTCCTTTATACTAAACACAAGTTAATACACGAGTTTACATACCTTTACCCTACGAATCTGCACTTTCTCTCTCTAAACGACAACTTTCTCTCCCTAGCAGCAGCACTTTTCGCATAAGTGAGTGCTAGACATGGGGGTTCGAAACTATTTATAACCCAGCTCCACTTTCCGTAGGCTTCTCGCGTGAGAACATTTTTTCTCACGCGGGTGAACTGAGCCTTTTCACATGAGAACACCTTTTCGCGTGAAAACTTATTAAGCCTCTCTTTTCTCCCAAATTTTCGGGTGTTACATTATCGTTTCTTCCTTTTGTAACTTGATTCAGTATCTTCAACAATGTTGTTTCTTTATGTTAACACATCCTTTAATGATGTATGTTGATACTCCATGCAAATCGTTTCTTCTTGAATATAGTCACCATAATCCGTATCTTCTTTGTCTTTTCTTATAACATGACTCCTTTCAGCGATTAAACCAGACCACTCTGGTTATTCATGATTAAAGTATTTAGATAATGAGAACCAAAAATTATTTTCCTTTTCATCTAAGGATGTCTCCTCATATTTATCATTATCTTTAATAACTGCCATCAAGAGAGTCGGTTCTTAGTCTTCATATACCAAGTTTGACTCTTCTTGTGCTTGTTTTTCTTAAGGACAATCTCTTGCATAATGTCCAAACTCATGAAACTTATAACATTCAACCTCCCTAATATCTTTTTTCAGTCGACTATAACTTTTATGGTAATCTGATGCAGCGCACGGAATGAAATCGAAGTTTAAGCACATTGATTCTGCGAATACCCATGATGATCTTCACCCAAACCCCCAAATTCGACCCAAGAGTCATGAATTTGAAAAGACTAAAATTTTAATTTCAATAATGATCAAGTGTCCTCTCACATTACATGGACATAACTTAAATAAGCAAACAAAATTCGGAGGGGCCTAAAACAAACAACCATGGGCCAAACAAAAGCCTAAAATAAACAACCATGGGCCAAACAAAAGCCTAAAACAAACCCAAAAAACTAGAAAAAAAATAAAAGTGGCCAAAAAACCCATTTAGAGGCCTTATTTTGGAAAATTAACGGGATAACCCCCTACGGAAGTTACCATAACGTGGCCCTCATTTCCACGATCGTTTTGACTGGTAGCACGTCAGAAACGGAGGCTCACAGCCTAGGTTAGGCCCATTTTCATGCAGCCGGTCTTGGGCCTCTTAAAACAGTAAGGCCCGGTCTTCAACACTTGGGCTCGCATCATAATCTTTCTTCTTTTAGTCATAGAAAGGTACTTTTCCTTCCTTCTCTTGACCAAACTTTCAATCACGCCAATTGCCTTGTGATGAATTAGATTTCCTTTGTCCATGTTTTTTAAAACGTTTTTGATCACTCGACTTGTCATGACGTGTGAACAAAAGCTTTTCTTGATTGTTCAGCGGGCCTTCATTCATTAGATTGATCCTTTCTTTAAAACCTTTCAATCTTTTAATTATCACATCTAGAGATGTCACTTCTAGATCAACAAACTATTCAACAGTTACAATAATTTGAATAAACCTTTTCGGTACAGAATTTTAAAGTTTTCGTACTAAAGTTGGTTGATCAAACATTTATCCAAGACCATTTGGCCTCATGGACAATACTATTAAGCTTTGTGATGAATGAATCGATAGTGTCTTCCTCATTTATTTTTAATATCTCAACTCAGTTTTGAGTGTCTGATGATGTGCTTTCCACACTCGATCCACACCGACATGCCTTCTTTTAAGTGCATCCAAAATCTTTTATTTTCACTTTCATAATTTGCAACTTGTAATATCATCTCTTCTGGTAGTCCTTGAAATAAATACGCAATCGCCCCCATATCTTTATTTTCATCAGGCTGTGTATTAGCACTTGGTTCAATCCTTTCCCATAGTCCATTTTCTTTAAATATGGTTCTCATATGAATTTGACCATACAGGATAGTTTGTAGTTTTCAACATAAGACATTTGAATTGGGAGAAATAACTAATTTCTTTATGAATTATGATTGTGTTTTTATCGATTTCCGATAACGACTCTTTAGTCGTCTTAAGTTAGATTTTCTTTAAAAAAATGCTAGGTTTTCAAATCGGAACAACTTGTAATTGTTTTTTTTATAACCAAACTTTATTCCGAAAGTTCAATCTAACTTTCCAAAAGGAATCAGTAACAATTTCTAAACTTTGAATACGAATCGGGTTTAATATTTTAAAGTTATTTTAGATTTAAATTGAAAACATAAAACCTAAAATTTGAATCTTTTATACGTGTTGATTTCAACTTTTTTCGAAATTAAAATGCTTTCTTTCTTTATGCAATTCAATTACCAAATAGGCTACTATTGCCTTTGATTGAACAACCAGTAACAACCTTTGTTTTTGGTTTTCTATTCCTTTAGATCAAGTACTCCATTTGACATGAAAGTTAGCTTGACATGAAAGTTAGCTTGACATGAAAGTTATAAACAAAGCTAAGTGTTCTTCAACAATTTTATATGTGTGCTTGGGCGGACCGAAACTATGTTTGACAATATAGGCTTAATGAATGCTTTGTTATGACTGAACTGAGGAATAATATTCTTGAAGAGAAAATGAATATAGAACTTGATTTAAGATGAATACTGAGACACTTGGGGTTTATTAATATCAGGAATTATTAGAAAACCTGATTGTTATTGCTTACACATTTGAATATAACATGTGTAATAACTTAGGTTGCTTTCTATCTTAGCATACAAAGCTATAACTTCAAGACTCAGTTAGTTAGATGATTGCCTGCTGTAAGGAACTAGCCTTTATGGATTAGAATATCAAGTGAAAAGCAAAAACTTAAATCAAACGATAAATACAAGGATGCGAGAACTCCAAGATGATGGATAAAGATCTCATCGCGTGAAAACTTGGAGTTGTCTCGTGAGAACTTGATGTTCTCACGTGAGAACATCTTCATAGTATATATAGATTTTTTTCCTTTGTATTACATTATGTGTGTTTATTTGTAAAGGTGCTCTGAGAGTGAGAGAGCATAGAGATGTGTGATAGGCCACCTGAGGGGAGATCACCTCAGGTGGATCGAGCTTAAATGATATAAACTCCTTTGGTATTGCAATCACTTGATTAATAATATTTTGATTGAGTTTGTTTGAAGTTCGTTGATATCACACGTGCACACATCTGTCCTAATTTGATTATCAAGTCCAACAATATGATAAACGATGTAAACTCCTTTATCATTCGCGCAAGAACTTCTAATTTAGTATAAATAGAAGTTTTGTAATATAACTTAGTAGCTTTTATCATTTCCTGATTTCTTACTCGTTGTAACAGTTTACGAATCAGAGAGCAATACAATCAAAGATAATTTACATTTGTGTTTGTGTTCTTCATTCACTATTCTATCTTATTCCATGATGTTAACATTTCACATTTTTATCACGAGAGCGACCCTTGTAATGTGCTGATCCTTACAATTGGTATTAGAGCAAGGTTTGCTCTTGATCGATTGAATCAAAGGTTGATTAGTACTTGTTAAAGAGTTCTAGAGATCCGATTTGAAGTTCAATGAGGATTTACGTAATTCAAGCCATATTTGATCACTTTTGATGATGTTAAGAATTGTTGAGCTTTTAAATGAAGATTTGGCTTGTTTGGGTGATTAATTGAACTTGAATTCAATCAATTAGAGACAATTAGGATCATAACTGAACCTAAAATCACTAATTGAAAGATTAAACAATTAATTTGAACAAATTGGTGGTTGATAGGAGTCTGTAATTGTCAAAAGTGGTTGAGATTGATCAGGCGAAATCTTAAGTTTCGAACGCGAAAACTAACTGTTCACATGAGAAGTAGAGTTTTCACAAAACTTTGTTGAAATTATGTTACAGAAAGATTCCTTTCGTGCAAAAAGTTGAAGATTTCTCAAAATCAGTTACAGAAGTAACGACGCGAGAAGTTTATGCAAAAAGTTTGTGCGAGTAGTTTTGTTTAAGACCATTCACGTGAGAACTTTGTCATCGCATGAGAACTTCAGTTTTGAAGTTTTTCTAAGAAAGTTTGAATCTAGTTTTCACTATGGCACACTTGAAGCATATCACTGCCACTCTTAATCTCGATAATGAGATCGGAACAAGCACGAAGCCACCTCTCCTTCTCGGCGAAGAAGACTACCTTAACTGGGCCCATCACTTTGAGAACCATGTCATTTATACTGAACCCAGGATGATTAGATCTATCAAACAGGGCCCTTGTATTCTGATATACAAAAATGAAAAAGGAGACTTAGTGCTGAAGATTGAATACCTCTGGGATAAGGAGGATATGAAGAAGATAGAGCTTGATGATAAGGCGTATGCTGCCATCACTATGTCACTTACAACTGAAATAGCTCAGAAATTCAAGGATTACAATAAGGCAAAGGATTTATGGGATGCCATGGAAGAGCAAATTATGGGGAAAAACATGATGGAGAGCCGGAAGGATGTACTTAACCAAGAATTCAACATGTTCAGTCATATTCTTAGTAAGACATTGGAGGCTCAAATGGCAGGTTCTTGAAATTGATTACCAAGATGAAATTGCAGTAATCACACTAGAGAACATCTCAGTGAATAAAAAGCTGTTAAATTCCTTGCCTTACAACTGGAATAACAACTGTACTACGATTAAAAGAACCAATGATTTATTCACCCTATCCATTAGTTATCTGAGCTCCACTATCAAATCTTATGATACGGATGACAAGTACAGTGCTGCTAACTACATTAACATAATGGGAGCTGAAGCATCGGCATTATATGCTAAGATAGCTAGTAATCCAAATTATTATGTCAGCTATTCTTAGTTGTGTCAACAACAACAATCAGGAACTCCTGCTAATCCAAGTGTCAAAGATCCATCTTATCTTATTTCCCATCTTCTTATCAAAATCCCTATGTTCAAAATCAAACTCAACCACAACCTCAAACCTACTCACAAAGTCAAGATTCTCAACCTATATAACAAGCCTTTGTTATAAACTCTCAGTTCAATAGACAAACCTTTCAAATTGCTGAAGAGCACCTGGCTTTATTTACATCGTTCATGAACAGTTATGTAGCTTTTTCTGCTGGAAGACTAAATGCACCCAACATCTTGATCAATGACTCTCAACAAGTTAATCTCGATGATGCAGAAGAAAATGATATCAAATATCAAATGACAATGGTTGTGTATTGAGCAAAGAATTTTTCTAGAACAACGGGGAAAAAGGTTTTTGTTCTGAACAACTCAAGCAAAATTGGGTTTGATGAGTCGAGTTTGAGATGTTATAATTATGACAAACCTAGCCATTTGCTAGAGAGTGTACTGAAGGCAAATCTGGTAAAGCTAAAACAGAAAGTAAATGGTAACTGTCAAGGTAGAGACAAAATGAGACAAAGCCAGTTCATCTAACAAACAAGCTCTAGTTTCTCAAACTTACGACTAGTCAGATCAAATGGAGATACTATATGTCAAGCTTTCAACTGCTTTGTTAGTAGAGATTCAAACTGTTAAAGCGCATGTTGAAGACAACCTCCTAGCTGAGTTCGTATGAGATGAATTGATAAATAGTGTGTTTGATAAAGAAGAGAAGATTGAAGTTGAGAAAGTTGAGGAAAAACAGGTTGAAGAGGTAAAAGTTGAAAAAGTGCAGGTTGATTATGAGCTTAATGATATAGCTGTTGAAACTACTCCAGCTCATTCAAACATCGATGAAGTGAAAGAGAATGAAAAAAAAAGCAAAGACTGTTGAGTTCACTCCAGTCAAGATTAAGGAAACTGAATATGCTATTGAGTTTTCTCCAACATCTTCTTGTAATGAAAGAGAAAATGCTATTGAGATCACTCCAGCAACAGAAGCAGAAGAAAAGGTTGTGTTGAAAGCCTTCATGGTAAACACCTTATCTGACGAGAAGAAAATAGATGAAGAGATTGAAAAGGTATTTTCTAATCTTTGTTTAACTACATGTTCAGAAAAGGTACAAATATATAGAGTTCACAATGAATGTTTGATCTAAGAAGTTGAAAAATATCAATATCAATCTCGTAAATATAAAACTGATGAGAAAATTTTTAAAGAAAACATAGATGGCTTAAACAAATTGAATTACTAATCAAAATTGTATCTTTATGATAAACAATGTAACATAAAATATTTGAAAACTCATAACATTAAACTATCTTTAGAAATTAATAAACTTAACAGTGAACTCCTATCTGCTAAATTGAATGTTGAAAATTTTAAGTTATCTTCAAATATGGTTGAAGGTATAATCAAGTCTCAAATAACTCAGAAAATTAATGGTAGAAAAGGTGAAGTTGGTTATTCTAACATTACACCACCTATTAATCTTGATTATACTTGTTTGTCTTCATCAATTACCACTCCTGATGAAGAGACCTATGGATTAGGTTTTCAACCAAAGTCAAACTTAACACCCCCGGTCATTGTTCACTAACTATTGACTCTGTCATAAAAATTGAAATTACATTTCATCATGACAATTCTTTTGTAGAAAGTGTGAAGTAGGACGGGTTGGTTAAAGATTGGGAAAGTGATGATGAATTAGTTTTTAAGGAAAATAAAAATTATAATGAAAAATCCATGTAATTCATCATTAGTTATTAATGAAACTTCAGATGTTTTTAATGCTACAAATGTTTGTTCAAAAATTTCTAACAAAGAGCAAAAACTGAAATAAAAAATAGAATTTAAGACCAAAGAAAGAAAACGAGTCACAAAATCTGTATCTGACTTGAAAAGTGATTTCAAGAACAAATTTATTTCAATTGATAAAGAAGATCATATTTTTAAAGAAAACAACGTAAGTTTCTTTAAAAATAAACCTCCTGTTATTGCTAACTCTGTTAAACAAGATGTTTGTAGATTAGGTATCAAGGACATTGGTCCTACTCTAGTACCTACGATTCAAAAGAATAAAACTACACTTCATGCCTCATCGACTTCATAAATGAATCTAAAAGCATAATGAAAGAAAGAAAATAAAGATTATTAAAGAATCACTAGGCCAAAATACTAAGGCCCGATTCTATGGTAACTATGGAAGTTATCATAAACAGTTTGTGCAAAATACATAAGTATTAATTACATATCGTAAAATGTGTTGTTATATGTATGGCATGCCAAATCACAAGGCTAGAAATTATCATCATCAACATTAATTGATAATCAAATAAAAATTTTACAATTCAATTTCAAATAATTGAAACATTTCTTTTTAAATGCCAAATTTAAAAGGAATTCAAATCAGTCAAACTCTTGTATCAATAAAAATAATGTTTTGAATAAAGAAAAGTCAAATGTGAAATCTGTACAAGTTGATGATAACACTTCTACCTCAATTCAGACAACTTTAAACAAAATAGTTACACATATGATTAAACCAATTCAAAAGTGAAAAGTTAAAGAAAAATCATCTGAGCCTGATGTTATTGAATAGTATGCTTTCGATGACAAAGGAGATGTGATACTACAATCTGTGTCATATTTGGATAAAAACAAAGTACTCAAGTCCGCCATGTCATGGGTTCCTAAACATGAATAAATTTGTTCATATGTGCATGAACAACCAAGACAAGTTATCTGATATATTTGGCATGTTAACAATGGTTGTTCTACGCCTATGACAGGTAATATATCTCTGTTAAACGACATACAACCTTACAATGGAGGATATGTTATCTTTGTAGGAGATAAAGGTGGTGAGATGGCAAAGAAAGGTACAGTGTCAAATGGTGTGTTAAGTTTTGAAGATATTAATTTTGTAGAGGAACTAAAACATAATTTGTTAAGTGTCTCTTAGATCTATGATAAAAAGTATTCAACACATTTCACTAATAAAGAACGCCTTATTCTAAAACCTGGATTTATAATTCCTCATGAATGGGTCTTATTGAGAAAATCGAGAGACAAAGACACATACTTACGTGACATGAATGGTTAACATTTATTTGTGATTGCATCATGTTTGTTATCTAAAGCCTCAAAAAGTAACTCAATATTATGGCATCGTCATCTTGGGATGTAAATGTTAAAAATATGAACAAGTTGGTTAGAGGAAATCATATTGTAGGCCTACCTTTGAAAAAATTTCAACTAACTGAACATTGTCTGTCATGTTCAAAAGGCAAACAACACAAACTTTCTCATAAACCAGTTGCTCATAAAACATTTACTCTGTTCTTCAACTGTTATACATGGATTTATTTGGTCCAGTTTGTGTTTTGAGTTTAGGACGTCGTGCGTATTGTTTAGTCATTACTTATGATTTCTTTTTAAATTTGCATGGGTTATCTTCTTAGAAACCATAGATGAGACACCATATTTGCTCATAAAATTCAGACACTCGTGAAAAATCAGACTAACAAAACAATCAAGTGCATTCGAATGATAATGGAACCAAATTTTGCAATCATACAATGAACGAGTTTTGTGATTCAAAATGGATAGCTAGACAATTTAGTTCTATAGGAACTCCACAATAAAATGGAGTTACTGAAAGATGAAACATAACTTTAATTAAAGCTTCCAGAATAATGTTATCAGCAACCAAATTACCGTCATTCTTTTGGGCTGAAGCGTGTGTTAATCAACAAAAAACAGAATATGACTCCTTATGAAATATTTTTCAAGTATAAACCCAAAGTTAACTAATTCAAAACTTTTGGATGTTGTTGTACTTTGTTAAACACATCTGATTCTAAATCAAAATTTGATGAAAAAGCTGATCAATGTTCTTTTATTAGATATTCAGCCAACAAAGTCATATATCATAAAAAATATAAACAAATAATTGAGTCATTTGATATTGATTGGCACGAATCTAACAAAACAGATACAGGTTCAACACCTTCATGGGCATATTATTATGCTTCATTATTTGAAATATTTAATCGATCATCTATTGTTTCTAGAACTTATCTGCCTTTCACTTCCTCAATTCAAGATATTTTTACTGGTGATATTGGATCTATCTCTTCTCTAGCAACAGGAATATCTTCAGATATACCTTCTTCTTCAAGTCTCATAGCTGCTCCATACTCTATTTTCGAATCTGATTGATCTTATTCTGATGCAGTTGTTGAACAAGCTCCACAAGTTTTTTATTAGAGTTCCTATTCTACACAAGTTGATCCAGTTAATACAATTCAAGTACCATTTGCAGATCTATCTGTTAACAATGATATTCAATAAGAAATATTGTTTATCAACTTAAAGGAGGTAACACTGCTAAGAACCAGTTAGTCACATGTCTAACTTGGATGACGTTATTTCTGAAGATGCCATTTCAAAGCTGAGAATTCATAAAGACCATCCAACTAAAGCAATCATTTGTCTGTTATCATAGGGTGTCCGCACTCGAGGCCAATCAGGCACAATAAATGCATGTTTTATCTCTCAAATTGTGCCAAAGAATGTTGAGAAAACACTAAAAACAATTGGGTAGAGGCTATGCAAGACAAGCTAATGCAATTTAAAAAGCTAAAGGTGTGGCATCTGTGTGAACTACCAAGAGGTAAGTTGCCAATTGGAACTAAATGGATATTCAAAAACAAAATGGATGAAAAAGATGTAATTGTCCACAACAAGGGTAGACTTGTTGTTCAACGGTTCTATCAACTTGAAGGGCTCGATTATGAAGAAGTATGCGCTCCTGTTGCAAGACTAGAGGCTATACATATTTTTCTAGCATATGCTTCATATAAGAACTTCACAATTTATCAAATGAATGTCAAAACTACTTTCTTGCATAGCTAAATGAAAGAAGAAACTTATGTTTGTCAACCACCTAGTTTTGAAGATCCAAATAATCCTGAATATGTTTACAAATTAGACAAAGCACTATATGGCTTACTAATACAAGATGATAAGGGAATACATTTTTCTTGAGAATCCAAGTTAAATAAGATGATAAGGGAATACTAATACATCAAGAAAAATATATTCACAGTATCCTAGATAAATACAAATTTCAAGACTCCATGACAGCTCCCACTCATATGTCTTCTCGTCCTACATTTACTCCAGATCTCACGGGAGATGATGTTGATCAGCATATGTATCGATCAATGATTGGATCTTATGTGTGACATCCGGTAATTTTCCGTTACCAAACTTTGTTTGTTTCGTTAGGTCTTGTATACACGTGTCAAGAGTACACACCAATTGTCGTTGGGCGTTGGTGATTTAATAATAATTAACAGTGGCTATTAGATAATAACTTAATTAATTATATTGATTATTAATTTGTGGTTGTGTGATTTATAGATTTTTAATGTTATTTATGAATTTGACTTTGTAACGTGTCAACATGTTATATAGGATTTGTGTGTTATGTTGCTAGCTAAAAATATATTATTATTATTATTGTTGAGTAATAATATATAGGTTTTGCAGTTAAAAGATATTTAAAAAGTGTTCAAATATTGGTTTTTGTAAATTTTAAACAAGGAGGGTTAAGTTTGTAATTACCATAAAAACTAAATATTACTAAAAACAAAACCCTAACCCTCCCTAATCCCACCCACTCGGCCGCAACATCACCCAAACCCCTTTACCTTGTGAATTCAAGCTTCTTGGCCAAGAACAAGTGCATTTGGTGTGATTCAAGTATCACAACACGTTAGCAAGTTCAATTCAACTTAACATGTCACCAACGGGTCAAACGAGTTAACTTGGTCAACTATGACTTTCCTTCTCAAAAATCATTTGACTCAATGTGTTTCTTAAGCACTTAGGTATTGTTTAGCTATTTCTTGGCTGGTACGTACAAACTTACGTGATCTAGGTACTTTTTGACGGGTTGCATTCCTACTCTTTAATTGCGTTGCTTGTGTTTTACTTGTGTGCACACCAGGTGAGTTCATGCCCCACTGTTTTTAGTTACTTTCTTTTTGGGGTAGATGGCATACTATTTTATTCTAAAAATGCTTTACATTAATATAGTTGTGTTACTATAACATAGTGTAGCATACCATGAAAGCCTTCACACTTTCAGATTGTTAATAATGTAACTAGCGGGGAAATCTTGGGTAGTACTACTGGGTCTGACAAGCCTGCTCTAGCGACTCGAAGTCAAACGGCTGCAATGTTATCCTAAACACAAACATCTTCACAACCTGGTATGTTGTGATGGGAGGCAGACAAAGAAAGCGCATGTTAGCTTCTTATCGCGAGATAACTATGCTTGTTCCTTACGAAACTAGACTAGCCATCTGTTTAGCACACTACTTATGTCTTATTCACTGTACTGTTTATGTTTAAAGTCAAACTCTTGAACTCACCAACCATTGCGTTGACTCTTTTATTATTCTATACTTAGGTCGAGGTTTGGTGCAGCCTGTAGGAGCATGCACGGGTCAAGCATATATTTAGAAACTGATAACATTTACATTTTGAATGGTTTACATTTGGTTTAAATTATGGTTTGGAGTATGTTCTGCCAAGTTATATTTTCAGTAATATGAGCTTGAAATATTTACAAAACACTTTCGCATGAATTTAGACGTTATGAACTCTGTTTGGTTTTAGAAATGTCTCATATAGTGTCGTTCTGAGTACCTAATGACTTGGATCCTGGTTTGTGTACACGCCTCATGGTATAACCCCACATATGGAAATTGAGGGTGTGACATGATGTATCTCACTTTTAGTAGACCAGACATCAAGTTTTATGTCTGTTAGTGTGCATGTTATCAAAGTAATCCGAAGGAATCACACATGAAACCTATCAAGCGGAGTTTTAAATATCTCAACGGTCAACCAACATTCAATATTTGGTATCCTAAAAATTCCAATTTCAATTTATATGCTTATATTGACAGTGATTATGCAGGATATTACTTGGATAGGAAATCAACTTCCGCTGGTTGTCAATTTCTTGGTAACATGTTAATTTCTTGGCAATGCCAAAAGCAAAAGACAGTATCCACCTCCACTACAGAGGCTGAATATCTGGCTGCATCAAGTTGTTGTTCATAGATTATTTGGATTCAGCAACAACTTCTTGATTATGGCCTTAATCTTTATGACACCAAAATTTTAAGTGACAATACTACAATGTTAAACATAGTAAAGAATCCGATTCAACATTCAAAAACAAAACACATCGATATCCGCATGCACTTTATTTGTGACTGTTTTTAACGCAAACTTATTCATTTGGAGTCAGTTTCATCATATGACAACATTTCCTATTGGTTTATTAAGTTGTTTTATCATTCTAAATTTGACTTTTTAGTCCAATCTTTGGGAATGATTAATTTTGGTTAACGGTTATCCGTACACCCTTTACAAAAAAATGTTTTTGTTTTTTAGTTAAAATTGTTATTTCTTGCAGATAATCATAATTTTAGGGCGAGAAAATTTGAAAAATGTTTAATATCTCAAAACCAAAAATGATTTTGTTCTTAGAAGGAGTAAATGAAAATTTAAAAAAATATTTTCTTTTACTTTTGAAAAAATAAATTTTCAAGGTGTTATAGGAAATGATATTACATTGTTTGTGATTATTAATTCATTGCATTTTATAAGTTTGAAACAAACTGATTTGGATTATGTTTGATATGTTAATAGGCTTGACTTTCAACACTGAAAAGTACTAAGATCTGTGATACACGGAAAGTGTCACACCCTCGCTTAGAGCGGAAACACGATGATGCGACGGACGGGATCGTCATAACACTTAGTATAATTACAGAGACATAATACATGCAAAATCCTCGTGTCATGATGTCGCCCGACACAATGGTGACTTGTGTCGTGGTTAGTCAGTTCCACGACTATCATAGTCTTATTGATTCTAAATCCAAAATACATAGAGTTCACAAATGAAAACAAATGATATATATCACTAATACAAAACTATTGAAATCCTGAGGGTCTCTGCTAAGGCATCAGCTCTAACTATCCTCTTTGATTATGTTCACCTGAAAAGATATGCTCAAAAATGTCAACACATAATGTTAGTGAGTTTCACAGGTTTAAATTAAAAACATGTAATTGATGCTGTATAGAATTTGATGTGGAATCATACTGCAAGCACAAACCACATAACATGTGTTTTAGACAACCAAACCTAATGACGTTATGCATATAAATTAGCCGAAATATATTCACCCTTGGCCTGATTGCTGGCAGCTGTGTTGGTAACTCGCAAGTTAACCAATCGTCGAAGGGTGGGGGTGTCAACCCAGTAGTACTACCAATACCTAAACGTTGGTTCCCAAACCCGAGAATTAATGGTTGTAAGAATCCATAGAATAACACCATGTATGCATGCAAAACAGTATCACATTGATTCCAAGTATAGAATATAGAATGTACAGCATTAAAAAAGGGTGAGCATACTTTTCCCCCATTGATTCAAAACATTGAAAACTTGTATAAGCATAAAAAGGGGCCACGAAACTCACCTTGAATATAATGCATGATCAAACACGATCAATACCTATTATTGATTATAACTAAGCCTTTAAAACATATTCAGCGCGAATAGATATGTTTGATTGAATTCGAGTCGGTTCGGTTTGACGTCCACGATTAGTTGTATATTTAAGTTTTATGATTATATGTGAACTAGGATTTAAATTGAATTGTGGGGTTTTGACGCGTAATTATATTACTTCTATTTTGATTTATTCGGAAGAAATATATATTTTGAATATATTTTATATATTTTGTTTGTAATCTTGTGAAATACATATTATTTAATATTGATTATGATTTCGTATAATTTATTAATTAGAGTATAAAAAATATAACCTGTAATTACATTTGTAAATAATTCATGAAATTATA
The DNA here is from genome assembly GCA_024085815.1 of Flaveria linearis. NCBI lineage: Eukaryota > Viridiplantae > Streptophyta > Magnoliopsida > Asterales > Asteraceae > Flaveria > Flaveria linearis. Next base: position 56,935,898 of record CM044011.1, read on the forward strand.
TGATGTATAATTTCTATGATTTTCATAGTTATTTCGTAATTTCACATGATTTAGGGTCCTATTTTTATAAAAATGATTATTTGTAATATTTATAAATAATATTTTATAAAGATTTTTAAGGTTTTTAAATAAAATAAATTTACAGAAAATAATTTTGTGAGATTTAAAATAAAGGAAGTTTATAAAATTTATTTTATAATTTTAGGAATTTTTGTATAATTTTTAGAAGCTTAAAAGGCTTATAAAAATAATTGCAGGTGCCCGGTTCGAACCCAGGACCTCCTGTTAGACATGGAGCGCAGGAACCAGTGAACCAAAGGCAGTGGCTGCGATAGAATCCGGTTTTAATTGTTTTTAAGCATCGTTTCAGTTTTCCCCAATTTCTCGATAAACCCTAATTTGATCTCACCAAATTGAACTCGAATTCGATATTGTTAACTGTTAAAATCATGGGGCTTTTGATCCCCATGTGTAAACGAGTAGAATGATGTGTTTAATTACCTGATTTGTTTCGAATTGATAAGAACAATGAAGAACAGGTCGCGGCTAGGTTGAAATTGATTCGATACCCAATTGATGATACTAATCAAATTAATCGCACAGGCAGCTTCTAGTGATGTTTAGGATTGAAGGCCCTATGTTAATTGCAGTGTATATGGGTCAGAGGGTGATGGTTGATTGAGTTGCAGGTTCGACGAAGGTGATGATCGATTTCAGGGTGTTTATGTGTTGGTGATTAAGATTGCTGATTGCATTCGATTTATAGGTTGATAAGGTTCGAGTTGATTGAATTATTTTTATTAAAGTGATGTGTAAGTGGGTTAATTAGCCGTTGAACGTTCGAAAATTAAAGTGAAAAAGTTTATGGCCGTTAATCGACCATTTCAACGCGTTTTGCGGTTGTATCGAGTTCGAATCTTGTTCACGAGGCGGTTCGGTGCATTTCGAGCTGTAAAAATCAAGTATTTAGGTGGTTTTGGGGTCGCCGGCGGTTGGCCGGAGTTTGGCCGGAACCGGCGCCGGAAAAACGGGGTAAACGGGCGGGTGGTTTGGGTTTTTCAAAAATTACACAAATGGTCCCTGGGGTTTAGATTATTGTTATTTTATGTTATTAAACTTTTTTTTAAGTTTCATAAATATCAAAACACCCCCTGGACTTATTATTATTATTATTATTATTATTATTATTATTATTGTTATTATTATTATTATTATTATTATTATTATTATTATTATTATTATTATTATTATTATTATTATGGTTATTTTTATTATTATCATTATTATTAATATTATTGTTATTAACACGAATGTGTATACGAGAAATTCAACTAAAATGATATATATATATATATATATATATAAATAATAAATACGTAAGGAGAGTTAACACACATGAAACACGAACACGTAGATAATTCGATTAACACGATAAATAGACTATGAATATACGTGAGGATCGTTAATACGCACACGGTGAGTTACCGAGTTTGATGCTGATTGACGGTCTATTGGTGACAGATGCTACACACCATCACATTCACCACATGATCTTCAACAAGAAGAATCTTACGTTTCCTTTCTGATTTGGGAATATCTTGAATGTTTCTAAAACCTTGTTCATTAAATCCATCTGTATCATCTGAGTTGTCATACTAATGTGAAAGTAAACCCACAATGTTCTTTGCTTGATATTGTGAGGTGTCACAGAAAGTAAATTCTTATGTTTGAAGTTGATTAACATCAAGGTTTTATAGTAACTCTGAATCTATGCTAAAACAGATTGAGAATTATAGTCTAGTCATAAGTGTGACTTGATCCAGAGAATGTGTGACATCATAGATGTTGTCTTTAGTAGAGTGGTTGTCAGCATCATGAAATTCTTGGATCACTTTCCCCATCTCTATCTTCTCCTACATTGGAATCTCTTCATTTGAGTTTTGTGCCTTATGATTGTTATTGGTTGGCCCCTCAGATGTATCGGATGAAGGATTTGTCATGGTTATGCTAACAGGATTTCTACTTGCAGGGTTCGTTACCATTGGAGCTACAGGGATTCTACCATTTTGTCTTCTTAGCTCAAATCTTGGATTAGGATCACTTGCAAATATATTGCTTGTTTTTCCTAAAACATATTCATAAGATTTTATAAAAAGTTGGTAACTAAATCAATATCAAATAGCCAATCAGGACTAGATCCTTTCACACTGGGAGTGTGTTCATTGAAGGTCAAATTGGTTGACTCCTCAACTACTCTAGTTCTGAGATTGTATACTCTATAAGCCTTAGTTTGGGAAAACTATCCAATGAAATATCCATCATCTGCTTTCTTAGCAAACTTGGCTATATGATATTTAGTATTCAAGATGGTGCATGGACATCTAGAAGACCTAAGAAAACCAATGAAAGGTCTCCTTTTGTGCCATAGTTCATAAGGAGTCTCGCTATGAGTTTTGACAACTAAAACTTTGTTCTACACATAGCAGGTAGCGTTGACCGCCTTTGCCCAGAAGGTGATGGGCATTAGAGTTAGAGAGCATGGCTTGCAACCTTAATAAGTGTCCTATTTCTCCTTTTAGCAACCCAGTTTTTTGAGGATTTCTAGGAGCACTATATTGTCTTGAAATACCCTTTTCATCACAAAATGTATCAAGGATTTAGTTCTTGAATTTAGCTCCTTGATCATATCTTATGATCTTAACCTTGTGATCACATTGATTTTTAAATTTTAGAATGAAGTATCTTTATATTTTAGGGTGTCATCCTTACTTATAAGAAAGAAGACCCAAGTATCTTGTGAAGTGCTCTGTGATCACACGGCAATATGAAGTTCTTCCTAAACTCCTTACACTTATAGGGCTAAAGATATCCATATGTAATAAATGTAGGGGAGTAGTTATTGAGTTCATTTCATTTGGCTTGTGAGACACTTTGTGTTGCTTTCCTTTCAGACATGCAACACAATGGTGCTCACTTGTAAACTATTCTTTGGCATTCTAGTTACCAAATCATCTTTAATTAGTTTATTAATATTTTTAAAGTTTACATGGCACATGCTTTTATACCAAGAAAAGACTTATCAATATTGGATTTAGATAGAAAGCAAGAAACTTCTCCCGACAGGGAGGTTTCCTACTAATCCATCTTCTACATATTCCCTTTTCTTGGGACTCTGAGTAGGATATGCTCTTTAGTAATTATCACATCAGGCTCGAGAACAATGCACTAATGCTTAGCAAAGAGCATGTAGTGTCTCTCATCATAAAATTGAGATACACTCAAAAGATTGTATTCAAGTTCTTTGAAAAAAGTTTATCTTTTCAATGCTGAGCATACCATTTGCGACATTGCCCTTACCAATGATGTAACCACCTCATTCACCTCCAAAAGCAATAGGCTCCCTATTAATTTTTTCAAATACTTGAAGCAAAAAGACATTATCATTCATGTCCCTAGAACAACAACTATCAATGATCCACACAAATCTTTTGGTCTTCAGTTCTTCCTGGTCTTCAGTTCTTCCTGCACATGAAAAGAGATGATTAGTTACATTTGGAAACCCAAATCTTGCTAATCTTGGGCTTATCAAAATTAACTAAAATAGTTCAACAGTTATTGATCCTACATGTAAGCTTTGAGGATCCTTGGATGTTGTTGAGAAAGAAACATCAGTCACATGGCCTTCTTTCATTTTCCACACCATCTTTGGAAGATTAGACTTGGCTTCAAAACTTCAAAAGTTTTTATAACTTTAGATGTTTTAGACATTGAACCTTCAGAAGCTTTTGCATCCACTACAGCAAACTTCAGTACTTCAGAAGCATTCATTTCTTCTAAGACCAAACTTTCTTCCAACGGTAGTTTTTCAACTATCTTTTTTTTTCACCTTTGAGCTTTCAAGGAAAGTGGTTTTCCTTCATAATCTATTTTCTTATTATTTTCAGAAGTCTTCTTCTTGTTCATGTGGATGGTACTCTTAGAAATGTAAATGCAATCCTAGTATAATATGTTATACCACCACACATGATGCATTCCACAGGCTTACTTCAGAGAGTCTTAATCTAAGGAGAAGGTTGATCTTGATCTCTTCTATCTCCTTTTTTATCTTCTTAGATGATGTAGCAAGCTTCTGAGGGTGAATGTAACATCATGTATTATAGGGTTATTTATAAGTTAGCATCGTTAAATTTTTGTAAGGGCCATTGTTGTCATTTATGAAACTGATGAGTTATCTATGTTTATTCTTAGTTGTCATTAAATTTTAAATTATGCAAGTTACTAATTAAAATATTAAGGTGTATAATAATAATAATAATAATATAAATAATAATAATAATAATAATAATAATAATAATATAATAATAACTAAAATAATAGTAATAATACTAATAATAATATTAATTTATAAAATTACTAATCTTTGAAATGTTTAAAAACTTAAAGTAATTAAGTTAGGGGGTTAGTTTGCCATTTTAAAACTTTAAATGAAAGTATTAGCATGAAATAACAAAGATAGAAAGTTGAGGGACCAATGGTGTAAATTTCTAAAACCCAAACTCCCTTTCCCTCTCACCCCGTGTTTCCGGCCATAGTCCGGCCAACCGCCGGCCGCGGCTCCGGCGAAGCCAAAAACCGGGCTTTAAGCCGCGGTTTTGACACCAAAACACATGGAAACAATCGTGAGCCTATTTCGAACCTGTACACGATCTTTAATTGCGTTTTAATCGAGGTTTTGATGGTTGATACGTGTAACCGAATGAGTCTTGAATCCCCAAAGCCGTTACGCATCTACAACTCAATAATAAACAAATTAACATACAGAAACGTTCAAGTAATCATCTCGAAGTTATTGACAACATCAATTGCACTGAAACAACTATTAACTCGGTTAATACGACCTGAAACCCTCGACATCAATTGTGTAGCCGTTGGTTAACTAAGCTAACGAATTCAACCTATAAATTAGAGGGCTTATACTCTAATTGTGTTTTCTAAAGTCTCTGGCCTCTCAATTTCATCAAAAACACACACACACATCAAAATCAAATCAAGAACAACCGCGTCTTTGGTCGAATTCATACCCATCGAATCTCAAACAATTCCAGGTAAATACATTATGGGGTTAATACTTGATTTCATTTATGGAACGAGTTCAATTTGTATAAATCTGATTCTAGGGTTCTTGAGTTTGGTGAGTTCATTGGGGTTATGTTTTAAGCTTTTAAAACCAAGCTAAACCAAGGCGCGGCCCTGGTTCACTGGTTAAGGCATTGCTCTCCTAAAATGAGGTCCCGGGTTCGAACCTAGGCACCCTCATGTTTTATTTTTAAAGGTTTTTAAGTATAAAATAAATCTCAGAAAATTTTAATATATATAAAATTAATTCTGTAAATTCCAATATTTTCAAAAGCCTCCAAACATTTTCTGTAATTTTTCTAAGTTTAAATAAAAATGTTTTTATTTATAGAATATTTTAGCAATGCTTGTTTGCATAATTTTTAATAAAATGGATTGAAAATAATAATTAGTAAATTATTATTGTTTCAAATATCCCTTTTCAATTAAATTCATTTATATAGTAACAATTTTTAGTTATAAAAGTTATTAAAACTTTCTATATAATTTTTTTTTAATTATTATAATTGTTCTTTCATAACTTTGAATAATATATAAGTATATATTTAAGAGAATATAAGTTTAATCCATTTGTTTAAACATAATTATTAGACAAGCCCAAATCCAACATGTAACCCTAGTTCTCGTTGATTCGTTAAGCTCATTACAATAAAACTTAAATCATGTAAATATATATATTTTAGGTGCGTTGTGAAGGGTTACGTTGAAACGACGCTTGTTATTATTCTTATTAATCATCCAATATATACTTATTTGACCACGTGAGTATTTTTATACCCCTTTCCTATTTTCACACCTTGGGGTGAAACATGTTACATTATAACCATTGCACTTGTAAAACGTTTGATTCTTGTAAACTTATGGCATTTCACCTGTATGTTGTGGTTAGTTGACCTTTCTAGCTACCATGTAATGTCGAATATATGTACAATCATTAACTATTGCTAGTCTGGCGACGTCATAGATCTATAGGCCTGACAAGCCTGCTGGGTGATCCAAGTACACTTAGCTAGTCGTATATACTTGTAAACGTTTGAGACTTGTAAAACGTTGTCAAGGTTTGATTGTGCATTCTGTCTTACATCCCTAGTTACTTTGTTCTGTAACTACAACATGAATTGCCATCTTTTATATACTTATGTATTGAAAACTATAGAAATCTCACCACATTATTGTTGACCTTTATTTTTAACATGTTTCAGGAAATGCTCAAGTTTGATTGACATCTTGAAGTACTTTCACATCTAGGAATGGACCTAGTTAAATAAACGAAATAAATTGGATTGTTACATCTTATGTTATGTTATTTACTTTCTTGAGACTTATGTTTGTAATGGTACAATTGGCACTTATGATTAATATATATTTGGGTTATAATAGCGTTATGTGGCTGTGAACGATCTTAACCCTCACACCTCGATGTTTCCGCCGTCAAGGTTGGGGGTGGACAGTGAAGCTTGTCTTTAGAGTTGGATGGTCTAGCTTATGCAGTAGTGGTGCATAATTATTCAATCTTTTTCTCTTGACTAAGATGGTTTGAACTTGAACTAGTACTTCTGGTACTAGAGTCCTTAGTTAAATATTCAGACTTACTCACCTCTATCCATCAGAGATAAAGATTGTTTTTGCCTAGGGTTAAAGGTGGTCTTGATCTCTAGACTTTCTTTGATTTTCTTTTAGTAGCCCTTATCAAATTCTTTCTAGTAAACTGGCCATCCCTGGTTTCTTCTTTTCTCTAGGAATATAGTGACCCTTCTTAGAATGAATCTCTTCACTCACTAATGGTTCATTCTTCACTATATCTTTTTATCTTCATCTTCCTCTTGGATATGATCAATAAGAGGCAGCTCACCTTCACAAGTTTCATATCTTAAAGATCTAATTAATAGTAATGTGTATGGAGGAGCTATTTCACTGATCACAGTCTCTACTTGTTCTGATAACAAACCTTTGCATACAATGATGAAGATATGATATTCTTAAAGCTTCCTTTTCAAGAACATATTTTCTATCTTGTCTTTACTGATCACAAGCTTATCCTGGATTCAATTAACTTGGTAATAAGGTTTTTGATCGAGTCCTGTAATTTATATGCTAATGTTGTAGAGTAGAAATTGTTTCTCCATGTCTTCTATTTTAAACTTATAGTCATTTTATACTCTTTAAAATCAGCTTTTAAAATGTTCAACAACTCATGATCAGATCTTACTTCCAAGTTATAGGTCCTTCACATTTTTACTTATCAATGCATTAAGGAGTACAAAGATGTTTCAATGCCTTGGTTTCATCATGGTCAGCCATCAAGGCTTGGTTTGTAGAGACGTCTTCTACATGAAAGCTACAATCAATGCTTCCTTCCTCAAACAACAACTACACCTTGCTATTTTGGTTGGATGGGCTTCCAGTTTGTGGACCTGCATCAGTGTAGTTTGGCCTAGACTATTTTTGGCCACTATTTTTCTTGGTTGCTTACACTCCCTAGCATAATGGCCATATTGGTTACAGTTGTAACACTTAACTTTTTTTGTCTAGTCCAAACATTCCACTGGTCACATTGCTTGTAAACTTTCTACTAGTCTCTTGTAGAACTTTTTGGCTCTATGAGTGATAATAGTCAACTGTTGGACTATCTCCATATACTCCAGATTATCTAAATAGAGTACTCCAGGTTGTAAAGGTGAAGAGAAAGTTGCCACAGTTTTCATTTAAAGACACAAAAGGCCTGAGAAGAGCTTGGCTCTTAAATAGGCTTCTTTAAGTGTAGCTCTTCTTGGTGTCTCCAGGAGGTGATTAAAGGTCCCTTAGATGATTTGTCAACAGAGCAGATGAGATGAATTGTGGTTCTATGCTATCCCTTTCAACCACATGAATGGCTGAACCATGTTGATTGTTAGATGAGCTGCTAGATGGATTTTGCATGTTCATCTCCATTTGATAACCGCTCAGGATACCATACAGCTCAGCTCAGTGAAGGTAAAGAGGTTTTCAGTTCTCTTAATTGCCACACAATAGTGTATCCATTGTTTGGGAAGAGAGAACATGAACTTACTCATATTGTCCTATTCTTATGTTTGACTCCAACGTCCATCAGAGTATCTACAATCTCAACATATCTTGAGTATTGTTGAGTCATAGTTCGCTGTCTTGAAGATGAAGTTTTTAACCTGTTCCTTCATGATATCTTATTTTTTTCCTTCCCTTCCGCAGACCTTCATACATCAGCTTTAGTAAAACCCAGAGTTCTTTTGCAGTCTTGCACTTCTTGAAGCCTCTGTAGATGTAGTTTGGAATAGCAGTTTGAAAAGCACCATGGCCTTCTGATCAATATAAATCTTCTTCCAGTCTTCCTCACAATAGTCAGCCATTTTCTTTGGAATCATTCCACCTCCATTAGTTGTTGAAGTAGTGCTTGGGAGGTGAGGTCCTGAGACTAGAAATCTCCATGTCCTGCTGTCTTAAGACTTGATGAAAGATTCCATCCTCATACATCAAGTATCAAAGTTATCAGGAATGATCAGTGTAAACTTATTCATGGTGTCGGTTTCCATATTAGCCTTGGCAAAAGTTGCCATTTGAGCAAGTAAGTTTTTTGAAACTAAAGAGTGATTTAGGATGGTTAGATATTACAATCAAGAGCCTAAAAAGCTCTGATAATAATTGGAGGGCCGTTATGGTATGCAATAGTTTCACAGTTGGAGAATATAACACTTACTAGATCAAATAGTGAATCAGGCAAAGAAAGAAGTAAAGAACTTAAGAACATAAGTATTGGTTTTAAAGGATGATGTATATTGCTCTCAAGTAAATTTATAATTGTTACAATGCTTAGTCCTAACACTGGTTACATGCGATAATATATATTCAACCTATAGTTGACCATACTTTGAAGTCTAGCTGGACACTAATCTGGACAACAAGATCAATGTAAAGTTAAAAGGCAGATTGCCATTTGACAAGGACTATGACATGCAATAGCTCATATCCTATTCTATTACAAAAAGAATACAAGTACAAGGTTGGAAAGCTACGGACATAGACACCATAATGTACATTTGATAGAAGTATGGAGATAATCATCAACTTGTTGAGTGGTGAGTGTTCAGAGTTGGTAGGTGAAAGTTGTTCAGCTTTACATAAAAGTGTGTCAGGGACAAATAAGTATTCAGAAGAAATCATACTTCAAGATTCGGAAGACTTTGTCTTCAAGTTTAAAAAAGTATTAACTTTTGGCTTTGGAAGATCTCTGTTTTTGGCTTTGCAAGATTTGACACATAGTAATTCTTGGGCATAGTTAAATTTTCTGAAATAACTTCCTTGTATTTCAGTTGCATGTTGAGAGATCTTTGGTTAGCATCAGCCTTAAAATAACTATTACTAAACTTGTTTGTTTGATTAATGCATGTATTATCTTTCTATATACTTGTTTAGTCCAACAACTATTCCAAGAATCTTTCTCCACAAAAGCTCAATTCTTGAAGATGCAAAGGGTTCGCTTGCCAAAAATAACAAGATTCGGATGTGAATATAATCCCTAAATCTCTATTGGGTGTCAAAAGAGAACGTGTCTTAGAAGAAAATTCATGTCTTGAGCCTCTAATTTCTAGTCTTCCTGATGATATTGCTTTGAACCATCTTCTCCGGTACCAGTGGTGCTTCACTCTGGTTGTTAGAGTGTTTGCCGGCGGTGGCAGAAGCTGTTCGGAGATAGAGATCGGTTCTTTAAATTGAGGGAAATTAATGGGCTTTAAAGATCCATGGTTGTTCGTGTTTTGTTACAGTAAATGTATAGGCAAGATTCAATGGTATGTTCATGATCTTGTTATACAGAAACAACAAACATGTAGAAATCAAAACTAATGAAAAGCATACCCGTAAAAGAATGATCAAAACCTGCAAAAACCATGGAAGAAAGGAGATCAATAGTGTAACCTAAAAAGATGAAAGCACAAAAGAACTAAAGGCAAGCAACTAACACACATCAAAAAAGAAACACGTTTAACAGAACAAAGACAAAAACCTGACCCCAAAAATCACTATTAACAGGAGTCGAACCCAACCCAAATTAAAACACAAAAACCACACCAACCAACCAACAAATTGAAACAAAATAGAAAAAATATATGTTAACATAACATGTAAAACACAGAAATTATCACGACCCAGGTAGGTCAAACACTATTCATTCACCTTGTTTTTAAACATATTGGTGAATGTAGCTACATTCCATCTACTTTTATTATTTACTATATAATAAAACTAACAATAAATTATCTAAAGTTTAAAAAACTTAATTAACTAATTCTTATAAAACATAACTTTACTACTATCTACGTAAATATTTCTTCAACGACATATTTAGTACGTTCGAGAGAAGATAAATGTTTTTGTTTATGTCTTTATGATAATTTTAGAAGTTAAAAATATATACTTCTTTCCAAACTAGCAAGAGAAATAATAAATAGCATCTGGTGATATTCATAATAAACTTAAGTTATAAAATAGTTATGTAAAATTACCTTTACCTATATGTTAAAAACAGAACGAAATGAATAGTAGATGGTCATTTTGGACATTTCAGACATTACATGCGTCTTCTCCACATGAATCATGATGATGAGCTTAGCGACATTACACGTGTCTTCTCCGCAAGAAAGAGAAAGAAGCCATCACCGTCTCTCTTCTTACGGCTTTAGGAGTTGTGGCTTTCGGGGACCGATAGAGTGGAGATTGTAGTGAAGTCGGTGGTAGGCTAGCTTTGATGCCACGCCGAGTTTACGAGAGGGAGTCGTCTTGAACCTGTGATGGATATGCAGGTTAGAGGGAGTCGTCATCTCCGGCCTTAGTTACAGACCATTACACACATGAAATACCATCCTCCTATTCCTTGCTCTAATCCTTGGTTCAGTTCCACCAGTCCCACCGCACATAACCACCATTCTATTGTCTTCATCTGAGGTAGGGAAAATGAAGAGCTACAATCCAAACATTGATTACTGAAGGTACAATTATCGATTTCTCATTGTGTCTACCTTGCGGTTTTGTAAGTATTTGTGAGTAATTTTAAGGGAGATGTGATTCGGTTGACAAAGTATCTATTTGATAAAGGTTAGTGTTTGATTTCTTTTCGAATTATTTATGCGACTTCTGGATGTCGTTTGATTTAAATTATATATTTGATAAAATTTATTGTTCATTTTTATTTGAATTATTTATGCGATTCTGGATGTCGTTTATTTAGATCGAATTTTTAGATGTGACTTCCTGTAATACAGAAAGCAAAAGTAACCGTGTGAATTTTACGCAAGAAATCTAAACCACGCTTCTTGTTTTGGCGGTTATAAGTTGTGTAGTCTAATTTATGTTCACTTTGAATCTGAATTTCATAGGAGTTGTTATTTAAAGCTTACTGAATGCCTAAGCTTTGGATTTCATTTAGATTCTTATATCTTATCGTCATCTTAGTAGTATACAATGAGAAAAAAATTAATTATTGAGTTAAGATATTGATCATCGAGGTGCAAATGATAGGTGTGCTATTGAAGAAGAAGCTGGCAAGCTACCATCTGTGTGTATTCGGTAAGTGAGCAAAGTTCATAGTAGGATGGTGGATACCTTTGTTGTTGTCATGGTACAGACTTGCTGAGTATGTATAAACTATCCTTAATCGACATCAGCATATTAGTTCTTTATAAGTTCTTGAGTTTCCTTTTAGATTTATGTTAACGCAACGGTTCTATGACTTTGAATTCTTGATGTTCTTTTGTAAGCACTTTGGGTGTAGGTTTCTCTATCGGACTACATGAATTGCTATGAAGACATCAATCAGCTAAGTGTGATCATAAGAAAGATTACCAAAATATTTAAACTCAGGAGAACTATGAATAACAGAAAAGACTTGTAAAGGTGAGTTTTCTTTTCTATTAGTTTATATATGTTGGCTTCATATTAGTGTGTGGGATTAGAGCTTAATTTCTTGAAAAATTAATGTGAAGATCCATTTTTAAATTGAACATTAATGAGTCTGCAAAGCTGATATGTTATGTATTATGAAGATAAACTTATTTCCACTATACAAAATCCTTTTATAGTGGGGTACAAATGGTTGAAAAGGTTTGTTCTTAATTAGTCTTCTGCTCCATTGGTTTTTTGGGTGTTTTTGGTTTTTGAGTTTCTATGTAGGCATTGTTATAGCATATATGAAAGGAGGAGACATGTGAGTTATTTTTTAGCAGTTTCACCTTTTATATCTCTATTTGCCTCAGGCTGCTATGTACTAATCATTGTTTTACAGGGTGAAAGCAATCAAAAGAGCTAAAGGTGTCCATTTTCCATGAGAGGTTTTAGTCCTTCTATGTAGCATCTAGTAATAGGGTCTATTTTAGTTTCACATCACTATATTTTATCTTCTTTTTTTCAAAAACCGTCTTTGTTGTATCCTGAGAAACCTTCTATAAACATTTCATGTGGGATCTTTCTTAGAGACGACAAAACATACTTCAAAAGATTTTATCTTAGTAATTATTTTTAGCAAACTAACCCTTCAATCATACGTCACTACTATGTTAAATTTCAGAGCCCTTAGAAGGTCAACACAAATTCAGCCCATAGAGAGCATGGTCATGATTGCAGGGATACTTAACAAAAGCACCAAACACAACATGGTATCAATGTTAACCCCTTTCCAATCATAAACATAATCTAAATATAGATCAACTTTCTGACTTTCCTAAAAGCGAACTTGCTACACATGTCTAGCAGGACCGTGAATGCACGTGCCTATCTTACGAGCTATGTTCTGAGTGTACAAAGAAAGTATGCTTGCAGAGAATAACTGTGCGCGTGAAGACCAAGGAACAATACCTTAACCCAAATATATGTAAGCAACATGTCACCTTACAATACTAAACATACTAAACTCTAAAAAAATTTATTAATCTAACAAAATATAAAATGGACATGTGTTTTTCATAGATGTTTTTCATTGAAGCAATGGCCTTTTACAATGTTAAACTTTTGGATTTTCATGCTTTATTCGATTCTATGGATGTATGAACTAAATTTGATGGTTTAAATCTTGTCTGATTATGTACCAAAAAAACCGCGCAATGCGCAGGGAGGTTTAAACCTAGTTATAGTTATATAATAAAGGGAAAGTAATTAAAAGCATGGTTGTAAAACAAGGTCTACAAGTCCTACAAGGCCGAGTACTCTCCGAGTAATCGTTCCAAGGTAGATTGCCGAGGTGACTTTTTTCAACTCCATCTAATTACTTAGAATCGATCAAACGTGGTCAACCTTGACCAGAATCAGATATAGTAGGTCAACTAGGGTGATTTGAACTTTAACAAAGGTAAAACATAATGTATATGCCTATTATATCAAAGAATGAATATCATTTTCACATATTTTGTTATAAATTTACGTTATTTGACATAATTTAATTTGCCAAAACTAAATTCTTTATAATTTAACATGTCTGAGTACTCCCCAAGTACGCCTAGACCAAGTACTCTCAACTCCTCGCTTGACCAACTAGGGAGCGTCTATCGAATTTTAAACCATGATTAAAATAGACTACATATTACGTGGCTAAATAAAGTGCAATAAAATATTAATCCCTTGAAAATTATAACACAATCAGAAGTGGTGGCTTTTAACTTCTTCTAGTCGATGTTCTCACATACATGTGATTGAGTTTGTGTTAAAGAAAGCGCGTTAAGGTTTATTAGGTATGTGATAATGAAATGGACAAAGTAATTGACGAAGTAATGGAATGAATGAGTGAATATAATTGATGAAAAAGTAAAATTAATTATCACATTCCATTGTTTTTTTTTGTTAAACTTTAAGAATAAATAAATCATTAATTTGTTGTTTGTTAGGTATAAAAAAGTAAAGCAACTAAATGTAAAAATAGTTATGATGGTGATGAAGGGAGATGGTGGCCCGGGGGCGTTTCCGGTGGTTGTGGTGCCCGGCAGTGGTGGTGGCAGGCGATGGTTTCCGGCGGCGGCGGTGGCCTTTGGTGTTTCTGGTGGTGGTTACGGTGGCGGTTTCCTATGACGGTGGTGGCCTTTCATGGTTTCCAGTGACGGCGGAGGCCTGCCGTGGTTCCGGCGAAGGCGGTGGCTTGCGGTGGTTCCCGACGGCGACAGTTTGCTGGCAGTGGTTGCTGACGGTACTGGCCTTTGGTGGTTTCCGGTGGCGGTGTGTGACCGTCGACAGGCGGCGCCGTGGATGTCTGGCGGTGGGCGTCATCGCGGGTAGCCGGTGGTAGGTGCAGCCGCTGGTGGTCGATGGTGGTGGTCGTACCTGGTGGTTGTTGTCGATGACGAACGATCTTGGTGGTCAGTGGTGGTTGGTGTGGTGGGTCAATGGGTGTTGTTGGTAACTAATGATGAAGAAGGGATGGAATGAAATATAAAAAAGAAAGGGGGTGGATGAAATGAATTTAAGTGAATGAAATAAACTATGTAATAATTCATTTCATTAATTTCACCAACCAAACATGTCTTTATTTATTCACACTCAATGGTTCATTCAACTACGCCCAAATGCTATTAGTTGGCTTTACAAATGAATGCTTCATAAAGGAACCTTATATCAAAGAAAGTAAGTATGACAAAATTAGCAAATTCAGTTATATCCGAAAAAAATATTTATTATACAAATAAAAACGTATTAAAAATAAATTACGGCTCAAGCTAATGGGTGACGATGATGTCAACCTCGCTGTTGGCAAATAGTTGTAACAACGCCTCATCTAAATAGTCACCTTTGAGCATAGTATACATCCTAGAAGTCATAAAAACATCATAAGGTCAGAATATAATTATTACCAATGTGGTTTGTAATCGAGTATCTAACAATATAATCTGTGAAGGTCTTTTTTTATTATATTCAAGCCTTCTTAGTTTTTTTAGCTTGTATGTCTTGATCCGGTTTATAGTGGTTCCCACCAATAGTGGCAGAATGTTTAACTGAACTTGATATTGAGGATATTGAATTATAAGTTAGTAACCTTCCTTGTTATACTTTGCTTCTTCAATGTTATAGGCTATCATAAGGTAGTAAACATTCTTCACATTGAAACATACCCAGTCTTCTAATCATTTTGTCCATTTAGACTCTCCTGTAGTTCTTCGTTTAATTCCTTCGAACATAAGAATTCAAAACTCATTGGAGATTTCAAAATTTGTTTGGGTATGGTTCTTAGCAGATTAATCATGACCCAAAGCTTTCTTACTTATTTGTTGACCCATTATTTTTTTTCTTGAGGTGCTTACCATGTCATTGGACTACTTTGAACCCTTTAGTAGATCATCACCAAATCAGAAAGTGAAGTTTACCTATTCCAACCCGGTTTCAATCTTGAAATGTTGTGAAACATGACCCGATGATATAAAATTTTTTCTTAAGCTTCACATCCCTATCTGTGTATAACTTCTTTCAGATAGCTTAAACAATCAAAAGGCTGTGGTTCTAGGTTCGCATATGAGATTGGCAACTTCTTTGTATTATCACTTAACTTTTCATGTTAATTAGAGGTATATATTTGGTGTGTAGCATGCACACCCAAAGACTCAAAGGTGTTCAATTTAATATAAGATTTTTCTCCATTCAAAGGTTGAACTTCAATTATTATGCTTCTTTGTTTATAGCTTTCTTTGAGTCAGCTCGAACAATCAAAGGTGTACACTTCATCCTAAAATGTGGGTGAATGATTCTTGTGTTATTCAATTTTATTTCTTCTTTCCATGATACCGTTTTGTGGACAGTAAGGTCCGGTAAAAAGTCATTTAACACTGTTTAGTCACAAAACTTGGTGCATAATTAATTTAGAAATTTGCCACCACGATCGCTTCCAAGTGCCTTTACTTTCAAGGTGTTTTAAACTCAAAATCTTGTTTAAATATATTGATCATTGTAATTGTGAAGTCAACTATAGTCAGCCTAAGGTACTTGTTTGTTTAATTAGCTATTACTTTGATTATTTTTAAAAGACCAGGACTACTTGTGTCTTTTGTAATAAGTCAAAGGGGTCTAATGTTTAGTCAAGTGGTGAGTTTGTTAATGATCGTTAACAAAAGATTTGGAGATAAAAGCCATAGTTAGTCAGTTAGAGTTAAGTGGACTTGCTTCTGTTTCCTCTGTAATCTTGAGTTCATATACAAAATTTTCATTGATGTTCATAGCTTGATCTTTGTATGTTCAATTCTTTGTTGTTATAATTTGTAACAAGTGGTATCAGAGCCTGGTTAGGCTCGATTCGAAGGGTTGGTCCTCGTTCTAAAGGAAGATCAAGTGAAGACGATGGTGTCCACCAAATTTGAGATAACAAAATTTGATGGGAGTAACGATTCCAGTCGCTAGAGGGTCAAGATAAGGGCCCTGGTAATGCATCAAGGGTTGGTGAAAGCATTAGGCGGCGGAGAGGCTAAGCTCCTTGAAGGGATGAGTGACAAAGAACGAAAGGAGATGACTAATCAGTGGAAGGATATAGGAGTGAAGGCGCACAGTGCAATCATCTTGAGTTTGGATGATCGTGTACTTGCTCGAATAACCAAGGAAACCTCAGCTTGGGGATATGGACAAAGTTGGAGTCATTATACATGACAAAGAGCTTAGCAAATCGACTATATTGAAGAAGCGGCTATATACATTCCATATGAGTTCTGGTAAGTCCACTGAAGATCATATTGATGAATTCAATAAACTTTTATTGGATTTAGAGAACATAGAGATTGAGTTGGATGGGAGGATCAAGTAATAATATTCTTGATCTCATTACCATAACATTATGAACACTTTATGGATACACTACTTTATGGAAGGGATTCACTGTCAATGGAGGGAGTCCTGGCTGCCTTGAACTCTAGAAAGCTCAAGAAAAGGATTGATCGGAAAGAAGAAGGTGGAGAAGTTCTATTAGTTAGAGCTTAGCAAATCGATTTAGGAGAAGGTGGAAAAACAGATCATCATGACCCAAAGAATTATAAGTCAAGAAATCACTCCAGATCTAAGTCAAGATTCAGGAGGTGGTGTTATGTGTGTCATTTTTAAAAGCACTTAAAGAAAGATTACCCTAAATGAAAAAGAATCAGTCAGAAGTAAGTGGGTCAAAGAAAACTATTAATTGCACTCAATCTGATGAAAACTCAGATTGATACGATAGTGCTGATATGCTGATGGTAATCAAGTCCGATGGGAATGATGTCTGGGCTTTAGACTCTGGATGTTCCTTTCATATGAACAATGATAAAGGAGTGTTCTCTAATCTAATGATGGGAATGACTGGAACAGTTAAACTTGGGGATGATACTGATTGTGAAATACTTGGCATTGGATCAGTGAAGTTTAAGCTAGATAATGGCACTGATCTCAATATGTAAAATGTAAGGTATGTCTCTGAATTAAAACGTAGTCTAATGTCCATGGGCACCATTGAAAGGTCTCGTTGTCAGGTGAACCAAAGAATGGAAGGATAAGGTAAAAAGGATCATTATTTATGTTCACAAGCACTAGAAGGGAAACGGGTGATATGTCTCTAGTCTCCATAATCAATGAGTCTGCAACTTTATGGCATAGGAGACTAGGCCATATTAGCCGATAGGGGTTAATGGAGATTAAGAATCAAGATGTATTGGCTGGAGTTACCACATGTGACATTGGATTTTATGAACATTGTATTGTTGGGAAAGCTCATAGAGTGAAATTTGGTAGAAGTACTCATAAGACAGCAGGCTTGCTAGACTGGGTGGTGCTTATTACTTCTTGTCCATCATTGATGATTTTCAAAAAGGGTATGGATGTATGTCTTGAAAATAAAATCAGATGCATTTGACAAGTTTAAATCATGGAAAATTCTAGCAGAAAAGCATGTTGATAATAAGGTGAAAAAGTTGAGGAAAGATAATGGACTGGAGTTCTGTAGTGGTGAATTCAACAAATACTATACTGATCAAGTTATTTCTAAACACCTTACCGTGCATCCTACCGCACAACAAAATGGCTTGGTAAAGAGGATGCATAGAACTCTCTTGTACAAAGTGAGATGCATGCTTGCTTGTTCTGGGCTGCCAAAGTCATTTTGGGTTGACACGGTTACTAACTCAGCCTATTTGATCAATAAATTACCTAGTGCAGCTCTGACTCTAATGGAAGTTTGATCTAGTGAAAGGCTGAATTATAATAAGTTAAGGGTGTTTGGGTCATTGGGGTATGCACATGTAAAGAAATGGAAGTTAGAGCCAAGAGCCTAAAAATGTGTGTTTCTAGGATACCCAGAGGGAGTAAAAGGGTATATGCTATGGAACCTTGATACCTCGAATTTCATGATTAGCAAGGATGTGACCTTCAATCAGAAGGTCATGTATAAAGACCTTGTGGGTACAACTAGACAGGATCATATATCTCACAAAGACCATAAGGAGGTTCTGGTAGAAGTGGAGGTGTAGGACCTTTGTGATGAGATGGGTGGAAAAGAAGCCAAGGATGATGAACTTGAGTATAGCCTTTCTAGATACCAACCCAGAAGAAAGGTACAACAACCCCTAAGATTCAGAGATGGCGATGACATCTCTGTAGTTGCCTTTATGGTAGCTGATCAGGTTGTAGTGCTAGAACCCCTCACATATGAAGAGGCAGTTACTTTAAGTGATAAAGAGAGTTGAATAAGTGCTATGGAAGATGAAATATAGTCCTTATATAAGAACCAAACTTGGGATCTAGTTGATAAATAACATGGGCAAAAGTTAGTTGTTTGTAAGTGGTTGTACAAGTTAAAGGAAGATGTTACCCCTGATGATCTTCCTAGGTATAAAACAAGAGTAGTAGCCAAGGGGTTCACTCGAAAGCCTAGGTGGACTACTCAAAAATCTTTTCTCCAGTGGTAAACCATGCCTTAATTAGAATGTTTATGTCTATAGTGGCTAGTCAAGATTTAAAACTTGAGCAGATGGATGTAAAAACAACATTTCTTGCTGGATATTTAGATGAGAAGATCTTTATGTCATACCTAAAGGGTTTGAAGTGAAAGGGAGGAAGATAAGGTGTTTTTACTAAAAAGATCCCTCTATGGTTTAAAGCAATCACCAAGGCAATGTTATAAAAGGTTTAATGAGTATGTTACTACTTGTGGATTGTTGGAAGTGACTATGACAGTTGTGTGTATACAAAGTTATATGGGAATAGACGATGTGTGTATCTTCTCTTGTATGTAGATGACATGTTGATAGCATGCAAAGATAAGAAAGAAATTGAAGTTGCTAAGCAGATCTTCATGAATGAATTTAAGATGAAACAGCTTGGTGATGCTAAGAAGATAATTGGAATAGAGATTTCAAGGAGCATAGGTAATAGATAGTTAGTTATCACTCAGAAATCTATCTTGTGAAGGTGTTAAGGAACTTTGAAATGCACATGAGCAAATCAATAAGTACTTATTTTTCTCTACATTTTAAGTTGTCTAACATGGATAGTCCAAGTACTGATCAAGAGGCTAGTTAAATGTCTAAAGTTTCATATGCTAATGCGTTGGGTATCCTCATGCACCTAATGGTGTGTAGTAGACCGGATATTGGTTATAGTGTAAGTCTTATGAGTATATACCTAGATAATCCTAGTAAGCGACACTAGAGTGCTGTCAAATGGATACTGAGATATCTAAATAGAACCAGGAACTATGGCTTGGTGTATGGTGGTCATGAAAATAAGGGGTTGCAAGTAATGGGATTTGTTGGCTCTTATTATGTAAAGGATTTAGACAGATTAATGTCGATCACTAGGTATTCTTTCAAATTTATAGGAAATCTAGTTAGTTGGAAAGCCAAGTTGCAGCCGGTAGTAGCTTTGTCTACTATTGAATCTGAGTATATAGCTCTTACTGAGGTTATAAAGGAAGAACTTTGGTTAAAAAGATTTGCTATTAGTTTGGGTTTTGTTGTTGCTGCAGTTTTGTATTGTGATAATCAAGGAGCAGTTCAGTTAACCAAAAATTGTGTTTTTTATGAAAGAACTAAGCATATCAGGGTTAAGTGTCATTTTATTCGAGAGGTGGTTAGTTCTCATGAAGCTAAGGTGTTACCATTGATACCGAGAAGAATGTTGCTGATATGCTCACAAAGTCTTTGCCTAGATCTAAGTTTTATTGTTGTTTAGATTTCTGGGTATAGGTTGAGTAAATACTATAGTTTAATTTAAGGTGGAGATTATTGATCATTGAAATGGTGAAGTCAACTATAGTCAGTCTAAGGTTCTTGTTTGTTTAGTTAGACATTACTTTGACTATTTTTAGAAGAACAAGGACTACTTGTGTCTTTTGTAATAAGTCAAAGGGGTCTAATTGTTTAGTGAAGTTGTGAGTTTGTAATGACCGTTAGCAAAATATTAAAAGATAAAAGTCATAGTTAGTCAGTTAGGTTAAGTGGACTTACTTCTATTTCCTCTGTAATCTTGAGTTCATATACGAATTTCTCATTGATGTTCATAGCTTGATCTTTGTATGTTCAATTCTTTGTTGCCATAATTTGTAACAAAATAATTTAAAAAGTTCTTATGCATTATGTTTGCTTTTAAAATTGAAACCCATGTGCATATCATATAATTCTCTACGAGTAGCATGTAATATCATTCCTCTCAAAGAGTATGGAAAAATCGTCTACAAAAATCGGTATGGAAAAGATTGAAAGGCTTCTTTGTACGATGCATGGCTTCTTTCGAGAATGGTTGTCGAGAATGTTTGCCTAGCATGCAAGCATCACATACTTGATTACCATTCAATCTTGGTAGACTGCCATGCATCATATCATTAGATTTTATGCTACTTGTTTGAAGCTAAGATGACCAAGTCTAGCACGCTAAATCCATGCTTAGTCAATGGACGTGGGTAATCTATGTTTAGAGCAATATTAATTATATTAACGATTAGGGCTTCTTTACACATTCATGAGTGCTTGGTTTTCTCCTTCTTTTAAATAGCTCAACATCCTCCATCCGACTTTGCATCATGTATTAGGACATTTCTTTGTAAGACGTGTATATAGTAAACATCATTTATAACCTACATTCACCGTATGTGTAGTGGAATATGATCGACCTTTACCTTTTATTCTAACCTTAGAGCCATCAACAAACCTTACTAGACATATTATGTTGAAATATATCTTTATGAAATCATTTTCTTGACCCATCATATGATTAGATGCCTCGTTATCTAAGTACCAAGGCGAGTCGTCTTATGAATTATTTGCATATTTGATGTGATTACGCGTGTTCAATATTCGAATCACAGTCGAAAAACTCAAAATTCGATTCGATTCTGGTCAAAATCATTGATTCGAAATTCGATTCGAATTTTTAAATTCTAATTCGATTCGATTCGAGGTCTAATTATCAAATTCGGATCGAATTGCGAATTTGTGATTTTCAATTCGATTCGAAATTCGAATTACAAATACAAACATGCATTTCTTTATTTTATATTAATTTAGGAATATACATATGACAAATTAAGAATTAAAAGTTAAAAATAGATAATAAAAAATGTTAAAGCCTGATTGATAACTTTTGACTTATTTGAAACTTATAATATTTCATATTACGCTTGTTTATATACTTTAAGCATTTGAATTTGATTTGTCGAATGAATTTTAAAAATGCTATTTGATTAAATTTATTTTTATTAAATACGAATCGAATAAATTCAAATTTGATCCAACTCAATTCGTAATACGAACTTTTTTCGAATACGAATCGAATTCGAATCCAGTTTGAAAGTTTCAAATTCGATTCGATTCGAATTCGATTTTTATTTTTCGATTTCGAATTCAAATTCAGTTTGAAAATTTCAAAATTTGACTTATTCGATTCGATTAACTCGAATTCAACTCGATTCGATGAACACCCCTAGATGTGATGTACCTTTTCTTCATTCAATAGGATCTTTCTCTCTCCGAATTCAATAGCAACCACCATTAAAGTCGGTTACGCTCCTTTACCTCGTTTGGGTTTGCTTCGTTCTCCGGTTACTTTGTGCACCCAAATCCAAAATGGCCAAACTTCCTGAAATATGTTTATCTGTTCTTTCTTGATTTCTTGATGATCATCATTGCCTTCCCTATTATGGTGAATATTCCAATTATCACCATGGTGTTCTTTGCCTTGATGATTCTGGCCTCTTCCTCTTTCGAAAACACGTCACCTTCCTTGGCCTCTCCCTCAACCTTCTATGCCTCTTTCCCGACCTTGACTACGTTCTTGATCATTCTTTCTTCTACCATGCAAGTCATTCCTAGCAAACAAGGGTTGTTCTCTTTTTTAACTTGAATTTTGTGCCTTTTGATCCTTTATTCAAACACCTTTAAGCATCCAATATAGTCTTCAACAGTTGGTGAATTTAAGTCGACCACTTGTTCAATTGTTGCAACTATGATCCAGGTGGTGTGTCGTCAAGAAAGTTTTTCTTACCTGTAAGCGAGTCTTCTAAGATTTCTCCCATACCATTAAACTTTGTATTGTACTCTCATGGTTTACCATTAAATTTTTCTATTGATTTTGAGGTATCATAATGGCGAGCCGAATTCCCTCCCAAGTTTTCTATTGATTGTCGTCGCCAAAGGCCAAAGGGTATATATAATTCTTTCAAGTTTTCTGCCTATATATAAATGAATCATTCATTAAATAATATAAGACTATGGTGAAGAATTTTTTTCCTCTACAACGAGGAGGATTTATTGTTGTATGAAGCAGGCCATCATATGCCTATCTGTGACGATAAAATAGAGGAATCGCCTTAGGATCAGTTTTTTGTAGTGTCGATTTGCGTCTATGAATTTGATCTGAAGCATTTCCTAGATTTCTCTAGCATTTCGAGTTCTTGCCACCTACATAAGTATCTTTTTGGGAAGGATTGATGTAGAATGGCTCTAGCAAGCTTGTTTTTCATCTCATCTACGACATCCCCTATATGACCGGATCTATCGACTCGCACAACCCTTGTGCATCGCGTATTGCATCTATCATCACCATCCATATATTGTCGTTTGTGTTCGTTAACTTTGGGCACATCATTTATGTCACACTCGGCTCCTTTTGTTGCACCATGATTTGCTGATTCGGGGGTGGATGCTTTCTATAGCTGCCATTTTCTAGCAAAGTTTCAAGACCGATTGCAAGTCTTCCTCCTTTTCTAATCACAATGTGTCAACATCAGATCTAGTTTTTCTCTCCAGGTGCTGGTTTAGTAGAAACTTTAACGATTATCTAGGCTTCGCTTTAATACAAATTGTTGGAGAAACGATTGATATTACGGTTTCATAAGTAAATTCCAAAAACACTCCTATGAATACAACCATCCTACCTATACTTTTATACTAACCATTAACTTGGGAACAAAGCTACAAATTTACTACACTCCTAATTAAAATCAAATACTATCAATATATAGATAAACAAAGAATTAATCCGATCTTTTAAGTTGTCTCCCAACTTATACACCTTTTATTTTGAGTTTTCTCCCAATAAGGATTTTCTCAACACAACACTAACTGGACCGTAGGCTGCCGTCGAAAGGATCCAGTCATTATCTAGGCGACGTGGTGGTAATGGAGAGAGCTGTTAAAATACCCCATGAAAATTTTCAATTAAATGTAGAAGCCAGGGTGATATGGGCCATTTTTTTAACTTTCATATCGTGAACATGCAACCCAAACTTGGTAACTAAGGACTAATACGTGAACTTATACGTACTGCCTCATTGACCGACACAATAACTTGCTGTTTTTAATCTTACCAACGAGTTAGATCGTTTATGGGTGAATCGCCCTGGTGATGGCATGAAACGAAACCTCAAGAACATTGGCTAGAGTATCGATCTCTCGTAAGAAGCAAAGTCTACTCGTATAGGCTTTCCTCTCCATGAGTAACTGCAGTCACTTCAGAAACCTTACTAATCATAGAACATGATGAGAGTACTAAGCATGCATCCAAGTACATATCAGTAGAAAATAACCTTATGGCCACGAATTGGCGGTATAAGTAAATGAATATCAAGAATTTTATTTGTGTTGTAACTCTTATATTTGTTGCAGACATAATACCTATTATTATTAAGAATATTAGGTTAATCTTGATGGGTACGGGTCATCAGGTTATGGATACGGGTCATGTTGAGTATTGTTTTAGTCGTATGTTTTTATTATTTGAATGAGTCAAGGTTAGTTTATTTGCTTAGTCAAGTAGTGGGGTACGTGGCAGTTTGTTTTCCTTTTCTTTTGGTGCAAGATTGTTTTGATTATATAATGTAAAGTTGGGTATGAATGAAAGAGTGAGTTCAGCAATAACCTTCTATTGTACTTGAGTTTTATTTATGTGTTTTTGGGGCCTTATCCAACATTTGTATCAGAGCGCTCGGATTAAAGAGGCTGTTTTGAGAGTCGTGTTCCGAGAGGAGGTGCAGCCCTTTGCTGCAGGGCACAAAGGCAGCAGCAGGAAGAACCGGGCTAAAGACGAAGCCAGAGTAGTTTACTGTAATCATATGTGATTAGAACGAAAGATTGTCGTCTTGAAAGTAAGAAAGAAGGAAAGAAGAGGTACCACAAGAAAGAGGAAAAATACATGAAAGAGGTCGTCGTCGCTTAGCAAGAAAGAAAGAAGGCTATGTAAGAAAGAGAAAGAAAGAGACCGATGCGGTAAGAAAGAAAGAACAAGCATCGATCAAAGGAAGAAAGAAAGTTGTTGGAATGAAAAAGAAGAAAGAATACGTCGTTGATTAGGAAGAAAAGAACGAAGGTGAAGAACGAGTCACCGGAAATTCAGTACCGGTATAAGAAAGAAAGACCACGAGAAGAGACCGAAGCCATAATAGACCGAATGACTTTAAGAAAGACCGAAGATATCATCGTTGACGAGAAGAGAGAAAGACCATGACCGGAAAGTGAGTTCCGGTGTGAGACTGAAACAATTGACGAGCCGCAATAGATCGGTGGCACCTAGACCGTGAAAGTTTAGACCGGTACCGAAAAAGAGAAACGTGACAGGCAGTTTACTGAGAAAGAAAAACCTGTGTGGTGTGATGTCGAGAAAGACTAGAAGGACCTGCGGCATTCAACTTATTAGAATCGAGAAAAGGAGGGGATCGACTTATTATTTGTCTTTGTTTTATATGCAGGTAACCAGAACAACTACCATAGATGGAAGTGGTGATTAGCGATCGAAGACACTCTTCGTATTTGGTTATGTAACCTAGTGAAAATAAAAGGGAGTGTGTTTAGGCGGTGCGCATGTGGAGTTGAAAAGTCAAATTAAACAAAGCCTCCATGTGGTATGGTTTTGTGTGTAGCATTGCACCAAAATATTAATGCCTAGTACCATTCAAATATCTTATAATCCATTTCACAGCATACCAATGTGACTTGCCAGGATTAGAGATATAATTGCTGACCAGGCTTACTGCATACCCAATGTCAGTCCTTGTACATACCATGAAATACATCAAACTGCTAACCACATTAGCATATGGAACTTTCAACATGTTTACCTCAGCTTCAATCCTAGGGGAATCATGACTGACAACTTGAAGTGTGTAGCGATAGGAGTTGAAAATAGCATACAACTATCCATTCTATAGTTAGTTAGCACCATCTTTATGTATGATCCTTAAGATCACTTTAACATTCTTTGGCCTCTATCTCTCATGATCTCCATACCTAATATCTTCTTTACTTCACCTAAGTCTTTTAATTCTAACTCAAACATCAACATCTTCTTAGTGCTTTCAATCTCATGTAAGTTATGACATGCAACCAACATGTCATCTACATATAACAATAGATAGACATATTTAGACATCCCATCCTTTTTAAAATAGACATAACTGTCATATTTACTCCTGTTGAAACCATGAGACACCATGTGCTCATCAAATCTTTTATACCACTGGTGAGGGGATTGTTTTTGCCCATACAAGGACGTATTAAGCAAACATACTTTCTCCTCCTGTCCCTTGACCTTAAACCCCTCAGGTTATATCATATAGGTCATTTCATCTAATTTTCCATGCGAGAAAGTTGTCTTTACATCTAACTGATGCAACTCTAAATTCATAGAAGTAGTTAAAGATAGAATTACCCTTATGAAAGAGTGTTTGACCATAGGAGAAAAGATTTCATTGTAATCTAATCCTGCTTTTTTAGTGAACCCCTTAACTACTAATCTTGCCTTGTATCTAGGGGTTTCCTTTTTAGAGATTCCCTCCTTGTGTTTAAACAACCACTTGCATAATACCATCTTCTTATCTATAGGCTTATCAACTAACTCCCATGTATTGTTCTTATAGAGAGAATGCATTTCCCTTTCTATTGCCTCACACCACTTAGAAGCTTCCTTTGAATTAATAGCTTCACTTTAAGTAAGGGGTTCATGCATTTTCTTCTTCAGCAGTAACAAAAGCCATAGCAGACAAATTAGTTCCATCTCTGTATCTCAAAGGTGGAATGACTTGCCTTCTTGGTCTATCTTGAGCCAACTGATACTCTCTTGACTCTTCTTCAGGGCCACATGCACTAGTTTTCCTTATATCATTACAACTGACACTATGCTGCTCCGCCTCAATACAAACTCCCTTAGTACTTGACTCACTATTACATGTTTCTATATTAATGTCTTTGAACATAACATCTTCCTGGAGTGTACATCCATACTTATTATTACCCTTGGCCGGTTGTTGTCAAGTTTCCATAGTTTATAACCTTTGACACTATCTAGGTACCCCATGAACACACACTTGTGAGCCCTGGGCTCTAATTTCCCTTAGCTAAGATGTGTATGAAAGGATCTTAGCATCTAGTTTAATCAATTAGATTGGATTTGCAGCGGAATTAGCACACGAATTAGACAAATTCAAGCAAGAACACAAGAGATATAGCAATGAAATAGTAGGTTATAGAGAGGGAGAATTTCTTCAAAAAGGTGTATTTCATTCAATCACACGCTTCGGCATGTTTACAATTAGGTCATCTTTCCTTTTATAGGGAAAGATGACATCAGTTGATGTCACTTCACAGTGACATCTAACCGTTATTACAACAAACTACTAAAAGTAACACAACTACTAAAGATGTCTAACAGCTGACATCTTCTTACAAAAGACCAGTGTTAATCTCACTACAACTACTGAAAAGGAACTACTAAAACTATGTCTGAAGAACATGCTCTTCAGACGTTTTACAAGTACTGAAATACAAAAGAAAACTACTAATAAGAAACTACTGAAAGGAAACTACTGAAAAAAAAACCATCACAGCAACTGAAGAATACTTCTTCAGCTGTTGTGACGAACTCTGAAGGCTTCAGTACTTGACTTCAGACTTGAACTTTAGTTGTTGTCATCAGCTGATGTCTTCAGTTGTTGTCATCAGCTGATGTCTTCAGTTGTTGTCATCAGCTGATGTCTTCAGTTGTTGTCTTCAGTCTTGGTACTTCAGCTGATGTCTTCAGACTTTATACTTCAGCTGATGTCTTCAGACTTTGTACTTTAGCTGATGAAGTCTTCAGTCTTTGTACTTCAGATGATGGTCTTCAGTCTTTGTACTTCAGCTGATGGTCTTCAGTCTTTGTCATCAGAAGCCGTTGAAGTCTTCAGCAGTTGTTATGATGTCTGTGGGACTTAAAGGTTTTTCTAATCTGGCTTATTGGTTCTTTAGGTCCAACAAACTCCCCTGAACCAATGCAGCCAAAACCTTTAAGCTTATTTTTGGTCCCACTTATTTGGCAGAAAGATTGGTCTTTTATTTCTGGATCAGCTCAGAAATGACCCATATCAGCACAGGCCTGGGAAGAGGTCTCAAAGTTGTTACCCCATCCATGAGACCTACTTCCTAACTATGAGCCTATATGATTCTCTTGTGTAGGCCTCTAGGAAGACTATTTGTTCCTCCATGGTGAGCTCTTCTGGTTCTCCTTCAAAAAATGACTCAGGCCCATAAAACTCAGATAGGTATTTGACCTGTTTTTCATTTTAGAGCTCCACTGTGGTTATCTCTCTATATGCAAATTCATCAGGGTGATTACCCTCAAGAATCAAGTGGAGCTCATCCTTCCTGATTTCCTCAAGCCTCTTATACACCAACCCCTTTTTCACCATTCTATTTTGCAGCATCTTTTGTGGAGGCATATTAGATGTATAGGCTTTCTTGAAATCTTCAAGGATCTCCCAGGGTGATACTACAATGGTAAGTGTGATCACTGCATCTACAATCTTTTTCACTTGCCCATTGTATCTCTGGGGAATGTTTTTCTTTTGGATCCTATGAGACACCCTGGGATTAGGCCAAATCCTCACTCTCTCTTTTTGATATTGAAATGTATGCTTGAGAGTGTATAGTCTCCGAGCTTGTTTCTTCATGTTGATAATTCATGAAGTAGCATAAGAAACTTTATCAACCCTTCTCAACATTTCTTCATCATGTAGTTTATGCTGCTGATCTTCTTCAATTTTTACCCTCACAGTTTCCATCTATAAGGCAGGAATGATGGGCGTTGGTTTGGCCTTAGGCAATGGAATGACAACTGAAATTGGCAGACTGTCCTCATCATCATCCTCTTCTTCTTCTTCTTCTAGCCTCAACACCCTTCTCTTCTTCTTCAGGGTGCATCATCAGCTATTGGTTTTGTGGGTAAGGGAGTTGGTTTTGATGGTTATGGTGTGGTTTGTTTTGGTGTGGGAAATTAGGCAGGCTATTCTAGCAGTTTGGATGTGAGTGAGGCTTTGGTTTGCTTAGCCAGTACAGTCCTGTTCCCAGCACCTGCTTCACTTAGGGCTTCTATGACCAGCCCCTTATTGAATACCTCAGACGAACAAATCTTGGTGGTTATTGCCAAGATACTGTCCCTGGGCCATGATTTGATCTCCAGGACTGATCTCCCTAGATACTTCGAAGTGAACCTGGCCAAAGCTTCAAGTATCTCCTTCTCTTCAGTGCTATAGCCAGTCCATCGGTTTTCTATCTCCTCAATCTCTAATTTTCTGATTTCTAAGTCAAGTTGCGCAGTATCGAAGCCTTGCCTAAACAACTGATTAATGATGTTATCCATTGATCTGCTGTGTTGGGCATCAGCTTCCCTAATCATCTCATCCAACTTTTTCTCAGTCTCCTTTTCTCCCTTCTTCTTTTTGTATGTGACATGAAGTCTTTTACACTTTCAGTCACTTTCTCCATTTCAGTTCCCTTCTTACTCTCCTTCTTTTTCTCAGTCTCCTCTACCATCTCCCTCTCAGTAGCCACATCCTTTTCTACTTCTTTCTCTTTCTCCTCCTCAATCCTCTTCCTCTTGATTGCCTTCACTGACTGAGTCTCCCCCTTTTGGTTGCATTGGTTGCAAGGGTGTGACTGTCAGAAAGCCTCTTAGTCATAACAGCATCCACCAGTGGTTGTATAGTAGAGGGAAGCCTCTTATCAAGGGTTTTAATCACAATTTCAGTGGTAATGGGGTGATGAGAGGCAGGGAATTTTTAAAGATAGCAACCATTTGCTCAGAGTGGTTCTGTCCCTAAGCAATGGTGCCAGAAGCAGGGGCTAGTGGCTGAGATTTTAGGAGTGGCTCTGTGTGTGGGAGACCTTCAGGTAAAGGTGCCATCTGTGGGTTTATGGTGGCAGATGGACTTGATTCTTAAGAGAATTTGGCAAGTAGATCTTGTAATCTACTTACCTCTTCCTCAAGAATAGTGTTCTGGGCTAGAACATCATAAAAGAAGCCCAGGTCATCATCAGTGTTAGCTGAATCACCTGACCTCCTGATTAGATCAGGATGTACATGTGCTGAGTGTGGCTAAGTAATCACATGTGCCCCTTGTTCTTGGTACTGGGGACTTCCTGCCATAGGATTAGATCCTTCATCGGCAGTTGCCTCTGGTGAGGACTTAGAGTTGATACTAGCTTCATCCTATTCATTTGCTGAAGCAGGGGAAGTGGCAGCCTCACCAGATGTTCTTATCTCCTCTTCCACACTGGGAGATAGAACATCGTAATCCCTGTGCTGTAGGATCTCATCCATACTTGGATCCTCCCTCTCATTGGTTGGGGTTTTCCCAATTGTTATAGGTGCCTGGGGAGAGGGTGGAGTGTCAAGGTGAGTCAGCACTTTTGTTATGATGAATGTTGCGCTTTGAGGGGCGGTTGCAGTGGGAGATGGGGTTGAAGCAGTTTGAACCTGGGGAGATTGGTGCGTTTCAATGGCAACCTTCTCAAGTGAGAAAGGTTCCAGATATGTAGGTGCCCCTAATGTGGTTGCATCAGGATCCTGTTGAGAGGATGCCTGAGCGGTTGTGGCTGGTAGAGTCCTTATAACTACTGGGGGATTAATACCAGTAGCTACTTCCTGCCTTTGTGTTGCAGGGGCATCCTCAGGGGACTCATCTCCCTGAGTAGCCTTTTTAGGCTTTTTGGTTTTGGGTTTGGTAGGGACTTTGGATTTGGAGGTGGAGGCTGTGGGTTACAGCAGCTTGGGTTTTCGCAGCTTGGCAGCCTGTTTGAGTGTTTGGTCAGAGTTATGCCAGGAGTATACTTCAGGCAATACAGCCATAGCAGGGACTCCAAGGCTAACAAGTCCCTTGGCTTTCAGCTGATTCTCAATAATGGCCATGATAAACCAAGGATATAGTATCCATCGGTTAGCTAGAGGTTTTAAAGCCATATCTTTAATTTCCAGAATATTATTTCAGAAAATTTAAGCTTTGGTGCTCTAGGATGGAATACAATACCTGCTACCACCGGGATGACATTTGATCCCATGAAGAGATTTTGGGGGCTAGGCAGACATTGACCATAAGAAATATTAGGCGTTCAGCATCATGGAAGTGCTTCTTAAGGATTTTTGAAGCACGAAGGTCACCTTGATATCCGTGGTGGGCAAAGGATAGATCAGTGGTGCCCTTTGGATATTCAATGGTGAAGGTGGCATCATTCAATTTTAGGGTTTGGTGAATGATTGCAGGAGTGATGACCACCTTTTGTTGGTTGAAGAACGACTGGAGAGAGACCTCGGTGTCATTCTCCCCAGTGAGGGTGACGTTCGTCTAGAACTGGTTTAGAGATTCGGCATAGATGGTCGGATTGAGAAGAAAGGCCGTTTTGTATGGGGAATCGACCATGAGATCAATGGCATTATCAAACCTGGTCCAAAAGGGTGATTTGGTAAGGTAGGCTACATAGTTGTGTCTTGGTTTGAGCTGCATGGTCGCCATTAATGTGAGGAGAGAGATTTCAGAGTTTTTGAACGTTAGGTTATGAGAGAATGAAACACTCTGAAGTTAGGGTTAGGTATTTATAGGGTATGGTTATGAAACGGCTGAAAGAAAACGACTGAAGGTTTTGGTGTTAGTCATCAGGTGTTTGAAACTGCTGATGATATGGTTTTAACCTTCAGAGGTTGTAAACGACTAAAAGCTTGGTGCTAGTCATCAGTAGTTTAAAACTACTGAAGACATGGTGTTCACTTTTAGAGGTTGTAAACATCTGAGGACTTGGTGTTAGTCATCAGTAGTTGAAACTACTGAGACCATGGTTTGTCTTTCAGATGATGTAAACGACTGAAGACTTGTTTTTAATCATCAGTAGTTGATAACTACTGAAGATATGGTTTTCATCTTCAGACGTTGTAAACAACTGAAGACTTGGTGTTAGTCATCAGTAGTTGTAAAGTACTATCATCAGTAGTTGTAAACTACTGAAGACAAGGTTTAAGCTTCAGTTGTTATAAACAACTGAGGACTTGGTGTTAGTCATCAGTAGTTGAAACTACTGACAACATGGTTTTGTCCTTCAGTTGTTTTGAAATGAAACAGCAGATGTTGGAATCAGCTGAAGAGTAAATTTACTCATCAGCTATTATCATCAATTTAGTTGTTTCATTCTGACCTCAACATTTACTCATCAGACTTTGTCTGATTTTCAGATGTTTCATTGGCCTTCAGCTCTGGTGAATATTTATTCTTAGCTCTTGTGAACAGATGTTCAGAAGATCTGATGAAATAAATTATTCTTCAGAGCTTGTGAACAAATATTGTCTTCAGTACTTATGTATAAAATTACACATCAGTACTTGTGAACAAAATTTGTTCTTCAGTACTTATTTGTTGTAGGCATCAGTAGTTATAACCACATCAGTAGTTGTAACTACATCATTTGTTTTCAACAAATAATACACTTCAGTACTTTGAAGTATTTTAGTCTTCAGTAGTTATGAAAAATTCTGAAGACTAAATAACTCATCAGTACTTATTTTTGACTTTTGTATACTAATGCTCATCAGTACTTGTCTGATCAGCACTAGTATTAGTCAATTTATTCCAGCTGCAGCATACAAGCCTTATCACCGGATTTAGAAAAGTGGCACTATCTAAAGGCTTAGTAAATATGTCTGCAAGCTCATCAGCACTAGGCACAAACTTTGGATCAATCAGACCTTTTTCATAACAATCCCTTATAAAATGATGTCTGATCTCAATTTGTTTGGTCCTAGAATGCTGGACTGGATTCTTAACAATACAAAGAGCTGAAGCACTATCCATTAGTAGAGTCTTAGTCTCTGTAATGCCAAAATCCAATAGTTGATTCTGAAGCCAGAGTACCTGGATGTACAACTTGCAGCAGCAATGTACTCTGCTTCAGCAGTTGATGTAGCAATTGATGTTTGTTTCTTACTCTGCCAAGAAACTAAACAATTGCCTAGGAATTGGCATCCACCAGAAGTTGACTTTCTGGTCACTTTGCACCCTGTATAGTCACTATCAGAGAAAGCAACTAATTTGCAAGAATGCCCAGTGGAATACCAAAGTCCAAGTGATTGAGTACCTTGCAAATATCTAAAGATCCTTTTGACTGCAATCAAATGGGATTCTTTAGGTGCAGCCTGGAATCTAGCACAGACATAAGTTGCAAACATAATGTCTGGTCTAGAAGCTGTAAGGTACATCAAGGACCCAATCATACATCTGTAAAGGGTTTCATCAACCGCTTTACCTTTCTGATCAACATCCAGTTGTGTGGTGCTGCTCATGGGAGTAGAACAGGGCTTACAGTTATGTAAATCAAACTTTTTCAAAAGATCTTTTGTATATTTGGACTGATGATTGAAGGTTCCATCAGCCCTTTGTTTAATTTGCAAACCCAGAAAGAACTGTAATTCTCCCATGGCACTCATTTCAAACTTTTGCTGCATCAGCTTTGTGAATTGATCACACAACTGTGGATCATAGGATGCAAAATAATATCATCAATATAAATTTGAACAAGTAGCTTATGCTGTCCCACTTTCTTTATGAATAAAGTTTTATCAATGGAGCCTCTAGTGAAATTATTTTGAAGAAGAAAATTTGATAATGTTTCATACCAGGCTCTAGGAGCTTGTTTCAACCCATATAGAGCCTTATCAAGTTTATACACCCAATCAGGATGTTTATTGTCCTCAAAACCTGGTGGTTGACACACATAAACTTCCTCTTTTATTTTACCATATAAAAAGGCACTTTTCACATCCATTTGAAAAACTGTAAGATTGTGAAAGGCAGCATAAGCTAAGAACAATCTAATTGCCTCCAGTCTCGCTACAGGGGCAAAGGTTTCATCATAATCAATACCTTCTGACAGGATCTCAGCCTCTAGTTTGATCAATTAGGTTGTATTCGCAGCGGATTAAGCACAAGGATAAGCAATTACTGTAAGAACATAAAAGGATTTTGCATGTAACAGTAAATATAGAGAGAGAAAACAAGTCTGTCAAAAGGTAATATTCTTTTTGCTCACACGTTTCAGCAAGGATTACTATTAGGTCATCTTCCTTTTATAGAGGAAGAATGACGTAGGCTGATGTCACTGATAGTGACATCAAACCGTTATTAACAACTACTGAAATAAAGACTTAACTACTAAAGATGTCAAACAGCTGACATCTTCTTACAAAAGATGTGTTCTACTAATTACAAGTACTGAAAAGGAAACTACTGAAAAGCTACAACGACTGAAGAACAAACTCTTTAGTCGTTTGCAACTACTGAACTATAACAGCTGAAGAACAAACTCTTCAGCTGTTGTACAAACTACTGAAAAGGAGAAATATAAAATAACTGAAAAGTAAAACCATCACAACAACTGAAGAAGACTTCTTCAGCTGTTGTGACAAACTCTGAAGCTTCAGTACTTTGGTCTTCAGACTTTGGTCTTCAGATGATTCATCAGCTGATGACTTTAGTAGTTGTCATCAGCTGATGTCTTCAGTCATTGTCTTCAGACTTTGTGTATCAGTTGTTGATCTTCAGTTCTTCAGTTCTTCAGTTGTTGATCTTCAGCACTTGTCTTCAGTACTTGAAAACTTCAGTACTTGTATTCATCAGTACTTCAGACTTCAGTACTTATCTTTAGTACTTGGGATCTTTAGCTGTTGTTCTTCAGATCTTGATCTTCAGCTGTTGAGTCTTCAGTCTTTGTCAAACTGCTGATGAAGCCTTCAGCAGTTGTTGTGTGTCATGTGGGACTTAGAGGTTTTCCTGATCTTGGGTCATTGGTTCTTTTCGTCCAACAAACTCCCCCGAACCAATGCAGCCAAAACCTCTAAGTTATTTATTGTCCCACTTATTGTTGGCAGAAATGTTAGTCTATTTCCTTCTGGATCAGATCAGAAGTTGACCCTGATAAGCACTGGCCTGGGAAGAGGTCTCTGAATATTTCTTTGGCATAGTATGGAAGGGAACCCTGACTTGGGGAACTGGACACAGGGCTGTTGTCCCGTCCATGTGACCGACTTCCCGTACGAGCCTGTAGGATTCTCTGGTGTAGGCTCTGAGGAATGTAATTTGTTCTTCTTTGGATAGGTCCTCAGCCGCACCTTCGAATAATCCTTCACGGCCGTACAGCTCTGAGACAAACTTGGCCTGTTTGCCATTCTTGAGCTCAACAGTTGTGATCTGCCTATAGGTGAATTCATCAGGATGTCTGTCTTCTAGTAGCAGATTGAGCTCATCTTTTCTGAAGTTCTCAAGCCTCTTATAAACTAAGCCTTTCCTAACCACCCAATTCTCCAACATCGTTTCGAGTGATTGCTTAGACTTATAGGTTTTCTCGAACTCATCTACAATTTCCCAGGGTGTTATTACAAGAGCCACTGTGATCACTTCATCTACGATCTTCTTCATTTGGCTCTTGTATCTCACAGGAATGTCTTTCTTAATGATCCTGTGAGCCACCCTAGGATCAGGCCAAGTCCTCACTCTCTCTTTATCATATTGGAAAGTTTGTTTGAGAGTGAATAGTCTCAGAGTTTCCTTCTTCATATTCATTATAGAGGTAGAAGCAGCATAAGCTTGATCAATTGACTTTAGCATTTCAGCATCATGAAGCTTCTGCTGCTCTTCTTCTTCTAACTTAACCCTCACAACATCCATTTGTGAGGTAGGAGTGATGGTTTTAGGTTTGGCTTTAGGTAGAGGAATGACTGCAGAAAGAGGCAGTCTATCCTCCTCATCCTCCTCTTCTTCTTCCTCTTGCAGCCTCAGCACCCTTCTCTTCTTCTGCAAGGGTGGATCATCGGCTGTAGGTTTTGATGGTGAAGGGGTTGGTTTGTGGGTTGTGCTTGGGTTGTTGGTGTGGGAATGTGGGCAGGCTTTGCTAGCAACCTAGAGATAAGTGCAGGTTAGTCTGTTTGACTAGCAAGGTCCTGTTCTTAGAACCGGCTTCAGAAGGGCTTCAGCGACCAGCCCTTGGTAAATCACCAGCTGAACAGATCTTGGTGGCTATAGCCAAGATTCTATCCCTGGTCCAAGCCTTGACATCAAGGATTGGTCTCCCCAGATACTTCGAAATGAACCTACTCATAGCCTCGAGTCTCTTTCTTTCCTCTTGGCTATAAGTGGTCCATCGGTATTCTATCACTTTTCTCTCCATATTCCTAATCTCTGATCTAGCATGGCAGTGTCCTTGTCAAAGCCTTGCCTGAACAGCTGATCAATGACAGAGTCCATGATCGGCTATGCTCAGCATCAGCCTCCTTGACAAGGGCTGCTAGATCAGTATCCACCTCTACCTTCTCTCCCTTCTCTCCCCTCCTTTTCTCCTCTCTTCTTTGTGTAGGTGACATGAAAATCCTTTGGATTTCAGCCACAGTAATCGGTTCAGCTCTCTCCTCCCTCACCTTCTCCTTTTCCTTCACCCTCTCAGTCTCCTCAGTCCTCTCCCTCTCATTTTCCCCTTTTCTCCCTACTTCTTTCTCTTCTTCTACCCTCTTCCTCTTAGCTTGCACTGATGTCTCCCCCTTTTTGGGTGCATTGGTTGGGGTTTGACCATAAGCAAGTGTTTTGGCCACAGCAGCTTCCACCATGGGCTGTATTTGTGAAGGAAGCCTCTCATCAATGGTTTGCATCACAATGTTGTAATTATAGGTGTGATGAGAGGCAGGGATTGTTTGAAGATAGCAATATAATTGCTCAGGAGGGTTCTGTTCCTGAGAACTAGTACCAGAGCAGAGGCAGGTGGCTGATTTTGTGGGAGTGGCTGAGTGTATTTGAGACCTTCGGGTGAAGGTGCTCTTTGGGTCAATGGTGGCAGATGGACTTCTATCCTGAGACTTTTGGCAAGCAGCTCTTTGAGTCTGCTTACCACATCCTCTAGGATAGTGGTTTGAGCAACTACATCGTAGAAGAAGCTCAGGTTATCATCAGTTTGCACTGAATCACCTGTCCTCCTGACAGTGTCAGATGTACATGCACTGAGTGAGACCCAGTCGTTGCATGTGCCCCTTTTTTCTTGTTCTGGGGACTTCCAGCCTCCGGATTGGATCCATCATCGGCAGTTGCCTCTGGTGAGGTCTTATTGCTGGTACCAGCTCTTCCTGCTCATATGTTGATGCAGGGGAAGTGGCAGCCTCACCAGATTGCCTATCTCCATGGCCACACACTGGAGATATGACATTTGATTCTCTATGTTGTGGGCTCCCATCAACACTTGGGTCCACCTTTCTTCGGTTGGAGATACCCCATTGTGATTGGTTTCTGGGGAGAGGGTGGAGTGTTCAGATGGGTCAACACTTTGGCGATTATGAGTGTAGGGCTTTGTGGGGCGTTTTCATGGGAGATGGGCTTGATGCAGTGTGCACATGGGGAGATAGCATTTCAATGGCAGTCCCTCAAGTGAGAAAGACTCCAGATGTGTGGCAGCCCCTGAAGGTTGCATCAGGCTCCTGTTGAGAGGAAACCTGTGCGGTTGTGGTAGGTGGAGTCGTGGTGACTGCTGGGAGAATCTAGCCACAGTCACTTGTTGCATTAGTGTTGCAGGGGCATCCTTAGGGGACTCATCTCCCTGAGTAGCCTTTTTGGGTTTTCTTTTGGTTTTGGGTTTGGTGGGGACTTTGGATTATGAGGAGGAGGCTGTGGGTTCCAGCTGCGTGGGTTTTTCGTAGCTTGGCAGCCTGTTTTAGGGTTTGGGCGGTGTTGTGCCTGGAGTATACCTCAGCTAGAACAGCCATGGTAGGGACCCCAGTGCCAACAAGTCCCTCAGCATTAAGCTGGTTCTCGATGATGGCCATAATGAACCGAGGATACAAGATCCAACGGTTAGAAACAAGTTTTGTGGCAATATCCTTGATTTCCAAAAATATTATTTCAGTGAAGTTCAAAGGTTGTTTTTCAAGGATTGAATACAATACCTGTTGCCACCTTGTCGACATCTGGTCCCATGAAGATGTTTGGGGGCCAGACACACATTCACCATATGGAAGATGAGTCGTTGGGTATCTGGAAAATTTTCTTCAACAAGGTTGAGGCAGAGAGGTCACCCTGATAGTCATTGGCAGTGAAACGAGATCAAGGGCGCCTTTGGGGTAGTTGGTAGGGAAGGTGGCATCCTCCAGCTTTAGGGTTTGTCGAATAGTAGCTGAGTGATAACCACCGGATGGTTGTTCACGGACGACCGGAGAGAGACTTCGCCATCGTCTCTCCGGTTTGAACGGTTATGTTCGTCCAGAACTGTGTTAATGACTCGGCGTATATGGTGGGGTCGAGTAAGAAGGCCGTTTGGTATGGTGAGTCGTTCATCAGATCGACGGCATTGTGGAACTTTCACCAGAATGGCGATTTAGTGAGATGTGCGACACAGTTGTGTCGAGGTTTGATTTGCATGGCCGCCATTAATGGTGTATTGGAAGTTTCAGAGGTTTTTGAAAGTTAGGTCAAGTGAGAATGAAAAGCTCTGAAGGTTGGTATTTATAGGGTATGGCAAAGGTTGACAGAAAACTACTGAAGGTTTTGGTGTTAGTCATCAGTTGTTGAAACTACTGATGACGTGGTTTTAACCTTCAGTGGTCGAGGCTACGACTGAAAAGCTCGAAAGAATTAAAGCTTATATGAAGGTGGCCAAAGACCGACAGAAATCGTATGCCGACAAACGACGCAGGCCGATTGAGTTCCAGGTGGGAGACCGGGTTATGTTAAGATCTCACTATGGAAGGGGATCATTCGATTCCGGAAGCGGGGTAAGTTGAGTCCGCGGTATATAGGCCCTTTTCGAATCATTGCTCGAGTAGGGAGGTAGCCTATAGGTTGGATCTACCAGATGAGTTTTGGAATTCACCCGACTTTCCACGTGTCTCATCTGAGGAAATGTTGTGGCGGATGAGGACAAGGTCGTTCACTGGATATCCGGTAGACGAACGGCTCAACTATGTAGAGCAACCAGTGGCGATCATCGATCGCAAAGAGAAGAGGTTAAGGAATAAAGCGGTTCCACTTGTGCGTGTACAGTGGCGGCACAGAAGGGATCCGATCAACGTGGGAACTGAAGAAGAAATGAGGCAGCATTACCGACGATTGTTCGAAGAATAACAGGTTTCGGGGACGAAACCTAATAAGGGGGGGACTTATACACCCGAAAGCTTGACCTTTTGATAGGTTGTGCGACTGAGCCTCGGTCGCCCGGGATTTATGCGACTGAGGTTCAACCGCATGCTATTCGGCCGATTGAAGCTCAACCGCACGATTGGAGTTCAACCGCCGAATGAACGACGACCGCATGGAACATATGCGACTGGGGTCCAGTCGCATGGTGTTCATGCGACTGAAGGTCCAGTCGCCCCTGGACCAGATGCGACTGAGAAGTACCTATAAAGGGGGCAGCTCTCATACTCCTCCCAACACTTATCATTTTCAGTCGGAAGAGGAGAGAGCGACCGAGAGAAGAGAAAGAAAGAGGAAAAGTGCTGACCGAGCTCCGGATTTGTCGAGAAGCTAGCCAAATCGAAGCTCATCAACTCCTACCTGTTAATGTGAGTTCTAGGACCCCTCATTTACATGTTTTCTAACGATTTTGGGGCTGGAATCACATATAAACCCTATTTTTGAAATAGTGTAAGTTTGACCCATTTGGGTAAATCTTGAATAATGTGTTATAGTAAGGATTAGGACTTGATTATGTTTGTATGATGCCTAGTGTGAATCCTTGAGGCTTGGGAGGGTCGAATTGGGCTGAAAATGGGTCTACGGTGTGTTTTTGTGTGAGTTGGTTCTCGCGACTGCAGTTTATGAGAACTCCAGTCGCTGCCCAGTTAGGGTTATGCGACTGAAGGGCCATTCGGCCGATGAGGCACAGTTGATGTCCAATCGTACGATTGAGGCTCAGACGCCGATTGAGCCTCAGTCGCACGTAGGCTATGCGATTGGGGTTTCGGTCGCATAGGTCCAATCGCAGGGTAGTTCATCGTACGGTTAAGAGTTAGTCGCATATAGCCCATTCGTATAGTGTCTATTCGTGCGGAAGAAAGTCCAGTCGCACGATTGTATGCCCATTCGCATGACAGCCCAATCGCACGGTCCAGTCGCATGGAGGACATGCGACTGGGATAGGTTCAGTCGCCCATGAAGGGCTGATGTGAATGATGATGCTATGTATGATTACGTATGTATGATGCTATGTATGAGATGAATGTATGATGATGAATGTATGATGATGTGTATGTTCCTTGTGATTGTGTATGTTTATCTTTCCGAAACTTTACGAATAACGAGAATGAATGAATGAAGTATTATGTAACGTAAAGTGAAAGATAATAAAGAGGAACATGATGATGAATGCATGTATTAACGAATGAATGAAAAGAAGAATGATGATGAATACATGCATTAATGAACGAACGAATTAAGTCTTGCAGCATTGAATAACGCGATTGGTCCTTCTCTGTGATCGACCATGGTCATGGTACCTCTACCGCTTACCTCTAGTACCGTGGCATACTTTTTGTTGTTCATATGTTGACTTCGGCCCGGTAGCTAATAACGATCGGGGTGTAGCATATGGTATTGGTACAATCACCTTTCAATGGACAAGTAAGTATGAACGGGATTCTTGTCATTCGACCACAGTAATCATAGCAAATGCTATGATGGGTAAAGCCTGACAGAATCCATACGAGAAGTTAAAAATAACGATGCATAACGAATGATGAAGATAATATGAATATTATCTCTGTGTACGTATAATGTATAACGCATGTATGAAAGCATACTTTTAAATAAGTTAAAAGTATGTTTTATTATAAAACTAGAACTCACTCAGCAACGCTGACTTTTATGTGTTTTCCAGTTGGCAGGTAGTGTTGCTGAGGATGGCACGAGGCAGCTACTCAGCTCTTTTGGGAATGGCATTCTCCATTTGATAATGCTGCAACGTCATGTGTTGCGGCCCGTAATGCACGCAACACATCATGTTGCATGCAAGTGCAAGATTTCTTGAGAATCCTGATAAACAGGATTATTTAAGAAATCTTCTTTATGAAGAAAAATATATTTTTGAATTAATATCTTCTACTAGAGGTCGCTGTATGACCCTATGATTGCTGAGGATCGAATAAACGAGATTATCCCGGTTTATGCATCAGCAGCAATCATAGTATAGATAGGCAATGTAAAGAAAGCTTGTATTTTGTAATCAAGACAATGATAAAATAAATGTATATTTTAAAATTCCGCTGCGTTATTCCATTATTTTTATATTAAATGTATGTTTTATGGGTATGACGACCAACCTGTGAGGTGCCCGGGAACGGGGCCTTACAAGTTGGTATCAGAGCCAAAGTTTAAGTGAAATGGGTAAATTTTAAAAAATAAACCTAAACTTAAACTGAAAATGGGACAGAATGAAGAGAATGCCATCTGAGTAGTTGCGTGCCATCAGGTATTTTTATTAAAGTTAATCATGATTTCGTGCGCATATGTGTTTATATGTGTACTGTTAGACTTAGATA
The DNA here is from genome assembly GCA_024085815.1 of Flaveria linearis. NCBI lineage: Eukaryota > Viridiplantae > Streptophyta > Magnoliopsida > Asterales > Asteraceae > Flaveria > Flaveria linearis. The sequence goes on from CM044011.1 coordinate 56,977,310, forward strand.
CTAATGTAGTCAGGACAGGTAATGCTCGGGGTACGAAGAGTAGAGTAAGTGGCTAATCACAACTGTCACTGTAATTAGGGACTTACTATACTTAACATAAACTGAGCTATTTCCCAATGACCGTGTTGGTGTTTGAATCTTTCAGTGTGATAGAAGATGGTCGGTGGTAGATCATCTAAAGCTTCCCGTGGCGGTGGACGTGGTGATGAACCGCGTAACACCTGCGAGGAAGACTTAGGACAGAGAAAGTAGTTCATGAGGAAAACGAGACTCCTCATCAGAAGAGGCAGACGAAAGCGCGAATTTGAGAGCCTCGTAAAAGAGGCAGTGGTTGAGGAAGTACATCAGGTCATGCAGACGATCTTACCGTCTGTAGTAACCGAAGTGATAAAGGCAGTACGTGAAGATGAGAGACGAGGGAGGAATCGGTCCTCAGGTAGACAGCAACAGACAGAAGCAGAAACAGTATTATCCGATGATGAAGAGGAAGAGGAAGAAGAGCAGTTACGGGAGACAGCCCGGGGTTGTAACTACGGGGCATTCATGAGTAAGCCCCCAACTTTTGATGGTTCTGGTACTGCTACTGATGCTCACCAATGGGTGATGGAAATGGAATTTGTCCTCGATATTAGTGATTGCCAGGAGGACAAGAAGGTGAAGTTCTACCCACTCTTTCACAGGGTCGGCTTTATGCTGGTGGAAAAATATAGTCCAAGCCGAGGGTAGCAGGGCTATAGGGAAGATGAAGTGGGCTGAGTTAAAAAGCTGGTGATTGAGGAATTCAGTCCTCGTCGGAAATGGATAGATTGAGAGAGAGTTCCTGCAGTTAGAGGCGGGGACGATGACCCACCAACAATACACCACCAATTTTAACGAATTGGCGCTGTTGGTGCCAGAGCAGGTGACGCGGTGTCTCGAAAGATCAACCGGTATATTCAGGGGCTGCCAGCTGAAATTCATTGGCACTTGATTTTTCTGCCCGACCAAGCACTTTCAGGTCGGCAGTGGATTTGGCGGGAAGTTTATTCGATGAATGGCTGCGTTGGTAAAGGCTGAGGGTAGCAAAGGGAAGTGGGAGAAGAACTGGCAGGGGAAGAGATTTGGTCGGGGTGATATTCGACGAGCAATAAGAAGGCGAGGGTGGATGACCACCGGGTGGCCGTGACTGGAGCTGGGGTGAGGAAGTGTGGTAAGTGTGGAAGGGAGCACTCAGGGGAGTGCAAATGGGGATCCAACATCTGCTTTAAGTGTGGGAAGACGGACATATATCAAAGGATTGCCGGATGGGCAAGTGTTTTAACTGTGGGGAAGGCGGTCATATGAGCAGGGACTGTAAGAAGCCGAGGGCTGAGGCTTCAGGGGTAAAGAAAACGGGAAGTGAAGGTCCGAGAGCAAGCGCCAGGGCATTCACAATGACGCAGAAGAGGCTAGGACGGACCCCGATGTAGTGTCCGGTACGTTTCTGGTGAACCAAACTCTAGCTTCTGTATTATTTGATTCGGGTGCCAGTAGAGTTTTATTTTGCGGCTTTCTGTGCCAAATTACCCGTTAGTAGTAGGCGTGTGGATGTGCCTTTTGATGTAGAGACTGCTATATGAAAAACCCCAGGTTTCGAGGTAATTGAGGGCTGCGATGTAGAACTGGAGGGTCACAAATCCCAGTTAAACCATTTACGATGACGTTAGGCGGTTTCGATTTGGTGTGTGGATGGATTGGTTGGCGATTTCGAGGCGAACATTGTGTGTCGCAAGAAGATGATCAGTTTGACAGCGCCCGACGGTATAGTCAGTGACAATTTATGGCGATCGGGTCACTATGATTCGAAGGTGATCTCAATGGCAGTGGCGGGGAAATGTATGATGTGCCTTTTTATGTTATGTAAAGGATGTAGAAAAGCCAGCACCACAACTATGATGTTCCGGTTGGTGTGAGTTCCCAGACGTGTTCCCGGAAGACTTATCGGGATTGCCACCTGACAGAGAGATCGAGTTCCAGATTGATCTGATACCAGGCGCCCAACCTGTTGCCAAAGCACATACCGATTGGCCCCGACAGAGATGAAAGAGTTAATGGAGCAGTTACAAGAGCTGTTGGATAAGGGGTTTATCCGACCGAGTATCTCACCTTGGGGTGCTCCGGTCCTGTTTGTAAAAAGAAGGACGGTAGTATGAGGATGTGCATCGACTACCGCGAGCTGAATAAGTTGACGGTAAAGAACAGATACCCCTTGCCGAGGATCGACGACTTGTTTGATCAACTTCAGGGTGCTAGTTGGTTTTCACGAATAGATCTTCGATCAGGCTACCATCAACTGAAGGTGAAGGAACAGGATATCCCTAAAACAGCTTTTCGTACGCGCTACGGTCACTATGAGTTCCTCGTCATGTCTTTTGGTCTGACCAATGCGCCAGCTGCTTTTATGGATCTGATGAACAGGGTGTGCCGGCCAATGTTGGACAAATCAGTGATTGTGTTCATCGATGATATCTTGATTTATTCGAGGAGCGAAGAAGAGCATGCCGGTCACGTCCGGGAGGTGTTAGAAACTTTGAGAAGGGAGAAACTGTATGCTAAGTTCTCCAATGTGCCTTCTGGCTACGCGAAGTTCAGTTCTTGGGTCACGTGGTAAATCCGGATGGAATTATGGTTGATCCGGCGAAAGTGGAAGCAGTGATGCAATGGAAGTCTCCAAAGACGCCATCCGAGATCCGTAGTTTCTTGGGTTTGGCGGGTTACTACCGAAGGTTCATCCAAGACTTTTCCAAAATTGCTTCTCCACTGACCAAGCTGACCCGAAGGATGTAAAGTTTATATGGGGTCAAGCTCAAGAAAAGGCATTTGAACAACTGAAGACAAGATTTATTCAAGCTCCGGTTCTGTCATTACCCGAGGGAAGCGAAGATCTAGTGGTATATTTTGATGCTTCTTATTCGGATTCGGATGCGTGTTGATGCAGAGGGAAAGGTTATAACTTATGCATCCCGGCAGTTGAAAGTCCATGAGTTAATTTACCCTACTCATGACTTGGAGCTCGCAGCTGTGGTTTTCGCGTTAAAGATTTGGAGGCACTATCTCTACGGAACGAAGTGCACCATCTTTACCGACCACAAAAGCTTGAAGTACTTCTTCGAGCAAAAGATCTGAATATGAGGCAACGGCGATGGTTTGGAGCTTATAAAGGACTATGATTGTGAGATCCATTACCATCCGGGCATGCCAACGTGGTGGCAGATGCCTTAGCCGAAGGAGAGGCCCGAGCCAATTCGGGTGAAGGCGTACCAGCTAATCATGACCTCCGACGTGGTGAAACAGGTCAAGAGTTCCAAGATGAGGCTTTGAAAGACGAACATCTTAACTCTGAACGAATGAGAGGTCTGGTCGCGGAGTTGGGTGAGAACGCAACGGGTTTAGAACCCGTTTGGGCGTATGTGGATTCCTAGTCTTGGGATCTGCGAATGAAGATTATGGATGAAGCTCATAAGTCTCGATACTCCATTCACCCCGGTGCCACCAAGATGTACCAAGACATGAAGAAAGATTATTGTGACGGGTATGAAACGCGATGTGGTGGAGTATGTGAGTAAATGCCTCACGTGTTTGCAAGTAAAGGCAGAGCACCAGAAGCCGTATGGAAAGATTCAACCGTTGGACATACCGGAATATAAGTGGGAGCACATCACCATGGACTTTATCACAAAGCTGCCACAAACCCCGAAAGGGTATGATACGATCTGGGTGATTGTGGATCGATTGACGAAGAGTGCTCACTTCTTACCGATGCGCGAGACATATTCGTCCGAAAGGTTGGCCGATCTTTTCATCAAAGAGATTGTGACTCGTCATGGTGTACCGGTGTCGATTGTGTCTGATCGCGACACCCGGTTTACATCTAAATTCTGGAAGAAATTCCACGATGCTATGGGGACGAGGTTACATATTAGCACGGCTTATCATCCACAACTGATGGTCAGTCAGAAAGGACCATTCAGACCTTGGAGGACATGCTCGGGCATGTGTTATGACTTCGGGGAAGTTGGGATGGCCACCTACCGTTAGCTGAATTCTCGTACAACAACAGTTATCATGCCAGCATCGGCATGCCACCCTATGAGATGCTATACGGTAGGAGATGCAGGACACCCGTTTGTTGGGGTGAAATTGGTCAGAAAGATTGGGAAGCGTCGAAGTGGTCGAGGCTACGACTGAAAAGCTCGAAAGAATTAAAGCTTATATGAAGGCGGCCAAAGACCGACAGAAATCGTATGCCGACAAACGACGCAGGCCGATTGAGTTCCAGGTGGGAGACCGGGTTATATTGAAGGTCTCACCATGGAAGGGGATTATTCGATTCCGGAAGCGGGGTAAGTTCAGTCCGCGGTATATAGTCCCTTTCGAATCATTGCTCGAGTAGGGGAGGTAGCCTATAGGTTGGATCTACCAGATGAGTTAAGTGGAATTCACCCGACTTTCCACGTGTCTCATCTGAGGAAATGTTTGGCGGATGAGGACAAGGTCTTTCCACTGGGGGATATCGAGGTAGACGAACGCTCAACTATGTAGAGCAACCAGTGGCGATCATCGCTCGCAAAGAGAAGAGGTTAAGGAATAAAGCGGTTCCACTTGTGCGTGTATAGTGGCGGCACAGAAGGGATCCGAGTCAACGTGGGAAACTGAAGAAGAAATGAGGCAGCATTACCGACGTTGTTCGAAGAATAACAGGTTTCGGGGACGAAACCTAAAATAAGGGGGGTGGACTTGTAACACCCGAAAGCTTGACCTTTGATAGGTTGTGCGACTGAGCCTCAGTCGCCCGGGATTTATGCGACTGGAGGTTCAACCGCATGCTATTCGGCCGATTGAAGCTCAACCGCACGATTGGAGTTCAACCGCCCGAATTAAAGACGAGCGCGCATGGAACATATGCGACTGGGGTCCAATCGCATGGTGTTCATGCGACTGAAGGTCCAGTCGCCCCTGGACCAGATGCGACTGAGAAGTACCTATAAAAGGGGAGCAGCTCTCATACTCCTCCCAACACTTATCATTTTCAGTCGGAAGAGCAGAGAGCGACCGAGAGAAGAGAAAGAAAGAGGAAAAGTGCTGACCGAGCTCCGGATTTGTCGAGAAGCTAGCCAAATCGAAGCTCATCAACTCCTACCTGTTAATGTGAGTTCTAGGACCCCTCATTTACATGTTTTCTAACGATTTTAGGGCTGGAATCACATATAAACCCTATTTTGAAATAGTGTAAGTTTGACCCATTTGGGTAAATCTTGAATAATATGTTTATAGTAAGGATTAGGACTTGATTATGTTTGTATGATGTCCTAGTGTGAATCCTTGAGGCTTGGGAGGGTCGAATCGGGCTGAAAATGGGTCTACGTGTGTTTGTGTGAGTTGGTTCGCGACTGCAGTTATGAAGAACTCCAGTCGCTGCCCAGTTAGGGTTATGCGACTGAAGGGCCATTCGGCCGAATGAGGAACAGTTGATGTCCAATCGCACGATTGAGGCTCAGACGCCCGATTGAGCCTCAGTCGCACGGTAGGCTATGCGATTGGGGTTTCGGTCGCATAGGTCCAATCGCAGGGTAGTTCAGTCGTACGGTTAAGAGTTAGTCGCATATAGCCCATTCGTATAGTGTCTATTCGTGCGGAAGAAAGTCCAGTCGCACGATTGTATGCCCATTCGCATGACAGCCCAATCGCACGGTCCAGTCGCATGGAGGACATGCGACTGGGATAGGTTCAGTCGCCCATGAAGGGCTGATGTGAATGATGATGCTATGTATGATTACGTATGTATGATGCTATGTATGATGATGAATGTATGATGATGAATGTATGATGATGAATGTATGATGGATGTGTATGTTCCTTGTGATTGTGTATGTTTATCTTTCCGAAACTTTACGAATAACGAGAATGAATGAATGAAGTATTATGTAACGTAAAGTGAAAGATAATGAAAGAGGAACATGATGACGAATGCATGTAACGAATGAACGAAAAGAAGAATGATGATGAATACATGCATTAATGAACGAACGAATTAAGTCTTGCAGCATTGAATAACGCGATTGGTCCTTCTCTGTGATCGACCATGGTCATGGTACCTCTACCGCTTACCTCTAGTACCGTGGCATACGTTTTGTTGTTCATATGTTGACTTTGGCCCGTAGCTAATAACCATCGGGGTGTAGCATATGGTATTGGTACAATCACCTTTCAATGGGCAAGTAAGTATGAAACGGGATTCTTGTCATTCGACCACAGTAATCATAGCCAAGTGCTATGAAGTGGGTAAAGCCTGACAGAATCCATACGAGAAGTTAAAAATAACGATGCATAACGAATGATGAAGATAATAATGAATATTATCTCTGTGTACGTATAATGTATAAACGCATGTATGAAAGGATACTTTTAAATAAGTAAAAGTATGTTTTATTATAAAACTAGAACTCACTCAGCAACGCTGACTTTATGTGTTTTCCAGTTGGCAGGTAGTGTTGCTGAGGATGGCACGAGGCGGCTACTCAGCTCTTTTGGAATGGCATTCTCCATTTGATAATGTTGCAACGTCATGTGTTGCGGGCCCGTAATGCACGCAACACATCATGTTGCATGCAAGTGCAAGATTTCTTGAGAATCCTGATAAACAGATTATTTAAGAAATCTTCTTTATGAAGAAAAATATATGTTTGAATTTAATATCTTCTACTAGAGCTCGCTGTATGACCCTATGATTGCTGAGGATTCGAATAAACGAGATTATCCCCGGTTTATGCATCAGCAGCAATCATAGTATAGATAGGCAATGTAAAGAAAGCTTGTATTTTGTAATCAAGACAATGATGAAATGAGAATGTATATTTTATAAATTCCGTTGCGTTATTCCATTTTGTTTATATTAAATGTATGTTTATGGGTGATGACGACCAACTGTGAGGTGCCCGGGAACGGGGCCTTACAAGTTGTAAACTACTGACATCAGTAGTTGTAAACTACTGAAGACATGGTTTTGCTTCAGTTGTAAACAACTGAGGACTTGGGAGTTAGTCATCAGTAGTTGTGAAACTACTGAAGACATGGTTTTGTCCTTCAGTTGTTTGAGTATGAAACAGCAAATGTTGGTATCAGCTGAAGAGTAAAGTTACTCATCAGCTGTTTCCGTCAATTAGTTGTTTCACTGACCTCCACATTTACTCATCAGCTCTTTGGCCGACTTTCATATGTTTCATTGGCCCTTCAGCTCTTGTGAATATTTATGCCTTCAGCTCTTGTGATTATATGTTCACAAGTACTGATGAGATATTCTTCAGAGCTGGTGAACAAATTGTCTTCAGTACTTATGTGAAAGATTACACATCAGTAGTTGTGACCAAAATTTGTTCTTCAGTACTTATTTGTTTGAAAATTATACATCAGTAGTTGTAATCCACCTCACTACATCAGTTGTTTTCAACAAATAATGCACATCAGTACTTTGAAGCATTTTAGTCTTCAGTAGTTGTGAAATACTGAAGACTCAATTACTCATCAGTACTTATAATGACCTTTGCATACTAATGCTCATCAGTAGTGAACTGAGAGCATCAGTATTGGTCAAATTATTTTAGCTGTAGCATACCAAGCCTTAGTACCAAGTTTGAAATGTGGCACTATCTAGAGGCTTAGTAAATATATCTGCAAGCTCATCAGCACTAGGCACAAACTTTGGATCAATCAGACCTTTTTCATAGCAATCCCTAATAAAATGATGTCTGATCTCTATATGTTTGGTCCTAGAGTGCTGGACTGGATTTTTAACAATACAAAGAGCTGAAGCACTATCCATTAATAATGGAGTCTTAGTCTCTATAATGCCATAATCCAAGAGTTGGTTCTGAAGCCAGAGTATCTGAGAAGTACAACTTGCAGCAGCAATGTACTCAGCTTCAGCAGTGGATGTTGCAATTGATGTTTGTTTCTTACTCTGCTAAGAAACTAAACAATTGCCTAGGAATTGGCAACCACCAGAAGTGGATTTTCTGGTGACTTTGCATCCTGCATAGTTACTATCAGAGAAAGCAACTAATTTGCAAGAATGCCCAGTTGAATACCAAAGACCTAGTGATTGGGTACCTTGCAGATATCTAAAGATCCTTTTGACTGCAATCAAATGGGATTCTTTAGGTGCAGCCTAAAATCTAGCACAGGCACATGTTGCAAACATGATGTCTGGTCTAGAAGCTGTTAGGTACATCAGGGACCCAATCATACATCTGTAAAGGTTTCATCAACCGCTTTACCTTTCTGATCTACATCCAGTTGTGTGATGCTGCTCATGGGAGTAGAGCAGGGCTTACAGGTTTATAAATCAAACTTATTCAACAATTCTTTGGTGTATTTGGACTGATGGATAAAGATTCCATCATCCCTTTGTTTGATTTGCAAACCTAGAAAGAACTGTAATTCGCCCATAGCACTCATTTCAAACTTTTGCTTCATGAGCATTGTAAAATCATCACACAACTTTTGATCAGAGGATGCAAAGATGATGTCATCTACATAAATTTAAACAAGGAGCTTATGCTGTCCCACAGTCTTAATGAACAAGGTTTTATCAATGGTGCCTCTAGTGAACTTATTGTGGAGAAGAAAAGTTGATAGTGTCTCGTACCAGGCTCTAGGAGCTTGTTTCAGCCCATAAAGAGCCTTATCAAGCTTATATACCCAATCAGGATGTTTATTGTCCTCAAAGCCTGGTGGTTGACACACATAAACTTCCTCTTTGATTTTACCATATAAGAAGGCACTTTTGACATCCATTTGATAAACCTTAAGACTGTGAAAGGCATCATAAGCTAAGAACAATCTAATTGCCTCCAGCCTGGCTACAGGGGCAAAGGTTTCATCATAATCGATGCCTTCCTCTTGTGCAAACCCCTGGACAACCAGCCTGGCCTTGTTCTTAACTGTTTGGCCCTTTTCATCTGTTTTGTTCCTGAATACCTATTTAGTGCCTATTGCACACTTCCCTTGGGGTAAAGGAACAAGCTCCCACACTTGCTGTTTCTTGAACTAAAGAAGCTCAAGCTGCATTGCTTCAACCCATCCATTGTCTCTGAGTGCAACATGGTAGTTCTTTGGCTCTTGCTGACTGATGAAGAGAGCATAGAAGCAGAAATTGGATGATTGACTCCTGGTTAAAACTCCAGCATTGATATCACCTATGATTTGAGATGTGGGGTGATTCTTCAGCTCTTGATATACTATAATATCAGTGCAAGTGTTTGTAGGACTTTCAGCAGCAACAGATGTTGATGAAGATTCTTGAAACCAGGTAGGAGATGGCAGCTCAAATGAAGTAGAGCATGCAGAAATCTCATCAGCATTTGTTGTGGATGGGGCTGCTGAAGCTACAGGAGCATCAGGTTTAGTGGACTCAGGCAGGTTGTCACTAAACCTGAAAAGGTGAGTACTGGCTACATCATCATCAGTACCACCAGGTGGACAACTGTTGACAGGCTCAACAGCTGGAGGTTGATAAGGAACATATTGCAGTATGTCCAGATCAAACAACTCCACAGGGCTTTGTGAAATCTTGTCCTTTGGAGATTCATTGAACTTGACATGCAGAGTTTCTTCAAGATGATGATACTGCAAACTTCTGGAGTGGATTGCTAGTGTTGAGAATGAAACAAGGACACCCAACGGCTCTAAAGAAAGAAATCAGAGGGGCCAAATGATGAAGTACTTCATAAGGAGTCTTCATTAACCTCTTATTCACTAATGCTCTATTCTGCACATAGCACGCCGTATTAACAGCTTCAACCCAAAAGGTCAGTGGCAATCCTAAGTCAGCCAGTATTGACCTTGCAGCTTCAATGTGAGTCATGTTCTTTCTCTCAACCACTCCATTCTGTTCAGGAGTTCTGGGAATACGGAACTGCCTTTTAATTCCCTTAAACAGGTAGAAGTCATCAAGTGTGTGGTTTCTAAACTCTGTTCCATTGTCACTCCTCACACACTTGACCTGCAGGGAATACTGCTTCTCCACAAATAACACAAAGTTCATTATTGCCTTGGCTGCTTCATCCTTGGAGTGCAAGAAGAAAGTCCATACAAACCTGGAGTAATCATCGACAATTACCAGGCAGTACTTCTTCTTTTCCATGCTCATCACTCTGACAGGACCAAAGAGATCCATGTGCAGGAGCTGCAAGCAGGCAGTGGACTTTGGTTCTTCTATTGAAGGAAATGAAACTTTGTGTTGTTTTCCCTTTAAGCATGCAGTGCAGTTGTCTTCACACTTGAACTCCTTCAATGGCAATCCTCTTACTAAACCATGGCTTATCAGCTGATTCATGTTCTTGAAATTACATGCCCCAGCCTTCTATGCCATAGAGTAGACTCTTAAGGAGAGGCCTTGGAGAATAGGCAAGGATGGCCTTTTAGATCAATTTTCTTGGAAAGATCTAAGGCATATACTCTTCCTGTCTTGTTGGCCTTCAGGAGAGTATATTCATCCAACACCTTGTCAATCAAACTCAGAACTTTGGATGACAGAATCCGACAGTTCTGGCTTGTGAAAAGGGCAACATGGCCTTTATCACACATTTGACTGACACTCAAGAGATTGTACTTGAGATTCTCCACATGGTTGACATCATCAAACCTTATTTCCCCATTGGAAACAAAGCCTTTTCCGATGATGTAACCCTTTGCATAATTGCCAAAGGAGACAAATCCCTTCTTTCCTTGAGAGTAGTCATTAAGAAGGATCTGCTTCCTGTCATGTGCATAGATCCTCCACTGTCTACATACCAGATGCTTCTTTGGCATGTTGAAGAACCCTGCAATCATAACAAGTTAGTTAGTTTTAGAGACCCAAACCTTTTTGGTTTTGGGTCTGTTCTCAACAACAGTGCAACACTAACTGGTGTGTTATGTGTGACAGCCTGAGGTGAAGGAGATGGTGTAGACGAGGAACCCTTTGGCTTGGATTTCCTTTTCTGTGGTTTCAACACAGGAGCATCTAAATTGTTGACTCTTCCCATTAGATGTTGAACCATCATCACCAGTTATGTCTGACTTTGTGATAAAGCTTTGGATCTTTAGACATATTGGGGCTTGCTGGTGATGGATTCCTGTGTTGCACCATCTTCTTTTGAGCAACCTTAGCTGTTGCCTGAGTAACCCCTACCTTCGTTTTAGATTTAGCTTTGGGCTTAGGGATTTCAGGCTTTGATGTTGCTAGTACAAACTTGGTCTCAAACTCATTTTTCATTGTATTCATATGCTCTTTAATTTCTATTTTTGTTTGAGTTTGGAACCCCTTTTGTACCAGCAGTCATCAGTAAGATGATTGAACAAACCACATATCTCACATGGCTTCTTCTTCATCTTATGTTGATCATCAACTGAAGAGGATGAAACTGCTGAAGACTTGTTCTTCAGCTGTTTGCTATCAGTAGTAGCAGTTTTCTTCCTTGTAGTACCTGCTTTCCTGACATCCTCTTTAGTTGTCTTCAAACTTTTTTTACTTTCAGTATTCTTTTCATTGCTGGCAGTAGTTGAGGTTTTAACTTCAGGTGTTATCATTTGATCTCTAGTACTTTCAGTACTTCCAAAGACAACACCTGAGTTGATCAACTTTTTAATCATGTGACAGTCAGCATTTGAACCATCAGCTGCTGTAGCATCAGCTGATTGGTTTTGGCAGGAGTTAATGCTGACTACTATCTCTGAGGATGCTGAATCAGAAGATAGTAGGTCACATGATGAGAAGGATTGGTTATTACTCTCTCCATCAGATTCTACTTCTGCTCTTGGAGTAAAATCTGTGGGAGGGGCAGTGTGATTATAACCAATGCCAAACTTCACATTGGAAGCTGATTGCTTACTATGAAACATTTCAAAACCCTTGCAAGATTGCACCCATCGATCACACTCTACCTGGGTGGTTGCAAGAGTTTCTTTGAGGTCTTTGTACTTCTTTAGAAGTACCTCTTCCCTAGCCTTATCCTTTTGATTTGGCATTTAAGCTTATAAATCTCATCATTTTTATCATTAATCACAGCCTCAAATTCAGCTTTCTTTTTGGAAATTGTATGCTCTAGCACAAGGTTTTTATCTATTAAAGCTACATTTGCTTCTCTAATAGAAGCAAATGCTGCTATGCATGAATCAGAACAAAGCTTGGCTTTGGCTTCAGAAGATACCTGTGAGGAAGCATTGGATGATGACCCATCAGCAGACTCAAAGGCCATTAGAGCAAGATTCCCAAATGGATTATCACCACCATGTTGACCAGCACCTTGGAATAGTTGATCCTGACCAGATAGATCATCTGGCAGACTACTCCAGTCAACAACTCCTGGGGTGAAGAAGCTGTGTTGTTGAGGTTGGGGTTGATGATGAGATTGGGAAGATTGAGGCTCAGGAATAGCATGTGGTGGCTGAGCAGAAGGTGCTTGAGCTTGACTGGGCTGAGGCACATAGTAGCAGGGGTCTGGGTATGGCATATGACCCTGAGGCACAAAGTAAGCAGGTGATGCCTGTGCTGGTGATGGATGGCCAGAACCGGAGGAATGTTACCCTCTGTGCTGTGAGCTGTTGCTTGGAAAAGTCACAAAGGGTGCAGATGAGTTAGATCCAGATGATCTACACTCTCTAGCAAAGTGTCCAAGCCTCTGGCACTTGTGACACCTCAATTTGCTCTTGTCAAAACCAACTTTGGTTTTGCCAGAGAGACCAGGAAATTTCCTGCCAGTTCTCTTGTAGAACTTTTGAGATCTGATATTTATCATTGTCGTTTGACTCAAATATCCATCTCTTCCAGATCATCATCTGGAATGCCCTTCAAGTCCTCCATCAGAAACACAAATTATCACCGCTACCTCCTGAACTACTATTAACACCAACAAAAGCCTGTTCAGAGTTGGTAGAGAAATCAATATGCTCACCATAAGAACTTTTTGATGCAGCATATTCCGACTCCTGACCTATCAAGGTAGTATTGCCATTGACAAAGTCATCAGTAAGCTTCCCAGAGGTGGACAACTTCCTCTTTTGCTCTATCTCTCTCTCAAATGTGAGCAGTTTCCCATGAAGTTAGGTGAGAGATAGAGTATCCAGATTTGCACTGGAGCATAGGACAATGGTATAAGTGTCCCATCTCTCAGGCTATGATCTGAGGAACCTGTTGTTCATCTGGCTATTAGAGTACTCTTGTTTGACCATCTTCAGCTCAGAGATCAAACATGAGAACCGCTCATACTGCTGAGTCAGAGTCTCACCCTTCCTATGAGAGAATGTCTCATATTGTTGGGCGAGGATTTCCCTTGTGTTTGCTAAGACATCATTGGTTCCTCCGAATTGTTCCTTCAGAGCAACCCAGAGATCATGAGCAATTTCATGATGCAGAAGCCCTGAATAGATCTCATTTGGAATTGCCATAGCTAAAATTCCATAGGCTTTAGCATCAATCTCGAACAGCTTAAGATCTTCGTCCGAATATTGATCAGGTTTCTTCGAAACCTGTTCATTTGATTCAGGGATGCTAACCATAGGCATGTGCGGTCCATGCACCACTGACTTCCAACAACCAAAACTGTTAACCGACAAGTGATGAAGCATACGACGCTGCCATATGTTATACTCGTTCCTCACAAGCATCGGAGGCTTGGTAGAGGAACCAGTATTGTGAGGATCGTTCGTTGGTGTCGACATCTCAGTTTTTAGTCAAAAATCAAGTTTAACAAAACAAATGTAGCTCAAAACCACAGAGAACCTCAAGTTTAACGGCCCGAAACAGCAGAATCCCAATCTCTATAGCTAATTCTTGCAAATTGCTAATTCGATCAAACATAGAGATCAAAAGAGCAGTTTCAATGATCAATGATGAAATCGATCAATGATTAACCAGCTCTGATACCATTTGACAGGATCTCAGCCTCTAGTTTGATCAATTAGGTTGTATTCGCAGCGGATTAAGCACGAGGATTAGCAATTACTGCAAGAACATAAAAGGATTTTGCATGTAACAGTAAATATAGAGAGAGAAAACAAGTCTGCCAAAAAGGTAATATTCTTTTTGCTCACACATTTCGGCAAGGATTACAATTAGGTCATCTTCCTTTTATAGAGGAAGAATGACGTAGGCTGATGTCACTGATAGTGACATCAAACCGTTATTAACAAACTACTGAAATAAACACTTAACTACTGAAGATGTCAAACAGCTGACATCTTCTTACAAAAGCTGTGTTCTACTTATTACAAGTACTGAAAAGGAAACTACTGAAAAGCTACAACGACTGAAGAACAAACTCTTCAGTCGTTTACAACTACTGAACTATAACAGCTGAAGAACAAACTCTTCAGCTGTTGTACAAACTACTGAAAAGGAGAAATATAAAACAACTAAAAGTAAAACCATCACAACAACTGAAGAAGACTTCTTCAGCTGTTGTGACAAACTCTGAAGCTTCAGCACTTTGGTCTTCAAACTTTGGTCTTCAAATGATTCATCAGCTGATGACTTCAGTAGTTGTCATCAGCTGATGTCTTCAGTCATTGTCTTCAGACTTTGTGTATCAGTTGTCGATCTTCAGTTCCTCAGTTGTTGATCTTCAGCACTAGTCTTCAGTACTTGAAATCTTCAGTACTTGTATTCATCAATACTTCAGACTTCAGTACTTATCTTCAGTACTTGGGATCTTCAGCTGTTGTTCTTCAGATCTTGATCTTCAGCTGTTGAGTCTTCAGTCTTTGTCAAACTGCTGATGAAGCCTTCAGTAGTTGTTGTGATTTCATGTGGGACTTAGAGGTTTTCCTGATCTTGGCTCATTGGTTCTTTTGGTCCAACACCTTCTTCTTGTGCAAACCCCTATACAACCAACCTGGCCTTGTTCTTAACAATTTGGCCCTTTTCATTTGTTTTATTCCTAAACATCCATTTAGAGCCTATTGCACACTTACCTTTGGGTAAAGGAACTAGTTCCCACACTTGCTGCTTTTTGAACTGAAGAAGCTCAAGCTGCATGGCTTTAACCCATCCATTGTCTCTTAAGGCAACATGATCATTCTTTAGCTCTTGCTGACTGATGAAGAGAGCATAGAAGCAGAAATTGGACAATTGACTTCTGGTTGAAACTCCAGCATTGATATCACCAATGATTTGAGATATTGGGTGATTCTTCAGCTCTTGATAAACAATGAGATCTGTGCAAGTGTTTGTAGGACCTTTAGCAGCAACAGATGTTGATGAAGATTCTTGAAACCATGTTAGAGATGGCAACTCAAATGAAGTAGAAGATTCAGAAATCTCTTCAGCATTTGTTGTGGATGGAGCTACTGAAGCTACAGGAGCATCAGGTTTAGATGACTCAGGCAGTTGTTCACTAAATCTGAAAAGGTAAGTACTGTCTACATCATCATCAGTACCACCAGGTGGAGAACTGTTGACAGAACAACAGCTGGAGGTTGATAAGGAACATATTACAGTATGTCCAGATCAAATAACTCCACAGGGTTTTGTGGAATCTTATCCTTTGGGGATTCATTAAACTTCATATGAAAAGTTTCTTCAACTATTTTTGTTCTGCAGTTGAAAACTCTGTATGCTTTGCAAGTAGATGAATAACCAACAAATACCCTGCATCGACCTTTGATTCAAACTTCTGGAGTGGATTGCTTGTGTTGAGAATGTAACAGGGACACCTAAATGCTCTAAAGAATAAAATCAAAGGGGCCAAATGATGTAGCACTTCATAAGGAGTCTTCATCAACCTCTGATTCACTAATACTCTATTTTGCACATAGCAAGCTGTATTGACAGCTTCAGCCCAAAAAGTCAATGGCAAACCTGAGTCAGCCAACATTGACCTTGCATCTTCAAAAAGGGTCCTGTTCTTTCTCTCCACCACCCTATTTTGTTCAAGAGTTCTTGGAATGCTGAACTGCCTCTTGATTCCCTTTGACATATAGAAGTCATCAAGTGTGTGATTTCTAAATTCTGTGCCATTATCACTCCTCACACACTTGACTGGAAGGGAATACTGCTTCTCCACATACAACACAAAGTTAATAATAGCTTTTGCAGCCTCATCTTTGGAATGCAAGAGGAAAGTCCATACAAATCTGGAGTAATCATCCACAATTACCAGACAGTATTTCTTCTTTCCATGCTCATCACTCTGACAGGACCAAAAAGATCCATATGCAATAATTGCAAGCAGGCATTGGACTTTGGCTCTTCTATTGGAGGGAATGAGACTTTGTGTTGCTTCCCCTTTAAACAAGCAGTGCAGTTGTCTTCACATTTGAACTCCTTCATAGGCAACCCTCTTACTAAACTATGGTGTATCAGCTGGTTCATGTTTTTGAGATTCACATGACCCAGCCTTCTATGCCATAGAGTAGATTCTTGAGGAGAAGCCTTGAAGAATAGGCAAGGATGGCCTTTTAGATCTATTTTCTTGGTAAGATCTAAGGCATATACTCTTCCTGTCCTGTTGGCCTTCAGGAGAGTATGATCATCCAACACCTTGTCAATCAAACTCAGAACTTTGGATGACAGAATCCTGCAGTTCTGACTGGTGAAAAGAGCAACATGGCCTTTATCACACATTTGACTGACACCCAAGAGGTTGTACTTGAGATTCTCCACATGGTTAACATCATCAAACCTTATTTACCCATTGGAAACAAAGCCTTCGCCGATAATGTAATCTTTAGCATCATTGCCAAAAGAGACAAATCCCTTCTTTACTTGAGAGTAGTCATTAAGAAGAGAGTTGCTCCCAGTCATATGCATGGATCCTCCACTGTCTACCTACCAGATGCTTCTTTGGCATGCTGAAGAACCCTGCATTCATCACAACAAATTAGTTAGTTTTTGAGACCCAAACCTTTTTGGTTTTGGGTCTGTTTTCATTAGCAGATGTTATACTAACTTATTTGTTATGAGTAACAGCCTGAGGTGATGGAGATGGTGTAGAAGTGGATTCCTTTGGCTTGGATTTCCTTTTCTGTGGTTTCAGCACAGAAGCATCTAATTGGTTGACTCTCCCCATTAGATGTTGAACCATCATAACAAGTTATGTCTGATTTTGTGATGAAGCCTTCAGCTCATCAGACACATTAGTACTTGAGTTTGATGGATTCCTGTATTGTACCATCTTCCTTTGAGCAACCTCAGCTGTTGCCTGATTAACACCTTCCTTTTTGGATTTCTTTTTGGACTTTAGGGTACAGGTTTTGATGTTGCTGGTACAAACTTGGTCTCAAACTCAGTTTTCATTTTGTTCATTTTCTTTTTCATGTTCTCATTTTAGTTGAGTTTGGAGCCCTTTTAATACCAGCAATCATCAGTAAGATGATTGAATAAGCCACATATTTCACATGGCTTTTTCTTCATCTTTAGTTGATCATCTGCTAAAGAAGATGAAACTACTGAAGACTTGTTCTTCAGCAGTTTTCTATCAGTACTTGCAGTTTTCTTCCTTTCAGTACTTGCTTTCCTGATATCTTCTTCAGTAGTTTTTAAACCCTTTCTACTTGCAGTTTTCTTCCCTTCAGTACTTGCAGTAGATTGGGTTTGTTCTTCAGGTGTTATAACTTGTTCTTTAGTACTTTCAGTACTTTGTGAGATAACACTTGAAGTGATCAATTTTTTGATCATGTGAGTGTCAGCATTTGAACCATCAGCTGTTTCAGCATCAGCTGATTGGTTTTGTGAGGAATTAATGCTGACTTCAACCTCTGATGGTGCTTTATCAGAGAGTAAATCACATGATGAGAAGGATTGGTTATTGCTTTCTCCTTCAGATTCTACTTCTGCTCTGGGAGTAAAATCTGTAGGAGGAGCAGTGTGATTATAACCAATGCCAAACTTCAAATTGGAAGCTGATTGCTTGCTGAGAAGCATTTCAAAACCCTTGCAGGATTGTACCCAGCGATCACACTCTACCTGGGTAGCTACAAGTGTTTCCTTGAGTCTTTGTACTTCTCTAGAAGTACCTCTTCCCTAGCCTTATCATCTGTGATTTGGCATTTTAGTTTATAAATCTCATCATTCTTATCATTAAGCACAGACTCAAATTCAGCTTTTCTTTTGGAAATTATTTGCTCTAGCTCAAGGTTTTTGTTAATTAAAGCTACATTTGCTTCTCTAATATATGCAAATGTGGCTATGCATGATTCAGAACATAACTTGGCTTTTGGCCTCTGAAGATACCTGTGATACCTGTGATGTGGAGGCATTAGAAGATGAGTCATCAGCAGACTCTAGGGCCATGAGAGCAAGGTTCCCAAAAGAATTGTCACCACCATGTTGACCAGCACCAGGAAACAGTTGTTCATGACCAGACATATCATCTAGTAAACTGCTCCAGTCAACAACTCCTGGGGTGGAAAAGCCGTGTTGTTGAGGTTGAGATTATTGATGAGATTGAGATGGTTGAGGCTCAGGAAGAGCATGTGGTTGTTGAGCAATGGGTGCTTGAACTTGACTGGTCTGTGGCATGTAGAAACAGGGGTAAGGATATGGCATATGACCTTGAGGGACAAAATATGCAGGTGATGACTTAGCTTGTGATGGATGACCAGAACTGGTGGAATATTGCCCTTTGCTCTGTGAGCTATTTCTTGGGAAGGTCACAAAGAGTGTAGATGAGTTAGATCCAGATGATCTACACTCTCTAGCAAAGTGTCCAAGCCTATGGCATTTGTGACACCTCAACTTGCTCTTGTCAAAACCAACTTTTGTTTTACCAGAGAGACCAGGAAATTTTTGCCAGTTCTTTTGTAGAACTTTTGAGATCTGATATTGGTCATTGCCATTTGGCTCAAAATATCCATCTCTTCCAGATCATCATCTAGAATGCCCTTCAGATCTTCCATCAGAAAGCATAAGTTATCACTGCTACCACCTGAACTACCATCAACACCAACAAAAGCATGTTCTACATTGGTAGAGAAATCAATATGCTCATCATAGGCACTCTCTAATGCAGCATATTCTAACTCTTGACCTATCAGTGCAGTATTGCCTGATACAAAGTCATCAGTGAGCTTACCAGATGATGACAACTTCCTTTTCTGTTCTATCTCTCTTTCAAATGTAAGCAGTTTCCCATGAAGTTGGGTGAGAGATAGAGTATCCAGATTTGCACTGGAGCGTAGGACATTGGTGTAAGTGTCCTATCTCTCAGGCAGGGATCTGAGGAATCGGTTGTTCATCTGGCTATTTGAATACTCTTGTTTAACCATTTTCAGCTTAGAAATCAAACATGAGAATCGCTCAAACTGTTGAGTCAGAGTCTCACCCTTCCTATAAGAGAATGTCTCATATTGTTGGGTGAGGATTTCCCTAATGTTTGCTAAGACCTCATCAGTTCCTCCGAATTGTTCCTTCAGAGCAACCCAGAGATCATGAGCAGTTTCATGATGCATGAGCCCTAAATAGATTTCATTAGGCAGTGCCATGGCCAGAATTCCATGGGCTTTAGCATCAATCTCGAACAGCTTTAGATCTTCTTCCGAATATTGATCAGGTTTCTTTGGAACCCTCTTATTTGATTCAGGAAGACTCACCATAGGCTTGTATGGTCCATGCACCACCGATTTCCAACAACCAGCACTGTTGATAGACAGATGATGGAGCATACGTCGTTGCCATATGTTATACTCACTCTAACAAGCATCGGAGGCTTTGTTGAGGAGCCAGTATTGTGAGGATCATTTGTTGGTGTCGCCATTGAACAAATTCAAGCTAAGTCAAAGTAATTTCAGAAAATCTAGCTCAAAACACATAAACCTCAAATTGAATGACCAGAAGCAGCAGAAACTCAATCTTTATAACCGATTCTTGCAAATTTGCTAATTTGATCAAACGTAGATGTCAAAAGAGCAGTTTCAATGATCAATTGTTAAATCGATCAATGATTAACCAGCTCTGATACCATTTGAAAGGATCTCAGCATCTAGTTTAATCAATTAGATTGGATTTACAGCGGAATTAGCACACGAAATAGACAAATTCAAGCAAGAACATAAGAGATATAGCAATGAAACAGTAGGTTATAGAGAGAGAGAGAGAATTTCTACAAAAAGGTGTATTTCATTCAATCACACGCTTCAGCATGTTTATAATTAGGTCATCTTTTCTTTTATAGGGAAAGATGACGTCAGCTGATGTCACTTGACAGTGACATCTAACCGTTATTACAACAAACTACTGAAAGTAACACAACTACTGAAGATGTCTAACAGCTGACATCTTCTACAAAAGGCAAGTGTTAACTCTCACTACAACTACTGAAAAGAAACTACTGAAACTACAATGTCTGAAGAACATGCTCTTCAGACGTTTTACAAGTACTGAAATACAAAAGAAAACTACTGATAAGAAACTACTAAAAGGAATCAACTGAAAGGAAACTACTGAAAAAGAAAACCATCACAACAACTGAAGAATACTTCTTCAGCTGTTGTGACAAACTCCGAAGGCTTCAGTACTTGACTTCAGACTTGAACTTCAGTTATTGTCATCAGCTGATGTCTTCAGTTGTTGTCATCAGCTGATGTCTTCAGTTGTTGTCATCAGCTGATATCTTCAGTTGTTGTCTTCAGTCTTTGTACTTCAGCTGATGTCTTCAGACTTTGTACTTCAGCTGATGAAGTCTTCAGTCTTTGTACTTCAGCTGATGGTCTTCAGTCTTTGTACTTCAGCTGATGGTCTTCAGTCTTTGTCATCATAAGCTGTTGAAGTCTTCAGCAGTTGTTGTGATGTCTGTGGGACTTAAAGGTTTTTCTGATTTGGCTCATTGGTTCTTTTGGTCCAACAGTGTATAAGCTAGAGATCCAAACACTCTTAAATTGCTATAATCTAGCTTCATTCCAAACCAAACCACCATTTTGATCAATGTCGTGTGGTCGGTCAAAAATATATATTAAAGAGTACCTAATCACCCTTAATAGTAAAGGGTAAGTAGGGTGTCGAATCCCCAGGGAATCACAGAAAAGTGCTAACAACGATTAATTTAAAACTACTAGACATTAAAAAGTAAATTGATTTATGGACTTGGTTAAGAAATAATTAAATTAGCAAAATAAAGTTTAATTTTTTAACAATCTTGATTAAAAAGCAACCCACTTCAGGATTCAGGTTTAGCAAAGTTACAATTTTCTTGAATGAAACATAGTGAGAAGTAATTAATGGTGACTTACACATAATATGATTTAAGTGACAATAATAGATTAAAGTTTAAATGATCTTATTCACACAATTACCAATTTGATTCATGAAACCCTAATTTTAATAATCAATCACATAATGATTAAAAACAACCAAAGTTAAAGGATACCAAAATTAGGTTAAATCATAATCAAACCATTTAAATAATCAAACCATAAATTAAATCCAAAAGAACTTAAAATGTTCAAGATTCAATCCCAAATCTAGGTTACAAACTAAGAAAAATAAAAACTTGCACAAACCCTTCCCCGAAGTGAATCACAATGGATTTAGCCTTACATCATCATCGATTCTTCAACAAAACATAATTGATCATGTAATCCGGATGAAATTGATGTTCTTGATGTTGGAAGAGCTATATAATGATCCAAGATGGTTGACTTTCTTCCAAGATTGTTGTGTGAAAGTTGAAATTCATATTAGGGTTGTTCCCTTTTTAAATCCCTTCAAAATAGGCCCAATCTCAACAAAAACCCGGACCCCAGCATCGGTGGCGCCTATGGAGGCTTCGGTGGCGCCACATTCCTGTGTAATCTTGATTTTCATGTGTAGCATTCCGAGACCTTTCCGTTGATAGGTCATGGTCCCCGTAACTCCTTTCCTTGCTCAAGTTATGCCCGTTTTAAAATACTGTTACCGTACAACTTTGACTTATCCTAGGTTGACTTCTCGAGCTCCAATTATCATCTCGTTTCTTCCCATTTCTTTGTATTCTTCACGTTTAACCTACAAACACAATATAATCCCAAAGTAACACTATTTCTCATACATTTACACGTAAAACCTGAAAATAAAGCCGTTAAACGTTGAACTTTCACCCCCCAATCATCTTCGTATTCAGTGCATATGAGGGTGATTTACAAGGTATGAAGTTGTAGTCTTGAAGCTCGGAATATATTTTGACAAACCAAAACTATTCAGCATATATCTAACCTTGTCCATCAAAGTTCTATTCAGTCTTTCTGCAAGCCCATTTTGTTATGGATTACCAAGTACTGTAAGGTGCCTCACAGTACCATAAGCCTTGCAAATTTGATTGAACTCATTGTTGAAAAATTCTAGACTAATATTAGTCATTAATTTTTTTAATTTTTCTGAGTTTCTACAAGTACCTTCCATTCTTTAAACTTCATAAAAGCATCACTCTTATTTTTCAATACAATAACCCAAACTCTCCTAGAATAATTATCTATTAATGACATGAAATACCTTGCACCTCCCAATGAGTCAACCCTGGCAGGCCCCTAAAGATCAGAATGAATGTAATCTCGAACCCCTTTAGTGATATGTTTACCCTTGCTGAACCTTACCTTCTTAAGTTTACCTAAGACACAAGTGTCATAAAAACCAAAATCACAGCTCTTGAGTTCATTAATGACTTGTTGTTTCTGTAATTTAGCACGACCTTGTGAACTTATATGACCCATTCTCTTATGCCAAAGTAAAGCACTTGAATTCTTATTACTAAAGGCTATATTTGCACTACACCTGTCTGTCACAGTTCCATCAAGTAAATAGATATTGTTGTCGTATCTACTACCTGTCACAGTTCCATCAAGTAAATAGATATTGTTGTCGTATCTACTACCTGATAAAACTACCTAGACCCCTTTAGTACCTTGGCTTCCCATCTCTCAGACTTACATGATAACCTAACTTCTCAAACATCCCTAATGACAAAAGCCTCCTTTTGAGACTTGGAATGCACCTCACATCATCCAGATTCACTTTTCTTTAATCTCAAGATGACAGTACCATGACCCACTATCTTATATGGTATATCATCACCCAACTTCACAGTACCCATATCTAGATACCTAAGTTCATTAAAGAATTCTTTGACTTATGTCATATGATTCGAACAACCAGTATCCATTACTCACCTAATATTGTTCCCAACATCGGACACACTTAATACATCAGCACTCTCATAACCCTCAGTCATATCACCATGTACACTATGACTGGATTGATTATTTGAGCCATTAATTCACCTTTCTTCCTTTTCCAATCAGCGCAGTCCTTCTTTAAATGCTTTTCTTAACCACATACATAACACCTTCGTTTGAATTTAGGCCTACACTTTGATGCACCCGTCAGCTTGAAGTTCCTTTGGTCAGACCTCCCTCTCACTATCAGACCCTCTCCACTTTCTTCTTTGAAGTCAGTTTTCTTCTTTAACTCCTTAGAGTTAAGGGCTGCTAGAACTTCCTCCATGGACAGGGTATCCCTACCATACATGAGCGATCAATAAAGTATTCATAAATAGGTGGTAGAGAGGTCAAGAAATGATGGCTTGGTCTTCATCATCTAACTTAACTTCAATGTTCTCAAGATCCTACACCAGCATATTAAACTCATCTGGTGGTCTTCAATTGACTTCCCTTATGCCATCTGAAACGTGTACAAACGCTTCTTGAGGTACAAGCGATTAGCCAAGGACTTGGTCATGTACACCCCTCGAGTTTTAACCATACTCTTGCCTCCGTCGTCTCTTTCCGGACCTCTCTTAGTACTCTATCACCTAAATTCAAGATGATGATGCTATGTGCATGTTCAAGCATTTTTTCTTCCCTTTGTCTGACATTGTGCTCGGCAACTTGGCTTCACTGGCCAATCCACCACTCGTTGATGAACGAGCAATGCCTTTATCTTCAGTCGCCATAACCAAAGTCATTCTTCCCATTGAATTTTTCAATCTCAAACTTCATTGACACCATCGCTTCCACCAAACGATCTTAGATTATTTTTGTTCTTCAATCAAGCTCTAACCAGACTCTAATACCAATTATTATAAAATTGAATACAATATTATGCAATTCAACTAGAAATGAAGAAGATGAAATCTCCAATTTACATGAATTCAAGGACTTCTTATTAAGTGATGATTTCTAATACAACCCTAATCCCCCTTTTAAACTCCGGCCTAACGACCACATTTACTAACTGAGAACTTTACACTTTGTACCCCTAACTTCTACTAACTATACAAATGACACCCAAGACTATTAATATACTATTAACATATATATATATATATATATATATAATATATATATATATATATATATATATATAGGATCAGGATCATTACAGAACCATTTTTATTTTCAGAACCGAAAGAACCATTGATTTACATAAATGTAAATTATAAACCATTGATTTACATAGATGTAAGTTAAACATAATGATATTTAGTTGTTTTTATAATTTATTGTTACATGTCGGATATACACATATGTAAAACAGCTCAAGTATTACCAGACTTAATATACATTTATGTAAATTAATGGTTCTGTAGTTCTGAAAATAAAAGTGGTTCTGTAATGATCCTAACCCTATATATATATATATATATATATATATATATATATATATATATATATATATATATATATATATATATATATATATATATATATATATATATATATATATATTGACTTTTAACACCAACAATATTTATACTAATAAAGCAGAATAATTATTATTAATTATCATTCTCATAATCATTTTGTCACATGTCATATTTTTACAACCATTTTGACACATGACATTATCCCAACAAGTCAACCATTTAATTATAATATTAAATATTAATGATTTTGTATATACTTCCCAAATTATTAAAAATATATTTAAAAAAAAACACATGTTTCTTTTTTTTAAAAACGTAATTATTTTGAAACAACATGTTATGAACGAAGAAGTTTTTTAATACAAATAATTTTTATTAAGAAATGTCAGTGTTTAAAAACTATTTTTAAAACATTTTTAAACAAATTTATAAATACGAAAGTTTAAAAAAATATTGTTATTGTTTTATTATTTGATGTAGTTAATTATACATAATTTCAGTTATATCTTATCTAAAATTAGTTTTTATAATTTATTTATAATATTTGATTAGTAGCTTTCAAATTTATATTTTTATTTAACCTGTATGGTACACGGGGTTTATAACTATTATCATATATATCTAATCGAGTTCATCGCACTCGACGTCTCTTAGCATAATTATCTCCCTTAAGCTTTAGAAGCCAAAGTCTTTTATAGGAACAAAACTTTCCTCCAAACGAATACTAAAATCACGATCTTTATTTCTTACGAGGATCGTCTTGACTTTGTGAAGAAACCATAAATATATGTTTGACCATCAATGTTGGTCCTCTTACTATAAGCCCTCTAAAAGTAAAAATAATAAAAAAAAAAATAAGTTCCCTATCCGCAACACACAAATTTTAAGGTTGTTAGCGACCACTTGATACAGGCTCATTCCCGGAAGCGAATGCTGCTATTGGACAACACGTATGCTGGATAAGAAAAGGTTATGGCCCCAACAGAGGCCAAGCGTGGTGAAGCAAGTCATTGTTTCAAACCGACAAAGCATGTGGCGACCAATTGTGAGGAGATCTTTCAACACACATTAGAAATACATAATGATAAAACGATAATACATATTGAAAGCTCTAACAAAGCTGTAAAAGAGAAAAAAGAAGGCTGATTCTTAGTATATAATAAACAACAAACCTTACGTAAAACATAAGACAAATCTTAATAAGTTGTCTCTTGCTAAACAGCAGTTATAAATATATTTTTTTAACGACAAATCTATTTAACTCCGAAATTACCCATTGCTTGGGATTGAACCCAAGACCTCCTTTCTTAAAAGGAAAGCCTCTAACAAATGGGCTAGCCACACATTAAACAACGCTTATAATTAACACTATGTTACATGCTAATCATGACCGATGGAAAGCTTTGAAAAAACTTGCATGACCATTCATATGTGTACTAAATCATGCCTATATTCTAGTAAATCCTGAAGAAAACTTATCAAGTTTAAATATACGGTAAACGGTTATCAAATTGACCGTGCCAAAAACGATACTAAAAATCACGTAGTTACATATGGCAAATCTAGCGAGAAAGATAAATGAGAATAGTAAAGGATTTACTAGTTAAAAAATATTATGAAATAAGTTTCATAACATCAGTGACTAACCAGAAGTTACTAGTAAAAGATACTTTTACCATACAATATATAATATTATTATAAGTGAATAATTAAAAGTGTTAACAGGAACCTCTAAATTATTTAATAGCTTCTCTACCATAAATTTATCATGTTTAATGTGCTCTACCCAGAAATCAATATTTTTGACTCTGAAAAAACAAACTCATTCAAAATCCCTCTTATTATTGAAATAATCCAAGGAACATCAACAAACGTATTGACCTATATGGTCACATGTGAGTATTTTAGTTGCCCTATATGTAGCATCTTGGTTGGTATTTACCTAAATCATAAATAAGAATTGAAGAGAATGAATAATCTTGAATAATCCATATCCTGAATTTCTCAACGACCATTCAATGTTCATCGGGATAAATTGAACATTTTGTATATTATGTTCATACAAAACGGTTTAGCATCGTTACGTTGTTCTTATATGATGTGAATTATTATCTCCTACATGAGAGCAATCCGATCTATATGTCACTGCACTAATCAAATAAAATTCAACTGCTAATAATTAATACTCTCCATCATAACTAATCTTAGAAGAGAATCAAGTGTGTCCACACAAAAATATTTTTAGTTGGACGATCTACATATATCGCCACCATAAAATACCAATAAAATCATAAATGTAACTAGATATATATTGGTTTTATTTTCCAGTTACAAGATAGACTAGAGAAATATTTATAGCATCTCAGCATGTTAACTGCAGCAAAATATGAAAGTATTCTTAGTCTTAGGGAGAGATAAGAATATGAAAGTCTGGTAATACAAGAACTAACATGAAATGCATCATAAATATTATAGTTGGATCCAGGAAAAGATCGATATATATCTTAAGTCTAATATGTCATCCATATGTTAAAGTAACAAATAAGTTACTAGATACATTCACAAACATTCACAAACATAAACAGAGTGATAATGTCATACAATCAAAAGATGGAAAATAAACCGGTTCCAACGATAAACATTTATGAAAATGAAAAGATAAAAATAATTTAGTTGGTTTAACCCATAGGAGGTTTTATCCAAAATCCCAAAAGTGGTAATGTCATTTCAAGAAGAAAAGAAACTTTAAAAGAGGTAAATATCTTAGAAGAGACTATCCACAAGTGAATAACGAAATCTTAATGGAGCTCTAGAACAGACTCAAGTAACAACAAATAATATGATATCTCATACATTATGAACAAAACCGTACAATCTCGAACCAAAATGAAATGCATATTTGCATATGCTATAGCAACGGATCTGCTAATTATCGAAACCCAATGCTTCGTCCACTTTCATTCAATCAAATCTAAAATCAATATGAAAGATTACGTAGCTACAACTATGTAAGGGTATATATATACAGAAATTACTTGCCCAAATGGCAAGATGCCTTAAAGGTCATATTTGCAAGGTGCCATAGACGTCAACCAGTTGCTTATAAAATGAGTGCATTTACAATAAAAGAAACAAAATAACGAGAGTATGCGATGTAAGGCACTACTTATAACACTAGGTTTCTTTTCCAAATTCTAGTAGTTGATTATCAGGAAACATATTCCCTTGTAGTGGAGCGATAACTCCTAGTTATATAATTTGCCACGTATTCAAAAGGAATTCAGATAAAACTTATAGATGTCATCATTAATTACATATATGGGACGCTTGAAAGTGACATCTACATAAAAATTACTAAAGGGTTAAAATGATCGAAACATTAAACCTAATACCTTGATATCTAAACCTAGATCTTTATATGGTCTAAAACAATCAAGTCAAAAGGTTCAATAGACCTCGTGAATAGTTTGAGGTACAAAGCTATTTTGTCTCCTAAATTTATTGCAGACATAACACCTCTCATTACGAAGATTAAACAACATATTTATTCACATTCGGTTACGAAACTGGTACTAGTATATATATGAGTATAGTTGATATGAATGAAATAAGTTTCTCTTCTCCCATTTACTTTAGTTTTTATCAATTTGTAAATTGCTAACGACTTATTATTGTAATTTTGATTGTTTAGCTTTGGAGCAACAAATCTTATGAATCGTGATACAAGAAAACTCAAATTGATTAATTAAGTCATCGCCTTTATATACTACTACAACTACATAAAAATAATGAATCGAATAAAAATTAACGTACTTATTCAAATATGCACCAAGACATACCTATATTTATTTATTAATTAATGTTAATTTAGAACATCCTTAAAATATGCAATTCATTCGCATATCCAATCTTCGGCCGCCATCCTTAACCTTTGTGATTATCTTAGAAGTTTGGTTTAATCTCCAATATAGGTTGTTAACTTTAGAGTTTTAAAACTACTCTATTTTATGCTTATGTCCACATGTTTTACATTTATAATTTATGCAATTATATTAACTTTTGCAGCATTCTGTCATATCTTCTTTTATGTATTTTGTATAGAACCATTCACGGTATATTTGAATATTCCTAGCATAATATCAAAAATATATATAACTAGGGAAAAGTCATTAAAACAATCAAATTCATTAAACTTTATGTGGTTATATATGTAATGGAGATCAGGATAGCGCTGTAGAAAAAAAACAATAATGATTGTGTTATTATGACATTTTATAATATTATATAAAAACTAATGAACATTTTAAATTTTCCAATTCATGATTGGCTAAAAAGCTTACAAGCATTAAAAGGCAATTAAATATTGGATTAACAAGGATAGTATGTGGTCCTGGAATGACCACTATCTCCCTCCTTAATAGGTAGGGTGAGATAAAGAATCAAGTACTATTTTCTTAATAAGAAGTTGAGTAAATTGCAATTTTCATACCCGTGTTTTAGGGGTGTTAACAGGATCAGCCCCATCTTAACAGTTTACATACCTGAGTTTATGAATCTAACGATTTACATACATCCGTTAATTTTTCTTTAAACGTTCGTTAAAAGCCCCCCACGTGCTCCTCACGTGAGGGGTAAAAATGTCATTTGACCATCAATAAGGTCATTTGCAGCAGCATCGTTCATTTGAAACCCCCCCCCCCCCCCCCATTTCTTCTTCGATGAAATCGGCCCCCCCTTCTTCTTCGATCCTCCGGCCGCCCCCATCCCCCTTCTCTTCGATCATCCGGCCGCCCCCCACACCCCCTGCTTATGCGACAGCCCCCCCTCCCCTGCTTATGCGACATCCCCCCCCCCTGCTTATGCGACAGCCCCCTCCCCTGCTTCTTCGAGCTTCTGCGTTCGCAAGGTAATCCCCTTCCCCCTTCTTCTTCGAGGTTCGTGTGGAGGTTGTGGGTAGTAGTGTTTACTGGATGGCTTCTGAATACCCTGACCCCTGTAAGTGATTTTTGAATACCCTGATAGTGAGCTGAATTCATGATGCTTTTTTTATTTGAAATGCATTAAGCTTAGTCAGATGCACAAAAAAACAGCTTAGTCCGATGCATTAAGCTGAAATCTTTATTTTATTTAAAGGTTGGTCAATTCGTTATTTTATTATTGTGTTTTATATTCATTGCAGCTACTGACAAGACAAAAATTGTTGATGAACAAGATGGCCTACATATCAACTTGGATAACTTTGACAGTAATAGTGATGGTGATGATGAAGATTATATCGAAGATACTGAAAATGTTGTTGAGGATCTAGAACAGGACATGGATGAGTTTAGGGATATCGTTTGTGTTGAAGATGATGACTTGGAAGTGGAGAATGATGGCATCGATGAGTTACATGTTGAATTGGATGACTTTGAAAGTAATAGTGAAAATGAAGATGATGTTCCACTAAAGACAACTTTGAAGCAGATTAGAAAAAAGAACAAGGGTAAGGAACTAACAACATCTCCATTCTATGTTGGTCAACTTATTAATGACAAGAAAGAGATAGCATTGATAGTTGGGGAGCATGCTCTTGAGAGTAGGAGGCAACTTCACATCAAAAGAAATGAAAAAAATAAGTTTCAAGTTGTTTGTATGGGTATAACTCCAATGTTTCAAAGTGGGGAATGTTCGACTTTTAGCCAAAATGTGAGTAAAAAAGTTAGTAAAAGACAATCTTGTCAAAAAGCAGATGCTTCAGGTGAAGAATCATGTAGTGGAAGTAAAAAGCCAAGGAAAAAGTATCCTAAGCCCACTTGCCCATGGAATTTATATATATCTAGGAATGATGACTCAGAATTATGGTGTGTGAAAACCTTTAGGCAACATCACGAATGTATGCAAACCCGGGTTGTCAACTTGTATACTATGAGTTGGATAGCTAGAGAAATTGCACCTTTAGTTGAGGATAACCCCACCATACCCTTGGTAGCCTTGCAAAATCAGCTTCAGAAAAACATCAAGTTCAAATCTCTCTGATGAAAATTTCTGGGGCTAGATCCATTGCATTAAAGAAACTTGATGGTGATTATCACATTCAGTATGGCTTGCTTAGAGATTATTGTTCTGAATTGATTAGAGCCAACCCTGGGACCACGATAAAAATGCATTTGAACCACCAACTAATCCAAGCAGTCCGACTAGGCAGTTTAGGAGAGTTTACATTTGTTTTGCAGCTTTGAAAAAAGGTTTTAAGATGATTGGGAGGGAGATACTTGGCTTAGATGGATGTTTCATGAAAGGTCCATTTCCTGGACAGATATTGACTGCAGTCGGAGTTGATGCAAACAATGGGATATATCCGGTTGCATATGCACTAGTTGAAGCTGAGACTTCGAGTTCATGGACATGGTTCTTAGAATGTCTTGGAGATGACCTTGACCTGAATGTTAGGTCCAATTTCACATTCATTAGTGACAGGCAGAAGGTAATTTAGTCTTTAATAATCATATTTGATTAAATGTATTATTACTTAATTATTATATTTATGTTTGTTAGGGTCTTATACCAGCATTAGCCAGACATTTCCTAGTGCTGAGCATAGGTATTGCTTGAGACACATACATGAGAATATGAAAGCAAATGGAGAGGAGATGTGTTCAAAACATGTTATAGAATACATCAGAGAATACATTATGAGAAGATTATGTTGGTGCACAAGGCGATAGCAAAATGGAAAGTGCGGGAACAAGGGTCATAATAGTAGAAGTTGCAAGGGTGAAGCTCAATCACAGGATGCATCGCAACTGCACCAAAAGCAAGTCAAGATTGATTGAAAAAGTTGTTTTTGTATTGTTGCATATGATGGATTATCTATTTTGACCCATTTGGTTGGTTTTGTATTGTTGCATATGATGGATTATCTGTTTTGACCCATTTGGTTGGTTTTGTATTGTTGCATATGATGGATTATCTGTTTTGACCCATTTGGTTGGTTTTGTATTGTTACATATGATGGATTATCATTTTGACCCATTTGGTTGGTTTAGTATTGTTTCATATGATGGATTATCTATTTTGACCCATTTGGTTGGTTTTGTATTGTTGCATATGATGGATTATCTATTTTGACCCATTTGGTTGGTTTAGTATTGTTGCATATGATGGATTATCTGTTTTGACCCATTTGGTTGGTTTTGTATTGTTGCATATGATGGATTATCTATTTTGACCCATTTGGTTGGTTTAGTA
Source organism: Flaveria linearis (assembly GCA_024085815.1). NCBI lineage: Eukaryota > Viridiplantae > Streptophyta > Magnoliopsida > Asterales > Asteraceae > Flaveria > Flaveria linearis. Next base: position 57,009,145 of record CM044011.1, read on the forward strand.
TTGTTGCATATGATGGATTATCTGTTTTGACCCATTTGGTTGGTTTTGTATTGTTGCATATGATGGATTATCTATTTTGACCCATTTGGTTGGTTTTGTATTGTTGCATATGATGGATTATCTGTTTTGACCCATTTGGTTGGTTTAGTATTGTTTCATATGATGGATTATCTATTTTGACCCATTTGGTTGGTTTAGTAGTGTTGCATATGATAGATTATGTTCGACTTGGGATTATAATAGTGATGACCACAAAATGCATTTCATTCATCAACTTCCATACATTAGACTAAACAATTAAAAAGTTTTAGTAAACATCAACAACATAATAAGAAACACCAACTAAAACAACTAAGTAGATTTAGTAAACATCAACTACATAACAAAGAAACACCAACTAAAAGCTATGATAAACTTCAATCTTTTGGCTTGCATAGCACTTGCAGTAGCTAGTTCTTGATACTTGTTAGTCAACAAGCAAACTTCATTAGCTTTGGCACTTGATAATTGCTTTTCTTCACCTATGACAATGTTCAATCTTCTTACTTCATCATCACTTGAATTTCTTAATTCTTGACGTTCATTGATTCTTTTGAGAAGAAATAGGGTTCTTGCAGGGCTCTATGGCAGCTGATGCAGCTATTGCTTGAGTTTCTACATGTTCTTGATTGAAGCCTTGGGTTCAAAAACACCACTTTTGCACTATTTGTAGTGTAAGACTGTTAATCACCACATAAACAATGGTTACAAAACAAAAAGAAGATCAAAGGGTCACAAATCAGCAACAAAATCACACATAACAGACCTGAACATACGAACAATCCATCAATTTCTCAGCATCTCCAACCCTAATCACATCATGATACACATACCTCCTTATCTACAACAACAACAAAAAGAACATAATAATCAAAGATAATTTATGAAGAAGATGATGAATTTGAATTGAAATGTTGATGATTTGTGATTACAGACCTGAAGAAGACGATGAGATACGTGGGTGTGAGACAGTGGGGGCATAAACCCACGCAACAATCGAGACAAAAGATGTTCTTCTCGTTCTCTTTGCGTCTTGGTGGATCACACAGGCGTCGTAGAAGATGATGATTCCACCTGCAAAAGCAGGGGAGGGGGCTGCCGGATGATCGCAGAAGCAGGGGGAGGGGCTGCCGGATGCTCGATGAAGAAGGGGGCGTCGGGGCCGATTTCAACGATGAAGAAGGGGGCGTCGGGGGCCGATTTCAACGATGAAGAAGGAGGGGGCTGCCGGATGATCGAAGAAGAAGGGGGGATGGGGGCGGCCGGAGGATCGAAGAAGAAGGGGGGGCCGATTTCATCGAAGAAGAAATGGGGGGGTGGGTTTCAAATGAACGATGCTGCTGCAAATGACCTTATTGATGGTCAAATGACATTTTAACCCCTCACGTGAGGAGCACGTGGGGGGCTTTTAATGGACGTTTAAAGAAAAATTAACGGATGTATGTAAATCGTTAGATTTCATAAACTCAGGTATGCAAACTGTTAAGATGGGTTGATCCTGTTAACACCCCTAAAACACGGGTATGAAATTGCAATTTACTCTAAGAAGTTTGATGAGACAAAAAGGCTAAAACTGAGATCACGGGGATTCAATCGGTTTTCTCCACGTGATGTAAACGGTCTAGTTTCTTTTGTTCTTTCAAAACAGGAGAATAAATTAGTTGATTAGGAGTAATGTAGTAAGAAGGCACAAGGACACAAGACAATTTCACCTTCTAGTTTATTAGATTTTCGGGAGCACATTTCACATTTTATCCCACTGTCAAATCAGTGATACTCATTTTTTGAATTCCACCTAGTCTACTCTGGAAAATTACACAAGATCGTCGGGGTGTTCCACTTGTGGTCACATTGTCACCTGAGACCACGTCGTGACCGGTGTGTAGTATGTTGCATGATCTTAAAGCATTTGGGAGTTTCTTTAAGTAAGGATGATTTTAAAAATGTTGTGGACTACTTTTTAAGGAGGGTAAAGTAAGTATGAGTTGTAACTCTACGTGTACTGCTTTAATTCCCAATAGTTGGACTCCTTATCACTACTGGAGTATCATCCTATTAACCTCACTGGGCTTATTACTAAATTCATCTCATATGTCCTTGCTAACAGGCTAAAAGAGGTTATTAATTGTCTTAGGTGGTGTTTATTTTTTCAGAAAAGCTCTTCCCAACTTCTTTTGTTTGCGCCGCGCAGACCACGCGCAAACGTTGAGGTCTACAGAGTGTTTGTTTTTTAAAAGACTTTTCATTAAAAAAGATAAGCACAAGGTCTTCTTGAGGCAGACATAAATCATTCACTTTTTACATCTTCTACCCGCTTCTCATTCTCAACCCTTCAAGTTGACCAATCTCCTCCACCCTCAAAATCGCAGCCGCCGGCCTCCCTCCAACTTGTTGTCTCCACCGTCGGCCCCCTCCATCTTTCCGTCGCCGTAGCCCCCCTCCATCTTTCCGTGTCATCGCCCCCTCCAGCCACTACCACCGCAAAGCACCCAAATGAGATGACACTAACTGTCGCCGCCCCGTCGCCGCCTCCACTTTTCCGTCGGCCACCCCTTTATTAAAAGAAGTACGGTGATTTGTTATTTATGTAGTATGATTTGTGATTTGGTTTAGGGTTTTCTTTGATTTATGATTTAAGTAGTATGATTTGTGATTTGGTTTAAGGTTTTGTTTTATTTGTGATTTATGTAGTATGATTTGTGATTTAGTTTAGGGTTTTGTTTAACTGGTGATTTTTAGGTAGTATGATTTGTGATCTGGTTTAGTATTTTGTTTGATTTGTGATTTTAGTTAGTATGATTTGTGATTTGATTTAATATTTTGTTTAATTTGTGATTTTAGGTAGTATGATTTGTGATTTAGTTTAGTATTTTGTTTGATTTATTATTTTTATAGTATGATTTATGATTTGGTTTAGTATTTTGTTTGATTTATGAGTTTAGGTAGTATGATTTGTGATTTAATTTATTATTTTCTTTGATTTGTGATTTCAGGTAGTATGATTTGTGATTTAGTTTAGTATTTTGTTTGATTTATGATTTTAGTTAGAGACTTGCATATAGAGATAAACATCATGGGTAGAACAAAATTGAGTATGCAAAAGACTCATGAATTAAGTTAGGAAAAGTTCTTAAAAAAATGTTTGGTTTGGATTTGAGTCAAAACAAATGAAAATGCCTATGACAATCTTAAGGCCAAATACATTGCTGGGTGTATTTAAAAACAAAATTAGTAACATATACAATGCTGAAACAAGTTCTTTTGCATTAACAAAAGAGGAATGAGAAGAATTTAAGAAGGTATGTTTATATACTTATAAAATAAAACTTGATAACATTTCTTTACATATGGGTTTAGGGGCATCCGAAGACTGCATCATTGAACACAGTTCCGTTCCTTTTTCAAAACTTTACCAACAACTGTTTGAGATACAAGTGCCACGTGAAATTGCAAATGGACCTCAACCCAAGCAAAGTCAGTGGTTGGATCATCTTCTTTTCACGTACCACTTATGATTACATGTAAGGCCCCGTTCCCGGGCACCTCACAATTGGACAACCATCGCATCATTTCTTATATAATATATAATTCATAAAATAAGCAGCGAAATAAATTATCAAAACCATTCATTTCATTGATAAATACTGTTGTTAAGCAATACAACATTGTTAAATTACAAAAGCCTCATTCAATTGCATTACAAAACAACAATATTATTATGCGTGAATGGATGCCAGTCTTGCCCTGCCGAGTAGCCTCCCCGTGTGACATCCTCAGCAACATTACCTGGCAACTGAAAATGCATAAAAGTCAGCGTTGTTGAGTGAGTTCTAGTTTTAAAGTGTTAAAATACTTTATACGACTCATATATGAAAATACTCTTTTCATAAAAATACTTTCTTTACTTTCATACGTGATCATTCATTGTACATACAACAAGGCATAACCTCATTCCTCATTCATTATCTCACATATTCGTTCGTTTCGTACTTTATCATTATCTTTCATAATCGTTCGTTTCGGACTTTACCATTATCTTTCAGAATCGTTCGTTTCATCCTTTATCATTATTTTTCATAATCGTTCATTTTGTACTTTATCATTTCCTTTGTTTCGTACTTTATCATTTCGCTCGTTTCGTACTGATTCTAGATCATGTCAAGCTTTTCCCCCCATCGTGGCCCGAAGCCACCATTCCAGGCACAAAGCCTCATTACTATTTGGCACAAAGCCCGTGGCCCGAAGCCACCATTCCGGGCACAAAGCCTTATTACTATTTAGCACAAAGCCCGTGGCCCGAAGCCACCATTCCGAGAACAAAGCCTCATCCTATCTAGGGTCGAGTGACAAGGATCCTGTTTCGTACTATGGATCAGTCACCAAGACTGATCCCCCGTGTGTGAACCCTCATAGGTTAGCCAAAATCGCACGCTATAATACACACAGTTGAGCTGATAACTCTCATGAGTTGTGTTCCTCCTTTCATTCTGCTTTCAAGCCTTTGTTTCATTCGTTTTATATGTTCCACTTTCATTATCATTAATCTTATCTCTTTCTTTAATGATAATACTTTACGTTTATGATTATAAACGCACTACGTAAAGTTACATACCAATATACATAAAGAACATAAGAACAAAGCATAACTATCATAAAATAGGCATATGTAAGCCTTAGGTCAAACTAGGGTCAAAACCCTAAAAATCTGATTTCCCAAAAATTTCATAAAAATTTTCTAAGTGTTGGGCGCTTTAACACTATGCTGGCGCATGAGGCGTGCTCAGGCGTTTTATCAATATTTGGGCCCATGGACCTATGCTTAGTCAAAAGGTTTGGGCGCATGAACTGTTTAGGCGCATGAGCCTACACTTAGGCTCCTGAGTAAAATTTGGGTGCATGAACACTATTGGGGCGCATCACCCCTATACTTAGGCGTTTCAACAAAAACTTAGGCGCATGAACTACTACTCAGGGGCATCAGCATGTACTTAGTATTTCTAAGGCATTTTCTAGGTGCATGGGCTACTGTTTAGGCGCATTAACCTATACTTTACATTCTCAGACCAAATTTTGGGCGCATGATGGTACTGTTTGGGCGCATAAGCCTTATTTAGGCTTTCTAAGTCAATTTCTCAGGCGCATGTGCCCTGTTTAGGCGTATGACCATCTACTTACGTGTTTCTAAGATATTTTTCAATCCCAAACATCATCTTAACACATTCTAAGCCTTTTACCCCCATTCTAAACATCAACAAGGTCTCAACAACATAACATGCCCATACACATACACATATACATACAGTCACATACATAACATTTATAAAATATGTTTCACATGCATTTTCAGCCCCAAAACTTTTAGAAACATATAAAAATCGGGGTCTAGAAACTCATCCTTTGCAGCCTTGAAACAACTCCTTCGAATTCAAGATTTTTTAGAGAGTTCTAACACTTAAAACACCTAGAACACATACCCGAATACATATAAACACATAAGAACATATACTTTCGGTTCCTTAGTCAAAAGCACAACCAAAACCGAGCCAATTATGCAACAAATGCTTACCTTGGTTAAGAACAGCCTCTTTCTCTCTCTAGAACTGAAGAAACTCAGTTTTCTTCTTCTTCTTCTAATTTGGTAGATAAACACAGATATGTAGGCTGTTATTGGCGGTCATACTTAAAGAAATAATAAAATAATGGGGTTTTGTCCTATCTGCACTTAACCCCTCCACTTATACTTCTTTCCTTTTCCTTCTAATTACTTTTCTTTTTCTTTTTCTTATTTTTTTTCTTTCTTTAATTTTGTCAAAACTTCCGGGTGTTACAAGTCCACCCCCCTTAAAGAGGTTTTGTCCTTAAAACCCGTCACTCTTCGAATAACTCTGGGTAATGTTGTCTCATCTCTTCTTCAGTCTCCCATATAGACTCCCCTTTCGGTGTTTCCACTGCACACGAACTAGTGGAACCACTTTATTCCTTAGTCTTTTCTTCTTTTGATCAATGATTGCCACTGGTTGCTCTACATAATTAAGCCGTTCATCCAGTTCGATATCATTCAGTGGAATCATATTCTTATTAGCTAAGCACTTTCTCAGATGAGATACATAGAATGTTGAATGAATTCCACTTAACTCATCGGACAATTCTAATGGATAGACACCTCTCCTACGCGTATGATGATTCGGAAAGGTCCTATATACCTTGGGCTTAGCTTACCTCGCTTTCTGAACCGAATAATTCCCTTCCAAGGTGAGACCTTCAACATAACTCGATCACCCACCTTGAATTCGATCAGTCTACGTCTCTTGTCGGCGTACGACTTTTATCTATCCTTCGTCGCTTTCATGAAGGCTTTGATCTTCTCTAACTTTCCAGTTGTAGCCTCAATCACCTCAAGGCTTCCTAACTCTTTCTGCCTAATATCACCCTAACATACAGGCGTCCTACACCTCCTACCATATAGCATCTCATATGGGGGCATACCAATACTGGCATGATAACTATTGTTGTATGAGAATTTGGCTAACGGTAAGTGATCATCCCAACTTCCTCCAAAATTGATCACGCATACTCGGATCATATCCTCGAGCGTCTGAATAGTCCTCTCAGACTGGCCATCTGTCTGAGGATGGTAAGGTGTGCTAATGTGCATCCTCGTCCCCATTGCATCATAGAATCTTTTCTAGAACTTGAATGTAAACCGAGTATCATGATCCGACACAATAGACACCGTCACACCATGACGAGCTATAATCTTCTTGATGAACAGATGCGCTAGTCTCTCGGATGAATACGTCTCACGGATTGGTAGGAAGTGAGCACTCTTGGTCAGACGATCAACAATTACCCAAATGGTATCGCACCCCCTCACCATACGAGGTAGCTTAGCAATAAAGTCTATGGTGATGTGCTCCCACTTCTACCCGGGTATATTCGATGGTTGGATCTTCCCCTGTGGCTTCTGTTGTTCTGCCTTCACTTGTAAGCAGGTAAGGCGCTTATTCACATACTCCACCACGTCACGTTTCATACCCGGCCACCAGTAATCCTTCTTCATGTCTTGATACATCTTGGTGGCGCCTGGATGAATCGAGTTCGAGTCTTATGAGCTTCATCCATAATTCGCCCCCGTAGGTCTCCATAACGAGGGATCCATATCCGTCCGTTTTGAGTCCTAACACCAAGAGTGTTTTCACCCAATTCTGCAACTAGACCCTTCATTCGCTCAGAATTAAGGCGATCTTCTTTCAATGACTCATTTTGAAAGTCTTTCACTTGTGTCATCAAATCAGCGGTCATAACCAACTGATAAGCCTTCACCCGAATCGGCTCGGGTCCCTCCTTTCGGCTAAGGGCATCGGCCATACGTTGGGCCTACCCGGATGGTAATGGATCTCACATTCATAATCCTTGATGAGTTCTGACCATCTCCTCTACCTAATATTAAGATTCTTTTGCTCAAAGAAATACTTCAAGCTCTTGTGGTCCGTGAAGATGGTGCACTTCGTCCCGTATAAGTAGCGCCTCCAAATCTTAAATGCGAAGACCACTGCTGCAAGCTCTAAGTCATGAGTAGGGTAGTTGACTTCGTAGGTTTTCAGCTGTCAGGATACGTAGGCAATTACTCTTCCTCGTTGCATTAGCACGCAACCCAGTCCCGAATAGGAAGCATATGAATATACCACTAAGTCTTCGATCCCTTCGGGTAATGTCAAAACAGGAGCTTGAGTTAATTTTGTCTTTAATTCCTCAAAAGCATCCTCATGTTTCTGACCCCACACAAACTTTACATCCTCGCGAGTCAATTTGGTCAATGGTGAGGCTCTTTTAGAAAAGTCTTGGATGAATCTCCTGTAATAACACGCCAAACCCAAGAAACTACGAATCTCGGATGGAGTCTTTAGAGACTTCCATTGCATGACTGCCTCAACCTTTGTCGGGTCCACCATGATTCCTTCAGCATTAACAACATGAACCAAAAACTGAACCTCACGGAACAAGAAAGCACACTTAGAGAACTTAGCGTACAACTTCTCTCTTCTAAGTGTCTCTAACATCTTGCATATGTGGTCGGCATGTTCTTCCTCATTTCTTGAATAAATCAGGATATCATCAATAAACTCAATCACTGATTTATCTAACATTGGCCGCCACACTCGATTCATTAAATCCATAAACGCAGCTGGCACGTTGGATAAACGGAAAGATATAATGAGGAACTCGTAGTGTCCATAACGCGTGCAAATAGCTGTCGTAGGAATATCTCGCTCCTTTACCTTCAACTGATGGCAACCAGATTGAAGATCTATCCTCGAGAACCAACTAGCACCTTGAAGCTGATCAAACAAGTCGTCAATCCTCAGTAACGGATACTGATTCTTCACCGTCAATTTGTTCAGCTCTCGGTAGTCGATGCACATCTGCATACTACTGTCTTTCTTCTTCACAAATAAGACTGGAGCACCACATGGAGAGATACTCGGTCGTATGAAACCTTTATCCATCAACTCCTGCAGTTGAGCCATTAATTCCTTCATCTCAGTCGGAGCTAGTCGATACGGTGCCTTGGCAACGGGTTGAGCACCAGGTATCATATCAATCTGAAACTCTATTTTGCGATCCTGTGGCACGCTTGGTAAATCTTCTGGGAACACGTCCTGAAAGTGACACACAACTGGTACATCAGACAATTATGGTACTGACGCGTCCACGTCCCTTACGTAATCTAGGTAGGCATTACATCCACGTTTCATGCATTTATTTGCCACCACCATCGAAATCACCTTCGGGACCGTAGTGACGCGATCACTGTAGACCGTCGCCGAACTTCCATCGGGCGCAATTAATCGGGTCATCTTCTTACGACACACAATGTTTGCTACATAGGTTGCTAACCAATCCATCCCTAGTACTACATCGAATCCGCCTAGGGGCATCACAAGTAATTTAGTAGAAAACCGATGACCTTCTAGTTCTATAGCATAATCCTCTATCATATCAGTAATTCTAGTAGACTTACTAATAACGGTTTCTACATCGAATGGCTCATCAATACTTCTACTACTAACAGGCAATTTAGCACAGAAAGCAACAGAAATGAAACTCCTACTAGCACCAGAATCAAATAATACAGAGGCAAAAATTTGGTTTATTAGAAACATACCTGACATGACATCGGGATCCTCTTTGGCCTCCTCCCGCATCATTGTTAAAGCTCTAGCACTTGCCCTCTGTCCTCCTTCATCTGGCTTGTTCTTCATTCTAGAACTCTCGGCCTATGGCTTCTTACAGTCCCTACTCATATGGCCTTCCTAGCCATAGTTATAACACCGTATAACTCCATACATCTTCGCCACATGACCGGGCTTTCCACACTTGAATCACACACTCAATCCCCATTTACACTCACTGGAGTGCTCTCTCCACATTTACTACACTTCTTTATCCCAAACCAGATAACACCACCCTTCGGTCATCCACTTTACTCCTTTTGTTGATTGGAGAGAAACCACCACGTCCAAACCTTTTCCCACTCCAGTTCCTATCACCACCACCCGTCCTCTTCACCTCAACTACCGCCACCTCTCTCTCATCTTATAACCTCCCAGCCAGATCCACTGCCGACCTAACAGTGCTTGATCGGGTAGCAATAAAGTACCTACGAACATCAGATGGCAATCCTTGAATATACTTCTTGATCTTCTTTGACACCGACGTCACCTGATCCGGTACCAGTCTTGCCATCTCGTTAATCTTGGTGGTATACTGTTGGTGTGTCATAGTTCCCGCCTCCAGCTGCAGGAACTCCCTCTTAATCTTGTCTAATTCCTTGTGAGGACAGAACTCCTCAATCACCAACTTCTTCTGTTCTGGCCACCTCATCTTTCCAATGGCCATGCTACCCTCGGCCTGGACAATGTTGTCCCACCAGCATAAGGCCGAGTCCATGAACGAGTGAGTGGCGAACTTCACTTCCTGGTCTTCATGACACTCACTAATCTCTAACACCGCTTCCATCTCTCGTACCCAGCGGTAGGCAGCTGCAGCATTGCCATTGCCATCAAAAGTCGGGGCTGCATCTCTGAAATGCCCTATAGTTGCAGTCTCGTGCAGTTTCCTGTAGAGCTTCTTCCTCCTCATCCTTACTCGAGACAACCATCTCGGTCTCTGGCTGTTCTCCTCCTTCTCTCCTAGTATTTCTCATCTTCTCTCTCCTTTCATCATCTCTCACACTCTTAATCACTTCAGTCACTACAGACGGCAGAATCGTCTGCATGACTTGATGTACCTCCTCTACTACTGCCTCTGTCACTGAGGCCCTTAGATTCACACTCTCGTCGACGCCCTCATACTAATGAACTTCAGGATCTGCAGGGGTCGTTTCAGCAGCTCTAGCCTTATTCCTCGTAACACGCGGTTCAGCGCCACGTCCACTATGTGTTCACCCTTAGAAGCATTAGACGATCTACCTCTAGCCATCCTCTAATCACTATAAGATTCAAACACTAACACGGTCATTCAAGGTAATAGCTCAGTTTATGTTGAGTATAGTAAGTCTCTAATTACAGTGGCCAATTATGATTGGCCTCTTACTTTACTCTTCACACCCCAAGCATTTCCTATTCTGACTACATCAGTATCTTAATCTGCTATGAGCATATAATCAAATAGCACACATATATAACTCCAATTAACTTCAACAAAAGAAATACCTGATGGCTATTGGTTAGTGTCTGACCCACTCAAACTGTCAACCGAGTAGCAACGAAGTAATTGGCACGTGCATGCGTGGTCAAAATGAACGTTTGAGTCTGTTGAGTCTATTGAGGAATAAGACCTGGTTTGTAGGTCTCTTTCTGTTTGTCTTTTAGCACTATAAATAGGTTGCTCTAGAAGAAGAATAATTAGTCAAAAATACTCTCTTTTACTTCTTTTGTAATCAGTATTCAAGCATTTGAAGTGAAGAAATCATCCGAATGTTTTTAGTTATCTTGTATATTGTTTTGTATTCATCTCTGATATCCAACATTTGATATCAGAGCTTGAGTCTCGATCCCTCTTGTATGCCTAAGTACCCTCGATTCAACACCATGACAACCTTGGCCACCACTTCTAACCCACCCAAAGACAGTCCGTTTCCATTCCAATGTCCCATCCTAACTTCCTCTAATTATACAACCTGGGCAATCAAGATGGAGGCTGTAATGGACGCTCAAGGGCCTTGGGAATCCATTGAACCCACGGTTGGTATGGTTGTGGATGAGAAGAACAGCAAGACAGCCCGAGCGTTCATCTTCCAGGCGATACCAGAAGAAATCCTGATGCAGGTAGCAAAGAAGAACACAGCAAAGGAAGTGTGGGAGTCCTTGAAAACACGGTTTGTAGGGGCTGAGCGAGTGCAAAAGGCCAGGCTGCACACACTGAAAAGTGAATTCGAATCACTGCGGATGAAGGAAGGAGAGTCCATTGATGAGTATGCAGGGAAATTATCCGGGATGATCTTGAAATACAACAGTGTTGGAGCGGTGTTGAAAGATGATGAACTGGTCCGGAAGCTTTTTGATACAGTGACTGAAAGGTACATCCATCTGGTAGCTTCCATGGAACAATATTCAGATCTAGAGATGATGCCATTTGAAGAGGCCATCGGTAAACTGAAGGCGTATGAAGATAGACTGAAGCTACGTCAAGGGACAGGTTCTAGTGGTGAAAGTATGTTGTTGTTCAGCAAGACAGAAGGCCAAAGTACTAGCAAGAACAGTCACAAGTGGAGTGCCACACCAAGCCAGGGTGGATCCGGATCAAGAGGAGGAAGATATGGATCTAGAGGTGGACGAGGGATAGGCCGTGGTAGAGGTGAAAAAAGTGGTAGTAGATCATCTCAAGAGACCGGAAACAATGTTAGAAAGCCACGCGACAAAAGCCATATACGATGCTATGAGTGTCACCAACTTGGACACTACGCATTCGAATGCAAAACTGGGAAGAAACAAGATCATGAAGAACATCTGGTGAAAGAAAGTGATGAAGAACCGACTCTCCTGTTGAGTGTGTTTGGGGAAAAAAACACCCGCGCCTGTTAGCCTAGTCGAACAGAATATGTTTCTACAAAGAGAAGATCGGGGTGATCAAAATAGACAAATGTGGTACTTGGATAATGGCGTAAGTAATCACATGACGGGTGAAAGTGAATTTTTTGCGGAATTAAACAGAGATGTAACAGGTCATGTAAGGTTTGGAGATGGTTCGAGAGTAGAGATCAAAGGCAAAGGGACTCTCCTATTTCAATGCAAGAACGGTGACCAGTTGATGATTCCTGATGTATACTACATACCGGCATTGACAAGTAATAGACTAAGTCTTGGCCACATGACTGAGGATGGATATGATATATTGCTGAAAGACAACTCTCTAAGAGTGAGAGATGAACAAGGAAGACTTATGATGAATGTTACCAGGTCAGTAAACCGTCTGTATAAAATCATTTTAAACCATGCAAAACCTATGTGTTTAACGACTAGGTTTGAGGAAGATGCGTGGATTTGGCACGCCAGACTTGGGCATACAAATTTTCAACTAATGGAAACCATGGCCAAGAAGGGACTTGTATCAAAATTGCCCGAGATTGTACATCCAAGACAGATCTGTGAAAGCTGCCTCATAGCAAAACACGTAAGGAAGAGTTTCCCCAAGGTGGCAAAGTTGAGAGCAAAGCAGCCACTAGAGCTTCTTCATGCAGATCTCTGTGGGCCCATCACACCACAATCAATAGGAGGTAATCGTATTTTCTGTTGATCGTGGATGACTATAGTAGATACATGTGGGTGTATTTGCTAAAAACAAAAGATGAAGCATTGTCAAAGTTCAAGCTGTTTAAAACTCAAGTAGAAAAGGAAAGTGAGTTTAAAGTTAAAATGTTAAGAACCGATCATGGTGGTGAATTTAACTCACAAGCCTTTGATGAGTTTTGTAAAGAGGAAGGTATAAGAAGACAGAAGACAGTTCCCTATACCCCACAACAAAATGGTGTTGTGGAAAGAAGGAATAGAACAGTGATGGGGATGATGAGAGCCCTATTAAAAACAATGAAGGTACCAGACTTATTATGGGGGGAGGCTGTAAATCATGCAGTCTATATACTCAACAGAGTACTTACTAAATCAGTAAGGGGCATGACCCCATATGAAGGTTGGAAAAAAGGAAACCAAGCTTGCATTATTTAAGAATTTTTGGGTGTGTGGCCTACACCATAAAGTTGAAAAGTCATATCACTAAGCTAGAGGACAGAAGTATGCCTCTAGTTAATTTGGGAGTTGAACCAGGGAGCTTAGGATATAAATTGTTTAATCCCAAAGAAAAGAAAATTATAATTGCAAGGGAAGGTGATGTAGTGTTTAATGAACATAAAGCATGGGATTGGGAACATGAATCACAACAGCATGGTACACCCTCAACATGGACCCATGTGCACATGCACGGTGATGTGACAAATCATACCCATCAAGGAATTGGCAGTAATTGGGAGTGGTCCCCATGCACACCTAGTACTAATGTTTCCCCATTTATTAATAATTCTTTGCTGGATGTTGAGTATGAAGACATGCAAAGTCAAAAAGATTCCACAAGTCCTTTTCAAACATCTACAACATCGAGCCAAGAACCAAACGTTCCTTTTGATGACACACCAAAGCAAGGTTGTCGCCCCTTAAATGAGGTGTATCAAGAAACCAAGGCTATGAGCAGAGAACAAATTCAAGACATGTATGCAAGAGAGGAGTTTCTCTTGAATGATGAACCATCTACATTTGAAGAAGCTGCATCAAATGCACACTAGAAAAAGGCCATGGAAGTCAAACTACAAGCCATAAATAAGAACAACACTTGGACCCTGGTTGATTTGCCCACTGATCAAAAGGTAATTGGGTTAAAGTGGTTGTTCAAACTGAAAAGAGATGCAAGTGGCAAGGTAACTAAACACAAAGCTCGACTGGTCACGAAAGGCTATGTAGAACAGAAAGGTGTGGATTTTGATGATGCATTCGCCCCAGTAGCACGATTAGAGACCATCAGGTTGTTGTTAGCATTGGCGGCTAAAGAAAAGTGGCTTGTGCATCATCTAGATGTCATGTTAGCTTTCTTAAACGGAGAACTTAAGGAAGAAGTGTATGTGTCTCAACCAACTGGTTATGAAGTTAAAGGTAAAGAAAACATGGTGTATAAGCTAAACAGAGCACTTTATGGATTAAGGCAAGCACCAAGGGCCTGGAATGTAAAACTTGACAAGTCATTGAAGGAACTTGGGTTTAGCAGATGTGCACAGGAACAAGCAGTTTACAAGGTACAGACCTCAAACTCAATCTTGATTGTTGGGATATATGTAGATGATATGATAGTTACTGGCTCAAGAGAAAAGGAGGTCCATGAGTTTAAAGAAAAGATGAAAGCCATATTTGATATGAGTGACATGGTCAAGTTGAGTTATTACTTGGGCATAGAAGTTGATCAGAAAGAAGATGGAATAATTGTAAAGCAAGAAGGCTATGCTTGCAAAGTGCTTAAAATGGCAGGGATGCTAGCCTGCAATCTAGCAAAATGGCCTATGGATCCTAAGTTACAACTAACTAAGGATGACAAGGGGAAGCCAGTGAACTCGACAGAGTATAGGAGAATTATTGGTAGCCTTCGGTACTTGATCAATACTCGTCCCAATTTAAGTTACTCTGTTGGAGTAGTGAGCAAGTACATGCAATCTCCCAAAGAAAGTCATTATGCTGCAGTGAAGCAAATTCTGATGTATCTTAAAGGTACCACAGGATATGGATTGGAGTATTTAAAAGGAGGAGATGGTGAAATCGTGGGATACAGCGACAGTAGTCATAGCACAGATATTGAAGATCGACGGGGTACAATTGGAGTAGCATTTTACTATTCTGGATCTAATAACTTGGTCTTCACAAAAACAACAAACAGTGGCGTTAAGTTCATGTGAGGTTGAGTTCATGGCAGCAACATCAGCTGCGTGCCAAGCACTATGGTTAAGGAATTTGATTAGTGATCTGACCGGAAAAGAAGCCAGAAAGTCCAGTTGTTGGTTGATAACGAGTCAGTGATTGCCTTGATGAGAAACCCTGTTTTCCACGGGCGTAGCAAACATATTCACACAAGGTTTCACTTTATACGTGAATGTGTGGAACGGGAGCAGATTGATGTTTAACATGTAAGCGGGGATTTACAAAAGGCGGACATGTTAACTAAAGCACTGCCACGTGTTAAGTTCTATGAGATGAGAAGTCTTATGGGAGTGGAGGATCTGAAGATTGAAGCAAACACTAAGGGGGAGAGTGTTGGTTAGTGTCTGACCCACTCAAACTGTCAGCCGAACAACAAGGAAGTAATTGGCACGTGCATGCGTGGTCAAAATGAACGTTTGAGTCTGTTGAGTCTATTGAGGAATAAGACCTGGTTTGTAGGTCTCTTTCTGTTTGTCTTTTAGCACTATAAATAGGTTGCTCTAGAAGAAGAATAATTAGTTGAAAATACTCTCTTTACTTCTTTTGTAATCGGTATTCAAGCATTTGAAGTGAAGAAATCATCCGACTGTTTTTAGTTATCTTGTTATATTGTTTTGCATTCATCTCTGATATCCAACAATGGCACGTAGCTACTCGGGTTGGCATCCCCTTCCCTTAGTCTCATTCTCAGTTTAAGATTAGTTTTTTGAAAATATTTACCTAATTCGCTTAAACTTTGGCTCCGATACCAACTTGTAAGGCCCCATTCCCGGGTACCTCACAGTTGGACAACCATCGCATCATTTCATACATAATATCTAATTCATAAAATAAGCAGCGGAAATAAATTATCAAAAACCATTCATTTCATTGATAAATACTGTTCTAAGCAATACAATATTGTTAAATTACAAAAGCTTCATTCAATTGCATTACAAAAGAACAATATTATTATGCGTGAATGGATGCTAGTCTTGCCCTGCCGAGTAGTCTCCCCGTGTGCCATCCTCAGCAACATTATCTGCCAACTAAAAATGCATAAAAGTTAGCGTTTCTGAGTGAGTTCTAGTTTTTAATGTGTTAAAATACTTTATACGGATCATATATGATAATACTCTTTTCATAAAATACTTTATTTACTTTCGTACGTGATCTTTCATCGTACACATCGTACATATAAGGCATAACCTCATTCCTCATTCATTATCTCACATATTCGTTCATTTCGTACTTTATCATTATCTTTCATAATCATTCGTTTCGTACTTTACCATATCTTTCATAATCGCTCCTTTCGTACTTTATCATTATCTTTCATAATCGTTTGTTCCGTACTTTTTCATCTCATTCATTTCGTACCTTATTATTTCGCTCGTTTCGTACTGATTCTAGATCCTATCAAGCTTTTCCCCCATCGAGGCTCGAAGCCACCATTTCGGGCACAAATCCTCATTACTATTTGGCACAAATCCTGTCGCCCGAAGCCACCATTCCGGGCACAAAGCCTTTACTATTTGGCACAAAGCCCGTGGCCCGAAGCCACCATTCCGGGCCTAAAGCCACCATTCCAGCACAAAGCCTCATTTTATCCGGGGTCGAGTGACAAGGATCCTGTTTCGTACTATGGATCAGTCACCAAGATTGATCCCCCTGTGTGTGAACCCTCGTGGGTTAGCCAAAATCACACACTATAATATACACAATTGAGCTGACAACTCTCATGAGTTGTGTTCCTCCTTTCATTCTTCTTTCAAGCCTTTCTTTATTTTGTTCTTTATGTTCCACTTTCATTATCATTAATCTTATCTCTTTCTTTAATGATAATACTTAACGTTTATGATTATAAACACACTACATGAAGTTAGACATCAATATACCTGACGAACATATGAACAAAGCATAACTATGCAAAAAAAGGCATATATAAGCCTTAGGTCAAACTAGGGTCAAAACCCTAAAAATCTGATTTTCCAAAAATTTCAGAAAAATTTTCTAAGTGTTGGGCGCTTTAACACTATGCAGGCGCGTGAGGCCTGTTCAGGCGTTTTATCACTGTTTGGGTGCATGGCCCTATACTTAGTCAAGAGGTTTGGGCGCATGAACTGTTTAGGCGCATAAGCCTACACTTAGGCTCCTCCTGTATAATTTGGGCGCATGAACACTATTGGGGCGCATCACCCCTATACTTAGGCGTTTCAACAAAAACTTAGGTGCGTTAACTATTGTTTAGGCGCATTAGCATGTACTTTGTATTTCTAAGGCATTTTCTAGGCACATGGGCTACTGTTTAGGCGCATTAACCTATACTTAGCATTCTCAGACCACATTTTGGGCGCATGAGGGTACTGTTTAGGCGCATAAGTCTTACTTAGGCTTTCTAAGTCAATTTCTCAGGCGCATGGGCCCTGTTTGCGTGCATGACCACCTACTTACATGTTTCTAAGTTATTTTTCAACCCCAAACATCATCTTAACATATTCTAAGCATGTTACCCCCATTCTAAACATCAACAAGGTCTCAACAACATAACATGCCCATACACATACACATATACATAAGGTAACATACATAACATTTATAAAAATATGTTTTACATGCATTTTCAGCCCTAAAACTTTTAGAAACATATAAAAACCGGGGTGTAGAAATTCACCTTTTGCAGCCTTGAAACAACTCCTTCGAATTCAGGCTTTTTAGAGAGTTCTAACACTTAAAACACCTAGAACACATAACCCGAATACATATAAACACATAACATATACTCTCGGTTCCTTAGTCTAAAACACAACCAAAATTGAGCCAATTATGCAACAAATGGTTACCTTGGTTAAGAACAGCCTCTTTCTCTCTCTAGAACCGAAGAAACTCAGTTTTCTTCTTCTTCTTCTAATTTGGTCGACAAAAGCAGAATATGTAGGCTGTTATGGGCGGTCATACTTAAAGAAATAATAAAATAATAGGGTTTTGTCCTTTTTGCACTTTAACCCCTCCACTTATACTTCTTTCCTTTTCCTTCTAATTACTTTTCTTTTCCTTTTTCTTATTTCTTTCCTTTCTTTTATTTTGTCAAAACTTCTGGTTGTTATATTACAGACACCGTTAATCATGCCACTATAGATGATGCTTTCGAGCATACTTCTTTTTAGACTTCAGATCTCACTACTGAGAATACTTCCAAGCCTCCTCCAAAGCATACTCCCGAGCCTAATCCAAAAGAAATTTCAAAAACCTCAAAATCGTCATCTATCACTACTAATGATTTAACACTTGATATGCAAAAGGATTTTACATGATTTGATTAAAGGCAAAGAACAGCCTATAATTCTTGAATATTCTAAAAAGTTAAAATTGGTTGGGTTAGAACCGGTAGATCCTTAATTTTTAGGTGCTTTTTATATTTTTGGAGTGTCCTTAGACATGAGAGAGTCATGGATGACACTGCAAGATATTTCTGAGGTATTAAAAGGATGGATTGCAATGAAGACTAAAATTTTAGGACTAATAAAGTAGTGAAGAACAATATAGTTTTTTTGGTGTGTGATTTGGACACTATATGCTTTTTGGATATGTTGCAAACATTAGATGCTTTTGGTTATGTTACAAACATTGTTGGTTTGAAGTTTGTTTATGGTTAATGATTGTTTTATGTTTAAATAGATGTTTATGTTTAATGCTTGTTTATGATGGTTTGATGTTTAATGGTTGTTTATGTTTAATGCTTGTTTATCACAGGATCATTATGGATTATAATAAGAAATTCCTCCTCATAAATCTTATGTACTTGTATGTTCAGTTGTTTTGAAGAAGAGGTTTGAAACAAATGCGAGACAATGATTAGAATATGACGAGACATAATTACACTTTAGAGTTATTGCAAGGAAATCCCAAACAATATATTGAAATGCTACGTATGTCTCATGAATTCTTTGTTATACTATGTGCACATTGTAGAATAAATTATTCGTTAAAGGATAGTAAACATGTATTGGTTGAGGAGAAGATGACTATGTTTTTTATGATAACCGGTCATGATCAATGTTATGTGTTAATCAAGCTTAGATTTCAAGAATCAAAGCAAACCATTCATAAATTTTTTTATGAAGTCTTGGATAAAATGATGCTTTTCATCAAAGATATGATAGTACTAACTTCTTTCAATCCGAATCCAAACATTTTGGGACATAACAAAAGGCCATGATGAGTTTTTAAATGTATTAGTGATTTGTTATCAAAAATCATGTTGAAATCACTATTTTCCATACTAGTAGTGATTTCAACATGATTTTTACGTTCAATATAAATTATTGTTGAGTATTTGACCATGAAACCGATTTTTATGTGTTCCATGTGTTTGGTTGTTTATTTTGGTTGTTTTAGGTGTTTGAACTCTTATGCACACAAGTTTGGAGGAGTTTTACTTGTTAGTTGTAATAGGTGAGTTCTAGACCCCGGTTTTACACGCTTGTAAACTTTTGGTGCTAAAAATGTATGTTTAAAAGGTTTTACTATTGTTTTATCACTACTAGAAAAACTACAATAGATGACGCGCATTGCGCATCATCTTTGGGGTCAGATGACGCGCAAATGCGTGTCAAGGAAGGGGTAGTCATAAATGACAGATGACGCGCATCCGCGCGTCATCTGTTTATGACGCGCAAAAGATGACGCGCATTTTATGACGTGCAAAAGATGACGCGCAATGCGCGTCAAGGAAGGGGTAGTCATAAATGACTAGATGACACGCATCCGCGTGTCATCTATGAAATTTTTATGACGTGCAATAGATGACGCGCAATGCACGTCATAAATTTAGCTGCATTATTTTATATATATATATATATATATATATACACACATTAATTTTTATAAATTTTACCTGCTGTTTTTATAAAACTATAAATCAATAACTGTCAAATAATAGCAAAACAAAATTTATTTGATTAAATACTAACAAAAATTACAAAGTTGTTCCAAGTTCACATGCATATGCAAAATTACAAAGTAGTTCCAAATTCATTTAATTATCTAATAAGTAGCCCTACACATAAATAAAATTTGAAACGTAACACGACCACAATTGCAACGGCTTCTACAACACCAGCTGCTCCTAGAAGGTGACCAATCATTGATTTGTCGAGTTCACTCGCAACTGCAAACATTAAATTTATTAAGTTCATCGCTTCTTGAGCTAATATAAGACTCGGGTAGCATAAATACATAATCCTCCTTTACATACCCTTCACATGATGATGAAAATCTTCATAAAGATGGTACTCCGCTAATTACCGCTTGTCTAGCTCCAGCCGCGGCACTCGAGGAAACCCTGTATGATTGTAACAATATGAACTTATTGGATATTTATAACTTTATAAGTACTTAAAAGATAACTTGTTAGTAGGTAACCAATAGTTTGATTAATTACATATAAACACTAGATCTTAGACCGAGAAAAACTACTTACATATCATGGCCACAACTTGGAGCTTTGTTAACTCCAACAATATATCACCTGTTTGCCATTCCAAAATGAAGCAATAAAAATGAGTCAACATTTTATGAGAGCATTATGATTGATGACACCTCAAGAACCAAAAGAACATACTATAAGAGGCTTGGACCATGCAAACAATGCCCCAGATAATGCTAATGAAACACAATCCACAGGGGTACTGTCACACCCTCATTTTCCACGTACGGGGTTTTACCGTCAGGCGTGTGACATAACCAGGATCTCAGATAAGCATTAGTTACATCAAACGACTCGATAATTACAAATCTTATAAGTTGCTTAATTTTTAAGGATACAGACCAAATGTATTTAAGTAGTGCGGAAGCGAATACAGTGAAACATTCAACAATAGTTTTGAAACACACAAACATGTATCTAATCCAGTTTATGTAAAGTAAATGCAAATTAAATCTTGAAAATAGTTTGTGGTGAATACAGAATGACATGCTGTAGATGCTGTGCTCCTAAACGTGCCACATCATTTTCCTGAGAGAAAACATGCAAAAATTCTCAGTACAAGACTGGTGAGTTCACAGGTTTATCAGAAAACAGTAATTATCAGTAATGAAGTTCCCGGATTAGGTAATCCGATAAGTATAGTGAATCCTCGGATTTATCAACCCGATAAATATAATGAAATCCCCGGATTTATCAACCCGATAAATATAATGAAATCCCCGGATTTGTATTAAAGCATATAATGGGTAGCTAGTCCATAATGATCACTATGTATACGAAGGCACGACCGAACTGACATGTAAGCAATAGTATAATGTAGCCCGTTGTGGATCACACACCACAACACTTGAAATTAGGCTAACCGTTCACCCGTTTGACCAGCTAGCGCGACTAGCCCGAGTGGGGTATGTCAATCCCAGTAGTACTACTAACAATTACCTCGTTAAGTCCATATTAACGGTCCGTTGGGCAAGTATACACCATAGTATCAAGATATGCAATATTACAAAAACCAATATAATGTAACGTTTTTGAAATCAGCATGTTTCTCTCCCCCAAAAGAGTATATAAGTAAAAGTGGGGCTGTAAACTCACCTCAAAAGCACAGCAATAAAGTAACGCAGAACGGGTATTAAGTCTCCAGTTAACCTGAATTCCAGTTAATGTATATAATTAATAAATTATTTATTATAACATAGGCGGTGTACGGTTTCGCGTTCACGGTTCGGTTACGGTGCAAGTCATCGGTCTTTCCCACGAACCAGTATAAACAACAAACACAACTCGTGCATATAATATACCATTCGCAAGCATATATACAAAGTTAAATATATGTTCGTTTTAGTTAAAATACTTGCCAAATAATAACTTGGCCTTTAAGGACCAAAATTATATATTATTATGTATGTTACCTGTCATATATATATTAATATTATTCATTTAATAATTTGTTAAATTTTGATATTTGTGGGAATGATTCAGAGACATACTCTCCATTAGATATCACATCACCACATGAAAACCAAAACTACACACATTCATCTTCACATAATAATATATATTATTAACCCACACCACATCTACACACCCCCACGTAATCTTGACTCAAAAGTCATCACCATCCATAACATACACACACAATTATATATATATATATATATATATATATATATATATATCTATATATACACACACACTCAATATCGCAGAACCACACATACCCCACATGAACCAACCCATACCCAACACCTTGAACCCACACAAATCACACGCCACACAACAGGAACATAAGCTAATCACACTCCAAGCCAACACACCATACACACATACTCTCGAAAGGGCATACATACATACTTACATTGTAGAAACACAAATCGAATCCACATACATATAAACGCAGAACACACACGTCGCACAATAATATTCATACATATACATATCACGACACACAACACTCGCAGATACACATACATAATGCAACACACTTACAAAAACAGCAGCATACATACTACATACCAGCAACATACATACATAACACAGCAGCATATACCTTCACGCACACAGTTACACATATACATACATCTATCCATACACAGCAGCCTTCGGCTGCTGTGCTTGTGCCCCCTTCTCTCGCACGCATACACACATCACATATACATACATTCACAGCCATATACATCACATCCTGCGCACACACAATATACGTACATATACAACAGCATACACATACAACAGAAACGTACACATACATATACATAATCAGCTTATAACATGCACACAACAGCAGCCTTCGGCTGCTTTGTGGTGCCCCTCACCACATACACATTTATGTTTTCATGATGAAATCACCTATATATATATACATGCAAACAACATATACATACACCACACAGCAGCCTTCAGCTGCTGTGTTTCTGTTTCTCAACACATATCCACGGTACATACATACGCTTACGAACCCAATCATCCCAACCACGAACCCAACGCCACATACGCGGAAACCGTAACACGTGTCTCAAACCGTAACAATAAAAACATGTTTTTCGATGGAAGAGTTTTAACCGAACGTGGTTCGGGGCTGTTTCATTGCCGTTCGCTAACACCGGGTACTTGCGTTGACAGCGTGTTGTTTGCTCGCGAAGAAAGATGTCGGTGTTGTGGTGCAATTGTGCTTGCGGTTGGCCGAGAGACAGAAACCTTCGAGAGGTGTTTCCTGCGGTTGCCGGAGAAGAGACGTTCGACGAGTGAAGGGCTGTCGGCGGTGATTGCTGCGGAAAGGAGGGCTGCCGCGGTGATTGCTGCGGAAAGGAGGGCTGCCGGCGGTGGAGAGGGAATCGAGTGTGTAGTTTTGATGCAACTAAAAGATGAGTTAGATCAGATATGTATATAGGATGATTTCACTTTCGATGGTTCAATTATTATAACTGTTAGTGCTTGGTAAAGTGACCGAAAAAACATGGGTCTCAAAAGCATGAAAAAATTCGGGGAAAAAGGTTGGGGGTGGGGTTGGGTGTTTTGAAATTACAGAAATGGTCCATGTGATTTGTATCAGTTGTCAACTAAAACATAAGATTCGTTTCAATTTTTATAAATTACACTTCGGTCTCTGAAATTATTATTGTTATCATTTTATGTAAAAGATTTATTAATTACAAGCTTTAACATATAAAACTTATATTATCATTATTATTATTGTTATTATTTTTATAATTAGGTCACCAACGTTTAACGAGACTAACGAAGTTTTTGTGAAATTTTCGGGTGTCACATTATCCCCATGTTGAAAGAATTTTCGTCCCGAAAATTGGAACACCGGGTTAACAAACAAGTATAAGGAGAATTCGGTTAAACCAATAAATAGACTATGAAAATTATGAGAACAGTTAATACGCACAATGGGTTAACAAGCTTAATTCTAACTGACATACGGTTAGTGACAGACGTCACACACTATCACATTTACCACATGATCTTCAACAAGAAGAATCTTAGGTTTCCTTTCTGATTTGGGAATATCTTGAATGTTTCTAGCACTTTTGTTCATCAGAAGGTGGCCATGAACCATAGATAGATCATAGGTAGCACTTTGAAGAGTTGATGTCGTCATCTGATGACTCGTTGTCAGTTATATCGTCAAATCCATCTGTATCATCTGAGCTATCATACGCCTGTGCAACTTTATGAGGTAGACAAATGTGAAAGTAGACCCACAATATCCTTTGCTTGATATCGTGAGATGTCACAGTATCCTTCAGTTGGGAAAGTTTCGTCCTGAAATTCAGTTGAAGTTAGGTTCCGAAGGTGTATCCATGAACAAGTGTGGGATATTTAGACTTCATCTAATCCTCCCGTTCCCATGTAAATTTGGTCCCCGTTTAGAGTTCCATCTTACGCGCACAATGGGAATTTTGCTACGCTTAGTGTCTTGACCTCTCGATCCATGATCTCCACCGGTTCTTCGATGAGATGTAGTTGATCATCTATCTTTAATTCCTCCAAAGGCACGATTAATGATTCATCAGACAGACATTCCTCAGATTGGATACGTGAAACACATCATGTATCCCTCTGAGTTCTTCAGGTAAATTTAACTGATAGGCTACAGGGCCAATCCGTTTGACAATCTCGAATGGCCCCACGTATCTTGGGCTTAACTTCCCACGCTTTCCAAAGCGTATTACACCTTTCCAGGGTGAGACTTTCAATAGTACTTTGTCACCAACCCGAACTCCAATGGTTTACGACGCTTGTCAGCGTAACTCTTTTGTCGATCGCGTGCTGCTGCCATACGGTTACGAATTTGCACGATCTTCTCAGTCGTTTCGTGCACAAGTTCGGGTCCTGTAAGTTGGCTTTCTCCTACTTCTGCCCAACAGATAGGTGATCGACACTTACGTCCATACAATGCTTCAAATGGAGCTGCCTTGATCGAGGTGTGATAACTGTTATTATAGGAGAACTCAACTAATGGTAGATGAGTTTCCCAACTGCTGCCAAAATCGATCACACAGGCACGCAACATGTCTTCCAGTGTTTGGATTGTACGCTCACTTTGACCATCGGTCTGCGGGTGATATGCAGTACTCATATCCAGCCGTGTTCCTAATGACCGTTGTAACGATTGCCAGAAATGAGAAGTGAACCGAGAGTCACGATCAGAAATGATAGATATCGGCACGCCATGCCGAGAGACTATTTCCCTTAAATAGATACGCGTCAACTTCTCCATCCGATCAGTCTCTCGGATTGCCAGAAAGTGTGGATTTCGTTAAGCGATCTACTATAACCCAAATGGTATCGCATCCGCTGGGAGTTCTTGGTAACTTCGTGATGAAGTCCATGGAGATCTGCTCCCATTTCCACACTGGAATTCTGGTTGTTGGAGTAATCCAGATGGTCTCTGGTATTCTACCTTAACCTTGGAACAAGTTAGGCATTTGCTTACGTATGTGGCTATCTCCGCTTTCATTCTCGGCCACCAGTAAAATTCTTTCAGATCCTGATACATCTGTCGGAACCTGGATGGATCGAGTAACGGGACTTATGGGCTTCATCCATTATCAGCTCTCGCAGATTCCCATGCTGTGGTACCCAGATCCGTTTCATAAAATAACGGATTCCATCAGCTTTAACCTCCAATTGTTTCTCCATGCCTCGCATGGATTCTGCTTTGAGATTCTCTGTCTTCAAGGCCTCAGATTGAGCAGCTTTAATTTGCATTGGTAGGTCAGAGTGGATAGTCATTTGTAATGCGCGCACCCGACGAGGCTTTAAGGTTTCCTTACGACTAAGGGCATCAGCTACCACATTTGCCTTACCCGGATGGTACTTGATCACACAGTCATAATCATTGAGTAATTCCAACCATCGTCGTTGCCGCATATTTAGCTCCTTCTGGTTAAATATGTGCTGGAGGCTCTTATGATCCGTATAGATCGTGCACCTGGTTCCGTATAGGTAGTGCCTCCAGATCTTCAAGGCAAACACTACAGCTCCTAGTTCCAGATCATGCGTTGTATAGTTCTTCTCATGCACCTTGAGCTGTCTAGATGCATAAGCTATGACTTTGTCACGTTGCATCAATACCCCCAAACCCTGGATGGATGCATCACAGTAAACAACAAAGTCATCAGTTCCTTCTGGTAAGGCTAGGATTGGTGCGCTGCAGAGTTTGTCTTTAAGCGCCTGAAACGCTGTTTCCTCTTTGTTACCCCACTATAAATTATTCCTTTATGAGTCAGGGCAGTCAAAGGTTGCGCCAATTTAGAAAATCCTTCAATAACCTTCGGTAATAGTCTGCCAAACCAAGAAATTGTCGCACCTCAGTAGGCGTCTTTGGTGCCGGCCAATCTTTGATTGCTTTAATCTTTGAGGGATCAACATGTATACCTTTTCATTCACCACGTGCCCAAGGAATTGCACTTCACGCATCCAGAAGTCACATTTTGAGAACTTTGCGTAAAGCTGTTCATCTCTTAGCAATCCAGTATGGTTCTCAAATGTCTCTCATGATCTTCCTTATTACGGGAGTAGATTAGTATGTCATCAATGAAGACAATGACAAACTTATCCAGATAAGGTTTGCAGACACGGTTCATGAGGTCCATGAAAACTGCTGGGGCATTGGTCAGCCCAAAAGGCATTACGGTGAACTCGTAGTGCCCATAGCGTGTTCGAAACGCAGTCTTGGAGATGTCTTCCTCTCGCACTCTCAACTGATGATAACCTGATCTTAAGTCAATCTTGGAATAGTAGCTAGATCCTTGCAACTGGTCGAACAATCATCAATGCGTGGAAGTGGATACCTATTCTTGATTGTCACCTTGTTCAGTTCGCGGTAGTCAATACACATTCTGAAGGTTCCGTCTTTCTTTTTAACGAAAAGCACCGGAGCTCCCCAAGGTGAAGAGCTGGGACGTATGAATCCTTTGTCTAACAACTCTTGCAATTGCTTAGACAGCTCTTGTAGTTCGTTCGGTGCTAGACGGTACGGCGCCCGAGCGATCGGAGTTGCTCCTGGTGCTAGTTCAATTTGAAATTCTACCTGTCTGTGTGGAGGAAGGCCAGGTAGGTCTTCGGGAAATACCTCAGGAAAGTCTCTAACAACAGGAATATCTTCAACCCGCCTTTCATCCACCTTCGGTTCAGTAACAAGTGCTAACAAGGCAAGGTGTCCTTTTCTGAGACATTTCTGAGCCTTCAAATATGATATGATGCCGACCACCGCACCCACCTTTTCACCTTCCACAATAAGAATTTCATCATCCGAAATAGGTAACTTGATCAGCTTCTCCTTGCAAACGATCTCAGCACTATTCTGGGATAACCAATCCATCCCGACGACTACATCGAAGCTCCCTAGTGTGACAGGAATAAGGTCTATGCTGAAAGTGTGTCCGGATAAGCCTAGCTTACAGTTTTTAAACACTTGTGTTGCTGTTATCGTTCTACCATCGGCTATTTCTATGGCATAATTAGAACTCAAATCAGTAGGCACCATCCCTAGTGTTTTACTAAATTTGGTGGACATATAACTCTTATCAGCACCAGAGTCAAATAAAACAGAGGCATAACACCCATTAATAGGGAATCTACCAGATACTACAGTAGGGTCGTTTCGAGCCTCACCTGAGCCCATGATGAAGACTCTGCCTCTGCCACCGCCACCACCATTGTTGTTGTCTTTAGGCTTATCAGCAGCACCATTGTTACCGTTTCTTTTCAGTTTCGGACATTCATTTTTAAAATGTCCGGGTTGACCACATTCAAAACACACATTCTGTTTGTGGTTCTGCTGTTGTTGAGGTGCCTTCCCCGAGAGATTCACTCGACAATACTTGGCAACATGCCCGAACTTCCCACACCCCTCACACGTGCTCCTTGTGCACTGCCCAGTATGATGGAGCTGACATTTGTTGCATTTTGGGAGATTCCCATGATAGCCGCCCGAATGAGAAGGTTGGGATGGGTTAAACTTCTTATGTTGAGGTTGATAAGTGGAGGATGAAGATTGCTTTCCATTGGTAGATGGTTCCCATTTCCTTTTGTGATCTGATGAACCAGAAGCAGCGCCACGTTTAGGCAAGGTGCCCTGTGCCACTGCCTGGTCGGTGAGTTTATGAGCCAGTCGGATGGCCTGCTGAATAGTGACAGGATCAGCAGCCATCACACTAGCCTGGATTTGAGGAGCCAGGCCATCAATGTACTTTTCGATCCGTTTGTAGGCCGGAGTCACCATCTGAGGACATAATGCAGCCAACTCGTGCGAACGAGTCGTGTACTCCTCAATGTCTGAACCAACCATCTTTAAATTCCAAAATTCTGCTTCCAGTTTCTGGACTTCGCTCCTGGGGCAGTACTCTTCTTTTATTAAAATTTTGAAGTCCTCCCAAGGCATACTGTTAGCAGCATCAAGTCCCAAGGTTTGGACTTGTGAGTTCCACCATGTCAAAGATGGTCCTTCCAAGTGCCGGAAGCATACTTGACACGGTTTTCTGCTGGACAGTTACACATTGCAAAGGCGGATTCCAGCTTCTCAATCCAACGAAGGAGGGTAAAACACCTTCGGAGCCTTTGAAGAATGAGGTTTGCAGTCCATGAACATCTTGAAAGTGCAGACTGCTTGACCTGGAATGAGTGGATACATATTAATGATTTAAGGATTGTTACGTAGAGTATCAAGGATTTGATCCAAAAGATCTATTTGACATAGGTTTACCTCCTTGGTTTGGGTTCTGGTTGATGTTGTTGTTTTGATTTTGGTTTCTGGTCTGTTCGAACGCCTCGAGCGCTTCAGCAACACGCTCATTTATGATGGCATCGAGTTCAGCTTGTGTTAGATTAATGTTTTCTTGTCTAGGTGGGCGTCCAATTCTTCGTCCAGACATGATTCTACGTATTCACAATACATGACAGTCACTATCGATTAATAACTATTGATAACAATAATCTGTTCATACTAGCAGAAATGAAGGATTTGTTTGCATATCGATAGTGAGGTTTCATGAGAACCGAGACTTTATGTCTCTAAGTATAGAAACGAAAATTTGTACTGACTATGACTGTTATCACCTGATAGAGTTACCAGAATTCTCATGCACGACAAATTACAATTACGTGTGCACCCGTAATTCTAATTTGCTTTGCATAGTCATTCATGATTCCTCCCATTCATGATAACACACTTGTCAAGTACCGAGTGCTGTCTGTTAGGACTATCAAAGATGATAGAGTATGTTGGAAGTAGAAACGAGTACGATAGAGTTTGCTGTGGTGCTCAAATCTTAGATAGTTTATTTCGGGAGGCGAAATCAAGGACAAGATTATTCACACGATAATGAGATGTCGGAGTGTATTCGTTTGATTCATGAATCAAAGCGAGTACGTTGACTAATCAAAGTATTGGGTCAATCACAACTTTGTTGAAGACATGCGTACCTATAAGCAGATACTCATCCCAAGGGTTCCCAGGTAAGGTAAACAGGTCCATCGGTTGATTTGGATATATGCGAATACCTTGCCTAGACAGAACACCCCGAGATACAGGCATCTTACTCTTCCAGCATTGCATGTATTCAAGTTGTAAGACACAGACTTTAACGAGACTTTGAAACCATTAATAACAATCGAGGTTTTGGAGTTTGAAATCACTTGAATCAGGCACTCAAACCTCCCGTGACTCACAGCACAGAGATATGTTAAGGCAAAAGTTTTCAGGCAACTAAATTAAGTAAACATAGCTTAGAAATCTATGTGTGTGTAACTAATGCAAATCCAGCTATAGTCTAAAATGCAATGCAAATGAGATGCAAGTCCATTTTAGTTCGCTATAACTAATGCTCTGATACCAATCTGTCACACCCTCATTTTCCACGTACGGGGTTTTACCGTCAGGCGTGTGACATAACCAGGATCTCAGATAAGCATTAGTTACATCAAACGACTCGATAATTACAAATCTTATAAGTTGCTTAATTTTTAAGGATACAGACCAAATGTATTTAAGTAGTGCGGAAGCGAATACAGTGAAACATTCAACAATAGTTTTGAAACACACAAACATGTATCTAATCCAGTTTATGTAAAGTAAATGCAAATTAAATCTTGAAATAGTTTGTGGTGAATACAGAATGACATGCTGTAGATGCTGTGCTCCTAAACGTGCCACATCATTTTCCTGAGAGAAAAACATGCAAAATTCTCAGTACAAGACTGGTGAGTTCACAGGTTATCAGAAAACAGTAATTATCAGTAATGAAGTTCCGGATTAGGTAATCCGATAAGTATAGTGAAATCCTCGGATTTATCAACCCGATAAATATAATGAAATCCCCGGATTTATCAACCGATAAATATAATGAAATCCACGGATTTGTATTAAAGCATATAATGGGTAGCTAGTCCATAATGATCACTATGTATACGAAGGCGCGACCGAACTGACATGTAAGCAATAGTATAATGTAGGCCCGGTTGTGGATCACACACCACAACACTTGAAATTAGGCTAACCGTTCACCCGTTTGACCAGCTAGCGCGACTAGCCCGAGTGGGGTATGTCAATCCCAGTAGTACTACTAACAATTACCTCGTTAAGTCCATATTAACGGTCCGTTGGGCAAGTATACACCATAGTATCAAAGATATGCAATATACAAAAATCCAATATAATGTAACGTTTTGAAATCAGCATGTTTCTCTCCCCCAAAAGAGTATATAAGTAAAAGTGGGGCTGTAAACTCACCTCAAAAGCACAGCAATAAAGTAACGCAGAAACGGGTAATTAAGTCTTCAGTTAACCTGAATTCCAGTTAATGTATTATAATTAATAAATTATTTATTATAACATAGGCGGTGTACGGTTTCGCGTTCACGGTTCGGTTACGGTGCAAGTCATCGGTCTTCCCACGAACCAGTATAACAACAAACACAACGTGCATATAATATACCATTCGCAAGCATATATACAAAGTTAAATATATGTTCGTTTTAGTATAAATACTTGCCAAATAATAACTTGGCCTTTAAGGACCAAAATTATATATTAATTATGTATGTTACCTGTCATATATATATTAATATTATTCATTTAATAAATTTGTTAAATTTTGATATTTGTGGGAATGATTCAGAGACATACATCTCCATTAGATATCACATCACCACATGAAAACCAAACTACACACATTCATCTTCACATAATATATATTATTATTAACCACACCCACATCTACACACCCCCACGTAATCTTGACTCAAAAGTCATCACCATCCATAACATACACACACAATATATATATATATATATATATATATATTATATATATATATATATTATAATATATATATACACACACACTCAATATCGCAGAACCACCATACACCCACATGAACAACCCATACCCAACACCTTGAACCCACAAAAATCACACGCACACAACAGGAACATAAGCTAATCACACCTCCAAGCCAACACACCATACACACATACTCTCGAAAGGCATACATACATACTTACATTGTAGAAACACAATCGAATCCACATACATAAAACGCAGAACACACACGTCGCACAATAATATTCATACATATACATATCACGACACACAACACTCGCAGATACACATACATAATGCAACACACTTACAAAAACAGCAGCATACATACATACATACGCAGCAACATACATACATAAACAGCAGCATATACCTTCACGCACACAGTTACACATATACATACATCTTCCATACACAGCAGCCTTCGGCTGCTGTGCTTGTGCCCCCTTCTCTCGCACGCATACACACATCACATATACATACATTCACAGCCATATACATACACATCCTGCGCACACACATATATACGTACATATACAACAGCATACACATACGAACAGAAACGTATACATACATATACACACATCAGCTTATACACATGCACACAACAGCAGCCTTCGGCTGCTTTGTGGTGCCCCTCAACCACATACACATTTATGTTTTCATGATGAAATCACCTATATATATACATGCAAAACAACATATACATACACGCACACAGCAGCCTTCGGCTGTTGTGTTCTGTTTCTCAACACATATCCACGGTACATACATACGCTTACGAACCCAATCATCGCAACCCACGAACCCAACGCCACATACGCGGAAACCGTAACACGTGTCTCAAAACGTACAATAAAAACATGTTTTCGATGGAAGAGTTTTACCGAACGTGGTTCGGGCTGTTTCAATTGCCGTTCGCTAACACGGGTACTTGCGGTTGACAGCGGTGTTGTTTGCTCGCGAAGAAAGATGTCGGTGTTGTGGTGCAATTGTGCTTGCGGTTTGGCGAGAGACAGAAACCTTCGAGAGGTGTTCCTGCGGTTGCGGAGAAGAGACGGGTCGTACGAGTGAAGGGCTGTCGGCGGTGATTGCTGCGGAAGGAGGGCTGCCGGCGGTGATTGCTGCGGAAAGGAGGGCTGCCGGCGGTGGAGAGGGAATCGAGTGTGTAGTTTTGATGCAACTAAAAGATGAGTTAGATCAGATATGTATATAGGATGATTTCACTTTCGATGGATTCAATTATTATAACTGTTAGTGCTTGGTAAGTGACCGAAAAACATGGGTCTCAAAAGCATGAAAAAATTCGGGGAAAAAGGTTGGGGGTGGGGTTGGGTGTTTTGAAATTACAGAAATGGTCCATGTGATTTGTATCAGTTGTCAACTAAAACATAAGATTTCGTTTCAATTTTTATAAATTACACTTCGGTCTCTGAAATTATTATTGTTATCATTTTATGTAAAAGATTTATTAATTACAAGCTTTAACATATAAAACTTATATTATCATTATTATTGTTATTATTTATAATTAGGTCACCAACGTTAACGAGACTAACGAAGTTTTCGTGAAATTTTCGGGTGTCACAGGTACTACACGAACAATTGCAAAACAATCCAACTTATAAATCTAATCAGAACCACACTTCACCATCATTAAATTGATAAGAAACCTGGGGGATTTACTTATAGACTCACTTAATGATCATATTAATGTATTTTTGTTACATTCAGATTGAAAAAAAACAAACTAGTATGCAGTAATCAACGAGAAAGAAAACTGAGCTTACTAGTAACCTCATACGCAGTGGCTTCTTTGATTTCAGCAGTGCTTACAGCAATAGACTCTTGATACGAAAAAGAGTGACCAAAAATGATTTATCCCTGCAAAACATATAGAAATCATCAATAACCCCAATGTTTCACCAATAAACAATCTTTCAATTTGAAGGAGCATATAAACACATATAGAAAACTATTGTTCTAATAGTAATAGAAAACATCATCACAATACCATTATAAA
Source organism: Flaveria linearis (assembly GCA_024085815.1). NCBI lineage: Eukaryota > Viridiplantae > Streptophyta > Magnoliopsida > Asterales > Asteraceae > Flaveria > Flaveria linearis. Next base: position 57,042,523 of record CM044011.1, read on the forward strand.
CAAATCAACAAATCGCAAAGGGTGAAGAAACTTACAGTTGAGGCGCACAGACACTAACATTATATAAACCCTTCACGAACAAGAGCTTCAACGAGGGACGTGAGGCCGAAGACTCAATCCCTCACTATTCGTAACGAAAATCACAGGCTTCGAAGGATCATACTCCCAAATTGCTACAAATTGTTATGAAGGTATCATCTGCATTCTGGAAGGTGTTCATTTCATCAAAAACCTTCTCAAATTGAGCTATTTCTATATGATGCGTCAAATTTGCCACATCTTATATGAATGCGTCAAATTTGCCACATCATATGTGATAAGAATCTTCTTGCAACATTCATCAATAAAACAGTGAATGTGAGAACAATGAATTGTTATCAGATCGTTACTTCTAGAAGTTTTTAATTTAACAGCTGAAATTAATACCTGCACTATCACATGGGGCCACCGATTGAATACAGCCTCCATAAATTCATCAATAATGGAAACATACTCCTCCTGTATAAATTATTTTGACAGTTTGTAACCGTAACAATGGAAGATGTAGGTTAAGAAATAATGAACCTCGTTCATATCTTGTGCCATGTTTTTTAAAGTATCTAGACCTTCTGCTATAATATCCAAGCCTTGATCCTGCATAAATAGAAACAAATAGAAAAGGTGATACATAAAACTAAGTGGAAGCAATTTGTATTGGGACCAATTTCAACCAAACTTATGATTGGGTCGATTTAGAATGTGTTTTAATTTCAACCCAAACTTATGAACGGGTCAATTCGGGATCTTTTTATAATCTAAAACAGGTCAGGGAGGTGAAATAAAAACAAATGTCTTGAAAGAAAACAGTTAAGACAGTTGGCTGATGTGTGTTTTTAATAATTAAAACCTTCTAAATCAGTTTAAATAAAACTTCAGTGATGTTTATTTACATAATTTATGTAATCATATTTGCACACATGTTATTTATTGGAAAGTTAGTATTTCTGAACCAATGACTTTTGTTTCAACCCACACAAAATAAACCATTTTTACTCAAACCCAATTTACTTGTTATCCAACTCGCACGTTCTTGCCTCTAGCACATAACACAGAAAAAGAATGATTGGTACATGCATGCTTTATTTTTCTCATCTCATACTCATTCCTGAATTGGCTCGACTCTTCGGTTTGTTGGAAGTAATCATCATCAATCGTCCATCTATGAAATTCATGTATCACAAGACGTCCAACAATAAGTAGAAAAAGACCAACCACCACAGAATCTGAGAAAATATAATATTCACCATTGACCATCCAGACAAAACCCAGTCACCTGAATCAAACTTGATATTATTTGTACGAAAAGCTGAAGCTGAAGCTGCCCAGCCTCCAGTCTGTTTGGGTGCAGCAGCACCCCCATCAGGTATTGCTTGAATCCTATCAGGAAGTGCCTAAACAAGATCATTACGAGCTGCAAACTCTTCTGGAGAAAGTCCTTTTACCTGTTATGAAAATGACGTCTAAAACTTAATAGAGTTTTAAACACACTTAAAAGCCCCTTAAATATGGCACGATAATGTCCTGGCACTCTAGACAGCAGGACTACTTGATGTGTTGTGATTAAATGACAGACAAATTTCACCATTTTGATAGCAATTTTGTAATCATGAGAACCCGTTATTGAGCATTGGGCAAGTGGTTTCAAGAGTTCAAAGGCAGAAAACCAGTGGAAGCAGATTCAAACCTAAGACCTCTACCATAGGATTAAAGACTCAAGCACTTACTATTACACCAACCCCTTGAAGGCAATAAAAATGATGCATTTGCATCTTCCTATCATTTTTTTTTCATTGAAATTGTATCAAATCATCTTAACCCTTAGCTACAAGTCAACAACCAGATTGAACCAAAACAACCTCAACAAAATTAGACACAGTCCTAAACTTTACGTGGTCAACTAGATACATTTTGTTCTTGCCCTAAATATGCATTAACACATAACCCACATCCAATAAGTCAAACCAATTCATACTTGTACACACAATTTCCAACTAAGCAAATAAGATGACAGAGATCAAACCTTCTTCATAGCCAATCGCTGCAACTTAGGGATTTCCTCCAGCAACTTAGCCTTAGTACGACGAATCTCAGCATTAATCGCCACCACGAAGCCCTATTCGGCGGTGGAGGTCTCGTCGGCGGTGGAGGTCTGCGTCGGTGGTAGTTGTTCGCAGTGTGGTGTGCGGTGGTCTGCGGTGGCCGGTGGTGTGGAGTGCGGTGGTCTGCGGTGGCCGGTGGTGTGGTGTGAAGGAAGGCCGATCGAGGGTTACAGGGATTTAGAGAAGCGGGGCTTTAATTTGGTATTGAGGAAGGCGCGCGGGTATAGTATTAACCTATGAAAAATTTAAAAAAATGACACAAGGAAGATGACACGCAAAAATGCGTGTCATCCTTTCTAAGAATATTTTGAAAGATGACAAATAATTTATGATACGCGTAAATGCGCGTCATCTTTTTTCCCGCGTCATCTTTTGCGCGTCATCTATTAACAGTTTCTAGTAGTGTATGTTTATCTGTATGTATATGTGTGTATATGTTTGTGTATATGGTTGATTATGTGTTGTTGTTGCTTAGAATGATAGAAATGAACTTCGAACAGGTTACACTACAAGAAAAGTGTTTTTTTGCGACAACATTTTTTGCGGCGATATTCAAATCGTCGCAAAAGGTTCGTAAACGACAAAAATATTACTTTTTTGACTTTCCAGTCAAAAGATATTTTGCGGCGATATTTACGTCACAAATAACCATAATTATTTTTCTTTTAATTTTTTCCATTTTTTGACAACTTTAAAGAGCGGGAAAATTCCCGGCAACCTATTTGCGGCGACATTTCGTCGCAAAAAAGATTAAATAATAATTAATTTTTTTATTTTTTATTTATTATTTGCGGCGATGTTTCGTCGCAAAAAATAATATATATATACTTTATTTTTATTTTATTTAAAGAGTGTCGTCGCAAATCGTTTTTGCGGCGATACGTCACCGTAAAAGGCTTCTGCACAGTTTAATACGGGATTTTAGATCTGGTCTTCACATTCAACCCTCACCCCCCATTCACCGCATTCCCCACCCCCACGGCGACCGGCGACCGGCGACCGGCGACCGTCAACCCCCACCCCACTCCACTCCCACTCCCGGCGACCGGCCACACCCGCTGCTGCACCACCGCGCGTCGCTCCACCCCGCCATTTCAAAGCTACTGCGCTCCACCACCGCTGCTCCACCACCGTCGCTCCACCACCACCGCCGCCTCCTTTGCACCGTAGCCACCACATCACTCTTGATTTCAGGTAATAAACTGAATTTTACCTAATTTTATGTTAAGTTTAGTTAATATTTTGAAATTAGATGTTTAATAGATGTTTATTGTTATGAAAAATAGATGTTTAACATGTGTGTATGTATGTATATAAGAAGAATGTATGTATTTAGTGTGTTAATTTGTAGTTGTTTGGGTTTTTGAGATTTATTTGTATGTATGGATATAAGAATGTATGTATTTAGATTGTTAAATTTGTGTTAATTTAAAATGAGATGAATGTATGTATTTTGCCTAATTTTGTTTTATATGGTTAGAACATGGGTGTTTAGGTTAGTTGAGATGAAGTATTATGTGTGTATGTATGTATTTAAGAATGTATGTGTTTAGTGTGTAATATGGTTATGAATGTATGTATTTTGTCTAATTTTGTGTTTTGCCTAATTTAAAATGAGATGAATGTATGTATTTTACCTAATTTTGTTTTATATGGTTATGAACATGGGTGTTTAAGTTAGTTGAGATAACATGTGTGTATGTATGAATATAAGAATGTATGTATTGGAATGTTAATTATGTGTTAATATGTATGTTTTGTTTGAATTAGGTTTAGCAAGTTTTATGGTTATGAAAAAATGGATATTTAAGATGTATATGTGTATTTATGTATGGATGTATATGTGTATGTGTATGTATGTTGAATTGTGATTAAAATGGATGTATATGCGTGATTGTGTATGGATGTATATGTGTATGTGTGTATGTATGTAAATTGTGATTAAATGGATGTATATGTGTATTTATGTATGGATGTATATGTATGGATGTATATGTGTATTTGTGTATGGATGTATATGTGTATTTGTGTATGGATGTATATGTGTATGCGTATATGTGGGTATTTGTGTTTGTATATGTGTATTTGTGTATGGATATCCATATATGTGTATGTGTGTATGTATGTTAAATTAAGATTAAAATGAATGTTAAATTGTGATTAAAATGGATGTATATGTGTATTTGTGTATGGATGTATATGTGTATTTGTGTTTGTATTTCCTAGTTTTAAATGTGTTAAGATAATTAATATTTGTTTGTAGACACAGTTATGACGATGATAAGACTTGGACTACTTTAGAAAATATTTTCTAAAGAATATGTGATCATGGAAAGGTGTATTATACGTTAAAGCTCGGTTCCGTGTAATAATTACAATAACAGTTATTCCAACAATAGAGCCACATACATAGGTTTTTTGCCGATGTGTATTTATGTATGGATGTATATGTGTATGTGTATATGTATGTTGAATTGTGATTAAAATAGATGTATATGCGTATTTGTGTATGGATGTATATGTGTATTTGTGTATGGATGTATATGTGTATTTATGTATGGATGTATATGTGTATTTGTGTATGGATGTATGGATGTAAAATAGATGTATATGCGTATTTGTGTACAGGTGTTGGGGGAGCGGCCCGGGTGGGAACGTGGCATCGGTACAATACCGAGCGTTCCTTCACAACCCTCACCGCCACTCATAGAACAGATCAGCGGATGTTCTCACAATCTGAGGTTGAGGAGATAGTAGCAGCGAGACTGGCCAGTGAGCAAGAACAATGGCAGTCACAGATGATGGCTAATATGATGGCACAAATGCAAAGTCAAATCCAAAGCCAAGTCCAGAGCGCGTTGAGGAGAAGTGGTCATTCTCAAGAAGATGAAGAAGATGACGATGATGAAGGTGGGTCGTCATAGGATGGTTTGATGGTTTGATGGTTTGATGGTTTGATGGTTTTTAGTAATTGTTATGACTATTTAAAATATTTGTTTGTGTAACTTTTAACTTATTAAATTTAGACAATTTTTGTTTATATGCTATGTTTTGCGATTGGTTTGATGGTTTTGATAGTGTGTACTGATTTGGAACAGCAGGTTTGGTCTGGTACCCAGAAAAATCTGGGTGGATTGCTGCAAATGCAACAAAATTATTAAAAAAAATTTTTTTTGCGGCGAAATGTCGTCGCAAAAAAGAATAAATATATTGAAAAGACTCGCCGCAAAAAAGATTTTGGTCAAAATAATTGCGGCGATATATCGCCGCAAAAATTAAGATTTCGTCGCAAAAATATCGTCGCAAAAGATTTATCTCAGAATTTCATTTTTTTTAAAATAAGTGGAGCCCACAAAAGAAATCGTCGCAATTTTCGTCGCAAATAACATTTTGCGACCACTTTTTTACGGCGACAGTTTTGCGACGAAATTTTCGTCGCAAATAATATATTGCGACGAAAAATGAGTTTTTTGCGACGATATTAGTTGCCGCAAAAAATCCTTTTTCTTGTAGTGTTAGTATACTGATTGGGTTGGAAAATATTACTGAAATATGGACAACTGTTGGTCATGCGCCCAAACAGGGCCCATGCACCTAAAATTTTACCTTAGAAAAACTTAAGAGAAGTTCATGCACCACAATAGTCCTCATGCGCCTAGGAAATTTGTCTGAATATATTATGTTAACCCATGCACCAAAACAACACCCCATGCGCCCAACCATTTTGCTCAAGCGCCTAAGTGTAGGTCATGCGCCTGAACAGTACTTCATACGACCAAAATTTGTGCCCAGATGCCTAAGTATTAGGATGGTGCGCCTAAGTAGTTCCCATGTGTCTGGGATTTCCCGTGCGCCTAACTTTCCCATATGCTTAAGTACCCGTGCGCCTGCATAGTGCCCAGGCGCCTACATAGTGCTCATGTGCCTAGAACACTTAGAAAAAATTTTGAAATTTTTGGGAAAATGTGACACCGCACCCGTGACGCGGGCGGGCGTCTACAATTGATACAACTTACAACGGAAGCTAACATATTTTATTACAAACTACAATATCATCAACTTGTTACACTACTATTTTACAGCAGTATTTAAAACAACTAAACAAAAACTTCTTGTTCTTCTAGATTCTTTATTTTTGAGCACCTTTTAGGCATTTCCTTAAGTGTTACCTGTGATACATAAACTGAAAAAAGACGTCAGCTAATACTGGTGAGCTCATGTTATAGAGTTTATAAAATTAACTTTGACATGCATACAATATGGGTTATGATATTTGGGTCCATAAGCACAGTGCCTTCCCTGGTTTTACCACAACCACTGGTGGCGGGTTTGTTAGACTACCTAGTTATAATCATGATTGGTTTTGGATAACATTTACCTTGTTTAAGCATGGTTGATCAGTCCATGCCTAATCAAGGTTAGGCTACCCGACACCCATCATGATTATAATTTCTAAATTCTACTCATAATAATATACTAACCTTAAAATTTATATAACTTTACTTAAACTTAAAAGACTAGGAATTAAAATACATACCTTAGTCACTTTGTAGAGTAATGGATGTTAAGAGATTATAAGTGTCAAAGTTGTGTACTATGTATGTATATATGAATGTTATAGATTTTAAAAGTCGTTGAATGTTGAAGGCTATAGAATACATGCAAAACACGTATCAACACTTTGGATATGCATTTCATACATTCCTTACATGTTAGGCTGCATAATTTCATGATTCACGTTTCATATTATGTTATTTTATTATTTATTATTATAATTAATTTAGCTACTTAACTCGTTTTTCTCTTATAACTTTTAAAATATAATGTTCTACAAAATTTCGAATACGTCATTAGGACGAGCTTATTTTTATCTACGAGTCGACCTAAGTTTCGTTAAAAACAGAGCACGTTTAAATATAATATATTATTGTATTTGAATATATTTAAACGGTTTCTTACGATACTAAAATTAGTCTAAAAGCTTAAAATTTTAGATAGTTATTTTACTCATTGCTTACTCGTTCAACAATATATGAAAGAAAAACTTCATAATTCGCATATTTATAATTAAAATTTGGGATGTCACATCCTCCCCTCCTCACAGAAAATTTCGTCCTCGAAATTTGTCTTTACTTAAAGAGGTGAGAGTGCTTTTATTTCATTTCATGTTCTATTATGTATAGTCGTGTCATTTATGTGCATTTCACTTGACCTTGGCTAGTGAAGTTGTGCTAACTTCTGACTTATATGCTTTTAATTTGTAATGCTTCTTTAACGAATTACAACGATTTACATATATGCAAATTGCCGAGTGGTATTTATTGTATTTTATACTTTAGACGCTTGCTTAAGTTTGATACATGAGACGTATCATGTTTTCAACTCAACTTTTCGGGACCTTTAGTTAAGATCACTAGTCTAACATTAGTCATTATCTCAAACAGTACAATGTATTAAGGCTTTAGCTTTTTGTTTCAAATTTCCTAATCATCTTGTTCCTTTTGAAGGCGATACCTTTAGTGCACCACTTATCTCGTAGTTAAAATTCTAATTGTTTATTTGTTTAAACTGTGTAAGTCTTTTGTGATCTTTGATGTCTTTCATTCTTACTTTATTCTGATAGTTATTTCTTTAACTACATCTAGTCAAGATAACTGACTTTTGTCTATTTATTCCAACATATAAGAGTCTTGTATTTTCTCTTAGAATAGTCTTTTGTTAACGGCAAATGATCATCTCAACTATCACTAAAGTCAATGACGTATGCATAAAACATGTTATTCATTGTTTGATTATTTTATTCATTTTTATTAGTTCGGGGATGATGCTCCAACTTACTTAAGTTTCAATTCCTTCTTGAAACTTTGTTGGAATCTTAAGTGAAACACCTGTTTTTATTAGATATGATTTAGATAGGTACACCATGTTGTGAGACTATTTATAAGGCTTGAATAACTTTTCTAGGTCATAATTCTGTAGACATATAAAGATTATACTGATTTAGTAAGTTTATCAACTATTAGCCAAATGGTGTCATGTCTATGACCTGATCTAAGATTAATAAAGTCTATTGTTCATCTTTCGTTTCCCTTATAAAATTTAAGATTGTTTTAGCTACTCAGATAGTTTTTAATGTTTCACTGTATAGTAACTGAAGCATCTCTACACATCTTGTGATTGATATTTGATCTTTGAATACTAATTATTTTTCTTAAACCTTAGTACATTGATTTATGAGCTTCCTCTAGTATCATATCTTATAATCTGTCAAGACTCAGAACTCTTATCCGATTGTGGAGGCTTAAGATACTATCACTTCTAGATCTTAATAGTTTTTATCAACCACTCATCTATTTCTTCTTATTCTAATTTTCCATCAAGGATTTTATAATACATTCCAATTCAGGGTATGAGGTTTATTGTAAGGCCCCGCTCCCGGCGCCTTACGGTTGGTGGCTCATCGCACGTAAGACATACATAATGTATATAGTCATAAAATATTGCAGCGGAATTAATAAATATACATTCTCATTCATTCATAAAAGTCATTACATCATTGACACAATTACAAAATACAGCTTTCTCTACTTTGTCCCTCCTCGTAGGGTCATACAGCGACCTCTAGAGAAGATATTAATTCAAACATATAAAAATTATATTTTTATAATAAAGAATATTCCTTAAGTAATTCCGTACATCGGAACCCTGACGGAATACTCTTGACATTCACATGCAACATATTTCGTTGCATGTGCTACGCACACGCATCCTATGCGTGGCGAACTTATCAAATCTAAAGAAGATTTCTTAAATAATCCCTTTTAGGGGATACTCAAGAAATCTCGTAATGGCATGCAACGTAATGAGTTGCGTGCGTTATGGACCCACAACACATGACGTTGCAGCATAATCAAAAAGCGAATGCCATCCCAAAAGAGCTGAGTAGCCGCCTCGTGCCATCCCCAGCAACGCTACCTGCCAACTGGAAACACATAAAAGTCAGCGTTGCTGAGTGAGTTCTAGTTTTATAATAAACATACTTGTTATATTAAAAACCGTTCATTCTTTACACGTGATCATACATCGTACATACATATAGATATATCTTTATTATCACGTTCGTTCATTCGTTCGTTCATCATACATCGTTATCTTTCACTTCTCGTTTAGGTCCTGTCAGGCTTTACCCACTTCATGGCACGCAGCCATGATTACTGTGGTCGAATGACAAGGACCCGTTACATCTTTCTTGCACATTGGATATCTTTGTACCACTACCATCTGCTATACCCCGAACGTTATTAGCTACCAGGCCGAAGTCGTTAATGAACAGCAAACGTATGCCACGGTACTAGAGATAAGCGGTAGGGATACCATACATATGGTCAATCACTAGAGGACCCGTTAACCTTATCCAATTTTGCAAACATCTTTCGTTCGTTCGTTCGTTAATACATGTATTCATCATCTTGTTCTCATTCGTTCATTCATTAATACATGTTACATCTTTTCGTGCACATTGGATATCTTTTGTATCACTACCATCTGCTATACCCCGAACATTATTAGCTACCGGGCCGAAGTCATTAAATGACAGCAAAACGTATGCCACGGTACTAGAGGTAAGCGGTAGGGATACCATACATATGGTCAATCACTAAGAAGGACCCGTTAAACTTATCCAATGTTGGCAAGTCATCTTTCATAACTTCGTTCGTTAATGCATGTATTCATCATCTTTTAATCATTCGTTCATTCGTTAATACATGCATTCATCATCGTGTTCCTCTTTCGCTATCTTTCACTTTACGTTACATAATACTTTGTTTCGTTCGTTGTCATAATACGTAAAGTCATAGAAAGATATTCATACATTATTGTAAGGAGCACACACATCATACATACATCATCATCATCATCATACATACATCGTCATCATCATCATACATACATCGTCATACCTAACATCATACAGGCATCATCATCATCATCATACTACATCGTCATCATCATCATACATACATCGTCATACCTAACATCATACAGGCATCATCATCATCATCATACATAACCTCGTACATACATAGCCTACATCATCATTCATCACTAGGCACTTACTATGTGTCATCCTGGTGTAGTAGCACTAACTGTCCCTTCAAGGTCGTGGGGACTCATACTAGGACCTTACATAACATGTCGAGTCCACAATCATACCTTAGACGTATAACACAACATTATACCCTAATGGGTCATACATACATACGTCAGTAAACAAGTTATATGTGTTCCAGCCCCAAAAATCATTTAAAATCAGTAAATGAGGGGTCCTAGAACTCACCTGTGCTTGACAAGCAGCTTCTCAATCAAGCCTTAAAGTCGCGGGTCACACTACACTGCCTGCAGATAAGTTAACACTCAAAAGAGTTAATTTCTGCCTAATTCGCTACTAAGTTCGCAGGTAGTTTCGCCCGTAAATTCGCCAGTAGTTTCGCCAGGCGAATCAGCAGTTTCGCTGCTAGTTTCGCCGGGCAGCATTCTGCCAGTTTCGCTGGACAGACTCGCTACCTCGAGCGCCCAACTTTCGTTGGAATTCCCTAGTTTCGCAATATCTAAGGTCAACTTGGCATTGGCATAGTCATCAGCGAAACTATAGTTTCGCTCAGGCGAATATGTAGTTTCGCTGCAGCGAAACTGTAACTTCGCTGTAAATCCTTCCAGTTTCGCTGGACGAACTCACAGTTTCGCTGGTCGAGACCTTAAATTCGCAGAACGAGCTGAAATTTACGAATCAGCTCGTTTCAGCCCAAAATCCAATCCTTTCCACCCAAACCCTTGGATTATCATCCAGGAAGCTATATCTAAGCACATTACACGTTTTCTTACTCTAAAACGTGTGTTTTGGGGTGATTTTGTCACTTTAAAACCCAAAAACCCCAAACTCGGGTTTTTCACCAAATGTAGCAATTTAGATACGTTTCTTACCTTGATTCTTGTAGTTTTGGAGTCCACAAACACCAGCCTTCGATTCTTGACCACCCGAGCTTCAATCCGGCACTTTCTCTCTCTACACTTTCTCTCTCTAGAATGGGCGTTTGAGTGAAAATGAGAGTTGCTCTGCTGATCCATCTATTTATATGCCAGGCGTTCCCGGGACCCCAAACTCGTTAAACTCGTGACCCGAGGGTTAACTCGGTGTAATACCCGCAACCATTTTATATTCCTAAATGGTTTTTCATCCGAGCCCATCACTATCACTTGACTCGATTAAAAATTTTCCGGGTGTTACAAGTCCACCCCCCTTATTTAGGTTTCGTCCCCGAAACCTGTTATTCTTCGAACAGATGTGGGTAATGTTGTCTCATCTCTTCTTCAGTCTCCCACGTAGACTCAGATCCCTTCTTGTGCTTCCACTGTACACGCACAAGAGGAACCACTTTGTTTCTTAGCCGTTTCTCTTTTCTATCGATGATCGCCACTGGTTGCTCCACGTAGTTGAGCCGTTCGTCTACTTCGATATCCTCCAGCGGTACAATCATATCTTCGTCGGCCAAGCATTTCCTCAGATGAGATACGTGGAAGGTCAGGTGAATTCCACTCAGCTCATCTGGCAGTTCCAACCTATAGGCCACCTTTCCCACACGGGCGATAATTCGGAAAGGGCCTATATACCGCGGGCTCAGTTTACCCCGCTTTCGGAACCTAATAATTCCTTCCAAGGCGAGACCTTCAACATGACTCGATCACCGACCTTGAATTCTATCGGTCTTCGCCTCTTGTCAGCATACGACTTTTGTCTGTCTTTCGCCGCCTTCATGAAGGCTTTGATCTTTTCTAACTTTTCAGTCGTAGCTTCGACCACCTCAACACCTCCTAACTCTTTCTGCCCATGTCTCCCCAGCATACGGGCGTCCTACATCTCCTACCGTATAGCATCTCGTAAGGTGGCATGCCAATGCTGGCATGATAACTGTTGTTGTACGAGAATTCTGCTAACGGCAGGTGGTCGTCCCAACTTCCTCCAAAATCGATCACGCACGCCCGAAGCATGTCCTCGAGTGTTTGGATCGTCCTCTCAGACTGACCGTCTGTCTGAGGGTGATATGCTATACTAATGTGTAGTCTCGTCCCCATTGCATCGTGAAATCTCTTCCAAAACTTAGAGGTAAACCGGGTGTCACGGTCAGACACAATGGACACCGGTACGCCGTGACGAGCTACAATTTCTTTGATAAATAGATCCGCCAATCTTTCAGATGAATACGTCTCGCGGATCGGTAGGAAGTGGGCACTCTTCGTCAATCGATCAACTATCACCCATATAGCATCGTACCCTTTCGGGGTACGTGGTAGTTTCGTGATGAAATCCATGGTGATATGCTCCCACTTCCACTCGGGTATATCCAACGGTTGGATCTTCCCGTACGGTTTCTGATGCTCTGCCTTGACTTGTGAACAAGTCATGCACTTACTCACATATTCCACCACATCACGCTTCATGCCCGCCACCAATAGTCTTTCTTCATGTCTTGGTACATCTTGGTAGCGCCGGGGTGAATGGAATATCGAGTCTTATGGGCCTCATCCATGATCTTTCCACGTAGATCCCCGTACCGAGGAATCCACACTCGCCCAAATCGGGTCTTAACACCAAGAGTGTTCTCACCCAGTTCTGTAACTTGACCTCTCATCCTTTCGGAGTTAAGACGATCTTCGTTCAAAGCCTCGTCTTGGAACTCCTTAACCTGTGTCATCACGTCAGAGGTCATAATCAGCTGATAAGCCTTCACCCGAATCGGCTCGGGCCTTTCCTTCCGGCTAAGGGCATCAGCCACCACATTGGCCTTGCCCGGGTGGTAATGGATCTCACAATCATAATCTTTTATCAGCTCCAACCACCGCCTCTGCCTCATGTTTAGATCCTTCTGCTCGAAGAAGTACTTCAAGCTCTTGTGATCCGTGAAGATGGTGCACTTCATCCCGTATAGATAGTGCCGCCAAATTTTCAACGCGAAAACCACCGCAGCTAGTTCTAGGTCGTGCGTGGGATAATTGACTTCGTGGGTCTTCAGTTGTCGAGATGCATAGGCTATGACCTTTCCGCGTTGCATCAATACGCAACCTAGCCCAGAATAGGATGCATCCGAATAGACCACCATGTCTTCATTTCCCTCGGCAATGTCAAGACAGGAGCTTGTGTCAGTCTCGTCTTCAATTCCTCAAAAGCGTCCTCCTGTTCTCAACCCCACACGAACTTTACATCCTTGCGAGTCAATTTTGTCAAAGGTAAGGCTATCTTGGAGAAGTCTTGAATAAATCTTCTATAGTAGCCCGCCAGCCCCAAGAAGCTGCGAATCTCGGTTGGCGTCTTCGGTGACTTCCATTGCATCACGGCCTCAACCTTTGCTGGGTCCACCATTATTCCTTCTGCATTCACTACGTGACCCAGAAATTGCACCTCGCGTAACCAAAAGGCGCACTTGGAGAACTTGGCGTACAATTTCTCCCTTCTCAACGTTCCAATACTTCCCGAATGTGACCGGCATGCTCTCTTCGCTTCTCGAATAATCAGGATATCATCGATGAACACAATCACTGATTTATCTAACATTGGCCGACACACTCGGTTCATCAAATCCATAAAAGCAGCCGGCGCATTAGTCAACCCAAAAGAAATGACAAGAAACTCGTAGTGACCATAGCGCGTACGAAAGGCTGTTTTAGGGATATCTTGTTCCTTCACTTTCAGTTGATGGTACCCGATCGAAGATCTATCCTTGAAAACCAACTGGCACCCTGAAGTTGATCAAACAAGTCATCGATCCTTGGTAAGGGTATCTGTTTTTCACTGTTAGCTTATTCAGCTCGCGGTAGTCGATGCACATCCTCATACTACCATCCTTCTTCTTTACGAACAGAACCGGAGCACCCCAAGGTGAGATACTCGGTCGGATAAACCCTTATCCAGCAGCTCCTGCAACTGTTCCATCAACTCTTTCATCTCCGTCGGAGCCAAGCGATACGGTGCTTTTGCGACAGGTTGGGCACCCGGTATCAGGTCGATCTGGAATTCGATCTCTCGGTCAGGTGGCAATCCCGATAAGTCTTCGGGAAACACGTCTGGAAAGTCACACACCACTGGCACATCGCATAGCTGTGGTGTTGGCGTCTCTACATTCTTCACATAACATAAGTAGGCGCTACATCCGCGCCTCATACACTTTCCCGCCACCGCCATCGAGATCACCTTCGGAATCGTCGTAACTCGATCGCCATATATTGTCACCGGACTTGCCGTCGGTCGCCGTCAGTCTAATCATCTTCTTTCGGCACACGATATTCGCTTCGTAGGTTGCTAACCAGTCCATCCCTAACACTACATCAAATCCTCCTAGAGGCATCACATGTAACTTGGCAGCAAACCTATGGCCCTCTAATTCTATGGCACAACCTTCTATCACATCCGTAACCCTAGTGGATTTACCAATAGCGGTTTCTACGTCAAAGGACTCATCAAGGCATTTACTCCTAACAGGCAATTTAGCACAGAAGGTAGTAGAAATAAAACTCCTACTTGCACCCGAATCAAATAACACAGAGGCTAAAATTTGGTCTATTAGGAACGTACCGGACACAACGTCAGGGTCCGTTCTAGCCTCTTCCTGCGTCATGGTGAACGCCCTAGCCTTTGCCCTCGGTGCTTCTCCTCCCGTCTTCTTCTCCCCTGAGCCCTCAGCCCTCGGCTTCTTGCAATCTCTGCTCATATGACCACTTTCCCCACAGTTAAAACACTTGCCCATCCGGCAATCCTTGGCCATATGCCCAGTCCTCCCACACTTGAAACAGATGTTGGATCCCCACTTACACTCCCCCGAGTGCTCTTTCCCACACTGTCCACACTTCCTCATCCCTGCTCCCTTCGCGACCACTCGGCGGTCGTCTACCCTTGCCTTCTTGTTACTTGTCGAGGTATCACCTCGACCAAACCTCTTTCCCTGCCACTTTCTCTCATCACTTCCCTTCTTACTGCCCTCAGATTTCACCAACGCAGCTCGTTCATCGTACAACCTCCCAGCTAAATCCACCGCCGACCTGAAAGTACTGGGTCGGGCGGAAATCAAATGCCAACGAATTTCAGCTGGCAACCCCTGAATATACCGGTTAATCTTGCGAGACACCGGCGTCACTTGCTCTGGCACCAACCGTGCCATGTCGTTAAACTTAGTCGTGTATTGCTGATGGGTCATCGTCCCTGCCTCCAACTGCAGGAACTCTCTCTCAACTCTATCCATCTCCCGACGAGGGCTAAACTCCTCGATCACCATTTTTTTCAATTCCGCCCACTTCATCTTCCCAATAGTTCTGCTACCCTCGGCCTGGACAATATTGTCCCACCAGCACAACGCCGTCCCTGTAAACGAGTGGGTAGCAAACTTCACCTTTTTATCCTCATGGCAATCGCTGATATCGAGGACCGCCTCCATTTCCCTCACCCATTGGTAAGCATCCACAGCCGTACCCGAACCATCAAAAGTCGGGGGATTGCACCTCATAAATTTCCCGTAGTCACAACCCCGGGCTGTCTCACGCTCGACCTCCTCCTCCTCCTCCTCTTCATCATCAGAAAGAACCGTTTCCGGCCCTTGTTGCTGTTGTCGCCTCCCTAAGGCTCGATTCCTCCTCGCCTCTCATCTTCGCGTACAGCTTTTATCACCTCAGTCACTACAGACGGTAAGATCGTCTGCATGACTTGGTGCACCTCCTCGATCACTGTCTCTTTCACCGAGGCCCTCAAATCATCACTCTCATCCACTCCCCCCGAGGGAGTAGTATTAGGTTCTTCAGGAACCTTCTTCTCTTGTCTAGGCCTTCCTCTTGTGGCTCGTGGTTCCGCACCACTTCCGCCACTGCCTCCACCAAGTGGGGCTTTAGATGATCTACCACCGACCATCTTCTATCTCACACTGAAAGGTTCAAATACCAACACGGTCATTCAAGGAAATAGCTCAGTTTATGTTAAGCACAGTAAGTTGCTAATTACAGTGGCCAGTTGTGATTAGTCACTTACTCTACTTTTCACACCCCAAGCATTACCTTTACTGACTACATCAGTATCTAAATCTAACAGCACACATAACCACATTACACGCACACATAACTTTGATTATCGTTAAGAAAATACCTGATGGCACGCAGCTACTCAGATGGCATTCATCCCCTTTCTGTCCCATTTCTCAGTTTAAGTTTTAGGTTTATTTTGAAAATTTACCCATTTTACTTAAACTTTTGCTCTGATACCAACTTGTAAGGCCCGCTCCCGGGCGCCTTACGGTTGGTGGCTCATCGCACGTAAGACATACATAATGTATATAGTCATAAATATTGCAGCGGAATTAATAAAATATACATTCTCATTCATTCATAAAAGTCATTACATCATTGACACAATTACAAAATACAGCTTTCTCTACTTTGTCCCTCCTCGTAGGGTCATACAGCGACCTCTAGAGAAGATATTAAATTCAAACATATAAAAATTATATTTTTATACTAAAGAATATTCCTTAAGTAATTCCGTACATCGGAACCCTGACGGAATACTCTTGACATTCACATGCAACATATTCGTTGCATGTGCTACGCACACGCATCCTATGCGTGGCGAACTTATCAAAATCTAAAGAAGATTTCTTAAATAATCCCTTTTAGGGGAATACTCAAGAAATCTCGTAATGGCATGCAACGTAATGAGTTGCGTGCGTTATGGACCCACAACACATGACGTTGCAGCATAATCAAAAAGCGAATGCCATCCCAAAAGAGCTGAGTAGCCGCCTCGTGCCATCCCCAGCAACGCTACCTGCCAACTGGAAACACATAAAAAGTCAGCGTTGCTGAGTGAGTTCTAGTTTTATAATAAACATACTTTGTTTATATTAAAAACCGTTCATTCTTTACACGTGATCATACATCGTACATACATATAGATAATATCTTTATTATCCCGTTCGTTCATTCGTTCGTTCATCATACATCGTTATCTTTCACTTCTCGTTTAGGTCCTGTCAGGCTTTACCCACTTCATGGCACGCAGCCATGATTACTGTGGTCGAATGACAAGGACCCCGTTACATCTTTCCTTGCACATTGGATATCTTTTGTACCACTACCATCTGCTATACCCCGAACGTTATTAGCTACCGGGCCGAAGTCATTAATGAACAGCAAAACGTATGCCATGGTACTAGAGGTAAGCGGTAGGGATACCATACATATGGTCAATCACTAAGAAGGACCCGTTAACCTTATCCAATGCTTGCAAGACATCTTTCGTTCGTTCGTTCGTTAATACATGTATTCATCATCTTGTTCTCATTCGTTCATTCATTAATACATGTTACATCTTTTCTTGCACATTGGATATCTTTTTGTACCACTACCATCTGCTATACCCGAACGTTATTAGCTACCGGGCCGAAGTCATTAAATGAACAGCAAAACGTATGCCACGGTACTAGAGGTAAGCGGTAGGGATATCATACATATGGTCAATCACTAAGAAGGACCCGTTAAACTTATCCAATGTTGGCAAGTCATCTTTCATAACTTCGTTCGTTAATGCATGTATTCATCATCTTTTAATCATTCGTTCATTCGTTAATACACGCATTCATCATCGTGTTCCTCTTTCGCTATCTTTCACTTTACGTTACATAATACTTTGTTCGTTCGTTGTCATAATACGTAAAGTCATAGAAAGATATTCATAAATTATTGTAAGGAGCACACACATCATACATACATCATCATCATCATCATACATACATCGTCATCATCATCATACATACATCGTCATACCTAACATCATACAGGCATCATCATCATCATCATACATACATCGTCATCATCATCATACATACATCGTCATACCTAACATCATACAGGCATCATCATCATCATCATACATAACCTCGTACATACATAGCCTACATCATCATTCATCACTAGGCACTTACTATGTGTCATCCTGGTGTAGTAGCACTAACTGTCCCTTCAAGGTCGTGGGGACTCATACTAGGACCTTACATAACATGTCGAGTCCACAATCATACCTTAGACGTATAACACAACATTATACCCTAATGGGTCATACATACATACGTCAGTAAACAAGTTTATATGTGTTCCAGCCCCAAAAATCATTAAAATCAGTAAATGAGGGTCCTAGAACTCACCTGTGCTTGACAAGCAGCTTCTCAATCAAGCCTTAAAGTCGCGGGTCACACTACACTGCCTGCAGATAAGTTAACACTCAAAAGAGTTAATTTCTGCCTAATTTCGCTACTAAGTTCGCAGGTAGTTTCGCCCGTAAATTCGCCAGTAGTTTCGCCAGGCGAATCAGCAGTTTCGCTGCTAGTTTCGCCGGGCAGCATTCTGCCAGTTTCGCTGGACAGACTCGCTACCTCGAGCGCCCAACTTTCGTTGGAATTCCCTAGTTTCGCAATATCTAAGGTCAACTTGGGCATTGGCATAGTTATCAGCGAAACTACAGTTTCGCTCAGGCGAATATGTAGTTTCGCTGCAGCGAAACTGTAACTTCGCTGTAAATCCTTCCAGTTTCGCTGGACGAACTCACAGTTTCGCTGGTCGAGACCTTAAATTCGCAGAACGAGCTGAAATTTACGAATCACTCGTTTCAGCCCAAAAATCCAATCCTTTCCACCCAAACCCTTGGATTATCATCCAGGAAGCTATATCTAAGCTCATTACACGTTTTCTTACTCTAAAACGTGTGTTTTGGGTGATTTTGTCACTTTAAAACCCAAAAACCCCAAACTCGGGTTTTTCACCAAATGTAGCATTTAGATATATTCTTACCTTGATTCTTGTAGTTTTGGAGTCCACAAACACCAGCCTTCGATTCTTGACCACCCGAGCTTCAATCCGGCACTTTCTCTCTCTACACTTTCTCTCTCTAGAATGGGCGTTTGAGTGAAAATGAGAGTTGCTCAGCTGATCCATCTATTTATATGCCAGGCGTTCCCGGGACCCCAAACTCGTTAAACTCGTGACCCGGAGGGTTAACTCGGTGTAATACCCGCAACCATTTTATATTTCCTAAATGGTTTTTTTCATCCGAGCCCATCACTATCACTTGACTCGATTAGAAAATTTTCCGGGTGTTACATTATCTTAAATTATTTCTAGATGTATAAATTCTTAGTGACTGAGTCATTTTCTTCTTATAGAGTGTCTACGCAACTAACTTTGCTTTTTCTGAATGGTATCATATATCGTAATTGTATTTCTTTAGTAATTCATTTCATTTCTATTGGTGTTTTAAAAACTTAGATACATCTCCTCTACTAACATTTAAAACTAGAAATCTTCAAAATTCTTTATGATTCTTTGATGTTTCTCATTTCTTAAGTGTTTATTCTTAGTACTACTACTTGTATGCCTTACTTATTGATCATATGCTATGAGTTTAACTATCATGGTTCAGCCATACCATACACATTTTATGCTCTTATTTTAGCCATAATATGTCACATACATGACCATTTCATACTCAACAGTATGTTCTAATTTACTCAAAGCTTAAATATATGACCTTGTTATATACCATAATATATGATTTAAAATAGGTTGCCACTTTATACAGATCTGTACTCATGTGATTTAGATCTTAGGAGATTACACATGTTTACATTGACCTAGTATCAAAGATTTTAACGATCATTCTTTATAGTCAAAAT
Source organism: Flaveria linearis (assembly GCA_024085815.1). Taxonomy (NCBI): domain Eukaryota; kingdom Viridiplantae; phylum Streptophyta; class Magnoliopsida; order Asterales; family Asteraceae; genus Flaveria; species Flaveria linearis. The sequence continues at coordinate 57,062,417 of CM044011.1, forward strand.
AACCTAACTTTTATGAATTATAACAACAGCAACCTATCATATCAAGTCTTACCGAGAGTTACCGATAACTACTACCAAGAATCATATCAAGCAGGCCTAAAGGATTTCATTTTCCATACTTAAGTATTCTTAAAACAACTAATTAAATCAATCCTACTATTAGAGTAAGTCATCTTGATCCTTATGATGTCCTGGTTAAAGCCTAGGTACTAAATGTACCTAATTCGTTAAAACCTCAGGCTCTGATACCAACTGTGACACCCCACCCGTGACCCGGGCGGGCGTCTACAATTGATACAACTTACAGCGAAAGCTAACATATGTTTTATTACAAACTATAATATCATCAACTTGTTACACTACTATTTTACAGCAGTATTTAAAAACAACTAAACAAAAACTTCTTGGTCTTCTAGATTCTTTATTTTTGAGCACCTTTTAGGCATTTCCTTAAGGGTTACTTGTGACACATATACTGAAAAAAGACGTCAGCTAATGTTGGTGAGCTCATGTTATAGAGTTTATAAAATTAACTTTGACATGCATACAATATGGGTTATAATATTTGGGTCCATAGGCAAAATGCCTTCCCTGGTTTTACCACAACCATTGGCAGCGGGTTCGTCAAACCCTCTCGGCCGTCAAATAGGTATGAGCATGTGCCTGATACATACGAGGAACCCTATCCTCTTTTCAGCCAGTTTGACACTCCCCATTAAGTATATCAGGATCCTGTATACCCCTACCGACCCGTGCATATATGTAAGCATTATAATTATTACAAGTACAGACAGAACGAGTATATTATCATAGTTTTGAAAACAGACATGATAACTCACCTTGGTCTTTAAGTATTACTGAGACAGATAGTTTCAAAGTTGCGTTTCTGATTAGAATTGGAGCAAGTCTTAGCAACTAGTTAGGTAAGAAAGTACTACCTAGTTATAATCATGATTGGGTTTGGATAACATTTACCTTGTCTAAGCATGGTTGATCTATACATGCCTAATCAAGGTTAGGCTACCCGACACCCATCATGATTATAATTTCTAAATTCTACTCATAATAATATACTAAACAAAATTTATATAACTTTACTTAAACTTAAAAGACTAGAAATTTAAAATACATACCTTAGTAACTTTGTAGCGTAATGGATGTTAAGAGATTATAAGGGTCAAAGTTGTGTACTATGCATGTATATATGAATGTTAAGATTTTAAAAGTCGGTTGAATGTTGAAGGTTATAGAATACATGCAAAACACGTATCAACACTTTGGATATGCATTCATACATTCCTTACACGTTAGGCTGCACAATTTCATGATTCACGTTTTCATATTATATTATTTTATTATGTTATTATTATAATTAATTTAGGTGCTTAACTTGTTTTTCTCTTATAACTTTTAAAATATAATGTTCTACAAAATTTCAAATACGTCATTGGGACGAGCTTATTTTTATCTACGAGTCTACCTAAGTTTCGTTAAAAACAGAGCACGTTTAAATATAATATATTATTATATTTAAATATATTTAAACGGTTTCTTATGATACTAAAATTAGTCTAAAAGCTTAAAATTTAGATAGTTATTTTACTCCTTACTTACTCGTTCAACATATATGAAAGAAAAACTTCATAATTCGCATATTTATAATTAAAATTTGGGATGTCATAGAAAAAAAGAAAATTTAAGGTTTAGCCTTGGAATGTTATGATGGCTTCATTTGTTTATGTTTTTGCATGTTTAAACAACTTGATAGGATCCCTCTTTTTACGTCCTCATACCGCCTGTGTGGTGACATGGGGCCGAAAAAAGGAAAGAGGGAATGGGAAATCCTTCTCCTGTTCCATGAATCCAATTTGCATTTCATCCGGGAAAAGCCATCCTTTACGTAATGTGATTATATTCATATACGTAAAGTATTATCATTAAAGAAAGTGAAAGATTAATGACTAATGCAAAGTGCAAAATAATTAATGAACGAAAAGTCTAGCAAGCAAAATTTAAAGAGGATCACAACTTATTAAGGGTTGTTAGCTCAACTGTGTGTCATATAGCATGTGATCTTGGCTAATCCATGGGGGTTCACATACAAGGGGATCAGTCTTGATGATTGATCCATAAGTAGGAAACGGGATCCTTGTCACTTAACCCCGAGACTAAGGTGGCTTTGTGCCCGACGATGGACTATAGTTATGACAGAATCTAGAAATAGTTAAAGATAATGAAAAAAGTACGAAACAACGAATGCATACGATAATGAAAGATAATAAGTATACTTTGATGTATGTACGATGAATGCTCACGTATGAAAGTAAAGGAAGTATTTTATTGAAAAGGGTATTTTCATATATAAATCATACAAGGTATTTTAACGCTTTTAAAACTAAAACTCACTCAGCAACACTGACTTTTATGCATTTTCAGTTAGCAGGTAATTGTTGCTGAGAGTGGCACGTGGGTGAAGCTACTCGGCAGGGCAAGACTGGCATTCGTTCATGCTTAATGATTTTGTTGTATTATAATGCAACTAATTGATTATTTTGTAACCCTAACTTACAACGATGTATTATTTTGCAACATTAATTATGTGCTGAATGATGTTTGTTAACTTAATTTCATTGAAACATTTTATGAAATGCGTATTGTTTTACTTAATAATGCTATGATTGTCCAACTGTGAGGTCTTCGGGAACAGGGCCTTACAAGTTGGTATCAGAGCCAAAGTTTAAGAGAAATAGGTAAATATTTTCAAAAAACTAAACTTAAATTGAGAATGGGATAGAATGAAGGGATGCCAGCCCGAGTAGCTACGTGTCATGAGGTATTTCTTTTCTTAATGATAACTGGTATTATATGTGTGTGCTATTTGATTTATGTGCTCTTAGTATATTTGAATACTAATGTAGTCACTATAGAAAATGCTCGAGGGATGAAGAGTAAAGTAAGTGGATAATCAAACTGGCCACTGTAATTAGGGACTTGCTATACTTAACATAAACTAAGCTATTACCTTGAATGACTGTGTTAGTGTTTAATCTTATAGTGTTTAGAGTATGGCTGGAGCTAGATCATCTAAGGCTTCTATAGGTGGAGTACGTGGTGGACGTGGTGCGGGAACACATGTCGTAAGGAAGGGGTTAGGACTGCTAAAAAGTATGGCTGGAGCTAGATCATCTAAGGCTTCTATAGGTGTAGATCCCGAGGTACACCAGCACGAGGGCATTGATGAGAGCGCCAAATTGAGGTCCTCAGTTAAAGAGGCAGCGGTTGAGGAGGTTCACCAAGTCATGCTGACAATCCTACCACCTGTAATGACTGAAGTCATCCGTGTTATGAGGGAGGATGAGAGATAGGAGAAGGAGGAGGAGAGAAGGACTACAGCTGGAAGGAGGGGGAATGAGAGGAGTCATGATAAAAAGGAGGAACTGAATGCTGAGATGGCGGACTCCAGTGATGAGGAGGAGGTAGTAGTGAGGGGAACCGCAAAGGGTGCAGTTATGGGGCATTCCAACGGTGTAAACCCTCGACTTTCGATGACAACGGTAATGATGCTGCTGCGCACCACTGGGTAAGAGAGATGGAAGAAGTGTTAGAGATTAGTGAGTGCAGGGAGGATCAAAAGTTAAAGTTTTCCACTCACTCTTTATTGACTCGACACTGTGTTGGTAGGACAATATTGTCCAAGCCGAGCGCGACAGGGCCATCGGGAAGATGAGGTGGGGAGAGTTAAAGAAGATATGATTAAAGAATTCTGTCCTCACAGGGAACTAGATAAGATAGAGGAGAGTTCCTACAGCTAGAAGCGGGCACCATGACACACCAGCAATACACTACCAAGTTTAATGAGATGCAAGGCTGGAGCCGGATCAGGTGACGTTGGTGTCGATGGAGATTTAGAGTTATGTGCAGGGATTGTCGACTGATATCTATAGGCATATGATTGCTGCCTGACCAAGCACTTTTAGATTGGCAGTGGATCTGGATGGGAGGCTATACGATGAGAGAGAGGTGGTGGTGGTTGAGGTGAAGAAGATAGGTGGTGGTGACAAGAACTGGAGCGGGAAACGGTTTGGGCGTGGCGGTTTCACCCCAAACAACAAGAGGATGAGGGTGGATGACCATAGGGTGGTGTCATCAAGCTTGGGGATGAAGAAGTGTGGTAGATGTGGAAGGGAGCACACGGGTGAATGTAAGTGGGGAGCGAATGTGTGCTTCAAGTGTGGAAAGCCTGGTCGTGTGGTGAATATGTGTGGAGTTATACAATGTTATAACTATGGCGAGGAAGGTCATCTGAGCAAGTATTGCAAGAAGCCAAGGGCCAAAAGTTCTAGGATGAAGAAGATGATAGAAGAAGGAGGGCAGAGGGAAAGTGCTAGAGCCTTCATAATGACGCGGGAGGAGGCAAGGGTGAACCCCGATATCGTGTCAGGTATGTTTCTAGTAAACCAAATTTGTGCCTCTGTTTTATTTGATTCTGGTGCTAGTAGGAGTTTCATTTTTGTTGTTTTCTATGCTAAATTATCTGTTAGTACTTGTTGATGACTCATTCGATGTAGAAACTGTTATTGGTAAGTCTGCTAGAATTTCTGATATAATAGAAGACTGAGGCATAGAACTAGAAGGCCATAGGTTTTCTGCTAAACTATTTGTGATGCACCTAGGCGGATTTGATGTAGTACTAGGGACGGATTGTTAGCAGCCTATGAGGCAAACATTGTGTGTCACAAGAAGATGATTCAATTAACCGCGCCCGATGGAAATTCAGTGACGGTCTATGGCGATAGCGTCACTACGGTTCCGGAGGTGATTTCGATGGCGATGGTAGAGAAATGCATGAAACATGGATGTAATGCCTGCCTGGCTTACGTAAAGGATGTGGACGCGTCAGTACCACCATTGTCTGATGTGCCAGTTGTGTGTGACTTTCCGTACGTGTTTCTAAAAGATTTACCAGGTGTGCCACCGGACCGCGAGCTCGAGTTTCAAATTGATTTGATACCCGGTGCTCAAGTCGTTGCCAATGCACCGTATCGATTAGCTCCGACCTACATGAAGGAACTAATGGTTCAACTGCAGGAGTTGATGGAGAAAGGGTTCATCTGACCGAGCATCTCTCCTTAAGGTGCTCCGGTCTTGTTTGTTAAGAGGAAAGACGATAGTATGAGGATGTGCATAGACTACCGGGAGTTAACAAGTTAACTGTGAAGAACCGATATCCCCTACCGAGAGTTGATTACTTGTTCGATCAGCTCCAAGGTGCTAGTTGGTTCTCAAGGATAGATCTCTGATCTGGCTACCATCAGTTGAAGGTGAAGGAGCAAGATATTCCTAATACAGCTTTTCGCACGCATTATGAACACTACGAGTTTCTTGTGATTTCTTTTGGTTTAACTAAGGCGCCAGCTGCCTTTATGGATTTAATGAATCGAGTGTGTCGGTCGATGTCGGATAAATCAGTTATCGTGTTTATTGATGATCTCCTGATTTATTTAAAGAGCTAAAAAGAACATGTTGGCCCCATATGCGAAGTCTTGGAGACACTTAGAAGGAAGAAGCTATATGCTAAATTCTCTAAGTGTGCTTTTTGGTTACGCGAAGTTCAATTTTTAGGTCACATGATGAATTCTGAAGGAATTATGCTAGACCCGGCAAAGGTTGAGGCGGTGATGCAATGGAAGTCTCCAAATACGCCATCCAAGATTCGAAGTTTCTTGGGATTGGCGGGCTAAAGGATGATGTTTTTGAGGAATTAAAGGCAAGATTAACACAAGCTCCTATCTTGAAATTACCCGAAGGGAGTGAAGACTTAGTGGTATACTCGGATACCTCTTACTCGGGACTGGGTTACGTATTGATGCAATGTGGAAGGGTAATATCCTATGTGTCCCAATAGTTGAAAACCCATGAGGTCAATTATCCCACCCATGATTTGAAGCTATCGACTGTGGTTTTCGCACTAAAGATTCGGAGGCACTACCTGGTATGGGGCAAAGTGCACAATTTTCATGAAACACAAAAGCTTAAAGTATTTCTTTGAGCAAAGTGATTTTAACATGAGGCAGAGGAGGTGGTTGAGTTGATCAAGGATTATGATTGTGAGATCCACTACCATTCGGGTAAAGCCAATGTAGTGGCTGATGCCCTCAGCCGAAAGGAGAGACTCGAGCCGATCCGGGTGAAAGATTATCAACTAGTAATGACACATGATGACCCAGGTAAAATAATTTCAAATTGAGACGTCGAAAGAAGATTACCTTAACTCCGAAAGAATGAGAGGTCTAGTCACGGAGTTGGGAGAAAATACCCATAGAGTTAGAACCCGCTTCGGACGGATGTGGATCTCTTGTTACGGAGACCTACGGAGGCGGATTATGGATGAGGCTCATAAGAATCGACACCCCATTCATCCTGTGCTACAAAGATGTATCATGATATGAAGAGAGATTACTGGTGGCCGGGAATGAAGCGCGACGTAGCCGAGTACGTGAACAAGTGCCTTATTTGCTTACAAGTGAAAGTAGAGCATCAACAGCCATACAGGAAGATCCAGCCATTGGATATACCCGAGTGGAAGTGGGAGCACATCACCATTAACTTCATAATGAAGCTACGTTGTATGGTAAGGGGGTACGATACCATTTGGGTGATAGTTGATCGTGTGACAAAAAGTGCTCACTTCCTACCGATCCGCAAGACATACTCATCTAAGAGACTGGCGGATCTGTTCATCAAGGAGATTATAGCTCGTCATGGTGTGCTGGCATCTATCATGTCGGACCGTGACACCCGATTCACATCGAAGTTCTAGAAAAGCTTTCATGATGCGATAGGGACGAGGCTACATATTAGCATGGCTTACCATCCTCAGACAGATGGTCAGTCCGAGAGGATGATTCAGACACTCGAGGATATGATCCGAGCATGCGTAATCGACTTTGGAGGAAGTTGGGATGATCACCTACTGTTAGCGGAATTTTCATACAACAACAGTTATCATGCCAGCATTGGTATGCCAATAAGATGCTATATGGTAGAAGGTGTAGAATGCCTGTGTGTTGGGGTGACATAGGGCAGAAGGAGTTGGGAAGTATCATGGTGATCGAGGCTACGACGAAGAAGTTAGAAAAGATCATAGCCTTTATGAAAGTGGCCAAGGATAAACAGAAGTCATATGCCACCAAAGGCGTAGACAGATCGAGTTCAACATGGGTGATAGAGTTATGTTGAAGGTCTCACCTTGGAAAGAGATCATCCAGTTTAGGAAAACGGGTAAGCTGAGCCCGAGATGCATAGGGCCTTTCCAAATCATCGCACGAGTAGGAGAGTTGGCCTATCAATTAGAATTGCTTGATGAGTTAAGTGGAATTCATCCGACATTCCATGTATCTCATCTGAGAAAATGCTTAGCCAATGAAGACATGATTGTACCACTGGACGATATCGAGGTGGTTGAACGGCTCAATTATATGAAGCAACCAGTGGCAATCATCGATCGAAGGGAGAAAAGATTGAGAAATAGGTGCTTCCACTTGCTCATTTGCAGTGGAAACACCAAAAGGATTCTGAGTCTACGTGGGAGACAAAATAAGAAATGAGACAACATTACCCACAATTGTTCGAAGGGTGATAGGTTTCAGGGACGAAACCACTTTAAGGGGGGTAGACTTGTAACACCTAAATTTTGTTAAATAATACAAAAAAAAGCAATAAGAAAAAATAAAATAAATTTTGCCAAAAGGGAAAAGGAGCCAAAGTGAAGGGGGCCAAAGTGTAAAAAGTACAAAAATCCATTATTCTATTATATTAATGGTACGACGGCCCATATAGTCTCCATAATCTGCTTTTCGACTGAAAGAAGAAAGAAAAAGAAGAATAAACATTTTCTCTCGGTTTCAAGAAGAAGAAGAATTTGTGTTTGCCTTCGATATGTGTTTCTTCACATAATTGGCTTGGTTTTGTTGAGTATTTGACCATGAAACTAATTTTTATGTGTTCCATGTGTTTGGTTGTTTATTTTGGTTTTTTTAGGTGTTTGAACTCTGTGCACACAAGTTTGGAGGATTTTTACTTGTTGGTTGTAATAGGTGAGTTCTAGACCCCGTTTACATGTGCTTTTAAACTTTTGGGGCTAAAAATGTATGTTTAAAGGTTTTACTGCTGTTTTATGTTTATCCGTATGTATATGTGTGTACATGTTTGTGTTTTATGGTTGATTATGTGTGTTGTCGCTTAGAATGATAAAAATGAGCTTTGAACAGGTTAGTATACTGATTGAGTTTGAAAATATTATTGAAATGTAGACAACTATTAGTCATGCGCCCAAACAGGGCCCATGCGCCCAACAGTGTTCATGCGCCTGAAATTTTGCCTTAGAAAAACTTAAGAGAAGTTCATATGCCCTAATAGTCCTCATGCATCTTGGAAATTTGTCTGAATATACTGTGTTAACCTATGCACCCAAACAGTACCCCATGCGCCCAACCATTTTGCACAGGCGCCTAAGTATAGGTCATGCGCTGAACAGTACCTCATGCGCCCAAAATTTGTGCCCAGACGCCTAAGTGTTGGGCTCATGCGCCCAAGTAGTTCCCACGCATCTGGAATTTCCCATGCGCCTAACTTTCCCATGCGCCTAAGTACCCGTGCGCCTGGATAGTGCCCAGGCGCCTACATAGTGCTCATGCGCCTAGAACACTTAGAAAATTTTCTGAAATTTTTGGGGAAAAAAGGAAATTTAAGGTTTAGCCTTGGGATGTTTTGATGGCTTCATTTGTTTATATTTTTGCATGTTTATGGCCTGTTTATATTCCCTATTACATATCTATTATGTGGCTTTACATGGTGTGATTATATTCATATACTAAAGTATTATCATTAAAGAAAGTGAAAGGTTAATGATTAATGCAAAGTTGAACATAATAAATGAATGAAAGTCTTGCAAGCAAAATTTAAGAAGGATCACAACTCGTTGAGGGTTGATAGCTCAACTGTGTGTCATATAGTGTGTGATCTTGGCTAACCCATGAGGGTTCACACACAGGGGATCAATCCTGGTGATTGATTCACATGTACGAAACGGGATCCTTGTCACTTAACCCCGAGACTGAGGTGGCTTTGTGCCCAGCGATAGGGTATAGTTATGACAGGACTAGAAATTGTGAAAGATAATAAAAAAGTATGAAACGAACAAATACGTACGTATATGAAAGATAATAAGAGTATACTTTATGTACGATGAATGCTCATGTACGAAAGTAAAAGAAGTATTTTATTGAAAAAGGTATTTTCATATATAAATCATGCAAGGTATTTTAACGCTTTTAAAACTAGAACTCACTTAGCGACGCTGACTTTTATTCATTTTCAGTTGGCAAGTTATTGTTGCTGAGAGTGGCACGCGGGTGAAGCTACTCGCAGGGCAAGACTGGCATCCGTTTATGCTGACTTTTATACATTTTCACTTGTTAGGTAATTTTTGTTGAGAGTGACATGCGGGTGAAGCTACTCGGCAGCATAAGACTGACATCTGTTCATACTTAATGAATTTGTTGTATAGTAATGCAACTAATTGATTATTTTATAACCTAACTTACAATGGTGTATTTTTACAACATTTTATACATGCATGAATGGTTTTTATTAACTTAATATTATTATAAGATTTTATGAAATGTGTATTGTTTTATATAATAATGCTAGGATTGTCCAACTGTGAGGTATCCGGGAACGGGCCTTACAATAACACATGATTCTATAATATTATCCGAGGCATTATCATATCCAGATGCACCATTTCATTTCCACCACCAGGTGTTCTTGATTTATTAATATTTGTATATTAGTTTATAATTCTAATTAATTGTGTATGTTTTTATATTAAATATTAATATTTGATCATCATGATCATGATCATGAATGATCATGATCATGATCATCATCATGATCATGATCATCATCATGATCATGATCATCATCATCATGATCATCATCATGATTATGATTATCATCATGATCATCATCATTATCTATTAAATCATACCAGGGGAACAAGTGTTTTTATCTTTAAAACATGTGTTGAGTCACCGTGTAAAACTTAAACAAATTATCTTTTCTACCATATTGTGATTCTTAGGTGACATTGTGCTTTTTCTATTCGTTATTATGTGTTTTTGTTTATCATTTTTGTTTTCCTAAACATTGTTTGGTTTTCAACATGAGTTTTGAAAAACATAAAAATTACATAATTGTGTAGATCTATATATAAGATGCAATAATAAAATAACAATCAACTCATATAATACATTAAAAACAATGAGCAAATAAAACAAAATTATATAAAGCATAAAACACAATGGTAAATGTGTTATGGTGTTTTTTTTTGCTTGTCATTTTATTTTCATCAACGCTATTGTGTTTTTTTAATATGTAAATCACTGTAATAAAATGATAATATTCATACAACAAAAAAAAAAGTAACATGAAATTACCTAAAATATAAAACTTAACGATAAATACATAACACAATGAATAAAAATATTTAACATGATAATTTGATATATTTGACATAAAAGCTAAAATACCATCTTTCTCAAAAACAATAAAAAACACATGTTAAGTCTACAAATTATTCTTAGACTATTTAGATTAAATTGTATTTTATTTTAATAAAATTCTAGATACATAGATATAGATATGTCTAAAATCTATTGATGGGACTAGCTTATTTCTTGCTTATTTAAATGGAAGTATGGAACATGTTAATCATGGATGGCTTATTTTTAACGTGTGAGGATTGGAACATGTTAATCATGGATGGCTTATTTTTAACGTGTGAGGATTATAGTTCTTGTGATAACTTAAAACGTATGGACGAAAAAAAAGCACTTGATAGTTATCCAGGACGGGTACTTATGAATGGGAAATCAAACAAACAAACAAACAACATACCCAGTGTATCCTGTTGAAAAGCAGGGTCTGTAAGGGGTATGTGGTGGCAAGTCTTTCCTCTATCCTGAGAGATAGAGAGATAGAGAGACCGTTTCCGAAGAGACCGCCGACTTGTTAACAAAGGCAGTACCCATAACAATCATAATACATATCATACAACACATAGGTAAATAAAACATACAGAATTAGATATGGCGCACATCATAAAAAGTGACGTGTAACACCCAAAAAGGGTAGATGAACGAAAAACTACACCTGACGCGGGAGGTCCCGCCACATGTGACCGTAACCTGTCCCGCCCACAAATCCCACTAAAAGTCCTTAATTTTTATTCGACACCCAAAAAGGGTAGATGAATGGGAAATAAAAGCATTTATAAATTGCAAAATACAATAATTTATTTAATTTAATTATAAGGGTGTTTTGTATGCAGGAATTTTATGAAATTGGAATCTGAATTCCATTGGTTATCGTGTTTGGTTGGTAGGAATTCTTTGAAATTGAAGTTTGGTTGAAAATGAATTGGAATTGGAATTGAAATTAATTTTCTCAAATCCCTTCAAATGAAAGATTTTAAAATCCTTCCAAATATTGAAAGAATTTAAAATCCTTCCAAATATTAAAAGATTTCAAATTCTACCGACTCTCGCCTCCACACCAACCGCCACCTACCACCCCACCTACCGCCAACCGACAGATCGGTCTGCAAGAAAGGCCTGCTTATCCACGGGTTCATTGACAAAACCGCCGTACGAATGGACACCTTTCAGTAGACGACCTTGACCACCGATCGCTGACCCCCGTCGCCGCCCGCTGACCCCAACCGCCAATGCCCCAGACCATCAACGCCGCCGCCGTCCTCGACCACTGACCGCCGTCGTCGTTCGCCGCCCCCGACCACCGACCGCCGTTGTCCGTCACCGACCGCCGACCACACCAACCGTCGTCGCCCCGACCACCGACTGTCGCCGATAGACCGCCGCCTCAATCGTCGCCGCCGCCCTCAATCATCGCCGCCGCCGCCCCCGACCGCCACCGACAACGTACAACCCTGACGCCGACCACCGCCACCCCTAACTGTCGACTGTCACCGACCATCATTGCCTGACCGTGTCTCGATGACGGACGTTTTCGGTTGGCGAAGGTCGATGGGCGGCGGTGACGGCGGCGGTAGTCAGTTTTTGGCAACGGACGCAGTTGGTGGTCATGGTCGATTGTTTGGGGTGATGGCGGTGGCAGTCGGTGGTATGTAGCGACGATGATCGGTGGTTATTGAGATGGCGACGGTTTGTAACGGGTGATAAATTCCAATTTTTTATAATTGTTTTATCACTAGAAATATATTTGAAATTTAAATTCCCTTTATAGATTTAAATTTTAAATTCTTTAAAAATATTGAATTCCAAATATAGTTTTCTTCGGATTACAATTACAATTCCAGTTACATTATTACTATTTTCTTTCCTAATTTAACATTGAATATATAAAAAGTTATAAGAAACCTCATGTAATAATTGGTAAACTAATACATGCCCCCTGGTCCAACCCCTTTATTACATGAGAAATTACAGTTCCGATTACCTTTCCTAATTAAGTTCGTCAATAAAATTATAAATAAATTTCTAATGCAAATCTTTGACGAACTTAAGATTTCATAAAGAAAATCGTATCTTTAATCCAAAATCTTACGAACTTAAGATTTCATAAAGAAAATCGTATCTTTTATCCAAAATCTTAAGTTCACATTTTATCCCGAAAGTTCTCAGCACTATTTAAACCCTTCCTCGCATATTTCAAATTCACATCCTAAATCCTGATTAACATCTTTATATCTTCTTTATCAGCAATGATCACTTCTTTAACCATCACCCTCCTTGTCATCATGATAATATTTGTTACTAGGCTTTCAAATAAGAAATCTTCAAACAACCCACATTCATTACCTCCTGGTCCAACCCCTTTACCGATCATCGGATGCACTATCCAAATGCTTGCAAACCAACCGGCTTTCCGGTGGATCCATAAGCTCATGGACCAGTTTGACACCCCGATCCTTTGCATCCGTCTAGGACCATCAACCCATGTCATTGCCGTTTCTTCCCCACAGCTAGCATGTGAGTTCCTCAAGAAACAAGATGAAGTATTCATTTCAAGGCCTGATGTCATGTCAGCCTATCTGATAAGTGATGGATATCTCGCAACAATCATGTCCCCGTATGGCGAACAATGGAGGAAGATGAAAAGTGTTATAAAGCGGGAGATGCTTTCATCGACAATACATAAATGGCTCCAACCTAAACGTGATGAAGAAGCTGATCAATTGCTTAAGTACATATATAACCAAATAGAGAAACAAGATGCTATAGTTGATGGCGGATTAATAAACGTTCGAACTGCGACCCAACATTTCTGTGGGAACACAATGAGGAATATGATTTTTGGGAAAAGACTCATCGGGGAAGGAATGGAAGATGGTGGGCCGGGTGTTGAAGAAACTGAACATGTTGCTGCACTTTTTACCATCCTGAAGTATATGTACGCATTTTGCATCACTGATTGTTTACCGTGGTTAAGATGGAAGACTGACTTTGATGGCCATGAAAAGAACTTGAGGAACGCAATTGCTATCGTTCGAAAATATCAGGATCCATTGGTTAATAAACGAATTCAAATGTGGAACAATGGAGCTAAAAAGGAAAAATGTGACCTACTTGATGTTCTTATTAGACATGAAAATCCTACGCTTACACCGGAGGAGATCAAAGCCCAAATTATTGTAAGTCCCTAACCATCTATTACTATTTTCACAAACACATGAAACCAGTGACGGATACATGATATTTCATCAGTAGTGGGGGCCGAAAATAGGATATGTAAAGACGGGTTAGATCAGAACGGGCTAGGTTAAAACGGGTCGGTATAAATGAGTCGGGTCATGTAAACTTCACATATATTAGTTTGAGAAAATTTATTATGTAAGTCCATTTATTCACTAATAAAGGTTATAATCAAAGATTTTTAATAAAAACTAGTGTTGTACCCACAGCGCGCGTTGCGGGCACGATGGACGGTATAAACTAAAGCTTAGAGAAACGTATGTTGTGTCTATTCTTACACAATTTTCAGTGAAACGACGTACCTACACAAAATGGAACACACTCATCGACGTGAACCATGTACACACCACAGTTCATGAAGACAACTGCTAGATCACATGTCTTTAACATCAAAATTTATATAATTATTACGATGATTACATAATCAACCATTTACAAAGAAAACATATATAAAAGGAAATTTGATGTAACTCTCAATCTCATAGCTGGCGGTAGAAATTATAATAAAATATCCAAATATCAAAGTTTAATATGCTTGAAAAGCACATACTTGTCAACATCATCATCTTATTTGGTCTTCTTATCTTCATTTTAAAAATAAGATGTAACAGAGCCATCTACCGCGTCCGGCACTCCGGCAACCGGAAAATCTTCAAAGAGCTATTTTCTTCTGTTTCTAATGTTAAATACTATACAAAAGTCTATCTAGAGGGTGACCTCATCAACAACGTATTCTTTGACTACTCTGGTTAAGAAAACATTTCCCGTCGGATGGTGAATAAACACCGTCAGAGCCACCAGTGATTCCGACCCTCACCCCCACAGTTGCTCTCAATATTAGGCCAAACGACCATCACCAAGCATCCCCCACACCAGCTCCTTAAATACGGCCAGACCACCACCATTGGGAACCACACACGCCGGCGACCACCACCAAGCATCTGTAAGTGTACAAGTGGTATATTGAAACTGATACTTCATTCATTCATTCAACTGACTTAAATAACGATTATAATAATCAAAACAAACGTGCATAAACATAAAAATAGGAACAGACCTGAAGACTAGGGAAAGTTGAACAACCTCAACGTCCCACTACTAATACTAAATCAAACTTTATTATTAAAACAACAAAATAGAAAGGAACTGACGTGGCCATCATGCACACGTCTGGAGCATGCTGGTAGTGGGCCAACATACCCTCCCTCAAACTAGATCAGTGCACCACTGCCTAGTTTGTCTTCTAGAGAGCAAAAACCCAGCTTCATTCTCAATTCTTCAAATACTTCTTTCTTCAAAGGTTTTGTCATAATGTCAGCAATCTGGTCTCTTGTTCCACAGTACTTTAACTCGATTATACCTTCCTTGACCAAGTCACGCAAGAAATGATATCGAACTCCAATATGCTTGCATCTACCGTGAAACACCGTGGGCTTTAACATCTTGATGGTTGATGTATTGTCACACATAATTGCTGCACATTCCTCAACTTTTAAGCCGAAATCATTAAGAACACCTTTAAACCATATCACCTGACATGCACAAACCGAAGCTGCAACATACTTAGCCTCCGTGGACGATAATGCTACAATATTTTGTTTCTTCGATTGCCATGCCACAGCAGCTTTTCCCATAGAATAACATACCCAGGAGTGCTCTTATAATCACCTGTATCACCCCCAAAATCACTGTCGGTATACGTATCCATACTACCTTTACCTCCGTTTTTGTACCATATCCCATAATCACAGGTACCTTGAAGATACCTAAGCACCCTTTTAGCTGCCTCGTAATGTATCTCAGTTGGTTCGGACATGAAACGACTTATCAGACTCACCGCAAATTGAATATCTGGTCGTGTGTTGGTGATGTACATTAGGCTCCCAACAATCTGCTTGAACCAGGTTGCATCAGACTCCTTTCCTTCTCCCTTCTTGAGTTTACAGCCAGGCACAATAGGGCATTTAACTAGGTTACATGCTTCCATTTTAAACCTCTCAATTACTTCAAGAGTGTATTTTTTCTGCGAGATGTGAATCCCTTCAGTCGTCTGTGACACCTCTATACCCACAAAGAATTTCATTTTGCCGAGGTCCATCATTTCAAACTCCAACTTCATCGATGACTTGAACTCTTCCAACATTTCATGATTATTACCTATGTAAATCAAATCATCTACATAAATATTCACATACAACATACCTCCATTCTTCTTTTTAATGAATAATATGTGCTCGGCATTGCTCCTCATGAAACCTTCTTTAATGAAATACTCTTCAATCCTGCTGAACCAGGCTCGGGGGGCTTGTTTCAAGCCATAAAGCGCCTTGATAAATCGATACACCTTGTGTTCCATACCTTCAATCACGTACCCTTGTGGTTGTTGAACATACACAACCTCGTCTAACTTGCCATGCAAAAAGGCTGATTTCACATCTAATTGCATAACAGGCCAGCCCTTTTGAGCTGCTATGGCGATCATCAACCTGATAGTATCAACCTTGCGACTGGGGCATAAACCTTGGTGTAGTCAATACCGTATTCTTGCCTGTATCCCTTTGCAACCAAGCATGCTTTATATTTATCAACCTCCCCTCGTTCATTCGTTTTGATTTTGTAAAGCCATTTGACACCAATACACTTAGTGTCTTTAGGTAAGTCCACCAGCACCCACGTGTAATTTTTTTCAATGGCTTCCATTTCACTATCCATGGCCATTCTCCATCTTTCATCAGTTATGGCTTCATCGAATATGACTGGAGTAGCAAGTTCTTGACTTACTACATGCAAGGAATTATAGTTACCTTGATCATCGGTATAGTAGTCTTGTAAGTAGGCAGGAGGTCTACGTTGACGACCCTCCCTCACTAGAACTGTACTTGGTTCACCAGCTTCTACTATCCTATGTGGTATATCTTGCTGAGTTTGTTGATCAGCAACTTCATTATTTTCATCCACCTCCGACTTAACAACTTCTTCCCATGTCAACTTGACATCCTCATCCTTCCGTTCACTTTTATTCCAATCCCAACTTTTGTCTTCTTCGAATACCACATCTTTGCTTACTATCACGGACATAGTTTCTGGGTCGACCAAGCGGTAGGCTTTAGACTCTTCACTCATTCCCACCAACACACACCTCTTGCTCTGATCACCCAGCTTGTTCCTGCGTTCCTTTGGAATGTGGGCATAGGCGAGGCAACCCCAAACTCTGAAATCATCAACATTTGGTTTTTCTCCATACCAAGCCTCATGAGGGGTGATGTTATCCAAGGCTTTAGTAGGACATCGGTTGAGTACATGGTAACTCCAAACAGCAGCCTCGGCCCAGAAGACTTTAGGCATGTTTCTAGCAGACAGTAAGGTGATCACCATGTTCATGACCGTGCGATTTTTTCTCTCAGCAATCCCATTTTACTGAGGTGTGAAACTTGTGGTTAATTGTCATTTGATTTCGTGATCTTCACAAAACCTTTTAAACTCATGTGACAAGTATTCACCTCCCCTATCTGTTCTTAGCCCCTTGATCTTCTTATTGGTTTCATTCTCAACTTTACTTTTGAATAATCTGAAGCTTTCAAAGGCTTCTGATTTTTCCCTCAATAAATATACCCACCCTTTTCTACTATAATCATCGATAAAACTTAACAAGTACCTTTTGTCACTTTGTGAGGGTGGCTTGATAGGGCCACATATGTCAGAGTGGATGAGCTCTAGTATGCTTTTGGCCCTCCAATTGCTTGACTTGGGAATTGGTTTTCTTGTTTGCTTGCCCACACAACAATCGATGCACACATCATCCTTGACTGAGAAATGAGGCATCCCAACTACCATGTGCTTTTGCTGCAGTAGTTGCATGCTTGAAGTACTAATATGACCATATCTCTCATGCCAAAGTCTTGAAAGGTCTCCATCACAGTAGTACACTCCATCTTCCAAGGTATTTTAAACCTTTTCTTTTCCTTTGGCAGGTTCTTCACGTGGCCCCCCTTTGACTCCATCAATTTTCTTATCCCCATAAAGGGGAAACATTCTGTTGGTGGTCATGATGCTTTCAAAAAGCAATCCTTTTTCATCATGATATATTCTACAAGATCCTCCTTTAATGATAAAAGCTAGGTTTCGTTCTTGAAGTTGCCCAATACTAAGCAAATTATTTTTGAGATCAGGTATGTAGAAGACTTCAGTTAAAACATACCTTATCCCATCTATAACAAGCTTCACCTGCCACTTTCCACCCACCTTCAGTCGTGTGTTGTTGCCGAGTTTGACCGAATGGCCGCAGCTCTCATCAAGCATGGTGAATCTTCCTTTGTCTCCACACATATGGTTTGAGCATCCTGAATCCAGAAACCATATGTGTCTATCTTCGTTGGTCTCGGTTTGAGCCATTAGAAATTTTTCCTTTTCCATCGCTATCACATCCTTTTCGTCAAGCGTGTCACGAGGGTCAACCCACGCCATCAACATTACTTCTTCATCTTCCTCGAACCCAGCATAGTTTGCTTCTTTGGCAGCCGCAGGTGCAGGGCATTCGTAAGCGAAGTGCCCTAACTTATGGCATCTATAACACTCCACTGTCTCTTTATAGGTGAACGATCTTCCCCGTCCACGTCCTCTTCTACGAGGACTGCCGCGCCCCCTTCCACAGCCTTTAGCTCCCTGGTTGTCGCTTTGTTCTACCTTGAAAACTTGTTCTTCTTCCTTGTCTGTTTTCTTGAACTTCTGCTCGTGGACAAGAAGGGTACTCTGAAGTTCATCTATGGACATTCTCTCAATGTCCTTGGATTCTTCAATCGAAACAACCACATACATGTACTTCTCGGTTAAGGTCCTCAATATCTTCTCTACTATTTTTGATCAGTCATGACTTCACCATTACTTCTCATCTGATTGGCGACCACTAAGACTCTTCCAAAGTATTCCAGTATCGATTCGGTGTTTTTCATCTCCAATACCTCGAAATCACGTCGATGTTTCTGAAGCATCGATTTCTTGACACGGGCGTTGCCTTCAAATTTTTGCTTCATGGCATCCCAGATCGATTTTGACGACTTTCGATCTAGGATTTGTTCGAAGGTTACCCGATCAATCGCTTGATACAGGTAGTGCTTCACCTGTAAATCTTTGGTTCGGAGTTCAGCCAACGTTTTCTTCTGAGCATCTCTAACAGCTACACCAACTGTTGGTTCAATGATTCCAGGGTCAATGAGGTTCCACAACTGCTTCGCCCTCAACAGATTCTCCATCATCTCTTTCCAATGGTCGTAGTGACCATCAAAGACCAGAATCTTAAGCTTCTCGTTACTCATGATCTCTCAACCTCATAGTGATCGATGTTTCGCTCTGATACCAAATGTAAGGGTACAAGTGGTATATTGAAACTGATACTTCATTCATTCATTCAACTGACTTAAATAACGATTACAATAATCAAAACAAACGTGCATAAACATAAAAATAGGAACAGACCTGAATACTAGGGAAAGTTGAACAACCTCAACGTCCCACTACTAATACTAAATCAAACTTTATTATTAAAACAGCAAAATAGAAAGGAACTGGCGTGGGCATCATGCACACGTCTGGAGCATGCTGGTAGTGGGCCAACAGCATCCCCATATCATTGGTGGTGGTGATGAGTGAGTTTTGAATTATCGTTGAACCATCCGAACTTGTATCCGAATACTACTAAAATGGCGGTGGTGATGGTAGAGTAATGATCATCCTCTATGTTCTATGTGTGTCTTCATCATCACAGGAGTAGGAGTGAAATAATAAGAGAAACCATTGTTGTCTTGCTGACACACCTGTTCTCTCCTAGACGCGTGGTAAAAAACATATGAAACATGTGGCTCAAGCAAGCACAGAAAGGACAACCCTCAATATAAAAATTAACGAAATTAAGACCTCAAACTATGGTGGCCAAACCAAAAAAGCAAAAAAGCCACTGCTTCTTTACTTCTAAAATTAACATATAGGTTAATATATTCTTGATATCAGGAAATAAATATTAATATTTATGTTTTGATTTATATAAGAAACTTTCGCTTTAAAA
The DNA here is from genome assembly GCA_024085815.1 of Flaveria linearis. Lineage (NCBI taxonomy): Eukaryota > Viridiplantae > Streptophyta > Magnoliopsida > Asterales > Asteraceae > Flaveria > Flaveria linearis. The sequence goes on from CM044011.1 coordinate 57,082,271, forward strand.
GTAAAATTTATTTTTCATATACTATTTTAATCATATATATAAAAAAAACTAGGGGGCTGTTTGAAACTCCTGATCGGACTGCTGACCACTGACTGGCTTCGGACTGCTGACCATTGACTGGCTTCGGACTGCTGACCACTGACTGGCTGACTCGGTCAGCCAGTCAGCACGTTTGATGTTACTGAACACGCGACTGACCCGGTCCAAGATGGCTGACCCAGTCCTGAAAATCAAAAAGCCTGACCCGACTGACCACCTGCGCGACCTGCGCGACCCCCACCGCGACCAGCCACGGCGACCACCTGCGCGACCGCGACCACCCATGGCGACCCAGTCCTCCCCCTCCCCTTGCGCGGACAACCCCTCCATGCGCAACCCCCACCTGCGCGACCCACCTGCGTTACCCACCTGCGCGACCCACCTGCGCGACCCACCTGCGCGAACCCAACCTTCAACGTTGGTTTTAAAGTCGAAAGAGTGGGAGAGAAGGGTGGTAACGGTGGTCGGTGTCTTGGTGGTGGTTGTGGTGGTGGTAAGAGGATGTGAAAGAGAAGAGTGAAAGAGAAGAGTGAAAGAGAAGAGAGGGGAGATCAGAGATGAGATGTGTTGGTTGTGGTGTGGGTTTATCTTATTATTATGATTATTATTATTATTATTATTATTATTATTATTATTTATTATTATTATTATTATTATTATTATTATTATTATTATTATTATTATTATTATTATTATTATTATTATTATTATTATTATTATTATTATTATTATTATTAATGGAGTTATTACATAATATCGGTTAAAATACAAGGGTAATACAATTATTTTTATCATTCAGCATAGTCAGTCAGATACTGTATCAAACAACCAAGTCCAGTCAGATGCAGACTCAGTCAGAACTTCTTACTGGGTCAGCTTCTGACTCAGTCAGATCTTACTCAGTCAGCACAATCAAACAACCCCTTAGTCTAATACATTAGTGATATTTTCTAGATTCTAATATTATGTATTATTATTAATACTAATTAACTAAGAGAAGCTAAGTATGAGATAAACCAAAATGATTTTAATAAAAAACTAAAACAGATATCATCAAATAGCTAATGATACATAGGATTAATATGATTGAACTTGATAGATGCAACTAGAAGGGGGAGTCTGCTCAACATATGGAATTGTATGTAGAAAACTTTGTCATTGAAATTTTTTATTAAAATTAAGGGTCTATTATATAAATTACTAGGTGCCTAAGTTTTATAGAAAAGTTTTGGAGCCTTTTACTATAATTTCTTGGGAACTAATGTATATGTTAAAATTTTTAAGGGTTTTTTACTAAAACTAATAGAGGCACTAAGGTATTTATTTTAATGTTATAGGTTAGAAAGTAAGAACTGAGCGGGGGCCTATGCACCCCCTCATTCCATACTACATCCATCCATGCATGAAACAATGCTAGAAAAAGGATGCTTGTAATATGTAACTTGCTTTTAATTACACATTATATTCCATGATTATGTATGCTTTTCTAAGTTAATTATTGTGTGTTTTATCAAATTTTAGGAACTGATGATAGCCACAATTGATAATCCGTCTAACGCGATAGAATGGACAATCGGTGAAATGATCAATCAACCTATGATCCTAAAAAGAGCGGTCAAGGAGTTGGATCAGGTTGTAGGGCGCCATAGGCTAGTCGAAGAGCGAGACCTACCCCAACTCAATTACATAAAAGCATGCATCAAGGAAGCTTTTAGGCTGCACCCCTTCGCAGCTTTTATTCCACCTCATGTTTCAACAAAAGATACTATTGTTGGTGGTTACTTCATACCCAAGGGTAGCCATGTCCTCCTAAGTCGATTTGGGCTAGGAAGAAATCCAAATGTGTGGGAAGATCCATTACGGTTTGATCCAGATCGACATCTATGTGGGGAAAGAAAACAAGTTGTTCTTTTGGATGATGAGCTGAGGATGCTTCCGTTTAGCACAGGAAAACGTAGTTGTCCTGGAATAATGTTGGGCACGACCATGACTACAATGTTGTTAGCAAGGATGGTTCAAGGGTTCACCTGGGAGGTGCCGCGTAATGAGCGACACATTGATCTTGTTGAAAATCATGATGACCTTTCTTTAGCTAAACCGCTTATGGCCATTGCTAAGCCTCGACTGCCTCCGTACATGTATTCTAATAAATAGTGCCGCGTAATGAGCGACACATTGATCTTGTTGAAAATCATGATGACCTTTGTTTAGCTAAACCGCTTATGGCCATTGCTAAGCCTCGACTGCCTCCGTACATGTATTCTAATAAATAATAATGTGAGAAAGCATTATGGCTTTTAGATGGTGTGTTGTATTTATTTCTGTTAATAAAAAAATTATATGCTTCGTTGTTTCGTTTTTACAACATATATAAGTTATATGTTACATTAACTCTATGGTATAGATCAAATGAGAACTCCAATATTTTATGAGAACTCCAAGTAACATCTTTATATAATTTTATATGGGATAATTTATAAGTATTCATATATCTTAAAATTGTACACATATGTAAATAATAAAGACCTACACATATGTAAAATTTTGAAATTGTAAGGAACAAACATTTTGGATTACACTATAGTTTTAATTCATTTTAGATGAACAACTTGAAGTTTATGTGTTTACATGCATGCACAAATGCATGCATGCAACAGAAGAACAAGTCGCACATGCATGCGTGCATGCGAAAGAAGAACAAATCGCATGCGTGCGATTTGTTGATGCGAGAACCTTACGCGACAACTGCTTGCGAAATCTGGATGTCAACCTTATGCATGCGACAACCTGCATAATTACATGCATGTGATGGGAAGTGGAATCCACGTGTGCAACTTGGAATAAATTGAAACATGCGATTTGGCATGCAATGCGAAAACAAGTTGGCAGCATGCGACAACTCCATTCTTTAATATATATGTGCATGTGTGCATAGTGAGTGGTGTGTGCAATATTTTTACAACCGTGAGTTCATTTTAATATTGTAGTTTTCGCTCAGTTCGAGCAGATCACAGTTTGTGATTCTCCACCTTCGGGTGAAATCGATCTTGTATCGATTATCATTGTAATCTTTCGACACATGAGATATACATTTGAATTACGATGTATTGTGCTTAATGTCTTGTTCTCTCGGTTGATTCATTCAATTCGCGCACCGTCTTCACGTATTATCAAGTGCAGCAATTCAAACGAAGTGAGATCGATCGCTTTTAAGGACTTTACGTTTAGTATCAGAGCAAGGTATTGCTCTTGATACAACGGATTATTATTCCGCGATCTTCCGTTCGAGGACGTTAAACAAGTTGAAAGCTTATCCAGTTTCATCAAAGTTCTATGAAAAACCGAGAACACGCAAGAATTCAAATCGAGTTGGATGTTTTTATGAAGATTTGAAGCTTACAAGTTGCATCCAATTCAATATCCGCTTCTATGAGAACCTTAAGTTGAAAAGGTTTTGTTGAAGATTGAAGTTGTTAGAATTGAAGAACATCAAAACTATAGCATAATCCAAGGAGGAGATTGTAAGGATCAAACATTTTGGATTACACTATAGTTTTAACTCATTTTAGATGAAGAACTTGAAGTTTATGTGTTTACATGCATGCACAAATGCATGCATGCAACAGAAGAACAAGTCGCACATGCATGCGTGCATGCGAAAGAAGAACAAATCGCATGCGAAAGAAGAACAAATCGCATGCGTGCAATTTGTTGATGCGAGAACCTTACGCGACAACTGCTTGCGAAATCTGGATGTCAACCTTATGCATGCGACAACCTGCATAATTACATGCATGTGATGGGAAGTGGAATCCACGTGTGCAACTTGGAATAAATTGAAACATGCGATTTGGCATGCAATGCGAAAACAAGTTGGCAGCATGCGACAACTCCATTCTTTAATATATATGTGCATGTGTGCACAGTGAGTGGTGTGTGCAATATTTTTACAACCGTGAGTTCATTTTAATATTGTAGTTTTCGCTCAGTTCGAGCAGATCACAGTTTGTGATTCTCCACCTTCGGGTGAGATCGATCTTGTATCGATTATCATTGTAATCTTTCGGCACATGATATATACATTTGAATTACGATGATATTGTGCTTAATGTCTTGTTCTCTCGGTTGATTCATTCAATTCGCGCACCCGTCTTCACGTATTATCAAGTGCAACAATTCAAACGAAGTGAGACCGATCACTTTTAAGGACTTTACAGAAATATACAAATACATGTCAGTTAGCACATATAAGTTTATTTAAAGATGTTATATTTTAATACTAATACTAGGTGTCTAGAAAACTACTAGTTTTTATTGTTTTTTACGAGTTGTGTTCTTACGAAAATATAAGTTCACAAAATAAGTCTACGCTCTAAACCTCTATCTAACTATGTAAAAGTTAATCATTCTTGTTTTATTCATAATTTCTTTGTAAAAACCAACACTGCCCTCCCTACGTATACGGTTCATTTATCACCATATAAGGTGTAAAGGTGAAAACTAAAATTCGAGGAAAATGTTATTTTCATCCCTGACGTTTCGTTGAATCTGCCATTTCAATCAAAAAATTTTTTTTGTTATTTCAGTCACTGTAGTTTACCAAATGTTACAGTTTTCATCCACTTCACTAACTTCGTTAAGATCTCAGTTAAATATGAGGGTATTTTAGTCTTTTTTAACACCCTGATCAACCAATTAAAACAAATTAATCAATTAATATTCATTTAAAACTAAAAAACATGAAGTGACTAATGAGATCGGGCGTTTCGATTTAAAAGTTTCAATTAACCCTAACTCATGTTGTTCGATTGAGTTCTGTGAGATTTCAATTAATCTTCACATTTTGTTCTAACGTGTGCCCTTATTCGATTGAGGGTTGTTGTAGGATTGAGTTCTGTTGTTATCATGCTTTGTTTGATTGAGTTATGTTGTTGTAACGTTTGTTTGAACGTGACAACAACAAAACTCAATCAAACAAAATGTGACAATAATAGATCTCAATCGAATAACGGTGCACGTTCGATCAAAACGTGAAGATCAATTGAAATCCCACAACACATCTCAATCGAACAACATGAGTTAGAGTTAATTGAAACTTTTAAATCGAAACGCTTGGTCTCACTAGTCGCTTCATATGTTTTTTAGTTTTGATCAAATATTAGTTGATTAATTTGTTATAATTGGATAATTAGGGTGTTAAAAAATACTAAAATACCCTCATAGTTAACGGAGATCTTAACAGAGTTAGTGAAATGGATGAAAATGGCAACATTTAATAAACTACAACGACTGAAATAGCAAAAAAAAAATTTTGGATTGAAATAACAAATTCAACAAAACCTCAAGGATGAAAATGACATTTTACTCCTTAAATTCTCTGACACCAAGGTGTTATCCATCGTAGCACTACTATACAAGGTGTATAATATAAGCCATGTGTGAGTTTATTTTATTTATTTCCAAACTTGTAAGATTTTAATTCAACATGTCGACCAACTACACGTGAACTATAGCACTATATATCATGTATAACTTTTATACGTATGGTATAGTACTATACGACATGCATAGTTTTCTGCTTAATATTGACTTTTTGTAATTAAAAATTAATTTATATTTTTAATAACATGAGTTTGTACATCCTTATAAGAAATATACAACTCAAATAACGATTGTAAGCCCTGTTTTAAAAAAACCTCATAGTTTGTTTATAAAAAATAAATTATTCTTACTTAAAAAATGAAAACATTTGTTGTTTAAGTAAATGACCAAACAGCTCAAATAAGATTGGGTTCATATAAAAATCCTAAATAATTATGAGAACTCTTTAACCTTATATTTAACCGTTGATTTAATATTAAATAATCAAAATTCCATTTGAATGGCTTAGATGAGATCAGGGGCATAAAGGTCATTTTAATGTTTATACTTTTTTTAAAAGGTGTCAGGTCTCTTTATTGAAAAAACATCCATAATTTTAAAATCAAAACACCCAATTTCTCAACCTTTAGAACCACCCAATTCCATCTGTGTACGAATCAATGAAGTCATCGCTAAACCACCGAACCATCGACGATGGCGACTGTGAACGAGCTCCAGTATGATTCAGGCGGTGCCGGTGAGCCGCGTCGAAGAGCTCGTTGCCGTGGGATGAATCGCTTTACAGCGAGCGATGTCGAAGCTGGAGAGGGTCGGACCATTTCGCTATTGAGGTGGGAAATGGCTTTCAAGTGGGTTTCGGTGGGACTACCAACAGTCACTCCGGTGAGTTGTCGGTTGATAGCTCACCAACATTCTCCACTGGTGGGTCTCTCATGGGGCTTAATCGGGTCACCGACGGTCGGGTTCGGGTATGTCGAAGTTTTCCGGCGGGAGCTCCACTACATATCCGACGATTAACATGCTTCCGACCAGCAAAATTTGCCACTCCGGCAGGGTACTCAAGTCGGGTATGATGGGTCACAACTATTTCAAGAGATCTTGAAAATGGAAATTTACTCATACCCATTTCTCTCAAATCTGATTTATTTTGTGATTCTTATGTTTTGCTTGCTTAATCAGTTAAAATCCTTGATGCTTTCTGTCACATCCCGGCGGAAGCGTGAACGATACGGATGGAATGTGACTAGCTTTTATCAAAGTGAATTGTTTATAGTGAAATAAACACAGTTATAATATAAAGAAACATAACACAGACGTGCTTTTATTAATACTCGAGGAATTACATCATTTACATAGGTTACAAAATTAGATGTAATTAGTTTACAACTAGATCACAGCATGTCTAGAACCTATGAAAATGAGCGTCAACATACACGCTCCCGTCAACTATATTGACGGTCAGCGTGACGCAGACCCTCCTAACAACTTCACCCCATCCATCATGAACTTCAAAGCTGAAATCAAATGAGTTACTCATTTCTTGAAAAAGTACACTTAAACCAGTCAACAAAAATGTTGGTGAGAACATAGGTTTATAGCCAGACAAATATTTTGTTGATGTATCAATTGCAACCAAACCTGCTCACAACATAATCATACTGTCACGAAATAATTCACAAAATCAGATAATATTACATCCTAACCCCCATTCGGTTAGATGTAGGAAAATAGTAGCAACCCTCATCCGGTTGGTACAAATATTCTCCTAAGTAGCGCTACTAATATTATCGGACGGTTCCTCATCCGAACAAATGGTTGTATCGCAAATGACAGTAAGCAACAAAAATATTTTCAAAAATAATACATCAACCCAAACAGTATACTTTTTCCCCCAAAACTTTATTGAATACCAAACGGTTGAAAATAGGGCTATGAACTCACCGTGTCTTCCAACTTGAACCTATAAAATAGTTCACAGTATCAGAAAATATTTTCTTTAAAATTTTTAGAACCTTAGATGGAAGTATCTTTTAGAAGTTCTACCAATAATGTTATCACAAAAATTTCCCACAAATTATTTATACATAATTTGCTTAAAATTAATCCAAAGTCCCATAAATCATAAAAATTATCTACTGTCATCCAAAAACTACCAAAAAATCATGGAATCTTATCCCAAAATTCAGTAACATCTCATAATTTTTATAGCATCTAAATTTAACAGATTATTTTCTGTAAATTTTATAATATCCCCATAATTGCTTAAAAATAGCTTCTTTCCTTGATAAATTCCCAAAATTTTACAAACGGCGTATTATATAAAACCAAGCATCATATAGTTATTTCAAAGTTCAAATCATAACATATCAGTTTCTGTAATTTTTACAATAATTGATAATTTTATAAAAAATACTTATACTGCTCCAAAAATTATGACAATTATATATTCTGTAGCTTGATATTTAATATTACATCTATGATTTTCTCAGAGTTTATTATTCACGTTAAATATTTATTCTGATTTATTTACTACAGAACATATAAAACTTCACATCTTAATTAGAATAAGGAATAAAATTCTAAAATAATTCCAGAGGCTTTTATACCTCAAAATAATAATCCTGTGATTTTATCAGAATTTTCCCGAATTTATTTCTATTTTTGATATTTTCTTGTATTTTTCATTTATAAAATAATTTATATAAATTATTTATTTATCAAAACTTTGTCAAAGTTTCCAGATCAATATTTCAGTATAAAAATGAGAAGTTTTCAATTTTTAATTCCATAATCACATTTATTTAATATTTATTTGATTTTTCTTAAATAATTGTAAGATTTTAACTTTGTAATTTCAAAATATATCTTTTTATCATAAGTTTCTGAGTTTTTGCAACTCATCACTTATGATTCATGAACTAAAACTTCAAAATTGGTTTTGGTTTTTGAACACCAACTAATATATATATATATATATATATATATATATATATATATATATATATATATATATATATATATATATATATATATATATATATATATATATATATATGTTTTGTAACATATATGTAACAAGAATCATTTTATCACCTTGTGATGATGATCTTGATGGTATCTTAGCCTCTTGAACCCGAGAACAAAGTTGTGGAGGTCATGGATGATGATGGTAGGTGATGCTGGTGTGTGGTTGTGGTTTGTTGTCGGGTGTTGTCGATGGTGTTGTAGGTTGTTGTTTGGTGTGTGACCAAGGGATGGGAGGGCAAAGAGGGAGTATATGGTGATCAGATATGGTGGTGCAGTGTTTGTAACCGAGGGAGAGACTTTGGGATAGAAGGGTGGTGGTGCTACGGTCGATGGTGTTGTTTAGTATATGAAAACCAAGAGAGAGTAGTTGATGGTTGTATATGTAGAAACCGAGAAGGAGGGACAAGAATTTGAGTTGTTTTTTCAAAGTTATGGGTGTATGGATGTATATAGCTACCTTGGTCGACCGCTTCTTCCAACACCATCATCATGTCTTCCTCCTAGTCTTGGTGAGTCATGTAATAGGTTAGATGGGTCATACATATAGGCTTGCTTAGTAAGGTTGGTAGATTAGGTGGCAAGCTAGGAATATTCATGGTGTGAATGAGGTGGTGTGGTGGTTTGGTGGTGTGAATGCATGAAAAACCGGGTGCATGGGTGGCGGTTTGGGGAGGACTACCAAGGCTAGCTTGCTAGATGGCAATTGGGAACCTCCATGGTGTGAACATGAGGTTTGTAAGTCAAAGTGGATGTTTAGGTGGCATGAAAAGAGAATTGATGGTGCATGCATGTTGACCGTGAGTTTTCAAGAGTGTTGCCACATTTATTTTGTAATGATTATGTATAGCTAGGTGTCAAGTAATGGAGGTTTAAGAGTCACCATGTTATCATTGCAATTCTTATCTTAATCGGGTGTTAAATGATCCAATGAACCGAGAATTTAAGGTGTATTTGTGGTGGTTTTGGTGCTTTTGGGTTCAATGTTAATCTTAGTATTTTGAAGGTTTTGATTTGGTTGAGTTTGTTTTGGTATCAAGATGTATTGTTTGGTGGAGTTATTATGTTGTTGTGATACCTAACTTATACATATTACTCAAACCTATATATATAGATAATCATAAGTTTAAGGCATGAGTAAATATTACAAGTAAAATATGTATATAAACATGTATTCATAAATTTACATATATATGCATACATGCACACGTAAATCTTACGCATATATATATATAATGCATACGTAAATTTGCTAATATATGCATGCATGCAACATGCATACGTATATCCATAATATATATATATATATATATATATATATATATATATATATATATATACACTAAACATAACATTAATCGTGATTGTCACGTAATATAATAAAAATAATTTTTAAGGTTGTCACATTCTCCCCCGGTTAAGAGAATTTTGTCCCGAAATTCATTAGAAAACTTAAGTAATTATTACCTCTGAACAGGTGGGGATACTTCTTCTTGATTTCATCTTCCCTTTCCCAGGTGTATTCTGGTCCTCTTTTTGTATTCCACTTAATTTTCACTATGGGAATTTTACTTTTTCTTAACTTCTTTATTTCTTTTTCCACAATGGCTATTGGTTCTTCCACAAAATGTAGTTTTCTATCTACCTGTATTTCTTGAATTGGTACTTCTGGGGTTTCATTGGTTAAGCATTTCTTGAGGTTGGACACATGAAATGTGTTGTGTATTTTACTTAATTCCTGTGGTAATTCCAACTTATATGCTACAGGACCAATTCTATCAATAATCTTGAATGGACCAATGTACCTAGGGTTCAGCTTACTGGATTTTCCAAATCGAAAGATACCTTTAGAGGGTGATATTTTTAGGTAGACTCTATCTCCAATTTGAAATTCCAATGGTTTTTTCCGTTTGTCTGCATAGCTTTTCTATCGATCACGAGCTGCTTTCAACCTGTTTTTGATCTCAGTGATTTTATCTGTGGTTTCTTGGATTAGTTCAGGACCTGTGAGTTGTCTATCACCTATTTCATTCCAGTATAGAGGTAACCTACATTTTCTTCCATATAAAGCTTCAAATGGAGCTATCCCAATACTAGAGTGGTAACTGTTATTGTATGAAAATTCTATTAGAGGTAAGTGACTATCCCAATTTCCACCAAAGTCTATAGCACAAGCCCTTAACATATCCTCCAGGATTTGTATTGTTCTTTCACTCTGTCCATCAGTTTGTGGATGATAAGCTGTACTTAAATTTACTTGAGTTCCTAAGGCTTTTTGTAATGTAGGTTCTTTCACTCTGTTCTTTCACTCTGTTCTTTCACTCTGTCCTCCAGGATTTGTATTGTTCTTTCACTCTCTATCTGATATTATGGATACAGGTATTCCATGTCTGGACACAATTTCTTTAATGTAGGTTCTTGCTAATCTCTCAATCTTATAATCTTCTCGGATAGGTAAGAAATGAGCTGACTTAGTCTATCTACTATAACCCAAATTGTTTCCAAATCTTTAGTGCAAATATTACAACTCCTAATTCTAAGTCATGAATGGTATAATTCTTTTCACTACCTCTAAGCTGTCTGGATGCATATGCAATCATCTTATCTTTTTGCATCAAAACACACCCAAAAACTTGACGAGATGCATCACAGTATACTATGAAATTATTTGTTCCTTCTGGTAAAGCTAATACGGGTGCACTAAGCTTCATTTTGTTTTTCTTCCCATACATACTTTCTATCTTTTTGAGTCAATTCTGTCAACGGTTGGGCTATCCTTGAGAAGTTTTCTATAAATTATCTGTAATATCCTGCTAAACCTAAGAATTGTCGTATTTCAGTTGGGGTTTTAAGAATTTCCCATTTCTTAACTGCTGCCATTTTTGCTGGATCAACCTGAATTCCATCGTGGTTAACTATATGTCCTAGAAACTGTACTTCTCTTTTCCAAAATTCACATTTTGAGAATTTTGCATATAGCCTTTCCTTTCGGAGTAATTCCAGGGTTAACCTCAGGTGTTGTTCATGATCTTCCTTATTTTTAGAATAGATCAAAATATCATCAATGAAGACTATAACAAATTTATCTAAATAAGGTTTACACACTCTATTCATTAAGTCCATAAATACTGCTGGAGCATTAGTTAACCCAAATGGCATCACAAGGAATTCATAATGACCATATCTAGTTCTAAATGCAGTCTTAGAAATGTCATCTTCCTGTACCCTTAATTGATGATATCCAGATCTTAAATCTATCTTCGAGAAATAACTGGATCCCTGTAGTTGGTCAAACAGATCATCAATTCTAGGGAGTGGATACCTATTCTTTATGGTAACTTTATTAAGTTCCCTATAATCAATACACATTCTAAAGGTTCCATCTTTCTTTTTGACAAACAGAACTGGTGCTCCCCAAGGTGATACACTAGGACGTATGAATCCTTTATCCAATAATTCCTATAACTGAGTCATGAGTTATTTCATCTCAGTTGGTGCTAAACGGTAGGGTGCTTTGGTAATAGGGGCTGTTCCCGGTATCAATTCTATTTTAAATTCTACCTGACAAGGAGGTGGTAACCCAGGTAGTTCATCAGGAAAAACATCAGCATATTCATTTATAACAGGAACACTTTCTAAATTTTCCTTATCAAGTTTTGTATCAACTATATGAGCCAAGAATGCTAAACAATTCTTGTTAAGGCATTTTTGTGCTTTTTCACAAGAAATCAGTTTCACAGTGTTGTTTGGTCTCTCACCATATATGCAGAGGGTTTTGTCTTCCTTAATCAAAGGAATCTTAATCATTTTCTTATCACAAATGATTTTTGCATGATTTGTACACAACCAATCCATTCCTACCACGACATCAAATCCTCCTAACTTAATAGGTATCAGATTTATATCAAAACAGTATTCATCTAAATTCAAGATGCAATTAGGAATGATTTCATCAGCTTCAATTATTTTACCGTCAGCTAATTCTATCACATAGTTGTCACGTAATTTCTCAGATGTTAGACTAAGTAATGGTCTAAAAGTATGTGAAACAAAACTACGAGTTGCTCCTGTATCAAATAATACTTTAGCGTACTGGTTATTGATAAGGAACGTACCCGTGACTACTTCTGGTTCATGACGAGCTTCATCAGCTTGTATCATAAATGCCCTTCCACGGGGGTTGTTCTGATTAGCTGGAGCCTTGCCCTTTCGTTGTGGGCATTCATTACGGAAATGATTTTCACTTCCACACTGAAAACAGATGGTTTTAGGGTTGGTAGGGTTTTTGCAATCTCGAGAAATATGTCCCTTCCTCCTGTAGTTATAGCAAAACACTGTCATACAGTTCCCTGTATGATATCTTTGACAGATATTACACTGTGGTGGTTTTTCTATTTTCTTCCCTTGAGTTGTTCCCAAGAAGTTTCTTGGTGGAGGTCGGGTTACTCTTTTCTCGGAGCTTTCTCCAAATCTTCTTCCAGGGTGGTTTTCAGTCCATTTCCTTTTCTCTCCTACCTGTTGGTGACCTAATGATCCATTCCTGATCATTTCATCTGTCAGACTTCCTGACAGGATTACTACTTTCTGGAAGGTTTTGGTTCTAGCAGATTTCACTAGTCCTTTATTTTTGGCACTAATCCCCAAATATACCTTCCTATTCTTTTTTATTCCGGGGTTATCAGATGTGGTACTAATCTGGATAGTTCATTATACCTATCAGTATATTCCCGGTGTGCAGACCCTTTCATCTCTAGTGCTAAGAATTCAGCCTCTAGTTTTTCTGTTTTATTATATGGGCAGTATTTCTCTATCACTAGATTTCTAAATTCTTCCCAACTCAGTTTATTCATAACGTTTCTACCCTAGTATGTACCTCCATTTTCCACCAGGATTGTGCTTCTCCTTTAAAGGAATGGGAAGCAAACAGTGTTTTGAAGTTTTCAGCACAGTTGCTGATTTCCAGGACTCCTTCCATGTTGTCTAGCCATCTTAAAGCTTGTACAGCTCCACCTTTTCCATCAAATTCCCGAGGTCTACAGGACATGAAAGTTTTGTAGGAGCATCCCTTTGAAATTCCATTTAAAATCTCTTCTTCCTGTCGTTCTTCCATATTCATGTTTTTGGCCCTGCTGGTGGGTTTGAAGTAGTACCAAAATTCAGATTTTATTGGAGTTGAGTAATTAAGGTAGGTAGGGTAGCTTCCAGTTGTTGGGCTACTATCTGAGATATCCTATCATTCTCAGTTGTATCAGGGTTCACGGGTGTTTGTTCCCTAAGTCTGGTCCTGGGTCGTCCCACTCGAGCTGTTCTCCGGATAGGCTGAGTGTTTCTTTTTGGCGGCATGATTCACTATAGTGAATGTCAATGTTAATATTGCAAATAAATATCTTAACACAAAATTATTTAACACGAATCAAATAAACATGTTGTCACAAAAGTACATATATCAATTAAGCTCTTATTTTATTTATTCTAGAAAGTTAGACTAAAATCTCTTAATTCCTGTGAATCTAATTCCAGATCTTGGTAAAGATACTTTTCTTGGGTGTCTTGAGCTTTTGGATGTCCTTTTGAATTTTCCAGATTCCCAGCTGTATTTTCTTAAGTTTCTTAAGAGTCTGTCGGGCTATTTTCACCTGATCCAACTCTAGTTTAATAATTCTATCTTCATCTTTAGGAGAATCAGGAGGTTGTCTTTCTAGATCCTCAGATTGCTTAGCTTTAAGTTTGTGTCCACGTAGTATCTTTTTCCTAGGAGTCTTAATTGTATATCCTCCCACGTGTACTGGTGCACGTCTAACATAAAATTTTGTCTTATTCTCCATTTCTGTTGGGGAAACATCCATAGCCTGTTGAGGTTCTGGTTCAAGTGTTATTTCTTTAGGGCTGCTATGGTATGAACCTTCGAAAGGGTCGGTTTCATAGTGATAACTGTCACACCCCGGGCCCAAAGAGGGTGGGACGTCGCAGACTAGCAACAATGTGGCAGTGGAAACAAACCATCATAAGAGCACACAAGTAGAGATAATCACATGGCATTATAATAACTAAAGTGAAATCCGAGACTAAACGGCTTAGCCCGGTTACATCAATTGTTTCATGTCAAAAGTACATAATTAAAGTATCATTCACTACAAATTGTTCAACGTTCTAAGAAAAATCCATAATGCCATGAGGTCAGGGTACTAGGTCGTCCAAGCATCTTCCAAAACAAGCTAGGCTCCCATCAAATGTTACCTGAAACATGCTCAAAAAGAATTGTGTGTCAACTAAAAAGTTAGTGAGTTCAAGTGGTTTTAGTTTCAGAAATAAAAGTTAAAGGGACTCATAAAGCCCACAAGTTTATAGTTTTTGTATCTATTAAGTTGTTGTGGGTCACAATCAACCCTGCACTCAGCCCCGGCTTGCCTCTTCTAAAGTTGTGTTGAACCGGTTAACCCTAAAGGGGAGAACTGAGCCTCATAGCAGTAGACCCACCTGCCGGATGGTCCGCTTTGTATCCTTTATAACTTGTTCACATGCCACATACGACCCCGCAGGATCTTAGTGGGGTACCTCCTTTAACGGGAGCCACTGTGTGTGGGGAATTCCCCAAATAGATCTATCCATATAAAGCAAGCGGTTTACGATAGAATTAATGATTGTGATTCATGTATCAGCAGGCATCATAAAAAGAAAATCCACAACATGATTTGTGTCACAGATAATAGTTTCAATTAAAAATAGAGCATGCTTCATCCCCAAAAACATTAAGTAAAAAGGGGACACGAGAACTCACCTTGATATCAGACAGGTTGCACAAATAGATAGTTTCAAGTCCTAGCACCCTATAATCATAGTTCAAGTAATAAGCCATAGATTCCTAACATAATTTTGTGTCATTTTATAGTGAGGGTGCGCGTGACTTCGTTTCTTAAAGGATTTTGCGTCAAGAGTTTCCTTTTTAGGAAAGTTAGGGTTTTGGTGTGTTTTCATCAAGTTACATGGTTCTTATGAATTTATTATCATATGAATGAGCCTAATATTAGTTTCTGGTCACAAGGTTGCTGAAATTCTGCAAAAATGCAGAATTTACACTTTTGGCCCCTCAAGTTTCAAAATTGACATTTTCTACCCCAAAGTTTGTCTCTTTACCATTTTTGACCCCTAATATTTCCTTAAGATTTTAAATGTATATTTGAATCTATTTTAACCCTAAAATATCAGATTCTACTTGGTGATATTTAAAACCCAATTTCTAGTTATCGGTTAATTCTACTTTTGTTGATTAATTCATAAAAATTACATATTAACCCAAAAATTCACCAAATTCAATTTTTATTTCTAAAATAATTATTCTAAGGCCTGAAAATTCTCAGATCCTAATTTTTTCATGTTATGGCTCATTTCTTTGGTTATTTCTATATTTTGGGTCACCAAACTAGTGTATCCTAACCTTGGCATATCTTACTAACTTTCCGATCGTTTAAGCTTGTTTTCCCCAAGTATTCTGAGTCCTAATCTTACTGGAATCAATCCTTAAGTCTCGGTTTTTACATGGATACTACTAAATCGGGTGTTTTTGCACCGTTTACATTCAACTTACTACTACAACACTTATAACCTTGGATCCAGTAAAATATATAAGTATTTGGGTGTTTGTTTCATTATTCTGAACTGATTTATAACTTTGGTTAAAAAAATCGTGCAAGTCAAATGTTGCTAAAAAGCATAACCGAGGGCTTACAAGGTAAAAATCCTTGTTTAACTACCTTTAGACTCACGGGTTACAGGATAGTACCTTGTATAGAGTGTGAGTCCCACGAAGACGATGTTCAAGCGGAAATCTTTCTGTTAGGTAAGCAAGAATAGTGTTTATAATGGAATACGGATGAGTTTACTATGATTTAAATTAACAAGAGTTTATATTACTTACTTATGTGGAGGTTTAGGAGATTAAATCTAGCAAAACTCTTCGAATCTCGGCTGGAACCTTGTTGCTCGTCGGGTTGTTGAGAGGAACTGGTGTATTTGTGTGTGTTTGTGTTTTAGTTGAGAGAAAGAAAGAGAGAGTAGAGAGTCCGAGAGTTTGAGGTAAAAGAAAATATAATCGGGGTTTTTGCATGTATAGAAAGATGAGCAAAAGTGGAGTGTTGAAGTGGATTTCGCAGTCTTAATTTGGTTGGTGGATTGTGGGCGGCATGCAGATTGTTTTATTTATTTTATTTGTATTGGTATTCTATTATTATTATTGTTATTATTGTTAAACCGTGGGTGTGCATGGGCGCACCACATTCGAATATGCCTAAGTGTTGGGACATAATAGCTTCTAATATTCATTCGGATAATAGTTTCTTACACGAAATTGTGCTTCCATATTGTAAAATATCCATAATGGATGTAAAATAAGCGTGGAAAACTAATCAGGAGTTAAATATATACATGAAAATTTTGGAAAAATTCTAGGCGTATTACCACTGTTTGGGCGTATAACCACTGTTTGGGCGTAAGACACTGTGCAGGCGTAAGACAACTGTTCAGACTCATGACAACTGTGCGGTCGTATTAGTGCTGCTGAAACGACTAGGACTTAGTCGCGGGGGCATTTTCCAGGCTTATAAGTACTGTTCAGGCTCATGAGTCCTGTTCAGGCGTATTAGTACTTAGTCATTTTCCGGAAAACTCCTAGACACATGAGCACTGTTCAGGCTCATGAGCACTGTTCAGGCTCACGAGCACTGTTCGTGCGTATAACTTAGAAAAATTTTCCACATCTTTTGTAAGGTTCGAGGAGGGGTTGTTACATTCTCCCACCGTTTAGAGAATTTCGTCCCGAAATTTTGTTTCTATTGAGTCTCTGAACGGTTGGGTTTGAAGAGGTATGGATATTGGCTTCTCATCTCATCTTCCCGCTCCCATGTAAACTCAGGTCCTCGTTTAGATTTCCATCGTACCTTCACCTTGGGTATGCAACTTCGCCTAAGTCTCTGAACCAATCGGTCAGTAATCTCTATGGGTTCCTCAACAAAGTTCAATTTGTCATTTATTTTTGCTTCTTTCAATGGCAACTCCAGGGCTTTGTCAACCAGACACTTCTTCAAATTTAACACATGGAAAGTGTTATGTATGTAGCTCAGCTCCTCAGGAACACTGAGTTGGTATGCTACCGGACCAACTCTTGCTAGTATTTCAAATGGTCCAATATACCTTGGGCTTAGCTTGCCCTTCTTGCCAAATCTCACAGCTCCTTTCCATGGCGCGACCTTTAACATTACTTTATCACCTACTTGAAATTCAAGAGGTTTTCGTCTCCTGTCAGCATACTTCTTTTGACGGTCTCGGGCTGTTTTCAGTCGTTCCTTAATCTTGGCTATCTTCTCAGTAGTCTCCATCACAACATCGGGTCCCATCACTTGGCTATCACATATCTCATTCCAACTCAATGGTGACCGACATTTCCTGCCATACAAGGCTTCATACGGGGCAGCTTTATGCTGGCGTGGTAACTGTTATTATAGGAGAATTCCACTAGTGGGAGGTGGCGATCCCAGCTTCCACCAAAGTCGATCACGCACGCTCTCAGCATGTCTTCCAAGGTCTGAATAGTTCTTTCACTCTGCCCGTCGGTTTGAGGGTGATATGCCGTGCTTATGTCAAGACGAGTCCCTAAAGCTTGTTAGAGAGACCTCCAGAATCGTGACGTGAAACGACTATCACGATCAGAGATGATCGAGAGCGGCACTCCATGCCGAGTCACTATTTCGTCAATGTATATTTAGGCTAACTTTGACATCTCATAGTCTTCTCGAATTGGTAAGAAATGGGCTGATTTGGTAAGCCTGTCCATAACTACCCAAATAGTGTCGTGACCACGAGACATTCTTGGTAGTTTCGTGACAAAATCTATGGTGATGTTATCCCATTTCCATTCCGGGATTTCGGGCTGCTGCAAGGTTCCTGATGGTTTCTGGTTTTCAGCCTTTACCATTGCGCAGGTTAGACATTTGCTCACATAGGTGGCGATAGACTTCTTTAGTCCAGGCCAACAGAAAAGTGCCTTTAAGTCCTGATACATCTTATCGCTCCCCGGGTGAATCGAATATCTAGACTTGTGAGTTTCGTCCAAGACTATAGTCCTAACCCCGCCATGATTAGGTATCCACGTCCTTCCTTCGCATTTGTATAGTCCATCATTGTCCATTTCCAAACGCTTCTCCATCCCTGTTAACATTTCTCCCGTCAGGTTATTCTCATTGAAGGCTTGCCTTTGTGCTTCCTTAATCCTAGCAACGAGGCTAGTGTACACGCTCATCCTTAGAGCACGAACGCGAAGAGGTTTCTCCCGTTCCTTTCTACTCAAGGCATCAGCTACCACATTTGCCTTGCAAGGATGGTAGCGGATCTCACATTCGTAATCGCTTAGTAACTCTACCCATCTTCTTTGGCGCATGTTCAACATTTTCTGGTTGAGGATATGTTGCAGGCTTTTATGATCGGTATAGATGATACACTTCGTACCATAAAGGTAGTGTCTCCATATTTTGAGCGCAAACACCACGGCACCCAGTTCTAGATCATGTGTCGTATAATTCCTTTCGTGCTCGTTCAGCAATCTGGATGCATAGGCGATTACTTTCTCCCGCTGCATTAACACGCAGCCAAACCCTTGACACGAGGCGTCGCAATAAACTACGAAGTCATCGGTTCCCTCGGGTAGGGTAAGGATAGGCGCTGTAACACCCCAACCCGGGTAAGGTTGACGTGTCACACAAACAGTAATCAGAGGTTCATAACGATAAAATTAAAGTACTAAGATACACTCAAATCCTTACATAGGTCCAAATAATTTAAATAAAATCTTAAAATAAAAATACTATTAAATCTCATAAATCCAAATGTTCTCATCCTAACTTCTTGTGTTAACACTCTTCACTCGTTCCCCTGAGCCCCTTGAGTACCTGCTATAAAAATAAGAGAAAACAACAAAAGAAAGCACGGCTGAGCCAAAGAATGCTCAATAACGGAAATAAACAATAGCAATACAATGATCAATAATGATAACAATGAGATGATCAAGTTGAAAATCAAATGATAATGATCATCTAAAAGGAATACCCATATGAGCCAATAATAATAACAATTAACAATGTGTACATTAGCTGCAGTTCTAATGCACCAATATGTGATATAGGAATGTGGGCACACACACCTAACCATCTCACCAATAAACAATAACAATGATATCCTAGGATCGATCCATACGCCTCCTTTAACACTAATCAATATGTGCAACAACTTAGCACGTAATAATAATGTAGAGACGCTGTGGTCTAATCGCTCTGCCACAGATAGAGCACGTCACTTGTGCCACAATGACGCGCTATGTCCCCATAGGTGGATGTGCTCGGGTACGGAGGTCAATAATACAATCGATCAAGCCAATATAACACAATAAGTTACACTAGTGCTCATAACCCTTAATCAAGGTCACTAGCTATAATCAATAATTTAGGAAGCATGTGACAATGAGTACAAGAAGATAAATCCTATCACATGCAAACAATGTCAACTATACGATAATCATTTATAACAATAATCTTATGGACTTAATAAACAACAAGTCAAGTTCTGGATTCAGATAAAAATCAAGAACGAGAGGTATTCATGCTATGAGAGAGGAAAGGTCGGAATCCGTACCTTATACACGAATGACAATAATCAGAAACGAAGTCTAGGCTCGGTTAACGTCGTGAGAACCTACGATAACGTAACGCAAATTATAGTTTGAAAAATTCCAGTTCTGCCTCTGTCTTTTCGCACTCGTTAAAAATACTAAACGACGTTTAAAAATTCTGAAAATCTCCAGTTTACTAGATTAGTGATTTCTGAACAACTTTCATTTAGAAAAGTTTCTGATTTGGATTACCGAAATATGAGAAAAACGTGGATCTTTACAGCTGCGCAGAACTGCTAGCCGTTACGAAAACGACTGTTTAGAGGTCTAAACGAATGAGTTTCTCGATGTTTTATATATCAACAGATTCGTCTTTCGACGAGCTTCGTCATGGAGATAAGGTTTAACTGATTTGAATCTGTTATGAAAAAGTTATGGCCTCAGTAAGTTGTCTGTAAAATACGGGCTTAATTCAACAAAATAAACTATTTCATACGTTTGTTAATAATATAAATATAAATTGTTAAGGTTTTTAACAAACTAATTTACCGGAGATTAATTGGGTACTTTCATATAAGAAGTTTTATGTTTAATCATATTTTACCATTTATTTAAAAGAAATCCATAAAAATAGTTAAATAAATGTCCTTGTTATATAATTTTATAAAGGTTTAGACTTAAAGAAAATTAGAGAAAATTAATTGGGTACTTTTAAAATAAAAGGAGTTTATAGAAGTTGTTTTTATAATTTTTGGTAATTTTTATAAAATTTTTAAAAGGTTAAATAGGGCTTAAAAAAAATATGGCAGGGGCTCGGGTTCGAACCCGTGACCTCCTGCCCAAAATCCCTCACACTAACCAGTGAACCAAAGGCATACAGCCGTGGTTATTCTTGTTCCCAAATTCTTTTAAGCAGTTTAACCCCAACTCCCCCAAATCTAAGAACCCTAGTTTTCGATTCGAATCAAATTGACCACGAATTCGATTATGTTAACTATATTAAGCATAGGGCTTTCAATACCCACATGAAATCGAGTGTAAGGATGTTTTTAATCACCTGTTTTGAAGCTCGAAACGTGGTATTCTATCAGTTACAGGTCGCGGCCAAAGGGGTGAATCGGAGGTGTGCTTTGTGTGATTCTCAGACGAAATGGAACTCAATGGAATGTTTAAAACGATTAAATGATTGTTAATGCGCCATTAATTTGTCTATTATTAATGTTCATTGTGCGATTGGAGTGGGTGGTCGGCCGAAAGGCAAAATCGCACCAAACCCGACTCTAATATTCAATTAATGTGGGGTACGGTGTTCGAATCTCCACTCGAATGTGTCGGGAACAATTAATTGAACTGAAATCGATTAAAATTGGTTGTTTAGGGTCGCCGGAGCCACGGGTTTTGGCCGGAATCTGTGGCCGGAATCGGGGTGAGGTGGTCGACGGTGGTGATGGTGTTTTAAAAAAAATTACACATTTGGTCCCTGAGGATTTGAGGTTGTTTTATTTCATGCACCAACTTATTGAAATAAGTTTCCAAAATGGCAATTAACCCCTCTAACTTTATTATTCTTATTATTAATATTGTTATTATTATTATTATTATTATTATTTATTATTATTATTATTATTATTATTATTATTATTATTATTATTATTATTATTATTATTATTACGGGTATTATAATTCTACCCCCCTTAAAACAATTTCGTCCACGAAATTGCTATGTACAGAACGAACTACGATATGACATACGTACACGGAGTGATAAAGAATCAACAAGTGAATGAGATAACTCATAATCATTTAGATGCAGAGACGGAGCTAATCACAAAAATAGAACATGTAACAGATAGTCTGATGATCAGGAATTAATAACTGATATCTTAATAGCATAAAGCCAAATATATCAAGAAATATATTAATAAAACCAAGTACTAAGCTGTAAAAAGATTCGGATATTGGGAACGGATTGTATCTTCCATCTCCCATGTAGCTTCGCGTTCAGAATGGTTTTTCCATAAAACTTTAACGAACGGTATAGACTTGCGTCTCATAACTCGTTCTTGACGATCGATAATAGCTTCAGGTTCTTCTTCATAAGAAAGATCTTCTTGAATCGCGTGAAGAGGGTAACTAATAACGTGCAACGGATGATAGTTGTATCCCCTCAACAAAGAGACATGAAAAACGTTATGAACATGAGAGAGTTGTGGTGGCAATGCTAAACGATACGAGACTTCTCCAACCCTTTCAAGAATCTCAAACGGACCGATAAAACGTGGACTTAACTTTCCTTTAATTCTAAATCGACGTATGCCACGACAAGGTGACACTTTGAGAAACACATGATCTCCGACTCTAAATTCCAACGCTCGTCGGTGTTGATCGGCGTAACTCTTTTGTCTAGTTTGGGCTTCTTTCAACTTCTCTCTGGCAATGGCAACTTTGTCATTAGTAATTCTAACCAATTCCGGTCCTTCGATTATCTTCTCTCCAACCTCATTCCAACATATTGGTGCTCTACACTTTCGACCATATAGAAGTTCAAATGGGGCCATATTTATACTAGCCTGCCAACTATTATTATACGCGAACTCAACTAAGCATAGATACTCATCCCAATTGCCCGTCCATTCAAGTGCGCATGCTCTAAGCATATCTTCCAAAGTCTGAATAGTGCGTTCAGATTGTCCGTCAGTCTGCGGATGGAAGGCGGTACTAAATCTTAACTTGGTTCCCCAAGTATTTTGGAAACCCTTCCAAAAGCGTGACGTGAAACGCGGATCTCTATCACATACAATCGATGATGGCGTGCCATGAAGTCGAATAATATCTTGCAGAAATATCTCTGATAATTTGCTAACTGAGTAACCCTGTTGGATAGGCAAGAAATGAGCCGACTTTGTGAGTCTATCAACTACGACCCAAATGGTGTCGTTCTTCTTGAATGTTTTTAGTAGGCCTGTAACAAAGTCCATGGAAATATCATCCCATTTCCAAACAGGAATATCTAATGGTTGCAGTAATCCACTAGCTCTTTGATGCTCAATCTTTACTTGCTGACAAGTTAAACAATGACTCACATATTTAGCTACATCTTCTTTCATACCACTCCACCAAAAGTTCTGCCTTAAATCTCTATACATCTTAGTGGCTCCCGGGTGAATAGAGAATGGTGAACTATGTGCCTCTGCTAATAAGGAGTCACGAAGGGTTGAGTCATCTGGCACACATAATCTATTCCCACACCAGATAACTCCTTGTTCATCAACTCGAAACTCAGATTGTTTCCCTATCTTCAAATTTGTAATATCGCCCAAAGTTCTCCATCTTGATTCTGAGCTTCCTTGATCCGTGTAATAAGATCAGATTCTATCCTCATCTTGGCTAGATAACCGTTAGACTCACCAAGCTGTAACCCAACTTCCATTCTATCCAGATCTGAGATAATCTGTGGTTGGATTTGAAGACAAGCTACTCCACCTGCACTCTTTCGACTGAGAGCATCTGCCACGACATTCGCCTTGCCCGGATGATACTGGATGTTGTGTAACACCCGTATTTTTAGCAAGAAATAAAAGAATAAAAGAAAAAGAAAGAAAAGGAGAGAAAATAAAAGTCAACCAAAAAGGAGGGACCAAAAGTGCCAAATGGGCAAAGTTGTTATTTATTTTGTACAAAAAAGGGAGGCATGGCCGCCCATGTTGCCTGCATTTCCTATCATTTGATATTTTAGAGAGAGAAAGCACAAAAGCAGAGAAAACTTTCGGATTTTGAAGAACAAGAAGAAGAGTTCGATTTTTAGGTAAGGTTTAATGTTTTTTTTAGTTGTTCTTGGCTAAATTAGCCTCGGTTATGTGCTTATGTGTGTGTATATGTGTTTGAATGCGTGTTTAAAGGATTCCTAGGTGTTAGAACCTTTTGAACAGCTCGGGTGAAGGGTGTAAATTCGAAGAAACAACTAAGGTGAGTTTCTAGACCCCTTTTTACCTGTTTTAAATGTTTTGGGGCTGGAAAATGCATGTAAGTATGTTTTTATAAAAATTGGGTTTTATACCCATATGATTTGAATGTATGAATGTATGTGTTTATGTTAAGTTTTGCCTAGAATCATGTGAGCATGTTTAGAACTAGGCATTATGATGTTTGGGACTTGTACTATGAATTAGACACATGAACAGGTTACTAATACGTCTGAAATTTTGCCTTAGAAATATGTCTGAAATTTGGACTTAGAATAATTAAGTATAAGTTGATGAGTCCAATAGTGCTTATACGCCCAACAGGACTCATGAGTCCCACAGTACCCATGAGTCTGAAACTAAGTAAAAAGGTGAAAAGTCTGAATTCTGGTCGTATGACCAGAAAATATTCCTAAGTATGGGATGGTACGACCAATAGGGCTAATACGACCAAAAGGGCTAAAACGACCAACAGGGGTCATACGCCCAGCAGTGCTCATACGCCCAGAGCCTGAAATTTTTCTAAGTGTAGCTGATGAGTCCGACAGTGGTGAAACGCCTAGAACAGGGCTCATACGCCCAAAATACTTGGACTTTTTAACATATTTCCCTTGGAGTTTGTGCAGTAGGGTTTCACCTGAATGTTGACTAGGACATTATTGAATGTGAGTGATGATGCTATGTATGATTACGTATGTATGATGCTATGTATGATGATGAATGTATGATGATGAATGTATGATGAGTGTGTATGTTCCTTGTAATTATGTATGCTTATCTTTCCGAAACTTTACGAATAACGAGAATGAACAAATGAAGTATTATGTAATGTAAAGTGAAAGATAATGAAAGAGGAACATGATAATGAATGCATGTATTAACGAATGAACGAAAAGAAGAATGATGATGAATACATGCATTAATGAACGAACGAATTATGTCTTGCAAGCATTGAATAACGCGATTGGTCCTTCTCTGTGATTGACCATGGTCATGGTACCTCTACCGCTTACCTCTAGTACCGTGGCATACGTTTTGTTGTTCATATGTTGACTTCGGCCCGGTAGCTAATAACGATAGGGGTGTAGCATATGGTATTGGTACAATTCACCTTTCAATGTGCAAGTAAGTATGAACGAGATTCTTGTTATTCGACCACAGTAATCATAGCCAAGTGCTATGAAGTGGGTAAAGCCTGACAGAATCCATACGAGAAGTTAAAGATAACAATGTATAACGAATGATGAAGATAATAACGAATATTATCTCTGTGTACGTATGATGTATGAACGCATGCATGAAAGGATACTTTTAAATAAGTAAAAGTATGTTTTATTATAAAAACTAGAACTCACTCAGCAACGCTGACTTTTATGTGTTTCCAGTTGGCAGGTAGTGTTGCTGAGGATGGCACGAGGCGGCTACTCAGCTCTTTTGGGATGACATTCTTTTGTTAATGTTTTTGTATTGTAATGCAAACAAACGATATTTTGTAATGGGTGTTGTATTACTTTGCAAAAGCATTTATAGTAAATTCAAAGTTTCCGCTGCATGGTTTTTATTAAGTTATATTAAATGTATGTTTTATGGGTGATGACGATCAACTGTGAGGTGCCCGGGAACGGGGCCTTACAAGTTGGTATCAGAGCCAAAGTTTAAGTGAAATGGGTAAATTTTTAAAATAAACCTAAACTTAAACTGAAAATGGGACAGAAAAGAGAGAATGCCATCTGAGTAGTTGCGTGCCATCAGGTATTTTTATTAAAGTTAATCATGATTTTGTGCGCATGATATGTGTTTATGTGTACTGTTAGACTTAGATACTAATGTAGTCAGGACAGGTAATGCTCGGGGTACGAAGAGTAGAGTAAGTGGCTAATCACAACTGGCCACTGTAATTAGGGACTTACTATACTTGACATAAACTGAGCTATTTCCTTGAATGACCGTGTTGGTGTTTAAATCTTTCAGTGTGATAGAAGATGGTCGGTGGTAGATCATCTAAAGCTTCCCGTGGCGGTGGACGTGGTGATGAACCGCGTAACACGCGAGGAAGACTTAGGACAGAGAAAGTAGTTCATGAGGAAAACGAGACTCCTCATCAGGAGGAGGCAGACGAAAGCGCGAATTTGAGAGCCTCGGTAAAAGAGGCAGTGGTTGAGGAAGTACATCAGGTCATGCAGACGATCTTACCGTCTGTAGTGACCGAGGTGATAAAGGCAGTACGTGAAGATAAGAGACGAGGGAGGAATCGGTCCTCAGGTAGACAGCAACAAACAGAAGCAGAAACAGTATTATCCAATGATGAAGAGGAAGAGGACGAAGAGCAGTTACGGGAGACATCCCGGGGTTGTAACTACGAGGCATTCATGAGGTGCAAGCCCCCAACTTTTGATGGTTCTGGTACTGCTACTGATGCTCACCAATGGGTGATGGAAATGGAAGCTGTCCTCGATATTAGTGATTGCCAGGAGGACAAGAAGGTGAAGTTTGCTACCCACTCTTTCACAGGGTCGGCTTTGTGCAGGTGGAACAATATAGTCCAAGCCGAGGATAGCAGGGCTATAGGGAAGATGAAGTGGGCTGAGTTAAAAAGGCTGGTGATTGAGGAATTCAGTCCTCGTCGGGAAATGGACAGAGTTGAGAGAGAGTTCCTACAGTTGGAGGCGGGGACGATGACCCACCAACAATACACCACCAAGTTTAACGAATTGGCACTGTTGGTGCCAGAGCAGGTGACGCCGGTGTCTCGAAAGATCTACCGGTATATCCAGGGGTTGCCAGCTGAAATTCGTTGGCACTTGATTTCTACCCGACCAAGCACTTTCAGGTCGGCAGTGGATTTGGCGGGAAGGATATTTGATGAACGGGCTGCGTTGGTAAAGGCTGAGGGTAGCAAGAAAGGAAGTGGAGAGAAAAACTGGTAGGGGAAGAGATTTGGTCGGGGTGATACTTCGACGAGTAACAAGAAGGTGAGGGCGGATGATCACCGTGTGGTCGTGACGGGAGCTGGGGTGAGGAAGTGTGGTAAGTGTGGAAGGGAGCACTCAGGGGAGTGCAAATGGAGATCCAACATCTGCTTTAAGTGTGGGAAGACGGGACATATATCAAAGGATTGCCGGATGGGCAAGTGTTTTAACTGTGGGGAAGGCGGTCATATGAGCAGGGACTGTAAGAAGCCGAGGGCTGAGGCTTCAGGGGTAAAGAAGAATGGAAAGTGAAGGTCCGAGAGCAAGCGCCAGGGCTTTCACTATGACACAGGAGAGGCTAGGACGGACCCCGATGTGGTGTCAGGTACGTTTCTAGTAAATCAAACTCTTGCTTCTGTGTTATTTGATTCTGGTGCTAGTAGGAGTTTCATTTCTGCTACTTTCTGTGCTAAATTGCCTGTTAGTAGTAAATGCATTAGTGAGCCTTTTTATGTAGAAACTGCTATTGGTAAGTCCACTAGAGTTACTGATGTGATAGAGGACTGTACCATAGAATTAGAAGGTCATAGGTTTGCTGCTAGATTACATGTGATGCCCCTAGGTGGATTTGATGTAGTACTAGGGATGGATTGGTTGGCAACCTATGAAGCGAATATCGTATGTCGAAAGAAGATGATTAGATTGACGGCATCTGACGGAAGTCTGGTGACAATATACGGTGATCGGGTAACGGTGATTCCGAAGGTGATTTCGATGGCGGTGGCGGGGAAGTGCATGAGGCGTGGGTGCAACGCCTACCTATGTTATGTGAAGGATGTGGAAACGCCAACACCACAACTATCCGACGTTCCGGTTGTGTGTGAGTTTCCAGATGTGTTCCCGGAAGACTTATCGGGATTGCCACCTGACCGCGAAATTGAATTTCAAATTGACTTAATACCCGGTGCCCAACCTGTCGCCAAGGCACCGTATCGATTAGCTCCAACGGAGATGAAGTAGTTGATGGAGCAACTGCAGGAGTTGCTTGACAAGGGCTTCATTAGACCGAGTATCTCTCCTTGGGGTGCTCCGGTCTTATTTGTGAAAAAGAAGGACGGTAGCATGAGAATGTGTATCGACTATCGTGAATTGAACAAGTTGACCATAAAGAATCGGTATCCGTTACCGAGAATCGATGACTTGTTCGATCAGCTCCAGGGTGCCAGTTGGTTCTCGAGGATAGATCTTCGATCTGGCTACCATCAATTGAAGGTAAAGGAGCAGGACATTCCTAAAACAGCTTTTCGGACACGTTATGGACACTATGAGTTTCTCGTTATGTCATTGGTCTAACTAACGCGCCAGCTGCTTTTAGGATTTGATGAACCGAGTGTGTCGGCCAATGTTAGATAAATCAGTGATTGTGTTCATCGATGATATCCTGATTTATTCGAGGAGCGAAGAAGAGCATGCCGGCCACATTCGGGAGGTGTTGGAAACTTTGAGAAGGGAGAAGCTGTATGCTAAGTTCTCCAAATGTGCTTTCTGGCTACGCGAGGTGCAATTTCTGGGTCACGTGGTAAATGCAGAGGGAATCATGGTGGACCCAGCAAAGGTTGAGGCTGTGATGCAATGGAAATCACCAAAGACGCCATCCGAGATTCGTAGCTTCTTGGGATTGGCGGGCTATTATAGGAGATTTATTCAAGACTTTTCAAAGATAGCCTCACCTTTGACAAAATTGACTCGTAAGGACGTGAAATTCGTGTGAGGTCGAGAGCAGGAGACGGCTTTCGAGGAGTTGAAGGCAAGACTAACACAAGCTCCTGTTTTGACTTTGCCCGAGAGGAATGAAGACTTAGTGGTCTATTCAGATGCATCTTATTCCGGGCTAGGTTGCGTGTTGATGCAACGTGGAAGGGTGATCGCATATGCATCTCGACAACTGAAGATCCACGAAGTCAACTATCCCACACACGATCTAGAATTAGCTGCGGTGGTTTTCGCGTTGAAGATTTGGCGGGCACTATCTATACGGGACGAAGTGCACAATCTTCACCGACCACAAAAGCTTGAAGTACTTCTTCGAGCAGAAAGATCTTAACATGAGGCAGAGGCGATGGTTGGAACTAATAAAGGATTATGATTGCGAAATCCATTACCATTCGGGCAAGGCCAACGTGGTGGCCGATGCCCTTAGTCGAAAAGAACGACCTGAGCCGATTCGGGTGAAGGCTTATCAGCTGATCATCACCCCGATGTGATGACACAGGTTAAGGAGTTCCAAGACGAGGCTTTGAAAGAAGATCGTCTTAACTCCGAAAGGATGAGAGGCCTAGTTACGGAATTGGGTGAGAACACTCTTGGTGTTAAGACCGATTTGGGCGAATGTGGATTCCTCGATACGGGGATCTACGTGAAAGATTATGGACGAGGCCCATAAGACCGATACTCCATTCACCCGGTGCTACCAAAATGTACCACGATATGAAAGAAAGACTATTGGTGGCCGGGTATGAAACGCGACGTAGTGGAGTACGTAAGTAAGTGCTTGACTGCTTACAAGTGAAGGCAGAACACCAGAAGCTTTACGGAAAGATCCAACCGTTGGATATACCCGAGTGGAAGTGGGAGCACATCACCATGGACTTCATCACGAAGTTACCACGTACCCAAAAGGGTATGATGCCATATGGGTGATAGTGACCGCTTGACAAAGAGTGCCCACTTCCTACCGATCCGCGAAACGTACTCATCCGAGAGATTGGCGGATCTATTCATCAAAGAAATTGTAGCTTGTCATGGTGTACGGTGTCTATTGTATCTGATCGTGACACCGGTTTACCTCCATGTTTTGGAGGAGATTTCATGATGCAATGGGGACGAGGCTACACATTAGTACAGCATATCACCCTCAGACAGACGGTCAGTCTAAGAGGACGATCCAAACACTCGAGGACATGCTTCGGGCGTGTGTGATCGATTTTGGAGGAAGTTGGGAACCATCTGCCGTTAGCAGAATTCTCGTACAACAACAGTTATCATGCCAGCATTGGCATGCCACCTACGAGATGCTATACGGTAGGAGATGTAGGACGCCCGTATGTTGGGGAGACATTGGGCAGAAAAGAACTGGGAGGTGTTGAGATGATTGAAGCAACGACTGATAAATTAGAAAAGATCAAAGCCTTCATGAAGGTGGCGAAAGATAGGAAAAAAGTCATATGCTGACAAGAGGCGAAGACCGATAGAGTTCAAGGTTGGCGACCGAGTCATGTTAAAGGTCTCGCCCTGGAAGGGAATCATTAGATTCAGGAAACGAGGTAAGCTAAGCCCAAGGTACATAGGACCTTTCCGAATTGTTGCACGAGTAGGAGAGGTGGCCTATTGACTTGAATTGCCAGATGAGTTAAGTGGAATTCATCCCACATTCCATGTATCTCATCTGAGAAAATGCTTAGCCAAGACATGATTGTACCACTGGAGGATATTGAAGTAGACGAACGGCTCAACTACGTGGAGCAACCAGTGGCAATCATTGATCGTAAGGAGAAGAGGTTGAGGAATAAAGTGGTTCCTCTTGTGCGTGTACAGTGGAAGCACAGGAGGGATCCGAGTCTACGTGGGAGACTGAAGAAGAAATGAGACGGCACTACCCACAGCTGTTTGAGGAATAACAGGTTTCGGGGACGAAACCTATATAAGGGGGGTGGACTTGTAACACCGTATTTTTAGCAAGAAATAAAAGAATAAAAGAAAAAGAAAGAAAAGGAGAGAAAATAAAAGTCAACTAAAAATGAGGGACCAAAAGTGCCAAATGGGCAAAGTTGTTATTTATTTTGTACAAAAAGGGAGGCATGGCCGCCCATGTTGCCTGCATTTCCTATCATTTGATATTTTTAGAGAGAGAAAGCACAAAAGCAGAGAAAACTTTCGGATTTTGAAGAACAGAAGAAGAGTTCGATTTTAGGTAAGGTTTAATGTTTTTTTAGTTGTTCTTGGCTAAATTAGCCTCGGTTATGTGCTTATGTGTGTGTATATGTGTTTGAATGCGTGTTTAAAGGATTCCTAGTGTTAGAACCTTTTGAACAGCTCGGGTGAAGGGTGTAAATTCGAAGAAAAACACTAAGGTGGTTTCTAGACCCCCTTTTTACCTGTTTTAAATGTTTTGGGGCTGGAAAATGCATGTAAGTATGTTTTTATAAAAATTGGGTTTTATACCCGTATGATTTGAATGTATGAAGTATGTGTTTATGTTAAGTTTTGCCTAGAATCATGTGAGCATGTTAGAACTAGGCATTATGATGTTTGGGACTTGGACTATGAATTAGACACATGAACAGGTTACTAATACATCTGAAATTTGCCTTAGAAATATGTCTGAAATTTGGACTTAGAATAATAAGTATAAGTTGATGAGTCCAATAGTGGCTTTACGCCCAACAGGACTCATGAGGTCCCACAGTACCATGAGTCTGAAACTAAGTAAAAAGGTGAAAAGTCTGAATTCTGGTCGTATGACCAGAAAATATTTCCTAAGTATGGGATGGTACGACCAACAGGGCTAATACGACCAAAAGGGCTAAAACGACACAACAGGGTCATACGCCCAGCAGTGCTCATACGCCCAGAGCCTGAAATTTTTCTAAGTGTAGCTGATGAGTCGACAGTGGTGAAACGCCTAGAACAGGGCTCATACGCCCAAAATACTTGGACTTTTTAACATATTTCCCTTGGAGTTTGTGCAGTAGGGTTTCACCTGAATGTTGACTAGGACGTTATTGAATGTGGGTGATGATGCTATGTATGATTACGTATGTATGATGCTATGTATGATGATGAATGTATGATGATGAATGTATGATGAGTGTGTATGTTCCTTGTAATTATGTATGCTTATCTTCCGAAACTTTACGAATAACGAGAATGAACAAATGAAGTATTATGTAACGTAAAGTGAAAGATAATGAAAGAGGAACATGATAATGAATGCATGTATTAACGATATGAACGAAAAGAAGAATGATGATGAATACATGCATTAATGAACGAACGAATTATGTCTGCAAGTATGGATAACGCGATTGGTCCTTCTCTGTGATTGACCATGGTCATGGTACCTCTACCGCTAACCTCTAGTACCGTGGCATACGTTTTGTTGTTCATATGTTGACTTCGGCTGGTTAGCTAATAACGATAGGGGTGTAGCATATGGTATTGGTACAATTCACCTTTCAATGTGCAAGTAAGTATGAACGGGATTCTTGCATTCGACCACAGTAATCATAGCCAAGTGCTATGAAGTGGGTTAAAGCTGACAGAATCCATACGAGAAGTTAAAGATAACAATGTATAACGAATGATGAAGATAATAACGAATATATCTTCTGTGTACGTATGATGTATGAACGCATGCATGAAAGGATACTTTTAAATAAGTAAAAGTATGTTTATTATAAAACTAGAAACTCACTCAGCAACGCTGACTTTTATGTGTTTTCAGGTAGTGTTGCTGAGGATGGCACGAGGCGGCTACTCAGCTCTTTTGGGATGGCATTCTTTTGTTAATGTTTTTGTATTGTAATGCAAACAAACGATATTTTGTAATGGGTGTTGTATTACTTTGCAAAAGCATTTATAGTAAATTCAAAGTTTCCGCTGCATGGTTTTATTAAGTTATATTAAATGTATGTTTTATGGGTGATGACGACCAACTGTGAGGTGCCCGGGAACGGGCCTTACATGTTGGCATCGTAATCCTTGAGTAGTTTAACCATCTCCTCTGCCTCATATTGAGTTCTTTTTGAGTGAAAATATACTAAGGCTCTTATGATCAGTAAAGATATCACATGTCTCTCCATACAAATAATGTCTCCAAATCTTTAATGCAAACACTACAGCTGCAAGCTCTAAGTCATGTGTTGGGTAGTTTACTTCGTACGGTTTAAGCTATCGGGAAGCATAGGCAATAACTTTACCATGCTGCATAAGAACACAACCAAGTCCCTTCTTCGATGCATCACTATAAACTTGGTATCCGCCAGAACCTGAAGGTAACGTAAGAATAGGGGCAGATACCAGTCTTTTCTTCAGTTCCTCAAAACTCTTTTCTCTATCCTCGTTCCACGTAAATTTTACACCCTTTCTCATAAGTTGAGTTAGAGGTAATGCTACACGAGAGAAACCTTCCACAAAACGTCGGTAATAGCCGCTATAAACCAAGAAAACTACGAACTTCAGTGACGGATGTCGGTCGAGGCCATTTGGTAATAGCTTCCACTTTGCTGGATCCATAGTGATACCTTTAGCTGATACAACATGGCCTAAAATGCCACTTGTTCAAGCCAAAAGTCACACTTAGAAAATTTAGCATATAACTTCTTTTGGCGTAAGGTCTCAAAATCGTGCGAAGGTGGTCTTCATGCTCCTCTCTACTTTTAGAGAATACCAAGATGTCATCGATAAAAACAATTACAAAGCGGTCCAAAATACTCATGGAACACTCTGTTCATGAGGTCTATAAAGACAGCTGGAGCATTGGTCAAGCCAAAAGGCATAACTAGGAACTCATAGTGACCGTAACGGGTGCGGAATGCTGTCTTAGGAACATCTTGATCTCGGATCCTCAATTGATGGTATCCTGATCTGAGGTCGATCTTAGAGAAGAACTTTGCCCCTTGTAGTTGATCGAAGAGATCGTCAATACGGGTCAACGGATAGCGGTTCCGGATAGTAATCTTATTAAGCTCTCGGTAGTCGATGCATAGACGCATACTACCATCTTTCTTCTTCACAAATAATACCGGTGCCCCCATGGTGAAACACTTGGTCTAATGAATCCAAGTTGTAATAGCTCCTGCAGTTGTTCTTTCAATTCCTTTAACTCTACTGGAGCCATCCGATAAGGTGCCTTAGAAATAGGTTCCGCCCCGGGGATTAAATCAAAGTAAACTCGACTTCACGCTCAGGTGGTAACCCTGGAAGTTCTTCAGGAAAGACATCAGAGAATTCCCGAACAATAGGAAAGTCTTCAATACGAGGAGTATCCACTGATGTATCTTTTATAGAAGCTAAGAATCCCTCACATCCTCGGAATATAATCTTTGGGCTTTCAAAGCAGAGATAATTTTGAGAGGCTGCCGAGGTAGGTTCCCTTGGTAAACTAAGTCAGGATTCATAGGATCACCAAATAGCACACGACGAGTTTGACATTCTATGGTAACCTGGTGTCGTGTTAACCAATCCATGCCAAGAATAATATCGAAATCACCCATTATGTCCCCATAGGTGGATGTGCTCGGGTACGGAGGTCAATAACAATCGATCAAGCCAATATAACACAATAAGTTACACTAGTGCTCATAACCCTTAATCAAGGTCACTAGCTATAATCAATAATTTAGGAAGCATGTGACAATGAGTACAAGAAGATAAATCCTATCACATGCAAACAATGTCAACTATACGATAATCATTTATAACAATAATCTTATGGACTTAATAAACAACAAGTCAAGTTCTGGATTCAGATAAAAATCAAGAACGAGAGGTATTCTGCTATGAGAGAGGAAAGGTCGGAATCCGTACCTTATACACGATGACATAATCAGAAACAAAGTCTAGGCTCGGTTAACGTCGTGAGAACCTACGATAACGTAACGCAAATTATAGTTTGAAAACTTCCAGTTCTGCCTCTGTCTTTTCGCACTCGTTAAAAATACTAACGACGTTTAAAAATTCTGAAAATCTCCAGTTTACTAGATTAGTGATTTCTGAACAACTTTCATTTAGAAAAGTTTCTGATTTGGATTACCGAAATATGAGAAAAACGTGGATCTTTACAGCTGCGCAGAACTGCTAGCTGTTACGAAAACGACTGTTTAGAGGTCTCAACGAATGAGTTTTTCGATGTTTTATATATCAACAGATTCGACTTTTGACGAGCTTCGTCATGGACATAAGGTTTAACTGATTTGAATCTGTTATGAAAATTTATGCCTCAGTAAGTTGGCTGTAAAATACGGGCTTAATTCACAAAATAAACTATTTCATACGTTTATTAATAATATAAATATAAATTGTTAAGGTTTTAACAAACTAATTTACAGGAGATTAATTGGGTACTTTCATATAAGAAGTTTTATGTTTAATCATATTTTACCATTTATTTAAAAGAAATCCATAAAAATAGTTAAATAAATTCCTTGTTATATAATTTTATAAAGGTTAGACTTAAGAAAATTAGAGAAAATTAATTGGGTACTTTTAAAATAAAAGGAGTTTATAGAAGTTGTTTTTATAATTTTTGTTAATTTTTACAAAATTTTTAAAAGGTTAAATAGGGCTTAAAAAAAATATGGCAGGGGCTCGGGTTCGAACCCGTGACCTCCTGCCCAAAATCCCTCACACTAACCAGTGAACCAAAGGCATACAGCCACGGTTATTCTTGTTCCCAAATTCTTTTAAGCAGTTTAACCCCCCAACTCCCCCAAATCTAAGAACCCTAGTTTTCGATTCGAATCAAATTGACCACGAATTCGATTATGTTAACTATATTAAGCTTAGGGATTTCAATACCCACATGAATCGAGTGTAAGGATGTTTTTAATCACCTGTTTTGAAGCTCGAAACGTGGTATTCTATCAGTTGCAGGTCGCGGCCAAACGGGTGAATCGGAGGTGTGCTTTGTGTGATTCTCAGACGAAATGGAACTCAATGGAATGTTTAAAACGATTAAATGATTGTTAGTGCGCCATTAATTTGTCTATTATTAATGTTCATTGTGCGATTGGAGTGGGTGGTCGGCCGAAAGGCAAAATCGCACCAAACCCGACTCTAATATTCAGTTAATGTGGGGTACGGTGTTCGAATCTCCACTCGAATGTGTCGGGAACAATTAATTGAAATGAAATCGATTAAAATTGGTTGTTTAGGGTCGCCGGAGCCGCGGGTTTTGGCCGGAATCTGTGGCCGGAATCGGGGGAGGTGGTCGATGGTGGTGATGGTGTTTTAAAAAAAAATTACACATTTGTCCCTGAGGATTTGAGGTTGTTTTATTTCATGCACCAACTTATTGAAATAAGTTTCCAAAATGGCAATTAACCCCTCTAACTTTATTATTCTTATTATTAATATTGTTATTATTATATTATTATTATTATTATTATTTATTATTATTATTATTATTTATTACGGGTATTATAGGCGCGCTACATAGTTTTTCTTTTAATAGATTAAAGGCTACATCCTGTTCCATCCCCATTCATAGGTCACATCCTTCTTGGTTAACGTGGTTAGAGGCTGTACTGTTTGAGAGAAATCCTGATAAACCTCCTATAGTAGCCAGCCAAACCAAGAAATTGCCTGATCTCGGTAGGAGTTTCGGGGACTTTCCAGTTCTTAATAGCCTCTATCTTTGATGGGTCCACCTGGATTCCATCCTTGTTCACTATGTGACCGAGAAACTGAATTTCACGCATCCAAAACTCACATTTGGAGAACTTTGCGTATAATTGCTTATTCTTGAGTAGATCAAGAATTATCCGAAGATGTTTCTCATGTTCTTCCTTGCTCCGAGAGTAGATCAAAATATCGTCGATAAAAACGATCACAAACTTGTCTAAGTACGGACGGCACACACGGTTCATGAGATCCATGAACGCTGCGGGTGCGTTAGTCAACCCAAAAGGCGTGACTAGGTATTCATAGTGGCCATATCGGGTTCTGAAAGCTGTTTTCGGAACGTCCTCTTCCTTTATTTTAGTTGGTGATACCCCGATCGCAGATCTATTTTCGAGAAATAGCTTGCTCCTTGCAATTGATCGAATAGGTCGTCATTTTTAACAAATAGCACCGGCGCACCCCGGGGCGAGACACTGGGTCGTATGAACCCTTTGTCAAGCAACTCTTGGATTTGTATTATCAGTTCCTTCATTTCA
This sequence comes from Flaveria linearis, assembly GCA_024085815.1. Classification (NCBI taxonomy): domain Eukaryota; kingdom Viridiplantae; phylum Streptophyta; class Magnoliopsida; order Asterales; family Asteraceae; genus Flaveria; species Flaveria linearis. The sequence goes on from CM044011.1 coordinate 57,119,178, forward strand.
GGCAGAGCGAGTCGGTAAGGTGCTTTAGCCACGGGTGTGGCGCCAGGTATTAGGTCAATCTGAAATTCGACCTGTCGGGCTGGAGGGAGTCCTGGTAAGTCTTCTGGAAATACTTCTATGTATTCAGACACCACAGGTATGTCTTCAATCTTCTTTTCCTCTTTGGCCTTCATCACATATAATATAAAGGCTTCGTGTCCTTTCTTAAGGCTTTGGGTAGCCTTCAGGTGGGATATCATAGGACACAGTGGGTGATTCCTTTCCCCATGGACTACTAACATCTCCCCGCTGGCTATGGGTCTTACAGCAACGCTCATCACAGATAATTTCAGCCCTATTTTTAGCCAGCCAATCCATTCCTACTACTACATCAAAACCTCCTAACTTAATAGGCATCAATCTATATCAAAGGAATTACCCTCTAGTATCAACTTGCAATCTTGATGATTTCGTTAGTTTCTATTATATTACCGTCAGCTAGTTCTACGGTGTATGTTTCAGTCAAGGTGCAAGCAGTCAAATCAATCAAAGACCTAAAAGTAGTAGAAACAAAACTGGCGGTTACTCCAGTATCAAATAGCACAGTAGCAGGGTGGTTATTTACAAGAAACGTATCGTTCACTACGTCGGGTTCTTTACGGGCACCATTCGTATCCATTACAAACGCTCTTCCCGTAGGTTTGTTGGGTCGAGTGTCCTTGTCCTTTGCTAGCTTGGGGTATTTGTTCCTCATATGCCCTGGATCTCCGGATCTCGCACTTATAGCATTGCTTTCCAGGCTTAAGGGTGCAATCCTTAATCAGGTGACCATATCGTTTGCATCGAAACACGGCATGGGATTGCACTCCCCCTGGTGATGAACCTTGCATTTATCGCAGAAGGGGCTTGTGCCCAGGTACAACCTCCTAGCCTTCCTACCATTGTCGTTTTGCCTTGCTCTCCTCTAGCCTCTTGCTTGAACCACTATTGTTGCCGGCCACCTTCTTGGTATCAAACCACTTCCTCCTTTCTTCCACTGCTTTCTTCTTATCCTCGGTCTCCTCGAGCTCAATCCACCCAGCTCTCACTAAGTCATCAGTTAGACTACTGGTAACGTCGACCGCAGCCTGTAGAGTAGTAGGCCTGGAAGACCTGACCATGCCCCTCACCCTTGGGTGTAACCCCCAATGAAACGGGCTACGCCCTTGGATTCTGGCATCACTAAGTGTGGTACCAGTCGGGACAACGCAAGAAATCGGTTGATGTACTTAGTGTAGTTCGGGCCTTTCATCTCCAGATTCAGAAATTCGGCCTCTAGTCTCTCCAGCTGGTTGATCGGGCAGTACTTGCCAGTGAAAAAAATTACACATTTGGTCCCTGAGGATTTGAGGTTGTTTTATTTCATGCACCAACTTATTGAAATAGTTTCCAAAATGGCAATTAACCCCCTAACTTTATTATTCTTATTATTAATATTGTTATTATTATTATTATTATTTTTATTATTATTTATTATTTATTACGGGGTATTATAGGCGCGCTACATAGTTTTTCTTTTAATAGATTAAAGGCTACATCCTGTTCCATCCCATTCATAGGTCACATCCTTCTTGGTTAACGTGGTTAGAGGCTGTACTGTTCGAGAGAAATCCTTGATAAACCTCCTATAGTAGCCAGCCAAACCAAGAAATTGCCTGATCTCGGTAGGAGTTTCGGGGACTTTCCAGTTCTTAATAGCCTCTATCTTTGATGGTCCACCTGGATTCCATCCTTGTTCACTATGTGACCGAGAAACTGAATTTCACACATCCAAACTCACATTTGGAGAACTTTGCGTATAATTGCTCATTCTTGAGTAGATCAAGAATTATCCGAAGATGTTTCTCATGTTCTTCCTTGCTCCGAGAGTAGATCAAAATATCGTCGATAAAAACGATCACGAACTTGTCTAAGTACGGACGGCACACACGTTCATGAGATCCATGAACGCTGCGGGTGCGTTAGTCACCCAAAGGCGTGACTAGGTATTCATAGTGGCCATATCGGTTCTGAAAGCTGTTTTCGGAACGTCCTCTTCCTTTATTTTTAGTTGGTGATACCCCGATCGCAGATCTATTTTCGAGAAATAGCTTGCTCCCTGCAATTGATCGAATAGGTCGTCATTCTGGGAAGTGGGTACCGGTTCTTTACGGTAGCTGCTCAGTTCCCTATAGTCGATACACATTTGTAGTGTTCCGTCCTTCTTTTTAACAATAGCACCGGCGCACCCCAGGGCGAGACACTGGGTCGTATGAACCCTTTGTCAAGCAACTCTTGGATTTGTAGTATCAGTTCCTTCATTTCAGCGGAGCGAGTCGGTAAGTGCTTTAGCCACGGTGCGGCGCCAGGTATTAGGTCAATCTGAAATTCGACCTGTCGGGCTGGAGGGAGTCCTGGTAAGTCTTCTGGAAATACTTTCCATGTATTCAGACACCACAGGTATGTCTTCAATCTCTTTTCCTCTTTGGCCTTCATCACATATATATAATGGCTTCGTGTCCTTTCTTAAGGCTTTGGGTAGCCTTCAGGTGGGATATCATAGGACACAGTGGGTGATTCCTTTCCCCATGGACTACTAACATCTCCCCGCTGGCTATGGGTATGTTAAGCAAACGCTCATCACAGATAATTTCAGCCCTAGTTTTAGCCAGCCAATCCATTCCTACTACTACATCAAAACCTCCTAACTTAATAGGCATCAAATCTATATCAAAAGAATTACCCTCTAGTATCAACTTACAATCTTTGATGATTTCGTTAGTTTCTATTATATTACCGTCAGCTAGTTCTACGGTGTATGTTTCAGTCAAGATGCAAGCAGTCAAATCAATCAAAGACCTAAAAGTAGTAGAAACAAAACTGGCGGTTGCTCCAGTATCAAATAGCACAGTAGCAGGGTGGTTATTTACAAGAAACGTACCGTTCACTACGTCGGGTTCTTTACGGGCACCATTCGATCCATTACAAACGCTCTTCCCGTAGGTTTGTTGGGTCGAGTGTCCTTGTCCTTTGCTAGCTTGGGGCATTTGTCCTCATATGCCCTGGATCTCCGCACTTATAGCATTGCTTTCCAGGCTTAAAGGTGCAATCCTTAATCAGGTGACCATATCGTTTGCACCGAAAACACGGCATGGGATTGCACTCCCCCTGGTGATGAACCTCGCATTTATCGCAGAAGGGGCTTGTGCCCAGGTACAACCTCCTAGCCTTCCTACCATTGTCGTTTTGCCTTGCTTCTCCTCTAGGCCTCTTGCTTGAAACCACTATTGTTGCCGGCCACCTTCTTGGTATCAAACCACTTCCTCCTTTCTTCCACTGCTTTCTTCTTATCCTCGGTCTCCTCGAGCTCAATCCACCCAGCTCTCACTAAGTCATCAGTTAGACTACTGGTAACGTCGACCGCAGCCTGTAGAGTAGTAGGCCTGGAAGACCTGACCATGCCCCTCACCCTTGGGTGTAACCCCCAAATGAAACGGGCTACGCCTTGGATTCTGGCATCACTAATGTGGTACCAGTCGGGACAACGCAAGAAATCGGTTGATGTACTCAGTGTAGTTCGGGCCTTTCATCTCCAGATTCAGAAATTCGGCCTCTAGTCTCTCCAGCTGGTTGATCGGGCAGTACTTGCCAGTGATTAGCTCCCTAAATTCAGACCAGTTCATCCTACCAATAGCATTCCGACCTCGAGGCTGAATGATGGTTTTCCACCATTCAAGTGCTGGTCCCTTGAGATATTGAGAGACAAATCTCACCATGTGTTTCCAGCTTACATTCACTTATATCCAGCACAGCTTCGATTTCATCCAACCACCTATAAGTTTCAATTGCACCCTCGGTGCCATAGAAGTCATTTGGTTTGCAAGCCATGAACGTTTTGTAAGAACACCCATTTCTGATAGCTTCGGCTTCCTCACGGTTGCCTTCATCGTTGTTGGTTCCGTTAGTCTCGTTGATATTTCCTCGATCGGCGTTGATCTGGGCGATGATTGTCGGGATTGCATTGGCGATCTGCTGTGCCACCAGGTTGGCGATTCTCTCATCATTCTCCTGGTGGGTATTATCCCCATGTGGTGTTCCTGGTGGAGTAGGTGATTGGTTCCTGCCTCGGGTAGGACCTCTCCTTCTTGTACGAATTCCTCGTCGTGGCGGCATTCTGATAGTATCATAGGTAAGTCTGTTTAGTATCTCATAAGTTTTTGTTTCTAGCATCACATTGTATCTCATAGTTCCTACTATACACTTCAATCAAGCACCTATGTTTCATTCAATGTATACAAAGATAACTACCATAAGTATATATATTAATCATGCAACACAAGGATTCCCATATTTTCAAATAGCATTGCCCTGCAAAAGTTAGTATCATCAATTAATTGCTTCATAGATAATCCCAAAAATAAGTCAGTCATACATAATAGATAGCGTCATTGTTCACAAATTGGAAGGTTCCATCACCCCCATAAATAATAATAGTTTCTTAAAAAGATAGATTGTTTCTCAGATAGTTTTGGCAGCCTACTGCCATGCATCCTTAATACCAGCTACATCACCCCTGCCATTTCTTCTTCAACCAGCCGAACCATCCCGAGCTTTTCTTCTTCTGCTCTTGCTCCAGGCACTGGACATTGTGAGTTGCCATCATTGCTTGGAATTGGGCAGATTGGGAGGTCCGCGTGGCGTGCTGTAAGGTCAGCTCATGACGCCGGATAGTCCTCAGTATCTCACTCAAGGTGGGGTCTGATGGGCCAAAGTCACTAGCCCGCTGGCTAGACTGGGAGTGCTGGTCTCCAGCGAACACGCTAGGGCCATCATGCATGCTATGCCTGGACGGCATCCAGTACTCATCATAAGGTAGACGTCTAGGTGGTGCGAGCATAGAGGGTGCTGGTGTCGGGGTCCTATCATGAGGAGGTGGAGGAGGAGGCATTCTAAATGAAACAGAAGGACCTGGCCTAGTACTCTTCCTAGGCCGAGTAACTACACGGGTACCCCCGTTCCTAATGGGTGGGATAGGAGAGAGAGTGGGAGCTACTACATGTGGCGAGTTGGAGCGCGTTTGGCTCCTAGCAGGTGATGTAGGTGACGATTCCTCAGATGGCTCAGTGTCGTCAGAAGTCGCGGATAGCCACCCTGGGTGTCCGCACCTCTGCAAGTATGCCTCGTACTCGGTTTGTGGCTTCCTCCTCAGTGTCCCAACAGGAGCAGTCTCATCAACTGGATGTGCGGGTGCCTTATCTCTTTCAGCCATGATATGGTTATCCTGTAAAAATAGTCATGAGTAATTTTGTTTCTCATAGCTCATGACCACAGTAATAGTACTAGTAATAGTAGTGATGGCAGTTGTTTCTCATAGAGTTAGTACATATCAGTAATTGCATCAGTAAGCAGTAGTATCTTATAGAAGTTCAATTAAAATTTAACCTTGACTATGTTAATAGTATTCCTCAGGTCAATCTAATCCAAAGGTCACACTTAGGCCTTGTGCTGGGATTTACGCGTCCGATAAATTCATGATTACGTTGATCAAGTGTAATCATCAATTTATCCAACCCGCTTACCCCAACACTTACCCAAGCAAGGACAGTCCTACAGTCTCAGGGTTGTAGCCTAGGGTCTACTAAGGTATTCCCGATTTCTCTACAACCTGTGGCTCTGATACCGATCTGTCACACCCCGGGCCCAAAGAGGGTGGGACGTCGCAGACTAGTAACAATGTGGTAGCGGAAACAAACCATCATAAGAGCACACAAGTAGAGATAATCACATGGCATTATAATAACTAAAGTGAAATCCAAGACTAAACGGCTTAGCCCGGTTACATCAATTGTTTCATGTCAAAAGTACATAATTAAAGTATCATTCACTACAAATTGTTCAACGTTCTAAGCAAAATCCATAATGCCATAAGGTCAGGGTACTAGGTCGTCCAAGCATCTTCCAAAACAAGCTAGGCTCCCATCAAATGTTACCTGAAACATGCTCAAAAAGAATTGTGTGTCAACTAAAAAGTTGGTGAGTTCAAGTGGTTTTAGTTTCAGAAATAAAAGTTAAAGGGACTCATAAAGCCCACAAGTTTATAGTTTTTGTATCTATTAAGTTGTTGTGGGTCACAATCAACCCTGCACTCAGCCCCGGCTTGCCTCTTCTAAAGTTATGTTGAACCGGTTAACCCTAAGGGGAGAACTGAGCCTCATAGCAGTAGACCCACCTGCCGGATGGTCCGCCTTTGTATCCTTTATAACTTGTTCACATGCCACATATGACCCCGCAGGATCTCAGTGGGGTACCTCCCTGTAACTGGAGCCACTGTGCGTGGGGGATTCCCCAAATAGATCTATCCATATAAAGCAAGTGGTTCACGATAAAATTAATGATTGTGATTCATGTATTAGCAGGCATCATAAAAAGAAAATCCACAACATGATTTGTGTCAGAGATAATAGTTTCAATTAAAAATAGAGCATGCTTCATCCCAAAAACATTAACTAAAAAGGGGGCACGAGAACTCACCTTGATATCAGACAGGTTGCACAAACAGATAGTTTCAAGTCCTAGCACCCTATAATCATAGTTCAAGTAATAAGCCATAGATTCCTAACATAATTTTGTGTCATTTTATAGTGAGGGTGCGCGTGACTTCGTTTCTTAAAGGATTTTGCGTCAAGAGTTTCCTTTTTAGGAAAGTTAGGGTTTTGGTGTGTTTTCATCAAGTTACATGGTTCTTATGAATTTATTATCACATGAATGAGCCTAATATTATTTTCTGGTCACAAGGTTGCTGAAATTCTGCAAAAATGCAGAATTTACACTTTGGCCCCTCAAGTTTCAAAATGACATTTTCTACCCCAAACTTTGTCTCTTTACCATTTTTGACCCCTAATATTTCCTTAAGCTTTTAAATGTCTATTTGAATCTGTTTTAACCCCAAAATATCAGATTCTACTTGGTGATATTTAAAACCCAATTTCTAGTTATCGGTTAATTCTACTTTTGTTGATTAATTCATAAAAATTACATATTAACCCAAAAATTCACCAAATTCGATTTCTATTTCTAAAATAATTAATCTAAGGCCTGAAAATTCTCAGATCCTAAGTTTTTCATGTTATGGCTCATTTCTTTGGTTATTTCTATATTTTGGGTCACCAAACTAGTGTATCCTAACCTTGGCATATCTTACTAACTTTTCGATTGTTTAAGCTTGTTTTCCCCAAGTATTCTGAGTCCTAATTTTACTGGAATCAATTCTTAAGTCTCGGTTTTTACATGGATGCTACTAAATCGGGTGTTTTTGCACCGTTTACATTCAACTTACTACTACAATACTTATAACCTTGGATTCAGTAAAATATATAAGTATTTGGGTGTTTGTTTCATTATTCTAAACCGATTTATAACTTTGGTTCAAAAAATCGTGCAAGTCAAATGTTGCTAAAAAGCATAACCGAGGGCTTACAAGGTAAAAATCCTTGTATAACTACCTCTAGACTCACGAGTTACAGGATAGTACCTTGTATAGAGTGTGAGTCCCACGAAGATGAGGTTCAAGCAGAAATCTTTCTGTTAGGTAAGCGAGAATAGTGTTTATAATGGAATACGAATGAGTTTACTATGATTTAAATTAACAAGAGTTTATATTACTTACTTATGTGGAGGTTTAGGAGATTAAATCTAGCAAAACTCTTCGAATCTCGGCTGGAACCTTGTTGCTCGTCGGGTTGTTGAGAGGAAATGGTGTATTTGTGTGTGTTTGTGTTTCAGTTGAGAGAAAGAAAGAGAGAGTAGAGAGTCCGAGAGTTTGAGGTAAAAGAAAATATAATCGGGATTTTTGCATGTATAGAAAGATGAGCAAAAGTGGAGTGTTGAAGTGGATTTCCCAGTCTTAATTTGGTTAGTGGATTGTGGGCGGCATGCAGATTGTTTTATTTATTTTATTTGTATTGGTATTCTATTATTATTATTGTTATTATTGTTAAACCGTGGGTGTGCATGGGCACACCACATTCGAATATGCCTAAGTGTTGGGACATAATAGCTTCTAATATTCATTCGGATAATAGTTTCTTACATGAAATTGTGCTTCCACATTGTAAAATATCCATAATGGATGTAAAATAAGCGTGGAAAACTAATCAGGAGTTAAATATATACACGAAAATTTTGGAAAAATTCTAGGCGTATTACCACTGTTTGGGCGTATAACCATTGTTTGGGCGTAAGACACTGTGCAGGCGTAAGACAACTGTTCAAACTCATGACAACTGTGCGGTCGTATTAGTGCTGCTGAAACGACCAGGACTTAGTCGCGGGGGCATTTTTCCAGGCTTATAAGTACTGTTCAGGCTCATGAGTCCTGTTCAGGCGTATTAGTACTTAGTCATTTTCCGGCAAACTCCTAGACACATGAGCACTGTTCAGGCTCATGAGCACTGTTCAGGCTCACGAGCACTGTTCATGCTCACGAGCACCGTTCATGCGTATAACTTAGAAAATTTTCCACATCTTTTGTAAGGGTCGAGGAGGGGTTGTTACAATAACTATCTGAATTCATACGGCACAAATTTCTTAACAATATTTCACAAAGTGGTTAGCCAAATAATTATTAAGGTTTTGTTAGAATCTTAATCATAAAATCATAGAATTTCACATAATTCACGTATTTCACATAAAATCATAAAATGATATATTTGAGCTTATGGTTATAGCCTAGTTATTTCCTTAATAATAACTAATTTTCTTTAACCAATGGCTCTGATACCAACCTGTCACATCCTGGCGGAAGCGTGAACGATACGGATGGAATGTGACTAGCTTTTATCAGAGTGCATTGTTTATAGTGAAATAAACACAGTTATAATATAAAAAAACATAACACAGACATGTTTTTATTAATACTAGAGGAATTACATCATTTACATAGGTTACAAAATTAGATGTAATTAGTTTACAAGTAGATCACAACATGTCTAGAACCTATGAAAATGAGCGTCAACATACACGCTCCCGTCAACTATATTGACGGTCAGCGTGACGCAGACCCTCCCAACAACTTCACCCCATCCATCATGAACTTCAAAGCTAAAATCAAATGAGTTACTCATTTCCTGAAAAAGTACCCTTAAACCAGTCAACAAAAATGTTGGTGAGAACATAGGTTTACAGCCAGACAAATATTTTGTTGATGTATCAGTTACAACCAAACCTTCTCACAACATAATCATACTGTCATGAAATAATTCACAAAATCAGATAATATTACATCCTAACCCCCATTTGGTTAGATGCAGGAAAATAGTAGCAACCCTCATCCGGTTGGTACAAATATTCTCCTAAGTAGCGCTACTAATATTATCGGACGGTTCCTCATCCGAACTAATGGTTGTATCGCAAATGACAGTAAGCAACAAAAATATTTTCAAAAATAATACATCAACCCAAACAGTATACCTTTTCCCCCAAAACTTTATTGAATACCAAACGGTTGAAAATGGGGCTATGAACTCACCGTGTCTTCCAACTTGAACCTATAAAATAGTTCACAGTATCAGACAATATTTTCTTTAAAATTTTTAGAACCTCAGATGGAAGTATCTTTTAGAAGTTCTACCAATAATGTTATCACAAAAATTTCCTACAAATTATTTATACATAATTTGCTTAAAATTAATCCAAAGTCCCATAAATCATAAAAATTATCTACTGTCATCCAAAAATTACCAAAAATTCATAGAATCTTATCCCAAAAGTCAGTAACATCTCATAATATATATATATATATATATATATATATATATATATATATATGTTTTGTAACATATATGTAACAAGAATCATGTTATCACCTTGTGATGATGATCTTGATGGTATCTTAGCCTCTTGAACCCGAGAACAAAGTTGTGGAGGTCATGGATGATGATGGTAGGTGATGCTGGTGTGTGGTTGTGGTTTGTTGTCGGGTGTTGTCGATGGTGTTGTAGGTTGTTGTTTGGTGTGTGACCGAGGGATGGGAGGGCAAAGAGGGAGTATATGGTGATCAGATATGGTGGTGCAGTGTTTGTAACCGAGGGAGAGACTTTGGGACAGAAGGGTGGTGGTGCTACGGTCGATGGTGTTGTTAAGTATATGAAAACCGAGAGAGAGTAGTTGATGGTTGTATATGTAGAAACCGAGAAGGAGGGACAAGAATTTGAGTTGTTTTTGCAAAGTTGGGGTGTATGGATGTATATAGCTACCTTGGTCGACCGCCTCTTCCAACACCATCATCATGTCTTCCTCCTAGTCTTCGTGAGTCATGTAATAGGTTAGATGGGTCATAGATATAGGCTTGCTTAGTAAGGTTGGTAGATTAGGTGGCAAGCTAGGAATATTCATGGTGTGAATGAGGTGGTGTGGTGGTTTGGTGGTGTGAATGCATGAAAAACCGGGTGCGTGGGTGGCGGTTTGGGGAGGACTACCAAGGCTAGCTTGCTAGATGGCAATTAGGGAACCTCCATGGTGTGAACATGAGGTTTGTAAGTCAAAGTGGATGTTTAGGTGGCATGAAAAGAGAATTGATGGTGCATGCATGTTGACCGTGAGTTTTCAAGAGTGTTGCCACATTTATTTTGTAATGATTATGTATAGCTAGGTGTCAAGTAATGGAGGTTTAAGAGTCACCATGTTATCATTGCAATTCTTATCTTAATCGGGTGTTAAATGATCCAATGAACGAGAATTTAAGGTGTATTTGTGGTGGTTTTGGTGCTTTTGGGTTCAATGTTAATCTTAGTGTTTTGAAGGTTTTGATTTGGTTGAGTTTGTTTTGGTATCAAGATGTATTGTTTGGTGGAGTTATTATGTTGTTGTGCCATTAATTTTTTTAAACAAAATCTGTAGCATACCATTTTACATCGAAGTTACAGATTAGTTTACATTAGTTTACATTGGGTTACAATAGTTTATATTGATTTACAGTCTAGTTTTCATGACAGTTTTACTATAAGTTACAGTAGTATAACAATGTAACTTGATGTAACAGTGCACGAGTAATACTTTTTTTTATTTACATTAGTTAATATTTTGGTTTGTTTTGTTCTAGATGTAGTACTAAATCATTAGGACATGGTGTAATGTCATATGGTTTACATTTAAAAAACGTTTGATTTACATTGGTTAATGATTCGTTTGTGTTTACAGATCGTTTTACATTAGTTAATATTGGTTTACATTGGTTTATATTGATGTAATGTCATTTGGTTGTCGTAATGATTATGCTACTTTTAGTTGGAGTGGTGTAATATCATGTATTTTAACAGTGTAACTACATTTTTTGTTACAACTTTGCTAGCGATTACATTAGTATAGCATGATGTAATGTCATCTGGTTGTTAAGTTGTCATAATGAATGTTATTGTTAGTTAGAGTGGTGTACTATTGTGTGTAAAAGTTTGGTACAGTAGTGCAATATTATATGATCTATTGTCGTTTGCAAGATAACATGGGAATTAACATTGTAACTTGTTGTTTTTGTTATGTCTTTGCTACATGTTACAACAGTGTAACGTTGTAATATGATGTAACTACGTACATGTGAAACTTTTTTTGCAATACTATAGTAGAATTAAAGAGAAAAATATGATGAGTTTAATGGTGTAATTTTTATAGAAAAATAACAATTTATAAAAAAGTTATGAGTGTTTAAATAAAAAAGGGGTAAAGTTTTTAAACATAAAAATAAAAAAATAGGAGGATATAGAGATGACATTTGTCATGATCATGTTATATCTGAATTTTGATGGATTCTTAAATGACCTTTATGCCTATTTTTATAAAAAAATTGAAAGATCTTATCCGTCCATTTTTTGATGTATGGTTAGGATTGGGTTAAAGTTTCTCATAAAATAAAAGGTTCTAAAAAAACCTCATAGTTTGTTTATAAAAAAATAAATTATTCTTACTTAAAAAATGAAAACATTTGTTGTTTAAGTAAATGACTAAACGACTCAAATATTCATAATTTAAGTAAACGATCCAGCGAAGATAAAAACATTAATATGTAAACAATTTTTAAATGTAAACAGCCAAAGTATTATATATAACACTAGCTTTAGTAAACCCGTATATTACACGGTTGAACAAATAAAAATATCAAATATAATAAAAACTTTATTAATTATTAAAATGGTATTTTAAAATAATTCTCACTTTTTAAAACTTTCTTATTATAAACTCTCAATTTAATTATTGTTTGTTTATAAGAATTTTATTTTTTATAAACATCAATTTTAAATATTTTTAAAAAGTAATATGTTTAAGAAAATTTTCTTATTTTATAAAGAGTTATTTCTTTATAAATAACATTAAGAAAAAGATATATGTATTAATTTATTTATATACTATTTTAATCTATAAAATAATTAAATAATATTATTAATAATTAATTTGATTATTTAATAGGAGAACAAAAGGAGAAAATTTTGATGAGAATGAATTTGATACTAACACGTATCTCTCCTAGTTATACTTTATTAGAGTAGAAAAATAGAAAGATGAGTTTGTACATACATAATAATATAAGAAAACATACAACTCAAATATGATTGTAAGGCCCCGTTTCTATAAAACCTTATAGTTGGTTTTATAAATCACAACCACATATCTTAAGCCAAAAATTTCATATAAATAAGCAGTCTTAAATGTTTTATGCATTTGGGTATATGATACGAATATTACTTAAGCCAAAAATTTCATATAAATAAGCAGTCTTAAATGTTTTATGCATTTGGGTATATGATACGAATATTACTTAAGCCAAAAATTTCATATAAATAAGCAGTCTTAAATGTTTTATGCATTTGGGTACATGATACGAATATTACTTATCTAAATAACATATGAAAGTTAGCTACATTATAGTTTAATGAATTTTTACTTTGATCACAAAACTTTACATATTTACTTACCCACTCCTCCTTCAAAACCCCCTTCTACATAGGCAACTCTTTCATATTGCTTTGTTGTATGTTTTGGTGATTAAATTAACTAACTTTAAATATGTTTATTGCTCCTATATTTTTTTATTATAAATAGTCTTAGATATATTTTGTGCTGTTCTTATAATTTTTAAAATATTATATTTTATCTAAATTACAAATATATCATTGTAGAGTCCTTATTGTTATTTATATTTTGACAAGTTTTTAAATACTTTCGAATAGAATGTTACAAAGGCTTATTTCTAACTTAAAAGTATAGTATATAATATGATGTTTTCTTTAGAAGTGTACAAAGTAGAGGTAGAACTATCATGCAAGAATGATTTACACTTGCGTGGTAATTATCACGCAATAATAATTTACACTTGTGTGCTAAATATCACGTAGAAACGATGAAATCAATTGTGAAATTATCACGCAAATAAGGATAATAATCACGCAAAATGATAACAATCTCACAAAAATGATAAATATCATGCAATAACTTTATACATTTCGCATAAAAATGCACTTTGTATAGTAACATTCATCTATTTTTATCTATGTTTTGATATAAATTTTATTAAGCTCAAACAAGTCAAATATAATATATTTTTATTTTTTCTATCCACTCTTCCATTTAAATATTTTTAAAAATCAGTTTCTTTCCAGCGCGTAGCGCATGTGAAACCCATCAGTTTATTCCATTTACTAAATGTAATTGATTTATTTACATAATAATTAACAACTACTTTTATTCAAATATTTGTTTTATCAAATCTATGGTATATTACATGGGCACTAATGAGATTGTGTATATTTTAGGACATTACAGACAAATGAAATGGCTTCTTTTTTAGTGTATTCATCGGATGGACCAAGTCTTCTTCATCCGACCAAAAGGTTCCCAAGCAGGACCTGACCATCTATAGATTCTTGAATTACCAGTGTCAGGTTATACAATATAGCCTCATAATTATGGTTATATTGTTCAAGATTTACGAGTGGTAATCTCTACGATATTACATAGGCCTTGTTCAAAGCAGTTCGTTTGAATGACAAGAAAGTAAGTTCACAAGAGACATGTTTGAGATAAAGACGGTTTTATGACCAATGAACTTTATACAAGTCATACATTTTTAGTGTTTATCATGTATAATTATAATATAATTTTATGTTTTATGATATTTTTCGTGTTTGACTGTAATCTGATAAATCAGGGTAACTAGGAACACGCATCCCTAACGTGTGATCATCCATTAGTGCATAGTGTAAGACTGCCTCGATCTAGTGCTAGCCATTCTAGCTAAATCAAGCACCTCCCATAACCACGCGTCAATCTCCAGCTGCAAGTCAAGTGATGGCGCAAATGGTCGAAGTAAATTACGAGCCTAAGTTGGTGGCAGTAGTGATGGCAGCAATAGGTAGTGGTGCAGTGGTGGTGGTGGTCCATTACACTGCTATGCCTGCACTTGAGTGTCCTCGACCCTCCTAAAATGCATGTATGCTAATTAAATAGTGACTGCTAAATGTTCACCCCTCAATCTAAAAACCAGCATTGTGATAATAACTATGCTCATCAACATAATCGTCGGATGACCTAAATATTACAAGGCAACCGAGTCTGTCATCGATAGCTGCACCTCTTCGACAAAAATGCAAGAAGTGATGGTGCCCTCTGTCTAAGACAGTTAAATAATTTTTTAGACTTATGTAAATTTAATTCAAAATATATAAATAAATACTACACCTTTCCCATGTATAGGGTGGAAAAATAAGAGGCCAAACAAAAGGCCATATTGCACCTTATTATTGCAACTATAGACCTCAGATAGTATACATCAATGGTGGCGACTTGCTTCTGACTATCTCCATGACCGACATTAGTCTATGAAATGCAGCAACGCCAATAGCAGTAGAAAGGGTTTCTAATCATGTTGACGCACATCATGCAACCCCATAGATAATTGTTATTTGTCTCCCACCATAAGACTACAGGCTGACCTCCTCTGACCTCCTATCCTCCTCCTCCTCCTCATGTCTATTGGTATAGGGGAGTGAAATGAAACATGATGAGAAATTTCAAATAATTCTTCTAGTACAGCGTCTTAAACCCTCAGTCAAAGTAATGACCCTATGGTGTCTACGTACGGCCCGACAATCGCCCATTGATCCTCCCCTACCAACAACAGCAAGTCCTAAATAATCATCCGTGGTGCCCATTCTTCCCGAAAACCTCTATCTGCACCTATCGAACACAAAAACTATATATATGAGTGTAGGTCCAAAAAACAACCCATAGTCTCCTCGGGCGCAAGTTTCAATTTCTTAGGTGTATAAGCCTGTGCAACCTTGCGCTTGCGTTATGCCATAGTATGTGAAAGAAGCCAAAAGATTAGATGCATTTTGAATTTTATGTTTAACAAGCAATACAACTCATTTAGAAGTAATATGAGTTGTGTAAGCTACATGAGAGAATCGTACAAGTCGTATAGAGTCATCGTGTAAGTGCAATATGAGTCGGGTTCTTAGTGTTGTGAAGAGAATCACCTAAGTTCATAAAAATACAACTCGTGTAAAACCTGCACGAGTCATATAACATATACTATATATGGAAATGAATTGTGTATATTAAACACGAGACACCCATTCTACTCTTATAGAGACTCTACGAGTCATATTGTTTAAGAAAAAAATTCCCATTTCTTTGAATGATCTAAAGAGAATACGAAGAAAAATTTTCTAGTGAAATGTAGAAATGCACTACAAGAAAAAGAAGTTAATGCAACCCCGGTAAAATGTTGCATTAGGCCACTAAAAAGTTGCATTAGACCTAATGCAATATTTTATCGGGGGCTGCATTAGAAACAGTTGCATTAGACCTAATGTAACATTTTTGTTAGATAATACAATATTTTTTAAAAGCGTTGCATTTACTATTCAAATGCAACTTTTTAGTATGCAACTTTTTGTATGCAACTTTTTTACTTCATATTGCAACCTTTTCAATATTGAAGTGCAACCTTTATTGAAGCTTAGTTATAAAAATGCAACATTTTTATAGTAAATATAACAATATTACGCTTTTATTTGTAACAAATACAACCCTTAACACAACTTTGTAACATAAAATCAATTGTTATTTATTAAATGCATTCAATAGTAATTATGACACATAATAATAACATGGATAGCACTTGATAGTCAAATAATGTACTTTAACATAGTGTCCAAACTCAAAAAAATATATATTGTAACACAAAGTGCCAATTACAATATTAAGGATAAAAAAACATTCACTCGTCTCAATCTTCAACCGATAGTTGTTTCATAACCTTTAGCATCATAGCTTCCACATATTGTCGTTGCTTGTCAATATCTTCTCGCATAGCTTCAAGCTCGTCTTTTTTTCTTTCATTATCCTCTTCAATTTCTTTGCACATTTCTAGTAGCTGATTTTTCTCAACTTCAATGTTTGTTTTTAATGATTCCATTAGCCCTTCTGGAATCATATATGATTTGCTACCGTCATCTACTTTTTTATCAATGTATTTGTAACACCTCTATCATAAAGTCAACAATTTCCATAGTTCTCTTTGTTCATTACAACCAGAAAAGGATCTACCGTAATGTTGTCATCTTTTATAGACACATAGTTCTTCATTTGTTCCTATAATAATGTCCAAAAATAATTAAGAAGATATTATCAACATAATGTTATATACATAACATTAGCTATGGGTGCATGTTTCAAATTAAAAATACAACTGATAGTGGAGAGATTGTTCAAATACAACTATCTCTATAAGATTGGTTTTTCATATTATTTCACTAAAAAGCAAGTGAATTATACATACATACATACAACACACACACACATATATATATATATATATATATACATGTGTGTGTATATATATATATATATATATATATATATATATATATATATAGACACATATATATATATATATGTATGAAAGAATGTATGTATGTGAGCCAAAGACTCCAAAGGGCACTGGAATACTAAATTGAACTTATTTGTATAAAATAACGATTCATGAATAAGAGGCAACACACATACTAGACATATCACCTAAAATTATCAAAACAAAATGGTAGAAAAAACTTACTATTTTTCTTTTCGTGTCATCATATCACTGCTAGAAAAACTGCAATAGATGACGCGCATTGCGCGTCATCTTTGGGATCAGATGACGCGCAAATGCTTGTCAAGGAAGGGGTAGTCATAAATGATAGATAACGCGCATCCGCGCGTCATTTTTTTATGACGCGCAAAAGATGACGCGCATTTTATGACGTGCAAAAAGATGACGGGCAATGCACGTCAAGGAAGGGGTAGTCATAAATGAATAGATGACGTACATGCGCGTGTCATCTATGAAATTTTTATGACGTGCAATAGATGACGCGCAATGCACGTCATAAATTTAGCTGCATTATTATATATATATATATACACATTAATTTTTATAAATTTTACCTGCTGTTTTTATAAAATTATAAATCAATAATTGTCGAATAATAGCAAAACAAAATTCATTTAATTAAATTAAATACTAACAAAAATTACAAAGTTGTTCCATGTTCACATGCATACGCAAAATTACAAAGTAGTTCCAAATTCATTTAATTGTCTAATAAGTAGCCCTACACATAAATAAAATTTGAAACGTAACACGACCACAGTTGCAATGGCTTCTACAACACCAGCTACTCCTAGATGGTGTCCAATCATTGATTTATCGACTTCACCCGCATGACCTGTTTGGCACCCCGATCATAAGTAACTAATAGCTAAATCAAAGTAATAAAGTCATGAATATGACATAACACAAACCTAAAGAGAATAATGACTCCATAATTGTATTTGACACACTAGAGTGCTTCAGCCAACCAACTCGACCTACGCAAAGAATTTGCCTAAGCAGATGGGGTAGATTATATGTAAAGACATGAAGAAATAAATGAATACCTTAAAGATCTCAGCAAGGAAAGGAATAGTTGCATAGTTATACTTGTATCCTCCATTACTCCGAGACAATATGGTCAAACTTCCCTGCCATGAACATGAAAGCTCAGAAGCAAGTAAAATTTGGTTGAATTGAGATTGATAGAAGAAAAGGAACATATGATATGATGGAAAACAGTGAAGATGTAGATCATGGCATAAGGAGAGGAGGTACCTGAGAACTTATTGGCATATGTCCCTGCACCAATGATGGGTGTGTCACCAATCCTTCCTGAAATGGCTCTTATCTACAGTCTCAAGCCCCTAAACAACATAATTGTAGAAGCATTCAGAACCACAAATGCATTGCACATAAACACAGAGATACATTGATATCAATGTATCAAAAAATGTTTGGGTCACCCCGGACCGTGTGAACCAGGTAGAAGTGGCTTTAACTTGAGTGTGACTATAGCTACATTCTTATATCATCCCACTGTATGCACCAATATATCAAAAAGTATGTAAAAGAATAAATCAGATCAACATAAAAGGCTATACATACATATATATATATACACTAGTGGTTGCCCGCGCGCGTTGCGGCGCATGCGTGTTATGGTAAGTGAATGACGGTACGGTGTAGGTATGTAAGAAAGCTGACATTCGGTTAACATGTTGGTTAAAAGAAAATGTAACATGATATTGGAACATCTGCGAGGCTAATATAACGGAAAATGTAGGGATTATATATGTAGAGCATCATGACAGCGGTTATCATCATAAAGGGACTGAAAGGAATTATAAAAAGAAGAAGTAGTAGAAAGGCACCTGTACGACCGCCTATGTCTTTGCCCACTGTGCATAGGAGACATACCAGTGAACAAATTAGTACAAAATAAAAATAATAATGAGTCATACTGTTAACAGGCAATGTCTATTACCATTTGTATCACAATCTTTAACATCGTCCATATAATAATGGTTATGAACTAATCTAGACTTTCCACATGTTAACTTTACCCTTTTAGATTAACGGTAGCTGTATAAAATAATAATAAAATATCAGGATTCTTTAAGGTAACTAAGTCATGACTTTTTTCTAGCATTCAGATCAGTCATAAATATGCACTCTACCAGAGTTTAAAAGGCAATTATATGAAAGCATAGTAATGATGTAGTAAACTGTAAGAACCAAATTACATGCTTTATATATCGTTTGATGTTTCAAATCTCAGGGGTCTTTCATTCGTGTAGATGTCTACTAAGCTTGACAATAGAAGGGCTTAGCTGAGATTTATGAGCAAGTTTGTTAAAATAAGCAGAGGGAGTGTATAATTAAACAATGGTAATAACCATGAATTTCTCAAGTAGCCGGAACCGATTTAATAAACCCAACCTTTAAATTCATGTTACGTATTATTTTGTAAACTTAGGGCCCTCTATGTGTAACCTGCATCTTTCATTTCATTGTGTGATGTTGCCTGTTTACAGGCTAACAAATCTCAAGGTGGAGGGGAAACTTTAAATCCTTTAAGATCTGAAGATGCTAAGGGTATGCAAGTAAAACCTTAGTTGATCTTAAGTTAAATTCTATCCATATATAGGAATGGTGAAGCATCATGAATGACTAAAGTGCAATTTGTGTTTATTGAATAACTTAAAAATGTAATATAACTGATTTACTTAGACGTGACAAATAATACATACCTATGTAGGCTTGCTTACCCCAGCACCCAAAAAACAATAGTAATGAGGATTAAAAGCAGATGGGGCTGCAACGATATGCAAGTTAAAACAGCCTATGAACACCCATGTTGAGAAATTTGTTTAAAAGTGACTTGTCTAAGTAAACCCCATCAACCAGTAAACTACAATTTGGGTTGAATGAATAACTAATAAATCTGATGTAACAGATCCACTTATAAATCAGAAACATTGCTTACCAAAATGGTCTTCTTTGCCATAATTCCTGTACCAAACAGAAGGGAAAAGTCATCATCGTTTAAAGCATATGGTTGTGCAACAATATGCCACAATCAAACAAATTCAACCACTCAGGTAACAATAGGGAAGATGTGAACTTGCCTAATTCACTTCCTACAATTTCAGTGAATTATGATGTATAAAATGGTAGGCATTAGTTTGTACACTTGGCAGCCTGTATGTGTAACAGAAAATGGTAAAAAGAATAGTTTATAGAAAACTAACATATATATACAATATACCACATTCTTGTTACTTTTACAATGTAAACCAGTACATACAGAGTACATTAGTACATTACAAAAGATATGTCGTACGCATGTTAGGATCTGGAGTTTGTGTAACGGCTTGACCTGGCTGACAATTAATTATCAGATTAACTCATCCAACATAGTCATTTATAATAAACCCAACCTATAATTGCATGTTAGCCATTGTTTCCTACACATGGCAGCCTTGAATAAAGGGTTGTAGCTTTTGATGTTCTACCATGAATCCAAACAATTACTTAGTGGAGAACCAAACATTGACCAAAAAGATTTGATTAATTCTTATAGGGGAAAACATTTGAGAAACACATAAAGATCTGATTAATTCTTTAATTAATGATACTTACTTGATAATGAACAAAAAAACGCTCTTTTGTGGAATCAACTTCTAATACCTGTTAGATTGGGATGCAGCACATTAGATGTCATGCATAAAATGTAGATTTAACTATATGCACATTAAAAAGCATAAACAGGGATCTTAAATAGAGGAACTATAATAATTTATGAATCAGCTAAATCCCAAATAAACATAATCCAACATTTCACTGCTTATTGTACATTCTTATGACGTTTTGTCCCCTTTAAGCTTCTTCTAAAGCAAATTTTTTGTAAGAGACAAAGAGAATTTACTCTTCCGTATCCAGATATGTTAGTTATGGTCTTTTAGCATCATTGTTGACCAAGATTAAAACTTCAAACATATAACTGATTTGTTCTGTTCTACGAGTACCATAAGAAGAGTATCTACTCCGTTGATCTCCAGTTTATCAACAGAGACACCATCTTCACCAACATAACAATGTTCAACACACAAATACATCAACAACAGCAATCGGATTGGATTTTTTTTGGCTTATGGAACTTATTCGGTCAAATCATCATATTACCCCAATTAGAACCCTAAATGACCAATTAGAACCCCAATGGAACTTTTCAACACACGATTAAACACGCTAGGGTTGAGATTATCACCGATTTCATCGATCAAACACACAAAGTATTTCCCCAATTAGAACCCTAAATGATGAATTGAAATGAAAATCAACAACAATATACTATGGATTCACTTGAGGATGTATATGTACATTGAAACTAATTACCTTATCCTAGCCGATGGTGGTCGCGGTGGTGTGAAGGCCGATGGTGGTCGCGTCGATGGTTTGAAGGCCGATGGTGGTCGCGTCGATGGTGTGAAGGCCGGTGGTGGTCGCGGTCGGTGTGAAGGCCGGTGGTGGTCGCGGTTGGTGTGAAGGCCGGCGGTGGCAGTGTGGTGTGACGGCCGGCGGTGGTCGTGTGGTGTGAAGGAGAGGGCCGGCCGGCGGTGGTCGTGTGGTGTGATTGTGGGTTTAGGGAATGAGAGTATAAAGTGGGTTTATGGATTGAGAGTAGAAAAGCGGGTTATAGGTTACAAAAAATTTAAAAAAATGACACACGAAGATGACACGCAAATATACGTGTCATCCTTTCTAAGAATATTTTAAAAGATGACAAATAATTTATGATACGCGTAAATGCGCGTCATCTTTTTTCATGCGTCATCTTTGCGCGTCATCTATTAACAGTTTTCTAGTAGTGTATGTATCAACATATGCACGTCCTTCCGCCCTTTTACGTGTACGTTCAAACAACTAAGTTAAAGTAGGTAATTCTTGGTTTGGACCATCTCCTCACTAATTCTAGCAAAATGACCAGCTGTATGCATATTTTTTTGAGACATGCGTGATTCCTTTGCTTTTAAACAACGTTTCTGTAGATACATCAATATATGCAGCTAAGCTACTTAACAACTTTAAATATCAAATAAAATTTAATAAAAAAATATCAAGAAAAATACCATCACGTCTTTATTATTCCATAAACGCAACAATTGTGAGAAATCATCTTCTGGAATGTTTTAGGTCGGTTCCTCCATCTTATTTTGTTATCCTTAAATTGTTTGAAGTGTTTTTTTCTTAAACCAACATTTGTGTACCTTATACGACTCTCTAATACTCTTTAAAACCCATTTCTTAGCAGCATCAGGCACATCATATTTTTCCTTTAAAAAGTTTGCATTTAGTTGAAAAATAAAATCTTACAAATAAAAGAAATAACACTACTAAAAATCTTACAAAGACGTATTCCCATATCTTGCCTTTATGTGGCACCTTCTACCATGAACTAGGGATCAATGGTGCGTAACTATGATTACGAGCTATTGTACCTAAAAATCGATAGAATTGTCCGACTACATCCTATTCTCTTTTACCGGTCCAATGGGTTGTCCAAATTTATTACATATGATGGCTTCGCGCTCGTAGAGTTTTCTTGTGTGCACAACATGCAGCATTGTTGGTCCTCGTTTATTAGTTTTAGATATTTCTAAACGCCATGATACAATAAAAATTATATTAATAAAGTTGATCAATAACACACTAAACACATGGTAAAAGTAGTCAAATCAAACCTAAGGCTTTATGTAATTCGAGACCTTGTAGTTGTACTGTAGGGATTTAACATGTTTATTAAAGTTCATATAATCTTGTTTATATGA
Organism: Flaveria linearis; assembly: GCA_024085815.1. Lineage (NCBI taxonomy): Eukaryota > Viridiplantae > Streptophyta > Magnoliopsida > Asterales > Asteraceae > Flaveria > Flaveria linearis. The sequence goes on from CM044011.1 coordinate 57,141,912, forward strand.
AAAACGTAGCGGATTATTAGTTTTAAAACATGTTAATAAGATGGTTATTAAACCCACTTAATAAGCAACCCCAAACCATGGATCATTATACAAATGCATACAATGAAATGAACATAAGAAGTTTGAAATATACAACCCTTTGTAGCTGCTCAAAATCAAATTTCTTGAGGTGAAAGGAGATGAAATCGTGGCTGAGTCTTCAAACAAGAAGACCTCAAGAGATGATACCCCAAGCTTGTACAAAACACCCTCTTTTCTAGGTCTTGCAACACCAACTCGTAGAACCCTCTTTAAGTTTTATTTTTCAGCCAAGAATTCTTCTTTAAAGCCTGAAAAATCTTGCATTTTCAGCTCAAAATTTCGAAAATTAGAGAGAGAGATGAGAGGATTCTTTGCTCTTGTGTGTGTGAGAGAGAGTGGTGTCTTGGTGGAAGAGAGTTGTGTCTTCGATGCTGCATGCAACATCAACTAATCAAAGCAACTTCAACCCCTAAGGGCTGGCCGAAGTTGGGACCCACAAAGTGGGTTTCCCACTCATTTGATTAAGGTGAATCAATCATTTATCCTTTTGTTTCAGATGTCATGTTAAATCCAAGGACACAGAATGATCATTCCTTGTTGATTTAACTTAATCAGGCCTTAGACATCTAACTCTCAACGAATAAGAGGAACAAATTCCATCTTGACTACAAACATTTCTCACAAACACCTCGTGTTATACCTGAACATACCCTTATGTACTGTCCACTATTTCAGGACAGTGAAAAATTAGCTCAAGGTATAATACTTGGTGAATATCAAAACCCAATATGTATCTCAGGTCGAAGGATACCAAATGATATTCGCCTTTACTCAAATTTACTTATGATCAATCGATTAGATTCCATGTAGTAAAATTTGAGATGCGGGTTAGTCCAATATTTGTATCCCACAAATATTTATGAACCTTGGCAGCAACCCATTGCTCTATATTCATCCTTATGAATATCAACCAATCCAAGTTTACAATAATCTTACCCTCACACTTGTTCCCACAAGTATGATCGACTACGGACATTTAGAGTAAATAATTTACTCATGGATTAAACATGCTAAATTGGAACATTAATTGAAAGATTATAACCAAATAATTTTATTCAAATAATAAAAGTTCCACATATAACCAAATTCAAAATTTACAGATCAAATCCAATCACTAGAATATCGAAGTCCTATGGCACAAGTATGACCTTCATGCTTCGCCTTTTCAAGGAGCTTCGTGAGAGGATCCGTAATGTTTTGATCCATGTGAACTTTGCGAATACATATCTTTCCTTTTTCAACTTCATCTCGTATATAGTTGAATCTCCGCTCATTGTGCCTAATCTTTTGATGTGCACGAGTTCCTTGATTTGAGCAATCACACCCTCGTTATCACAAAAGATATCTAAGGGGTCTTGAATGGTAGAGACCACCCTTAGATCGGTGATAAACCTTTTATTCATGCAGCTTCCAAAGCTGCTAATGAGGCGGCTATGTATTCATATTTTGTAGTGGACAATGTTACCCTATTCATAATGGAGACATACCCCGATTATGATCGAGGATCATCTTGATCAGTTTGGAAACTCGCATCCGTGTAACCCTTTACAACGAGTTCCTCTTTCTCAGATCCGTATATTAGAAACATATCCTTAGTCCTCCTAAGGTATTTCAATATACTTTTAACAGCCATCCAGTGGCTATTACCTGGATTCTGCTAATATCTTCTTGTCATGCTTAACGTGCATGACACGTCCGGTCTTAGTGCATATCATCGCATATATGATGGATCCTATAGCAGACGCATATGGGATGTCCTTCACACAATCTTGCTCTTCCTTTGAGCTTGGAAATTGAGATGCACTCAATATTGCCCCTCTTTGAATAGGTACCATACCTTTCTTAGAGTTTTCTATCTTGAACCTTTCTCAAGATTTTGTCAATATATGCACTTTGGTTTAGACCTATCAACCGCTTCGATCTATCCCTATAGATCTTTATTCCCAAAATATAGGCGGCTTCACCGAGATCTTTCATGGAAAAACAATTTCAAAGCCAGGTTTTAACACCTTCCATGGTTGGAATGTCATTTCCAAATAGTAGTATGTCATCAACATACAATACTAAGAATGTGATTACACTCCCACTAGCCTTTTTATACACACAAGCCTTGTCAGCGTTCTTGATGAAACCAAACTTTTTGATCTCTTCATTAAAATGTTGATTCCAACTTCTCGATGCTTGTTTCAATCCATAGATTGTTCTTTTTAACTTGCATACTTTATTAGGATGCTTTTGATCGACAAAACCTTCAGGCTGAACCATATGGACAGTCTCTTTGAGATGTCCATTAAGAAAAGCGATTTTGACGTCCATTTGCCAAATCTCATAATAATAATGAGAAGCAATGACAAATGATATCCTAATAGACTTTAGCATTGCCACAGGTGAGAAGGTTTCATCATAGTCAACCCCTTGAGTTTGAGTGAAACCTTTTGCTACAAGTCTTGCCTTGTAAGTATCCAAGTTTCCATGCATATTTGTTTTCTTCTCGAAAACCCACTTGCATCCAACCGGTTTAGAGTTAAATGGAGGGTCAACCAATCCCTAAACTTGGTTGTCATACATGGATTGCATCTCTACATTCATGGCTTCCAGCCTTTTGTCACAATCCAAATTGGACATAGCATCATGGTATGTAGTTGGCTCATCGGAGTCAACCTCATAGCATCCATCCATGAAAAATCCATATATTTCTGGTGGAATGGTAACTCTACCAGATCTGTGAACGTTTTGTGTGTATTGATCAACCTCTTGATCATCATCAACAACCTTTTGTTGACAGCTAGTGTCAACCAAACATGTATTGGCTTGTGGATCTTGATCTTCATCAAATTCCATTATTCTATGCGTCACTCCTTCCATAAGGTACTTGGCTTCCAAGAACTCTGCCCTTCAAGCAATAAATTCCTTTTGCTCTGTTGGATCAAGGAAGTAGTATCCTATACAGTCTTTGGGATATCCAACAAATATACACTTAGTGGATCGACTTTCAAATTTGTTTTGGATGTTAAGCTTAATATAAGCTTTAATACCCATACCTTTAAATATGATAGCGATGGAACTCTTTCATGCCATATTTCAAAGATGTCGAACCCACTTTCTTGGTTTGGGCCATATTCAAAATACGAGCCGTGGAGAGTAGTGCGAAAACCCAAGATGATAAAGGTGGTAAGCTCATAGCCTTAATGAATTGAACCATATCCAAATAGGGTTCAGTTTCTCCTTTATCAGAATGAAGAACTTAGATAGTTATGTAGAGTTGATTTTCTACTTCATTATTAAAGATTTTGAACATTTCAAAAGCTTCATTCTTATGTGTCATCAAGTGCACACAATAATAGCGACTGTAATCGTCGGTAACAGTAATGAAGTATCTTTTCACCAATCTTTGTCATTGTCTTAAAAGGACCACATACATCCAAATGTATCATTCCTAATAAGTCTTTTGGTTCACACTTATCAAATGAAACATTTTCATTTGTTTCCAAAAGACCATTCTTTTGAAGTTTTTGAATCCAATTCTTGTTTATGTGACCAAGATGACAATGTCAAAGATAATAATAACTTAAATCGATTTTAAGTTTTTTGGTGCTTAATGTGTATAATGAGTTATTATAGGACGAATTGTCATGAACTAATTCATGAATATCATTAAAAGGCATATCCTTAAAATGAAATGCATCATCCATAAAACTTAATACCATTATATACAAACTTTAAATCATGACCATATTGTTTTAATAGGAAACATTAATTATGTTCCTAGTCAAACTAGGTGCATATAAAAGGTTTTGAGAAAAACTTCCAAACCATTTGTAAGTCTCAAAATAGAGTTTCCCTCCTTGAGGCGCTAATTTCTTTTGAACCCCTTTGTAATAACTGCAAGTATGAGTCTCACATTCGGTATCCAATACCCATGTGTTTGAAGAAATAACATTTAATACAATGTGAATCATGAAATTGTATTCGAGGTTGCCTAGCATCCCTCTTATTTTTCAACTCCTTGAGATAGGAGGGACAATTCCCTTTTATTGTCCTATCTCTCCATACTCAAAGCATGGATCGTTCTCCTTTACTTTAGGCTTCATAAGCTTAGGTTTTTGAGGTTTCGCTTTAACCTTTGCTTTGATGTATTCCTTTCTTTTAGCAATAATTGCCTTAGGATCGAGATTGTCCATTTCTTATAGTCTCCCTCATTGATCGAGAGAATAGGTAGAACCTCTCAACCCATCCCTGCCTCGGTTGCTTTGAGCATTGCGTGAATTTCACCGATGCTCTTGTCCCACCCGTTCATATTACAGTTTATTATGAATGTCTCAAACCTTTAGTTGGGCAATCAAGGATCAAATCCTTAGCCAACTACTTTGAGACAGGACAATTAAGCATCTTAAGGCTATCAATATGGCTTTTTCATCTTAAGAATATACAAGATGATATCGATTGGATTTCTTCCTTGTGACGTGCATAAAGTTCTTGAACCATTTCAAAGCAATCTTACTAAAGTTTGTTGAAGGAACATTTCCTTCAACTAGATTATCATGTCATATGCCCTATGATGTTCCAAACCCTTTTGGAGTTCGGGAATCATATTCCCAACATTAGGTAGGAACCTTGCACAGAATCCTTAATGTGCTTAAGCCAATCGTTAGAAGGCCTTAACATTAACAGCGTTGGTTGGTAAGACATGGGATCGTCAAGGACATAGGCCTTTACTCATTTTGAGAACAATTCTCAAGTTTCGAAATTGAGTCCATAAGGTTGTTGTCGTTCTGACGATCCCTTTCTAAAATTGTTCTCAGTGATAGGGTATGGACGGTCGGGGTGGTAGCATTATTGTTTGCGGCCATTCTACAAAATTTACAATGTTCTTATTAGTATTTCTTAAAATTTCATTTTAATTATTAATACCCTTTTATGTCTCATAGACAATTAATAATTAAAATCTAGAATCCAACGTTACATTCAAATGATGGTTAGGTGACCTTTATCCCATTATTTAAATTAACAAGGTAGTCAACATTTGACAATTGCAACCTTTTGCAACTTCTAGCCTTTATGGGATCGGTTAAACATGTTAGGACCGTGTACGTATGGAGTACTAACTGATTCTTCGTTATACCGGATCAAATAGTGCGGAATCCTATTTGATTGGCGATCCAATCAGGGAGAACGTAATCAAGATCAATCCTAACGATTAGAAAACGTTAAGAATGGACTAGGAATGATCTGGGACGTTCTATGAAGTCAGAATGGACGAACAGGACACTCTGGGTCGGCTAGGGTTGCAAGTCTTCGAAGTGTTACGTTTTTCCACGAATTAAGTGGTATTTATAGGTAAGGGTTTCTCATTCGTGCGACTGAACCATTCGCATGGTTTAGTCGTGCGATTGAGCTATGCGTTTGATCCATACGCACGACTGAGCCTTCAGTCGTACGACTGGTTCAATCTCATGCTTCAGTCTTACGACTGATCCAGTCTCCTGGTTCAATAGTACGACTGAGCCATTCGCATGAAGTTATTCATGCGTATGGTCCATTGGCATGGCCCATTCGCATGATAACTTCATAATGTTAGGTTTGAATGTGTTAATTATCATAACATTAAGCATATCAATTCAAACAACCATCTACCTATATAATCTATCAACCATTCATTGCACAACCCATTAATGAAACATTTAAACATTGTAAGCATCCACAACCACTTGCATTTCATTATTCAACTTTCAATTACGTATAAGTAAGACATTACAAAGATATTATATTTAGCTCAGAATCTAGGTACACATGTATCAACAAACTCCCCCTTGGACCTAGATTCCTCTAATGTCTTGCTTTACCCATTATCTCCTCGTACTTCTTGAACTTCTCCTCTCTGGTTACACCTGCATGTATTTCAAATACAAAACAGATGCGTATGACATTCTGGAACTAGAGAGCTTGTACGATGTCTTGCGAGTCATAGAACAGTGGCCACTTGTAGAGAGTATAAACATCATTCGCTGACAAGTTCGTAAGCCACATTGGGTCAAATACCGTGATGACATCCATCTGTCCATCTCTGTTCAGAACTATGACTGCTTCTGCTGTTCACCAATCATAGTACCACCACTTGAAGTGTGGAGTGATGTCCTGAGGCATTTCCCTAAGAGGGATCTTCGACATAGTACATGGAGGATGCCACTTCAACACAATCTTTGACTTCTCGGTTCGTGGATCCACTTCAGACCTTCGAATGTACCTCGTAAGTTGCTGAGGCCTGAAGTTTACCCACCGGGTGTGGTACTCTTTCTTTAACGCAGCTTTGAACCAACCTGACATCTTTCTGGGATGAGCATAAAGTAGCTTCAGCTTTGCCAGTTGGTTGAGCTCAAAACCAGGTAGAGTTTTTAGATCATGTGGAAATCTAAAATACTCGATACCTTTCTCTCTCTTAACCGCATAAGCGTTAAGGTCATCAAAATACGCCCATGATATGCAACACAATACAATACTTGTTAGTAAGTAATCAAACACAATCATTATTAAGACAAAAGATATAAACATTAATTACATAAGTGATACACAATTTTCCAAGTACACAAGCCTTTTAAATACAGAAACATAAATAACTAATCAGTACTTTTGTCTTGAATCTCAGGAGTATCTTTAGGTGGGGCAGACGTAGAGGTTCCTTGGTCTTGACGTTGTTTAGTACGCTTCTCGTCTGCTAGTTCATCACTTTGTTCTCCTGCAGCCTCTCCTCCTTCATCATCATCATCATCTTTCTTGTCATCACTATCATCACCTTCCTCACTTTCATCATCCTCATCTTCGTCATCCTCATCATCATCGTCCTCCTCATCATCATCCCCTTCACCAATCTTGAGGGGCTCACTCTGAGTTCCTTTCAGCTTTAGCAAGATAGACTTGTTTGTAGCCTTTAACTCATCCAACTTCCTATCCGTCTCAATCTCGTGCTCTAATAGACCAGTGATCTGATCAGTCTGTGCTGCGATCAGCTGAGCTTGAGATGAAGTCAACTCCCATAACTGATGAATCTTAGATGTCTGGGAGGAACACTGCTCTCTTAACTACTGAATCTGAGCAGTCTTGGCCTCATCAGAGGCTAGCAGCTTGACCACCATGCTGTTGAGTGCTGCAAGCTGCTCTACCACTGAGACATGTGGTATGAATAAGCTAGTTGGAGCAGATGAGGGTCCGGTTTGGTGAGTAGTGGTGGTTATGGTGGCTTTGGTGAATATGGGAGAGGATGGAATGATGTAGTAAGGGGTACAGTGGTCGTGGTGGTGGATGTGGGAGTGTGAGATGTAGGAATAGTGGTGGTGGCTTGAGGTGTTTGGAATGGAGTGGATGTGGTGGCTGTGGTAGTGACGGAGGTGGTGGCTTGAGGTGTTTGGGATGGAGTGGATGTGGTGGCTGTGGTAGTGACGGAGGTGGTGAATCGTATTCATTTACTCTTCTTACCATGAGGTCTCGCCATGGTCTTCTTCCTTTTCCCAGTAGACACCGGGGTTCCTACTCTGGTGCTGGGTTCATCAGGGGCATAAGCCGGATCAGACTCTGTGTGTGGATCCCCTGATGTACCAGACTGACCACCCACAACCCTCAGTCCTCTCTCTATGGTAACCACTTTGCTGCCATCTCTCTTGGTCAGACCGTCTTCCTCGCTCTCTTCCTCAACATCGTCTAGCGGGCAGAAATCAGGTATAAACCCGGCAGCAGCCGTGTCTGTATGTGGTGATGGCTGAGCTGTGTGAGTGGAGGGGCCCTGAGAAATAACTGGCCCACCACTGCCATCATGGCTATCATCATCATCTGAGTCATCAGATGATATCGCAATCACCTCAGTGTCAGATCCGCTGTCATCATGACGCCATTGCGTCTCCTTGGGGCAACATAATCATCCGGGCCAGATGCCCTATCAACCTCTTCATAACTGGCTTCACCTGCTTGCCTCTATACACCTTTATTCTCCCAAGAGTGGTGTCATCCATGATCTCTAATGCCACTGAATCACTCTTTTCCTTGGGCAGATCAGGCAACTTCTCATTAAAAATCAGCTGTAGGAATCGGGGGTACATGCAGAAGCCTTCCTTCCCCTTTGCCTCTAAATTCTCTATCAGATACATGAAGATCATGTTGGAGAAGCTGAAGGGGTGGTTTAGGACCAATGAAACATAGGCATTTTGGATTTGGTCCGACAGATCATCAAACCCACCCTCCTGGATACTATGCACTTCAGTATGATGTGTGCTAGGTACTTGTACTGGGGGCTCAGGTTGCTCTTGTTTAGCACACCCGAGTTGATGTCACCGCATTACCCGATCCTCATCATCTCCAAATCCCAATACTCTCCTGATATCTGCCGCTGTAATCTCAATCTCCCTACCAAAGATAGTACTTCGGATGCGGTAGGGTTCCACAGATCGATCTACCAAAGCTCCCTCCCAGAATGATTGGTGAATGGACTGGTAGGGGGTACAGGGTGTAGATATGGCTCTATATATCCGAGATCTTCTCAAAAAGTCGATGATCCCTTCAAACTCACCACCATTCCTCGAGGTGGAATCCAAGTGAGCACAAATGTTGTGCTTTGGATTAATGGTCCAACGATTAGCCATATTCCTGTAACAAATAGCAAACGCACGTGAGAACACATGAAAAATAGAGTTTGACCAAATCAGAAAAACAGTTCAGTTCAATTGTGTGATTGAACTCATTCGCATGATTCATTCGGCCGATTGAATGAAGCGTCCCTTTCAATCGTGCGATTGAAGTTCATTCTGGAGTCAGTCGTATGACACACTCAACCCATTCGCATTATTCATTCGGCCGATTGAATGAGTCGCCCCTTTCAATCGTGCGATTGAAGTTCATTCTGGTGGACCAGTCGCATGACTCACTGTTCGATTCCATTAAGACTCAGATTCCTCAAATGGCTAAATTAAACATTAAGTTCATGTTCATTGGACTTGCAATCATGTATCTGAACCACCTAATCCATTGATTTTAACATTGTATGTGATTAATGTAGTTTATTGTACAACTTTGTTTCAGTTCAAATCTAGGTCAAGTGAGTCTGTATTTCGAACCAATTTTTGACAGTTTCAATCGTCTTTCTGTCGCGTTTTACCTGTATAACAATGCCAAAATGTCAGAAATCAAGTATAATGGATGTTTGAGTTCAAATCAAATTTGGGCAGAGTAACGGTGCGATTTTAAGATTTAGGGCGAATGGGGTCTGCGATCGACTGAGTGCCCTATTTATACTAAAACTCATCTCAGTCGGGCGAATGAACCCATTCTCTCGACTCATTCGGCCGACTCAATCTTCAGTCGTACGATCGAGTCTAATCGCATGACTTAGTCGTGCGATTGAAACTGGGCGTACGATTCACTCAATCGACCAGTTCCATTCGCTCAATTGACCTCCATTCGCACGTTTGACCTAGTCGGTCACTTTCAATCGGCCGATTGGATTCATTCGCATTGTCCAATCATACGATTGTACTCATTCGAATGCTCCATTCGTACGACTGGTTCATACTGATGATTCAGTCATGCGACTAGGCCATACTTGTGCCATTTTAGTCATTTCATTAACCGAAACATAGTTTTTCTGAAACAATTGATAAAACATTATGTGCAATTGATCATCTCAGACATGATCACTTTAAGATTAACACACCCACTGATCACCTCAGACGTGATCCATTTATCCACCCGATCACCTCAGACGTGATCCATTTATCCACCCGATCACCTCAGACGTGATCCTTTTTAACCTTTCAGAAACATTTAGTTTAAATAAACATTAAGCTCGTTTAGTGACATTAACAGATAACAATATACACAGTCCGACAAAGACACACTTATACTAATAAATTAAAGAAATTTTAAACTACGAACAAAACGAACATCTTTTGTGATTTTGTTAGGGTAGGTTTGTGTAGCCCATTAGCATTGACATCATATCAAGGACAGACTTATATGGAATCAGGCAGGCATAAGCAGCATTACTTGGAACCTTTGATTAGTATTTAACTTTAAACACGTGCATATCACAGCTTTCTCACTCATCTAAGACTTCTAAGATCTAACTGGGAATCATGCTTGATATAATACGTAACGTACTTTGATTATCAACTTCAGTCGGTGCATACACGACGATTGTCAGTATACTTATCCACTTAAATCCATACACAGACTTTTGACATGCATTGGTAAAGAATTAAGTTATATTATTTCAACCAACATTTGTGGATCCCAAGCTTATATGGTAATCAATATTCCTTAGAGGACTTTCGAGCGGTCTATAGGTATTTTGACAAGAAGAGACTATTCTTAGAGCTTTCAAAGAGAAGCCAATCCTCAGGTCAGTGTCATCGCACAGCAGAGAGGCGGCAAACAACAATGAATTCTAGAATATGTAGGTTATGCTTATCCTCAGGTCAGTGCCATCGCACAGCAGAGAGGCACACAACCTATCTCCTTGTTAGAGCATCTCTTATTTCCTTTTTCACATAACGCACCATCAACGTTTTGTTATCAGCATGATTGCGCTTGTATTCATTTTTTTTCATGCTTTGCTCTTTTTGTGGTCATTTGCACACCTTTGGTGGCGTTTATTTGCTCGTTATCCCTTATCGGAAATAGCTGATTGTGTTAACCAGTGATAAGATGGGAACCCACAGTTGATTGAACCATTTAGTTTAGATTGAGTTTACCAACGACGTCTACTCGTCTAATGTGTTGAATCTACTGACACATCGTATTGTGAACTAGCACCTCCCTAGATCAACTTTCTCCGTGTAATTACAATACCAACCAAGCGTACTATCATCTTCCCATTATGTTAGACCTAGAATTCTCTGATTTGTAATTTTTCTATGATTTAATTAACCTTGCACAACGTACAATCCTTTTGGTGTTCCAAGTAACGTGACACCTGTGTACTATCACTTTCCATTTCATTGAGTCACATTTCCAGTTTTTCTGTCTTTGCCTTTTAGCTTTACTTACCTCCCCCCCCCTTTTTTTTAAGTAAATGAATACTGAAATCATAAACAATCTCCCCCTAAAATTCTAAAACAGAAATTTTTGTGTTTTTAGATTTTTATAACGCAAGGAATTTAAAAATTAAAGAAAAATAAATTAAACGAAAGACAGAAATAATGTCGGGCTATGCACCTGTTTCTTTGGAGATAACATCACTTTTCTTTTTAACACCGTTGACCTCTAACAGATAGAAAAATCTTGGTTTATCAAACGGTTTGGTGTAGAGGTCAGCGCGTTGAAAATCTGTGTTTATTTTGACCACATCAATTAAGTGTTTTTCATAGCAGTCGCGTATGAAGTGATACTTTATGCCTATGTGTTTGGTCTTAGGATGTTGAACCGGATTTTTAGTTACTGCAATTACAGCAGAATTATCAACATATATAGGAGTAGAAGTGAAATGCAAACCGTAGTCGCGCATTTGCTGTTGTATCCAAATGATTTGAGAGCAGCAGCTGGCGGCGGCAACATATTCAGCTTCACATGTAGATAGAGCTGACTGCTTCTTGCACTGCAGGTTACCAATCTCCTCCCGAAAAATTGACATCTGCTGACGTAGACTTGTAATTCATTTTGCAGCCTCCATAATCCGAGTCACTATACGCCGTTAGCTCAAAGTCACAATCATGAGGATACCACAACCCCAGTGTTGGTGTACCCTTCAGATAACAAAAAATCCTCTAGACTCTAATTAGATGATTGACTTTGGGTTTCGCTTGATATCGAGAACATAAACATGTGGCATACATGATATCTGGACGTGAAGCAGTGAGATACATGAGAGATCCGATCATCCCACGATACATGGTGGCATCCACCAAATCCCCATTCTCATCAGGAGCCACATCATGATTTGTGGCGAGTGGGGTACCAGCAGCAGAGACATTTTCCATATCAAAGCGACTAAGAATGTCACCTAGATACTTAGTCTGATGCAAAAAGATTCCGGTAGGGGTTTGATCCACCTGTAATCCTAGGAAGAACTTCATTTCTCCCATTGCACTCATCTCAAACTCAACCTTCATCACAGATTCAAACTCTTTACATAACTCTTCGTTTCGTGAACCGAAGATTATGTCATCCACATATATTTGCACCAGAAGCAAATCACCATCCTTTTCTTTGATGAACAATATACAGTCAATCACACCCCTACGAAATCTGTGCTTCAACAGATGGGTGGAAAGCTTTTCATACCAAGCTCGAGGAGCCTGATGTAGCCCATACAGAGCCTTGTCTAACTTGTAGACTCTGTCCCGATGATAATGATCTTTGAATCCTTTGGGTTGACTGACATATACCTCTTCACGGATTTCCCATGCAAGAATGCACTCTTAACATCTAGTTGATAGACTTTGATCTTCATGTAAGAGGCGTAGGCTAGAAAGATGCGAATAGCTTCCATTCTAGCTATGGAGCAAAGACTTCATTGTAGTCGATTCCTTCGACTTGTCTGAAGCCTTGAACAACCAACCGTGCCTTGTTTCTGATAACAACACCCTGGTCATCCTTCTTGCACTTTAGTACCCATTTGGTACCAATTACTTTGACTCCTTTGGGTCGGTCAACAAGAGTCCACACTCCAAGTTTCTTGAACGTAGCAACTCCTCTTGCATAGCACTGACCCAGGCTTCATCTTTAAGGGCATCACTTACATGTTTGGGTTCAATTTGAGAAACAAAACATCTGTAAGCTCCATCATTCACGTAGCCCTTTTCCATTACTTCAGCGTAATCAGCAGTGTACAATCGACTTCTAGTCTGCACGCCAGAGTGAAGATCACCAATGATAGCATCTGGCGGATGACTCATACTGATTCTAGTCAAGGGAGTTGTGGGAACAACAACTTCAGAGTCCATAGTTGTGACTGGAGGTTCAGTATCTGTATTTCCAGATGCAGGGTAGCAGCTGAAGAGCTTATTCATGATCAACATTAGGTGACTGTACTGGTTCAGGTGCTTCTTCATCCTCTGATGAGTCCTCACTTCATCCTGATCGGCTGAGGCAGATCCTGATGAACCACTGTTGGAATGTATCGCTAGTATCCAGATTCGGTGAATTTAGTCGTGCATCATCTGAGTAGCAATATCATCATCTGAATCTATCTGTGGAAGATTGAATGATTTGAAAAAGCCATCGTAGTCAAAGAATGACGATGGACCTTTTCCAGCAGGGGGGATGGTGAAACGTTGAACATCAACATTGCACCATACTTCTACCTGACCAGTAGAGTTGTTGTAAACTCGTTTGTCGGGTATACTATACCCAGAAAGATCCCCTGATCTGCCTTTTCATTAAATTTGCCTTCTTGAGTTTTTTCAGAAGCGTACAAGGAGCACCGAAAGGTTCCAAATACTCCAAGTTTGGTTTACGCTTCTGTAGTAACTCGTAGCAAGTCTTCCATGCCTTTTCACTACTGACACACGATTGAGTGTGTAGCAGGCATTAGCTACAGCTTCGTTTCAGAACTGCACTGGCAGTTTTGAGTCTGCCAACATAGTCCTGGCGGTCTCGATCAGGCTTCTGTTCTTTCGCTCAGCAACTCCATTCATCTGTGGTGTGTATGCAGAGGTGAATTGATGAACAATTCCCTTTTCTTTGCAGAAAGCATCCATCCACTGATTCTTAAACTCGGTTCCATTATCTGAGCGAATCTTTCTCACCTTCAATTTGTAGAGTGATTCTAGAGTGGTGACCATACTTTGAATGACTCAAGGTTTCTGACTTTGCTTTCAGAACATCACCCACGAGAATCGTGAGTAGTCATCAGTGACTACGAAGCAGTACCAGTCTCCAGCGATACTCTTCGTGCTGACTGGACCGAATAAATCCATGTGCAGTAGCTCCAGGGGCATCTCGATAGAATTGACATTCTTGGTCTTGTGAGATTTCCGGTTTGCTTTCCTTTCTTGCATGAGACACAGAAATCAGGAAGCTTGAAGTTCTTGACAGGAACTCCATCAACTAAGTTGTTATGAATCAGATGATTCATCTTCCTATGATTAATGTGTCCCGTTCTTGTGCCACGAAATGGAGTCCTTCTCTGTAGTTGGATAGAAACATTGAACAGTAGAAGTACTAGTAGAAGCATTAGACATATCTAGAAATACAAGTCATTATATCTAGATGCGGACATTAATACCTGCTCCTCTGGAATATCCATTTCTTTCTTCAGAATGTAACATTTGCGATTGTCAAACATGACTTTGAAGCCCTTGTCACAAATCTGAGACACAGAAAGCAGATTGTTTTCTAATTGCTGAACAAAGTTGACTTTGTCGAACCTTACCTTTTCATTACCTACTTCTCCCTGAGCGGTAATGTATCCTCCTTTGTTTCCAGCAATGGAAACGTGTCCCCCTTTAATTGTTTGACATTGAAAAGGAGAGACTTATTTCCCGTCATGTGTCTGGAAGCTCCGCTATCTACGCCATGTATTTGTAGGACACTATAGCGGACAACCTGCACATAAGAGAAATAATCAGTTAAGGAGGGGGACCCAAGCCTTGACTGGCTGGGTTTCCCAGAGGAATCAACCATCATGAATTCGACCCACTGTCCTTTATCAGTGGGGGGAATCTCAACTTCAACTTTCCTTGCTTTCAGACTCTTCAGTCGTTTTGGCTTTCCACAGACCATCCCTGTGAAAGGATTGTTTGTGGTAAACTTAGACTGATTAACAGTTTGAGCATATGGTTTAGATTCAGAAAATAGGTTTCGTCGCTGGCATCACAGACTTGTCAGTGACTTGTCTGTGTTGCCTTGCCGTGGAGGAGACGAAAACGGCCTAGAAGGGTTTTAGACCGAATAGGTGTTTTCGATCTAACAGGAGTCTTAGATCGCTGTTTTGAATCTAAATTAACTTTGTTGTTCAGCTCAACCTTAATTCTTGGAGTCTGATAGCGAGGACAATTTGTCGAAATATGACCGCGCTGTCTACAAGTATAGCAGGATCTCCATTCATCGGGCTAGGAGATCTCTTGTGGGGCGGTGAATAAAACTTCTGGTTCTTTCTTCTTGTTCTCACTTTTAAGGCTTTCACCTCCCTTGACAAATTTAACTTGTTTAATATTATGTGGTTTTTGTCTTGGAGATGATGGGATTCTTGTTTCACTGATTTAGATTGAGTGGGTTTGGAATTCTTAGGTTGTGTGGTAGTCGATTTTTGACCCAACCCAAGTTTGCTTCAACATTTCTTCCACCCGGTTTCCAGTGATTTTGTGTCAGTTGTGCCTGATGTAGATGCTTTCTGATCAGTGGCCGGAGGGGCAGATTTAACTGCTGTGTCCGGATCGCTGACCAGAGGAGTTGTCACCACATGATCCTTTATTGGGTTATTATTAATAGGACGTTGTTGGTGTTCAATAGGATCTCATGTGGTAGAGGCACAACCTTATATCCTAAACCTTCCCCGTTGTTGCGTTCTTAAACCAAGTTTTTCAAATATGTGAGGAACTAGCTAGACTGTGGAGTTTTTGTTTCAATGACTCGTTTTCAACTTGTAAAACCGCTCGTTCTTTTTAGTTTCTTCTATGTTTTTAAGTAAAACTTGATATCATTTTCTTGGTTAAATGCAACAACCTCAGTTTCTTTTAACTGTTTCTTTAATGCTTCAACCTTTTCTTATAGCTGTTTTCATTTTGTTTTAAGATTCTGTTAGCCTCAGTGCACAATTTTAAATCATTTACTAAGTTATCTGTGTGATAATAACCTAGCAAATTTCAGGTCAATGCTTTCTCTAAACTTTTCACATTCAACACACGCATGTTTAATAAATAAATCATCCTTAGATTCTACCTGTGCCGATGTAGACGTTCCAGCCATGAAAGCATTTTGGGGTTCAGAATGTGCTTCAGATTCAGCATTCAATCATCCTCAACAATTTGATCAACAGCAGATATGTCATCATCCAATTCAGCAGTATCAGGCTCAGCTGAGTTCTCCCCCTCACTCGTGAGTCTTCATTTAGATCATCAACAGATGCTGTGCTATGTTGGCTTCACTATCAGATAAGAATCGAAAGGACAGTCCTGTCCTTCATCACCTTGCACACCATAGCTTTTGAGTCACTGCTGGTGAAGCTGGCTTCTTATCCTTATCTTGTCTGTTGAACGAGGAGAATGGATTTCCGTTTCCAGTCTTCTTAGGCTTTACACATTCCCTCTTGAAGTGTCCTTTCTCCCCATAGTTGAAACAGGTGACTTTGACTTGTCGAAACCAAAAGTAGTATCTTTTGTAGCCACCAGATTTTGACCTGTTTTCTTCACAAATTTCTTTGCTCGTCGCACAGCACTTGCGAGAGCCCACATAATATCCATCCTCTCCAACTCATTCTCATCCACCTGCTCGTAATCTTCATCAGCCAAGTGGCAGTTTCCTATCTTCCCAGCAACCAAACATCATAGGAATGGACCACAGCAGCAAGCAGGTCCATGTGTTCCTTGGCCACTTCCACAGTTACCTTACCCAAGTTCTCTGTTACTAACTTTGTCGAATGAGCTTCAGTAACACTGTGTTGAACCCCTGATGAGACCGTTGACTCACTAACAGATGATGAGCTTTGTCCAGATGCAGATGTATTAGTAACGAAAGCAGTTTGCAGAGGAGCATTTGAAGATGGCAATAGGAGTTGGAGTCACATTGTAGAGTGTAGGATCCTGAGCATAAGAACCCTTCTTTGCCTTGTACTTGTGTCTAACTTCTTCCTCTCGCAGTTTCAGAATAAAGTCATTTATATCCAATGTCTCAAGAACTGAATTGTGTCTCAAGGTGGAAATAAATGAATCCCACTTTTCTGGAAGTCCGTTAGCCAAACTGGAGACCTTTTCTTCTTTAGACGTGGTTACCCCATGAGTGTGAAGTTCACTCATCAGATGATAGAATCGGTCAATGATGTCGTCCAAACTCTCATTCCCAATAGCCGAAAAATTATCAAATTCTTTCTTAAGTGCTTGGCCTTCAAAGATTTCAGAGTTGAGCTCCCTTCATATCTTTCTCGAGAGCTTTCCAGAATTTCTTGATTGTTTATGATCAGAATACTGATGGAAGATTTCTTTAGGAATAGACTGGGTGAGCATCGCGTAAGCTTTTTTTCAGCATTATAGGCAGTCTTTTGAGCATCAGTCATTCCACTCAACGTTAATGGCAAACCATCAGCACCAACTGGCATGGTGTAAACAGTTTCAATAGAATTCCAAAGATTCCATAAAGAATGTTGACTTAAACTTGAAAACAAAACTGTTAATGCGGTTGGGGAGTGCGACTGGGATGCGATTCACACGAACAGTATGCGATTGACCTCAAACGTGCGATTGAACAGGCGACTGAGACACTTGGGTGACTGAACAGACCGACCGACTCAATTAGGCGACTGATATGAGCGACTGACTCAATCGATCGATTGGACTAGGCGACTGACTCAATCGGCGAGAAATGAACAGGCGAATGGATCAGTCGTACGATTGAGATAATCGTGTGACTGAGACTGCTGAAATCGAGGTTTTTCACAACTTTTGACCTAAAACGCAATTTTTGACACCCTAGACGGCTGAGTCGAAAATATTGATTTTCAGAACATGCAAACGTAAAGACTTGATTTTTAGTAGAAAGATTGGATTTTTTCATGTAAAAATGTGACTTTACCAAAAAACTTGGAATCCACGAAGAATCAAGAGCCTAAGCTCTAATACCACTTGTTAGGACCGTGTACGTACGGAGTACTAACTGATTCTTCGTTATACCAGATCAAATAGTGCGGAATCCTATTTGATTGGCGATCCAATCAGGGAGAACGTAATCAAGATCAATCCTAACGATTAGAAAACGTTAAGAATGGACTAGGAATGATCTGGGACGTTCTATGAAGTTGGAATGGACGAACAGGACACTCTGGGTCGGCTAGGGTTGCAAGTATTCGAAGTGTTACGTTTTTCCACGAATTAAGTGGTATTTATAGGTAAGGGTTTCTCATTCGTGCGACTGAACCATTCGCATGGTTCAGTCGTGCGATTGAGCTATGCGTTTGATCCATACGCACGACTGAGCCTTCAGTCGTACGACTGGTTCAATCTCATGCTTCAGTCTTACGACTGATCCAGTCTCCTGGTTCAATAGTGCGACTGAGCCATTCGCATGAAGTTATTCATGCGTATGGTCCATTGGCATGGCCCATTCGCATGATAACTTCATAATGTTAGGTTTGAATGTGTAATTATCATAACATTAAGCATATCAATTCAAACAACCATCTACCTATACACATCTATCAACCTTCATTGCACAACCCATTAATGAAACATTTAAACATTATAAGCATCCACAACCACTTGCATTTCATAAATCAACTTTCAATACGTATAAGTAAGACATTACAAAGATATTACATTTATCTCAGAATCTAGGTACACATGTATCAACAAAAATCTTATGCTTGGTTGGCATGTTTAATCCCATCAACACCATTGTACGCCATGCTTCGGGACCCTATGCACATGGTTTCCAATTCAAGTCGTCCTACTTACACATACGTGTGAGTTTACTCATACAAGTGGTTAGGTGACTTTATCCCACAAATATTTAAGCCCACCTCAAAACACAAGTCCCTAAAAGTGGTTAGGTGACCTTTATCCCACAAATAGTTCTCAAGTGATTCGAGTGCCGTAAAAGGATGGTGTTAAACTTGTTTCAAAAGGATTTTTGGTTTTCATTAATTCTAGTTTTGAAAACTCTATGTACCATATGATTGTATGCATTCAACCATATGGTGCCCTATTGGTTCTTTTAAATAAAACCCATTTTATTTTGCAAACCATTAACCCTTTTATAAAACCATTCTATTTATGCTTAATGATTTGAGAACCAATTTCTCGTTTAGTTTGTTTTATTGACGGTTTGTTAATCATATCCAAATATTCAAAACAAACATCAACATAGCATTCAACCAAGCATAAACAAACCATTCACATATGCATAACAAAGCGTACTAAATTGAGCACCCTTGTTTAGCCAAAACAAGTGTGTCAAAAGGTCTTGTCCTAAGGTTAAGAACATGACACAAGGATGACAAAAGGACTCCCACTTGAATCCATATCTTCAAGCATCCTCTTTGTCCATCTTTTCTTCAATCTTGATCTTGAGCATCCTTACAAAATATGTATCCTAATACATTTTTCTAGTAAAGGAAAAACTCCTAATCTATTTATTACAAACCCAATGAATAAATAATTACAAACCAAGAATTGAAACATAAAATTAAATTATTACATAGCCAAATGAATATATCATGACAACCAATCAATCAATCCACATGGTCTAGGCTTTGTTATGCATACCAAAACAACATATCCAAATATTCACATATGTATCGATTTTGGGCAGCCCCGTTTTAACACCATGTTCTTGGCCAACATAAACCAAGAATAAATGGGTTTTGTCCAAACAAACAACTATCTTATGATTTAAAATTTTAAAGATCCTTACATGCATAAAGTAACATCTTTAAAATTCAAAGGGGTGACCATTTCAGCCCTTTACTCTCGGCTATATGGTGCCAAACACCACAAAACCGTGAACTAGCATGTATTATACATGTATGCATTCGTATAAGTGCTCTTGAAGCCATTGTAGGGATTTAACATGTTTATCAAAGTTCATATAATCTTGTTTATATGAAAAACGCAGCGGATTATTAGTTTTAAAACATGTTAATAAGATGGTTATTAAACCCATTTAATAAGCAACCCCAAACCATGGTCATTACAAATGCATACAATGAAATGAACATAAGAAGTTTGAAATATACAACCCTTTGTAGCTACTCAAAATCGAATTTCTTGAGGTGAAAGGAGATGAAATCGTGGTTGGGTCTTCAAACAAGAAGACCTCAAGAGATGATACCCCAAGCTTGTACAAAACACCCTCTTTGCTAGGTCTTGCAACACCAACTTGTAGAACCCTCTTTAAGTTTGATTTTTCAGCCAAGAACTCTTCTTTGAAGCCTGAAAAATCTTGTATTTTCAGCTCAAAATTTCGAAAATTAGAGAAAGAGATGAGAGGATTCTTTGCTTTTGTGTGTGTGTGAGAGAGTGGTGTCTTGGTGGAAGAGAGTTGTGTCTTCAATGTTGCATGCAACATCAACTAATCAAAGCAACTTCAACCACCAGGGGCTGGCCGAAGTTGGGACCCACAAAGTGGGTTCCCACTCATTTGATTAATTTTATAAAACTTACTCTTGCACGCCATTTTATAAAATAAAAATCCTTTTTATTTTATAAAATATAACCACTTTTGTTTGATATTATTTAACTAATTTAAATATAAAAACAAACAATTCTCATGAACAAATTATCCATATAATGTTGTTCATTTCAAAAGCAATGATTTAGAAACCCGGTTTCTATGTTGGTGCTTATATTTATTTGTGTGATCTATCAACAAATAAATATTTATCAGTGTTTGTTTGACTTGTTATTGGGTATGACCCGACTTGGATCATATCACATTAGCCACATCAATTTAATATGTTCTTGGGCAGATTAATTCCTTCATGTACATCATCCTCGTTTTCCAATCATCATTGGTATCCTCCATTTGTATCTCATTTTCGTTATTTGTAATTGTTTATCATCTAGATCTTCATACTCTTCATCTTGATCAACATCATCTTAGCATTTAAAATAATATATAGTTGATATGTAAATAACAATAACAAAAATATAGTAGAAACAAACAAAAAACTATTAAATCACTACACCATGTACCTTGAGATCTCATAACATCCTCTTCATTCTCATTAGTTACCAAGTCATCTAATTCATATTTAATCCATTAATATCTAAACACATAAAGTGTAAATTTATATAAAAAAGTAGTTTTAACTAAATAATCTTTAAACAACAAATAATACCTTGAAATATCTCATCATCCTCATCATCAAGAACTAATCGTCTCTTTGTACAATTAGCATGTGTTGTATTTTTCCTCAATACCTCCTTTTGTGGTTTTGAAATTACTTCACCCATGGTAATTGTTGCTTTACATTGATTCTTCTTTGGAGTAACCACTCGGTTTTGCTTTGCTAAATAGCAATTAAAGTCATGGATAGTGGTGCAATATATTATGGACGTTGTTTCTATAACAAATTTCTTCTTGTTAGAAAATTGGTGTAACAAAATAAAATAAATAAATAATTTATAATCGTATTACCTTTTTGGAAGCTTTAACACTTGTATCAACTTCTTGATAACCTTCCTCACTATCATCACCATTATCAGGAATATAGTCTACTCTTTTGCACTAGTATATGTTGGTTTCACTGTATTTTTCTTCGTTTTTTTGACTTTCCACCAAACTTGTCAGAGAACTTGCAATCCTTTTCAATCCTAAGTCTTGTATTCTTTTTTGTTTTCTTGAACCCCCTCAATTGTCTACTTCTCTCATAGTCATTGACTTGTCTTTGTACGCTTTGAATTGCTTGCTTTTGCTTGCCATTACCCTACTCAAAGTCAAATTTAACAACTAATAGTGACATAAGATGCTAAACTCATTTATTAGATGCTTTAAACATGTTGAATTAGATGTTTATAACACATGATGAATTAGATGTCAATAACTAAGACCAGAGGTATCCTATTTCTTCTTCCCCAAATCCATAAACCAAAGTTTTAATAGTTAAATCTCTTGAAAACGAGAAAGAGTGAGAGGTTATACCTTAAATGTTCTCACCAATTTTTTGACCTGGACTCAAAATTATATCACAGAACACAAATCACGCTTGATGATCGACTTGTTTGCTTTCCAGATCGCAACTCTAAATCGACTAGCAACAGGTGTCGATGATGAAGGACTGCTAGTATTTCTCAAAACTATTGATTGATTCTAACGATCGCTGTTCAACACCAAATCAGTATTAATCTGATCGTATATACATGGGTACAAGAAAAATCAATTTCAATCAGTATTAACGATCGCTGCTCAACACCAAATTAATATTAATCTGATCGCTGCTCAACACCAAATCAATATTAATCAATGATGAAGGACTACTAGTACTTACATATTTACTCTCGTGCGCCTGCAGTCTCTACCCACGCGTATTCGATCTGATGCATAAATCGAACCGGGAGAAAACATGATTTGTGTGTATTAGTGAATAGCGGCTGCTTTGTTAGTATAATTAGAGGGAAATATCAGTGATTTAAGAGGAAACTGAAATTAGGAAGGAATTCTAATTTTTTAAGTAGATATGTAGATAAGAAATTAAATTCAAAATAAACAATTTCAAGAAAATTTTATGATGAATAAAATGTTTTTTGTATTTAATAAATTATTTTTAAGTGAATTTAGATTCTTAACTGATAATAAAAAAAGTTTTTCTAACTAATAATGGTGGCCAGTTTAAGCTAATTAATGGTCAATCATGGTCAATGATGCTCAATTAGGGTCATCGATGCTCAATTAGGGTCAAATGCTGAATTAAGGTTAATTTGATCACTAATAACTAAGTTAGAGTTAGTCGATAATCAATTAGGGTCACCGATGCTCAATTAGGGTCAGTGATGCTCAGTTAGGGTCATTGATGCTCAGTTAGGGTCAATGATGCTCAAGTAGGGTCAATGGTGCTCAACTAGGGTCAATTATGCTCTTTGAGGGTCATTGATTCTCAATTAGGGTCAAATGGTGAATTAAGGTTAATTTTATCACGACTAGCTAGTTAGATTTAGTCAATGGTTAATTAGGGTAATCGATGGTCAATTAGGGTCATCGATGCTCACGTAGGGTAGTGATGCTCAGTTAGGGCCATTGATGCTCACTTAGGGTTAATAATGCTCTAGTAGGGTCAATGGTGCTCAACTAGGGTCAATTATGCTCTTTGAGGGTCATTGATTCTCAATTAGGGTCAAATGTTGAATTTAGGTTAATTTTATCACGAGTAGCTAGTTAGATTTAGTCTATGGTTAATAGGGTAATCGATGCTCAATTAGGGTGATCGATGCTCAATTAGGGTCAGTGATGCTAGTTAGGATAAATTTTGTTGGTACAATGTCCCTAGGTCTAGTCTAGTGAGCTTCAATGTAAAGACTTCATATTGTAACACATATGTAATGTTAAATCTATGTAATGAAAAAACTCTTCTGTGAATGTTTATTGGTTGTGAACGTTTATTGAGGTGTTGATGTTATATCTACTAATATATTTATTGTTACACACTTATATGAACATGTTATATAGGTTTACAGTTATTAGACATAGTTCTAAATCACTAAAGGTTCAAGAATGTGTTTAACTAAGTATTCTGATTCGGTCACACGACTGGACCATACGCATGGGCCAATCGCACGACTGAACCAGGTGATTGATTCAATCGCACGATTGAGTCATAAGACTGATTCAGTCGTACGAATGAATCAATTGTATGACTCAGTCGCACGACTGAGCCAGTCGCTTGGCTCAGTCGTACGGATGAAAGCTGTAACCTATAAATACCACTTAATTCATGGAAATTCAAAAAAACAATTTGATAATTCACAACCCTAGCCATCCCAGTTCGCACAGAGCGTCCCTTCCAAGTTCATAGAACATTTCAGATCATTCCTACTTCATTCCTAACGGATTTTAATCGTTAGGTTTGATCCGGTTAACATTCTCCCTGATTGGATCGCCAATCAAATAGAATTCCGCGCTATTTGATTCGGTTTCACTTAGAATCAGTTAGTACTCCGTCCGTACTCGGTCCTAACAAGTGGTATCAGAGCTTTGGCTCTTGATTCTTCGTGGATTCAATCTTGTTTTTGAAAAAAGTCAACGTTTTTAAGCTAAAAGATCCGCTCTTTCTGCTCAAAATCCAGTTTTACGTGTGCATGCTTTGAAAATTAAGTTTTTTTCGAGTTGCAGCCGTCTGGGGTATTCAAAATTTTGTTTTAGGTAGAATTGTGTGAAAAAGGTTGAAAAATTTCAAAGTCAGTAGTCTCAGTCGCACGATTGACTCAATCGCACGACTGGACTCCAATCGCCCAGTTCAATCGCACGATTGGACCAATCGCTCGTTCAATCGCACGATTGTCCCAGTCGTTCTGCTCATTCGCACAACAGCCCTAATCGTCTGCCTAGTCGTACGACTCAGCTCAATCGCACATTGACTATCTCAGTCGTCCTTCAGTCGCCTCTCTTGTCGCATACATAGTTTGTTTTTCAAGTTTAAGACTACTTCATTATGGACTCAGAGAACTTTGCATTCTCAGCAGGGAAGGACTCCAGAATCCAGAATCTTTTGTTGTTGGAAAATGAGATTGGGAACCATAATAAACCACCTAAGCTATTGTCTCTTGATGAATTTCCTCAATGGAAACAAAGGTTTGAGATTCATCTTAAGGGAGTGGATACAAATATCTGGAATGCTATTGAAACTGGCTACCATATGCCAGTTGGTGCTGATGGTATTCCCTTGACTTTGAGTGGACTAAGTGATGCACAAAAGATTGCTTATAATGCAGAGAAGAAAGCATATGCTATGTTGACCCAGTTAATTCCCAAAGACATCTTCCACTAATATTCAGAACATAAGCAGAGCAAAAAGTTTTGGGAGGCTCTTGAGAAAAGATATGAAGGTAATTCAACACTCAAGTCACTGAAGGCTAAAGCGTTGAAGAAAGAGTTTGATAATTTCTATTCTATTGGGAATGAAAGCTTGGATGATATTATAGATCACTTCTACCATTTGATGAGTGAACTTCACACTCATGGTGTTACAACATCTAAGGAAGAAAAAGTGGCAAGCTTGGCTGATGGGCTACCAGAGAAGTCGGATTCATTCATTTCCACTCTAAGATATAACTCAGTGCTGGAGACTCTGGATATCAATGATTTCATCCTGAAATTGAGAGAAGAACAGGTGAGACACAAGTACAAGACAAAGAAGGGAGCATACACTCAGGATCCATCTCTCTACAATGTTACTCCTACTCCAACTGCAAAATCTACGAGTGCCCTCTGCAGACTGCCTTTGTGTCTAATGCATCATCTGCAATTGGTCAAAGCTCATCGTTGGTGGTGAGTCACATGTCATCAGGGGTTCAACAAAGTCCTACAGTTGCTAAATCGACGAAGTTAGTGATAGAAAATCTGGGCAAAGTAACTGTGGAAGTGGCTAAGGAGCACATGGACCTACTTGATGTTGTGGTTCATTCTTATGATGGTTTGGTTGCAGGAAAGATTGGGAACTGCCACTTGGCTGATGAAGACTATAAGCAGGTGGATGAAAATGAACTGGAAAGAATGGACATAATGTGGGCTCTCGCAAGTGCTGTGCGACGAGCAAAGAAGTTTGTGAAGAAGACGGGACAGAATCTGGTGGCTACCAAAGATACTACTTTTGGTTTCGACAAGTCTAAAGTCACCTGTTTCAACTGTGGTGAAAAAGTCCATTTCAAGCGGGAATGTGTCAAACCGAGAAGACTGGAAATGGGAACCCGTTCTCATCCTTCAACAAACAGGATAAAGAGAAAAAGACAGCTTCAACAAGCAGTGATTCAAATGCAATGGTTGCTCAAGGTGATGAAGGAAAGGACTGGACCTTCCGATTCTTAACTGATGGTGAAGCCAACTTGCATCTGTTGAAGATCTGAATGAAGACTCAGCGAGTGAGGGGGAGAACTCAGTTGAGCTTGACACTGCTGATGTGGATGAGACCTTAGCTGCTATTAATCAACATGTTGAAATTGAACTGAATGTTGAATCTGAAGCACAACCGGAACCTCAAAATGCTTTCATGGCTGGAACGTCTACATCTGCACAGGTAGAATCAAAGGATGATCTGTTTATTAAACATGTTGTGTTGAATATGATAAATTTAGGAAAAGCATTGATCTGAAATTTGCTAGGTTATTAGATCATAATGATAACTTAGTAAATGACTTAAAATTGTGCACTAAGACAAATAGAGTGTTAAAACAAAACGAGAGCATCTATAAGGAGAAAATTGAAGCGTTAAAGAAACAACTAAAAGAAACTGAGGTTGTCGCGTTTAACCAAGAAAACGATATGAAGTTTTATTTAAAGACAATTGACGAAACTAAAAAGGACATAGCTGTTTTGCAAGTTGAAAATGAGTCTTTAAAGCAAAAACTCCACAGTCTGGCTAGTTCTTCTCATATTTTGAAAAACTTGGTTAAGAAACGCAACAACGGGGAAGGGTTAGGTTATAAGTTGTGCCTCCACCACATGAGATCCTTTGAACACCAAACAACGTCCTATTAATAATAATTCAATAAAGGACCATATGGTGACTACTCCTCTGGTCAGCAATCCGGACACAACAGTTAAACCTGTTCCTCCTGGCTGATCAGACAACATCAATATTAGGCACAACTGGTAAAACCACCATTAACAACCGGGTGGAAGAGAATGTTCAAGCATCTATTCGGTTGGGTCCAAAATCTACTAGCACACAACCTAAGATTTCAAAAACCACTCAAACTAAACCGCTTAAGGAAGATAACAATCATCTTCAAAGACAAAACCCCCATAACGTTAAACAAGTAAAATTTGTCAAGGAAGGTGACAGTCAAAGGAGTGAGACTAAAAAGTCAGTACCTAAAGTTTATTCCCCACCCCACAAGAGATCTCCTAGTCCAGTTGAAAGGAGATCATGCTATACTTATGGACAACACGATCACATCTCTTCAAACTGTCCACGCTATCAGACACCCAAAATTAAAATTGAACTAGACAATGAAGTTAAACAGTTTTCAAAACAGAGATCTAAGACTCCCGTTAGATCTAAAACACCTGTTAGGTCTAAAACACCTTCTTGGTCTTTTACCTCTCCTCAACGCCACAGACAACACAGACAAGTCACTGGCAAGTCTGTGATGCCTAAGGTGAAACCTGTTTTTGAAACTAAACCTAAGATTTAAACTGTAAACCAGTCATCGGTTTACCATAAACAATCCTTTCACAAGGATGGTTTGTGGATAAGTAGGTAATGCAAAGGGGAGTTTGTTAGTACACATGTCCCTAGGTCTAGTCTAGTGAGCTTCAATGTAATAGACTTTCATCTTGTAACACATATGTAATGTTAAATCTATGTAATGAAAAACTCTTCTGTGAATGTTTATTGGTTGTGTAATGTTTATTGTTGTTTGATGTTATATCTATTAATATTATTTATTGTTACACACTTATATGAACATGTTATATAGGTTTACAGTTATTAGACATAGTTCTGAATCACTAAAGGTTCAAGAATGTGTTTAACTAAGTATTCTGATTCCGTCGCACGACTGGACCATGCGAATGGGCCAATCGCACGACTGAACCAGGTGATTGAGTCAATCGCACGATTGAGTCATAAGACTGACTCAGTCGTACGAATGAATCAATCGTATGACTCAGTCGCACGACTGAGCCAGTCGCTTGGCTCAGTCGTACAAATGAAAGTTGTAACCTATAAATACCACTTAATTCGTGAAAATTCAAAAAACACTTCGATAATTCGCAACCCTAGCCGTCCCAGTTCGCACAGAGCGTCCCTTCCAAGTTCATAGAACGTTTCAGATCATTCCTAATTCATTCTTAACGTATTTTAATCGTTAGGTTTGATCCGGTTAACGTTCTCCCTGAATGGATCACCAATCAAATAGAATTCTGCGCTATTTGATTCAGTTTCACAAAGAATTAGTTAGTACTCCGTCCGTACTCGGTCCTAACAATTATTCTCATTGAGGGTCATTGATTATCAATTAGGGTCAAATGTTGAATTAAGGTTAATTTTATTATGAGTAGCTAGTTAGATTTAGTCGATGGTTAATTAGGGTAATCGATGCTCAATTAGGGTGATTGATGCTTAATTAGGGTCAGTGATGCTCAGTTAGGGTCATTGATGCTCACTTAGGGTCAATGATGCTCTAGTAGGGTCAATGGTGCTCAACTAGGGTCAATTATGCTCTTTGAGGGTCATTGATTCTCAATTAGGGTCAAATGTTGAATTAAGGTTAATTTTATCATGAGTAGCTAGTTAGATTTAGTCGATGGTTAATTAGGGTATTCGCTGGTTAATTAGGGTCATCTATGCTCAATTAGGGTAGTAATGCTCAGTTAGGATCAATTATTCTCATTGAGGGTCATTGATTATCATTTAGGGTCAAATGTTGAATTAAGGTTAATATTATCACGAGTAGCTAGTTAGATTTAGTCGATGGTTAATTAGGGTAATCGATGGTCAATTAGGGTCATCGATGCTCACTTAGGTAGTGATGCTCAGTTAGGGTCATTGATGCTCACTTAGGGTCAATGATGCTCTAGTAGGGTCAATGGTGCTCAACTAGGATCAATTATGCGCTTTGAGGGTCATTGCTTCTCAATTAGGGTCAAATGTTGCTAAATTCAGGTTAATTGAAGGTTAAGTTGATCAATTTTGACCAGCTAGAGTCAATCTATGGTAATTTACCATTAATGTTGCTAAATTCAGTTTAATTTGATAAACATTGACCCGTAGGAGTCAATCAATTTGGGTCAACGATGCTAATTTAAGGTTAAGTTCATCAATTTTAACCAGCTAGAGTTAATCGATGGTAATTTTGCTAATTTCAAAACTGCTCTTGAATGTGTTAAATATGATAAATAAAACAATGTTATCAGAATGATAACCTAGGTTTTTGTATTAAACGGTTTATATTGTTGTTTGCATTAAAACTACACACTGGGATTCTTTCTATTGCTTGATTTGTTTAAGTAAATGAGTTGAACTTGGTACCGGGGGAGAAGATGGTACTTATTGCATGTGGTTGTAGGCATACGCTCTTTGTTTCCTCTTCTGGTGATCTTTATACTTTTTGATGGAGCAAATATGGTCAACTTGGGCATGGGGATTTCAAGGACCACCTTGTTCCTCATAAACTCCAAGCATTGCATGACCAGTTGACTTTTATTTTGACTTTTAAAACTACCCAGCCTGACCTGTTGATAATTACTATTATGCTTTAAAATTACCCATCCTGCATTGATGAATGTTATTTAAAGTTTTAGAATTATCCATCCTGACCTAAATTAGCCCAGGTCTAGTTTAACTTGCATTTAATTTATACAAGTTTTGGGTTAGACTGTAATTGAACCTTTTATAAATCACCGGTACATTCAATCTAAACAAGTAAAACAACCAAAAATGAGAATAAAAACAGCCAAGAAAGAAACAAAAATTGTTCCATAAGCTTCACATGATGCTTGAAGTTGAAAGAATCGATGCCACAGCTAGTTAACCATCAGCATTTATGCTCGAAGTTGAAAGAATTGATGCCACAGCCAGTTAACCATCAGTATTTATGCTTGAAGTTGAAAGGATTGATGCCACAGCCAGTTAACCATCAGCATTTATGCTTGAAGTTGAAAGGATTGATGCCACAGCCAGTTAACCATCAGCCCAAAAATAAGACAGCAGCCAAAACCTCTTTATCAACCTGGGTCAAAGTAATTCATTATTATGAAATAAAAGTAATTGATAAAATCATCCTAATTTATAAACATACAGATCAGCTGCAGTCCTACACAATTAATATTTTAGGTGTTTTTTAGGTTAGCATGTTAATGACCCATCATAACAGTACATAACCCATTCTGACCCATCCTTATTACTACCAAAAAGTCAATAATATTGACAAAAAAACAGAACATGTAATTTCAGAACATGTAATTTCAAAACATGTACCTTAATAACTTAATTATCATCATCTTCATCAGCATCCATCCAATCCCATAGCATATCATCATAATCAGAATCATCACCACTTTCATTATCAGCTTCATCTATGGCGGTAAAATTTGTACTCGCGTCAACTACAAGAGGGGGGATATCTTCTCTTGACAAATGAATCTCTTGCTCACTAGGTTGTGCAATAGAACCTAACCAATCTTCATTAGGCTCACACCAATAGGGCACCATAAATTTCATTAGTTTCTTTATCAAAATCATATACATCTCTTGGAACCACATTGACAACATAATGCAAACCATCTTCTATAGGGTCTGGTATGTAGACAACTTGTTTCACTTGAGAAGGCATGACAAAAGGATCATTTGAACAACATAACTTGTACAAATCAACACATAATAAGCCATAATCATCTTTTTCAAATTGGTACCACTCACAATGAAACAATACAACTCTAAACTTTGACCAGTAGTCAAGTTTGATTATGTCCAATATTCTACAATAGTTGTCGCACCCCAACCTTGACGGCGGAAACGTCGAAGTGTGAGGGTTAAGATTGTTCACAACCACATAACGCTATATTATAATGTAAAATGCCATTAATCAATTGTTTCAAACACCACATACATCAAAGTCTCAAAATAAATCAAACGAAAACAGGAAATCCAATTTGTTCTTATTAAGCCTAGGTCCATGTTCTAGGTTTAAGCATTTCTTCAATCATCGCTAAGCTTGCACATTACCTGAAACATGTTGAAAATAAAGTCAACTAACGAGTTGGTGAGTTCTCATGGTTTTAAAGACAATAAGTATACAAAAAAATGTGGCAATTCTAGTCAATGGTCACAAGATAGTAAGTATATAGAACATGCATAGTTACAATCAAACCACGACTGAATAATATGAATAAGCATGATTAGCTAAGTGTATTTGGTTTCCTAGTGCACAAGCATACGGCTCTTAGGAGCCGGCAATCCCTCGGCTTTAGCACCAAATAGGCTTGTCAGGCCCAAAGATCTAAGACTTCGCCAGGCTAGCAATAGTTAATGATTGCACACGTATGTCACATCTCATATAATACTTAACATATTCAAACAACCACGACTATGTAAAGAATTGCACGTGTGTAATAAGTATCAAAGCGTGTATGTGTAAGTTTGTATAAGCAACATGTTTCACCCCGAAAGGTGTGAAATAAACGTAAAGCGGGGCATAAGAACTCACTTGATCAACAAGAATGATGATTATTAAGAATATAAATGAACGTTGTTCCAAGATGAACGTCTCAAGGCACCTAAGTATGTATATATTATAAGATTTAGATTAATAATAAGGTTTAACGATTAGTTGCGAACTAGGGTTTCAATAAGGATTGGGTATTTGGGGTTTTGTCAACAAATTATATTTAAAGAGTGAATAACAATTATATTTTCGTGAAATAGGTGGTAAGAAATATATATTTATATTTTTATACAAAAGTATGAATGAGAAAGATCTTTACAAAAATATTTGAAGTGAATTGATTTAAGTTGAAATAGAATTTTATAACCAAATAAGATTAAAACGTGTTAAACAATTAATAAATAATAATAATAATAATAAAAATGTGTGAACTAACAACCATTTAAATATACCCAAGTACAACCCTTGTTAAAATAAAAACATATTATTTCAATTGTTTAATTCTTTTAAAAATAATCCATCAATGATTTGATACTTTTACAAATATTTAAAGTTTATATTTCCATGTTTATATTTATCAAAATATTTTAGAAATTTATTTTGGGCTAAAAAAAACCTTTAGAAAAATGGCATGAAGGTCCCCGGGTTCGAACCCGGGACCTCATGCTTACAAACACACACCTTAACCATTGAACCAAGGCCGCAGCCGTATTAGGTACCCGTTTTTAATTGATAAAAACCCAACCTTTTAGATTTCCCCCAAAACCCATGAACCCTAATTCGAATTTCATCCAATTGAACTCCAATTCGAATATGTTAATGACTAAAATCATGGGGATTTTGATCCCCATGTAAAAAACGAGTGTTTGTATGTATTTAATTACCCGTTTGATGATGTGATGAGATCGAACAGAACAAAGAAAAAGCCGAGATAGACTCGTATCCAAATGATGATCAAACGCTGATGAAAATCGAATTAAACTCTAGGACAGCTTCGAATGATGATGATGATGCAAAGCCCTCTATTGATTTGGTTAAAACCGTTTGTGAAGTGGGTTTTGAGTATTTGCAGGTTCGCGGTGAAGGAGGTGGTCGAACAAGGTGAATGTGTGGGTTTCAAATGTAATTGTGATTGTCAATAGTTTAGGAAAACTGATTTCAGTAAAAACCCTTTGTTATATAGGTTCAATTTGGACGATTTGATTTCGAACGAGTCTTGCCTTTGTTACGCGGTTTTGAGTTATGATTCATGGTGTAATTTCCTGATTTGAATGTAATTAATCACGCAACCAATTTCAAATTGATTTGGCAAACGCGTTTGTTCGTTTATTTGCGTGATTGTAGTGATTTGATTGATACCCGGTTATGGTTTTGGAATGGTTCAAATTTCGAATTAATTGGCTCCATTTGTTAATCAATTCCTGAATTAACTTGGTTCATTGCGTTTAATGCGAGATCCCGACTGTTTTGGCATAATTTGGGCTAACCCCGACGCGTTTTAAAGGTTCGGGAAGGTGGCCAGAGCCGTGACCGGCGGCCGCCGGCTCCTGTCGAAAATGCGAGAAGAGGGGAGAGAGGCAGGGGGTTGAAATGTAACTTTTAAAGTTACACTTTCGATCCCTGTGGTTCAATTGGTTTATTGTGTTAATATAAACTTTTATTTTAACTTTCTAAATTGACAATGAGCCCCCTTGAAGTTACTTTAACTTTAAGAACTAATTATTTGTTAACTTATAAATTGTTTATAGGTTACTACTCCTATTATTAACCCAAATTATTATTATTATTAGTTATTATTATTATTGTTATAATTTTTTTTAAAATTTTATTATATTTATTATTATTAAACTTTCAAGTTAAAGGATTAATAGACAAATTAAAGTAATAAGCAAGAATGAACCATAAGTTTCATTTATGACAATAAAGGCCCTTACAAGAATAAACGACATTAACTTTTGATTAACGAAAAATACAGGATGTTACAGTCTCCCCAACTTAAAAGAATTTCGTCCCGAAATTAGGAAAACAAAAAGAGGTTACAAGAATAAGGAAGGGTACGTCTTCTTCATATGATCTTCACGCTCCCAGGTGAATTCTGCTCCTCGTTTGTTCTCCCATCGAACCTTTACGATTGGGGTCGTAGAGGTCCTAGTCTTCTTCAAAATGCGATCCATGATTTCGACGGGTTTCTCAACAAAGTGTAGTGACTCGTCGATCTGAATGTCTTCCAATGGCACATACAAATTATCGTCGGCCAGGCACTTCCTTAGATTCGAGACGTGGAAGACCGGGTGAATTCCACTAAGGTCGGAGGGTAGTTCTAGTTTGTAGGCCACTTTCCCGATTCTTTTCAGAACCTTGAAAGGCCCTACAAACCTCGGAGCTAACTTACCTTTCCTTCCAAAGCGAACCACACCCTTCCACAGTGAGACCTTGAGAAGGACCATCTCCCCAACTTGGAATTCTAGTGGCTTGCGATGTTTATCAGCGTAGCTTTTCTGTCGACTCCTTGCTACTTCCAGGTTCTTGCGGATGATAGCGACTTTATCGGTCGTCTCTTGTATGAGTTTGGGACCGGTGAAAAGATTTTCGCCAATGTCGGTCCAGCAAATTGGTGAACGACACTTATGATCGTAAAGTGCTTCAAACGGTGCCATTTGAATGGTTGAGTGGTAATTGTTGTTGTAGGAGAATTCTGCGAGCGGCAGGTGTGTATCCCAGTCGCTCCCAAAATCAATGACACAGAGACGTAACAGGTCTTCCAGGGTTTGGATCGTCCGCTCGGTTTGGCCATCGGTTTGGGATGGTAAGCCATGCTTAAATCCAATTGCGTACCCAGAAGTTCTTGCATAGTAGACCAGAAGTGGGAAGTGAATCGAGCGTCTCGGTCGGATATAATGTGAGGAGGCACACCATGACGGCTTACGATCTCGTCGATGTAAATCCGGGCTAACCTTGATGTCTTATACGTGTCGCGTATGGGTATGAAATGTGCCGACTTGGTCTATCGGTCGACGATTACCCATATGCTATCGTGCCCGCGAGATGTCTGAGGCAGCTTGGTTATGAAGTCCATGGATATGTGTTCCCATTTCAACATGGGAATTTCGGGTTGTTCGAGTAAACCACTTGGACGTTGGTGTTCCGCTTTAACTTTCGTGCATGTAAGGCATTTAGCAACGTAGGTTGCTATGTCTCGTTTCATTCCGGGCCACCAATATTGACTCCGTAAGTCCATGTACATCTTATCGGAGCCTGGGTGGATAGAATAACGAGTCCGATGTGCTTCGTTCATGATAGAAGCCCGAAGGTTATTGCGTTTGGGAATCCAGATTCGGTTTGCGAAATACATTAACCCATTGGCTCTTGTTTCCAATTGGGCTAAGAGATTTGGCTCGAGTTCTTCCTTCATACTCCCTTCGGTTTGCACCGCTTGCTGGGCTTCTCGAATACTTGACTCGATGTAGCAATCGATCTTCAAGTTTTGTAGTAGTACTGTTGCATTGTTGACATCGAGTCGGATTTCAGTGTCAAACTCTACCAATGCATCGAACCATTGACGTCGGTAGCGAGTCTCTTGAATGGAGACCATCTTTTGATGCGTCTTTCGACTCAATGCATCTGCTACGACATTTGCCTTGCCGGGATGGTATCGGATATCACAATCGTAGTCGCTAATTAGTTCCACCCAACGACGTTGCCTCATATTGAGGTCCTTCTGATTGAAGATGTGTTGGAGGGTCTTGTGGTCCGTGTAGACTATACATTGTGTGCCGTATAGATAGTGTCTCCAGATTTTCAAAGCAAAGACCACCGCTCCGAGCTCGAGATCGTGCGTCGTATAATTTACCTCGTGAACCTTCAATTATCTCGAGGCATATGCAATGACCTTTCCCCGTTGCATGAGAAACACAACCAAGGCCTTGTTTCGACGCGTCGCAGTATACCGTGAAGTCGTCATTCCCAACCGGTAGCGTCAGAATAGGTGCATTGCACAACTTGTGCTTCAATGTCTCAAACGCCTCTTCTTGCTCGGCTTTCCACTCGAAAGGCTTGTTCTTCTGAGCTAAGGATGTGACTGGCTTTGCGATTTTCGAGAAGTTGGCAATAAATCGCCGATAATACCCGGCTAGACCAAGAAATGATCGAACTTCCGTCGGAGTTGTGGGAGCACTCCAATTCTTCACGGCTTCAACCTTTGCAGGGTCGACGTGAATTCCTTGACTATTCACAACGTGCCCTAAGAATTGTACTTCTTCAAGACAAAACTCACATTTCGAGAACTTCGCGTACAGTTGTTCCTTCTTCAATAGATCGAGGATTTGACGGAGATGAAGTTCATGATCGGAGCGAGAATTGGAGTAAATAAGAATGTCGTCAATGAAAACGATGACAAACTTGTCTAGGTATGGCTTGCACACCCGATTCATAAGATCCATGAAGACCGCAGGAGCATTGGTTAAGCCGAAAGGCATAACCATGAACTCGTAATGCCCATACCGAGTGCGGAATGCAGTCTTTGGGATATCATCGTCGTGGACTCGCAGTTGGTGATAACCCAAACGCAAGTCGATTTTTGAAAAGATTGAAGCTCCTTGAAGTTGATCGAAGAGATCGTCGATACGAGGAAGAGGATACCGGTTCTTGATGGTCAACTTGTTGAGCTCCCGGTAATCGATACACATGTGGAATGACCCATCTTTCTTCTTCACAAATAAGATAGGTGCACCCCAAGGAGAAGAACTAAAGCGGATAAACCCCTTCTCGGATAATTCCTGGAGTTGGCTAGAGAGTTCTTGCATTTCCGATGGTGCGAGTCGGTAAGGTGATTTAGCTGCGGGCCTGCTCCCGGAATCAAGTCGATTTTGAATTCAACTTCTCATACAGGAGGCAACCCACTAAGGTCGTCGGGAAAGACCTCAAGGAATTCTCGTACAACTGGAACATCTTTGAGTTCCTTCCCTTTGGTTTTGGTGTCGACTACATAGGCCAAGAATGCCGGATAACTCTTACTTAGGCATTTCCGAGCCTTAGTGCATGACATAAGCTTGAGTCCTTTGGAAGACCGTTCACCGAACACCTTCAACGTGTCACCGGAGGGTAAGGGCATGCGAATACACTTCTCGAAGCAGATGATCTCGGCGTGGTTCTTGGATAACCAATCCATGCCAATAATAACGTCGAAGCTTCCAAGCTTCATTGGAATGAGGTCGATAAGAAACTTATGGTTATCGAGACACAATAGACAATCGCAGATAACCACGTCGACGGTGATGGGTTCTCCATCAGCAACTTCGACAGTGAGAGGTCTCTCTAGATTTGAGCGAGGTTTAGAAAGTGTCGGCTCGAATTCTAGGGAAATGAAACTTCTATCGGCGCCCGAATCAAATAATACATATGCATAGGTGTTATTAATAAGAAACATACCTGTATAGGTTTTAAAGGCACTTAAGGACATAAGCAAGGAATTTTAAGAGAAATTCTATGGAGATAGGGTTGAAATTTTTGCGTACCGTTCACCACCTCATTGTTCGTTTGAGCTTGGTTCGCGTTGATGTTGAAGGCACGTCCACGAGCTTGTGGAGAATTGCCCACAAGACGAGGGCATTAGGGCCGGTAGTGACCCGTTTCTCCACAATTATAGCAAGCTCGGTTTGGTTCCGTTACCGCGTTTCCCATTGCTCGGTGGCAGGTTGCCACAAGATGCCCGTACTTGCCGCATAGTGTGCAGATACGGCACGGAAGATTTCCCGGATGATGGTACCTACACGTGCTGCACATAGGTAGAGGGCCTGCATAAGCCCTTGCCACAGACACTTGTGCGGCCGGTGCAGTCCCGGGAACACACTGTCTTTGGGGCGGCTTAGGAATAGCCACGGCGTAGTTCCGTGCTGGTACAAACTTCCATTTCTTGTTATCAGGCTTGACCTCCTTGACCTCCTCAGGGGTCGTCTTCTCAGTTTTCTTGGCACCCTTTGCAGACATAGTGCCCGCTCGGATGTGGTTCTCTGTCAACTGTGCAGTGATGGTGATGGCTTCTTCTAGAGTTGTGGGTCTGCTACCCACAACAGCATCCTGAATCTGAGGCGGCACACCCTTAAAATTTTTCCACATTACGGGAAACAGTATCCACCATGTGTGGCAGCAGTATACTCAGCTCGTGATGATGGGTAGAATACGCCAGGTGGTTCCCGCCATCCTGTTTCAGGTTCCAGAATTCCTCCTCTAGTTTCTGGATTTCACTTCTCGGGCAAAACTTGGCGATGGCTATGTTTTTGAATTCCTCCCAAGTTAAGGCCAAGATTGCGTCGGAGCCTCGGTTTCTCTTTTCGCTGTTCCACCACGTTAAGGCCCTTTGCTGCAGCATACTGGTGGCATACCTCACTTTGAGTGCTTCAGGGCACTCACAGTTGACGAAGGTGTTCTCCATCCCCTCAAACCATTTTAATAGACTGATGGCACCTTCCTTGCCACTATAACTGGGAGGCTTGCAGGAACTAAAATGCTTGAAGGTGCAAGACTGGTTGTTACGGCCTTGGTTTGCCCTATTTTCCCCTTGGCCGTTGCTATTGTTTATGACATTTGCGATCATAGTGCTGCTGAGTTCAGCCACCATAGTCGGGATGACCGCAGCCATTTGTCGGGCAATCATGGCGGCAAGTTTGCGGCTGGATCTTTCTCGGTTTCCGTGGTAATGAGACATGCTGGAAAAATATAAATTGGGTTAGGATCGGTTAAAAGGATAATAAGGATGGGCAGTTAAGGTAAGAATCATGAATTATACAGAATGATTCCATTTGGTGACGCATCACCATTTGAAAACGTTGACACGTCAAGATGAATTGACCCATTCGCCTCAGAAACGTGTGTATGTTGGTCATAGTTTATCACTCATCCCGGAAATCCCCAGGTAAGCATGACTGGTCCCATAGGATTTATGCGAAATGCTTACCTTAGCCCGAGGGCCTTTTGCCAGGAAAACCAGAATACAGGTGTCTATGTACCACACTAGTTCTTTGGTTCACGAAATCAAAAATCTTGATGGGATAATCACAAGATTAGACATAAAGTCCAAGGAATTTCTATCAATAAGTCCTACTCAGTGACGAGGATGGATTTAAGAAGTAGCAATTGTCGGGGAGAATCAATGTTTAAGATAAGTCTAGGGAGACGGGTAACAATATGTAATCATACAGAAAGGCACCTATGCTAAGGCATCACATTGCACATAATAAGGCATAGCGTTAGGCAGCATGCAAACAATAGGTATGTATTCTTAAGAATACTATTCTATAAGGATCATGCATAAACTATAGTCTAGGTCACCATTTCTAATAACCTAAATCCCTATAGTTATGGCTCTGATACCAATCTGTCACACCCCAACCTTGACAGCGGAAACGTCGAAGTGTGAGGGTTAAGATTGTTCACAACCACATAACGCTATATTATAATGTAAAATGCCATTAATCAATTGTTTCAAACACCACATACATCAAAGTCTCAAAATAAATCAAACGAAAACAGGAAATCCAATTTGTTCTTATTAAGCCTAGGTCCATGTTCTAGGTTTAAGCATTTCTTCAATCATCGCTAAGCTTGCACATTACCTGAAACATGTTGAAAATAAAGTCAACTAACGAGTTGGTGAGTTCTCATGGTTTTAAAGACAATAAGTATACAAAAAAATGTGGCAATTCTAGTCAATGGTCACAAGATAGTAAGTATATACAACATGCATAGTTACAATCAAACCTCGACTGAATAATATGAATAAGCATGATTAGCTAAGTGTATTTGGTTCCCTAGTGCACAAGCATACGGCTCTTAGGAGCCGGCAATCCCTCGGCTTTAGCACCAAATAGGCTTGTCAGGCCCAAAGATCTAAGACTTCGCCAGGCTAGCAATAGTTAATGATTGCACACGTATGTCACATCTCATATAATACTTAACATATTCAAACAACCACGACTATGTAAAGAATTGCACGTGTGTAATAAGTATCAAAGCGTGTATGTGTAAGTTTGTATAAGCAACATGTTTCACCCCGAAAGGTGTGAAATAAACGTAAAGCGGGGCATAAGAACTCACTTGATCAACAAGAATGATGATTATTAAGAATATAAACGAACGTTGTTCCAAGATGAACGTCTCAAGGCACCTAAGTATGTATATATTATAAGATTTAGATTAATAATAAGGTTTAACGATTAGTTGCGAACTAGGGTTTCAATAAGGATTGGGTATTTGGGGTTTTGTCAACAAATTATATTTAACGAGTGAATAACAATTATATTTTCGTGAAATAGGTGGTAAGAAATATATATTTATATTTTTATACAAAAGTATGAATGAGAAAGATCTTTACAAAAATATTTGAAGTGAATTGATTTAAGTTGAAATAGAATTTTATAACCAAATAAGATTAAAACGTGTTAAACAATTAATAAATAATAATAATAATAATAAAAATGTGTGAACTAACAACCATTAGAAATATACCCAAAGTACAATCCTTGTTAAAATAAAAACATATTATTTCAATTGTTTAATTCTTTTAAAAATAATCCATCAATGATTTGATACTTTTACAAATATTTAAAGTTTACAATTTCTATGTTTATATTTATCAAAATATTTTAGAAATTTATTTTGGGCTAAAAAAAACCTTTAGAAAAATGGCATGAAGGTCCCCGGGTTTGAATCCGGGACCTCATGCTTACAAACACACACCTTAACCATTGAACCAAGGTCGCAGCCGCATTAGGTACCCGTTTTTAATTGATAAAAACCCAACCTTTTAGATTTCCCCCAAAACCCATGAACCCTAATTCGAATTTCATCCAATTGAACTGCAATTCGAATATGTTATTGATTAAAATCATGGGGCTTTTGATCCCCATGTAAAAAGCGAGTGTTTGTATGTATTTAATTACTCGTTTGATGATGTGTTGAGATCTAACAGAACAAAGAACAAGCCGAGATAGACTCGTATCCAAATGATGATCAAACGCTGATGAAAATCGAATTAAACTCTAGGACAGCTTCGAATGATGATGATGATGCAAAGCCCTCTATTGATTTTGGTTAAAACCGTTTGTGAAGTGGGTTTTGAGTATTTGCAGGTTCGCGGTGAAGGAGGTGGTCGAACAAGGTGAATGTGTGGGTTTCAAATGTAATTGTGATTGTCAATAGTTTAGGAAAACTGATTTCAGTAAAAACCCTTTGTTATATAGGTTCAATTTGGACGATTTGATTTCGAACGAGTCTTGCCTTTGTTACGCGGTTTTGAGTTATGATTCATGGTGTAATTTCCTGATTTGAATGTAATTAATCATGCAACCAATTTCAAATTGATTTGGCGAACGCGTTTGTTCGTTTATTTGCGTGATTGTAGTGATTTGATTGATACCCGGTTATGGTTTTGGAATGGTTCCAATTTTGAATTAATTGGCCCCATTTGTTAATCAATTCCTGAATTAACTTGGTTCATTGCGTTTAATGCGAGATCCCGACTGTTTTGGCATAATTTGGGCTAACCCCGACGCGTTTTAAAGGTTCGGGAAGGTGGCCGGAGCCGTGGCCGGCGGCCGCCGGCTCCTGTCGGAAATGCGAGAAGAGGGGAGAGAGGCAGGGGGTTGAAATGTAACTTTTAAAGTTACACTTTCGATCCCTGTGGTTCAATTGGTTTATTGTGTTAATATAAACTTTTATTTTAACTTTCTAAATTGACAATGAGCCCCCTTAAAGTTACTTTAACTTTAAGAACTAATTATTTGTTAACTTATAAATTGTTTATAGGTTACTACTCCTATTATTAACCCAAATTATTATTATTATTAGTTTATTATTATTGTTATAATTAAAATTTTATTATAATTATTATTATTAAACTTTCAAGTTAAAGGATTAATAGACAAATTAAAGTAATAAGCAAGAATGAACCATAAGTTTCATTTATGACAATAAACTTACAAGAATAAACGACATTAACTTTAAAGGATTAATAGAAAAATAAAGTAATAAGGATGTTACATATAGTAGTCATTTATGACAATAAAGGCCCTTACAAGAATAAACGACATTAACATACAGGATGTTACAATGTAGAGTTTTTGTCCCGGGAACTCGCAAAGCTAGGAGTTAAAGCTGTAATTGAAACACCACTATTTTGAGTTTTACATTAGCATCTCGTGATTTGGTATGAAACCTATAGCCATTAGCATAATACCATAATATCTCTTGGATGTAGGACTAGGGCCCTTAGCAAGCCAAAAATATGATCTCTGACTTTATCATATATTACTTTGTCTTTTAACCAACCTGTGAACTCATGACTATGGTTTTGTGCTCATGCCCAAAATCAACTTTGTCAGGGTTGATTTTCAATATAAGCTTCATGCTCACTGCATCATCATTTATACAAATACAACATGAATATGAATGAACTAATATTGACATATAATTCGAAGGAATAAAAACTATAAAATGGTTACTTACTTTATATAATCGTTAACTTGTGTACAATCACAATTGAATAAGGCATAACGATGTGCTTGTTCCATTAAGTGATCATCTAACTTGAAAAGTGTTCCAAGTCTTCATTTTTTACCTCCTAATGGATGGCCACCCATTCATGAATAACTGTTCACCCGGTTCGTTTTCTCCCTCGGAATCATCATTATCTTCCACACCTTTATTAAGTCTTTTATCTACTCCATGCATATAACGTGAGCAAAAAGTCAAACATTCATCAATCAAATATCCTTCTGCTACAGATCCTTCTGGTCGGCTCTTGATTCGGACATATGACTTCAACTTGCACAAGTATCCTTCCATAAAAACATTCATCTATATTGAACAAGTCCTCCAAGCCTAACTTCATCTACTAAATGGATAGGTAAATGCATCATGATGTCAAAAAACGCTAGCAAAAATATTTTCTCAAATTCACATAATGTTTTTGTAATTTCTGATTGTAATCAATCAAGGTCCTCGGGCTTGATTACCTTGCTACAAAGACTTCGAAAAAAGACACCCAACCTAATTAAAGGAACAACAACATGTTTTGGTAATGATTTTCTTATAACAACTTGAAGCAAGTAATGCAAAAAGATGTGAGCATCATGACTCTTATAACCTAAAAATTTATTTTCCGAAGAATGAACGCAACGTGCAATGTTAGAAGCACAACCGTAAGGTAATTTTGTTTCCTTCAAAACATGAAAAAAACTATTTTTTTCCTTTGAAGACATTGAAAAACATGCATTATGGATAATAACATGCTTACCATCATCAGAAAGTTTAGGTTAAAGCCTTTCTTTGATGCCAAGATCTAAAAGGTCAAATCGGGCTTTTGGGTGATCTTTTAACTTTCCACTAATATCCAACAAAGTCCCTATCAAGTAGTCACACATATTTTTTCAATGTGCATCACGTTAAGATTATGTCGACATTTATTGAATTGCCAATACGGCAAGTAAAAAAATATTGACCTTTTCTTCCATGGGCAAGTGCTATCATTTTTCTTCCTTTGTGTCTTTCCAAATATATTTTTAAAAGTAGATAACTCACTCAAAGCTTCAACACCCGATAGGGGTTTTGGAGAAAGCCTCTTCTTAATCTTCCCATTGAAAAGCACTCTTATTACGTCGCCATAGGTGTTGAGCATCTAAAAATCTACGATGGTCCATATAGCATGTTTTCTTACTATGCTTCAAGTAAAGAGAACTAGTCTCGAGATTACGACATGGACATGCAAAATTTCCCTTTGTTTTCCACCCCGACAACATTGAGTACCCTGGAAAATCACTAATTGTCCATGTTAAGGCTGCATACATTTTAAAGGTCTCATCTTTAGATTTATCATATGTCTCCAACCCATTAACCCATAACTCTTTAAGCTCCTCAACTAAGGGTTGTAAATAAACATCTATGTTATTACCCGGAGATTCGGGTCCAGGAGTTAACAAAGATAACATAAAGTATTCTGGTTTTAGTGACATCCATGGAGGCAAATTATAGTTGACCAACACCACAGGCCAAGTGCTATGAGCAATGCTCATTTTTTCAAATGGATTAAATCCATCACTTGACAGCCCTAACCTTACATTTCTAGTTTCCTTTGCAAAATAAGGATACAAAGAATCAAATTCTTTCCAGCTTTGCCCATCTGCAGGATGTCGTAAATTTCCATCTTTAGGTCGCCCTTCATCATGCCATCTCATATGTTTAGCTGTATCTAAACACATAAATAGTCTTTGTAGCCTTGGTTTTAAAGGAAAATGCCAAACCACTTTAGCTGGAACTTTTGAAGACGTTTTATAATGTTCACTACTCTGCTTGTTTTGTTCTTTCTCATTCAGTTGTATCCATTTAGAGGTGTGGCAAGTGTGGCAGACTTCAGTATGTTCATACTCTTTCCAATAAAGCATACAATCATTTGCACATACAGCAATCTTCTTATAACCAAGCCCTAAATCGCTTATAATTTTTTAGCTTGAGTAAAACTAGCTAGAAGTTTTGCCTCTGGAATAATTTCTTGTAAAAGGTGTAGAAGATCATCAAATGCCACATTACTAAGCCCATTATGGGTTTTGTAGAGAAGAAGCCTGACAATGAAAGATAGCTTTGAAAAACTTTTACACCCAGGGAACAACTCTTGCTTTCCATCTTCCACCAACTTATAGAACTTTTTGGCATCTTCATTTAAACCTTCTTGTATTGTACTTGTTTCCTTTACAGTATCTCTAAACATATCATGTAATAATTCATCGAAATTATCATGCATATTGTCTCCATTGTCATCTATATTGACGTTAAATCTTGTTTGTGAGGTGGTTTCTCCATGAAAAACCCACACATAGTAGTCTTTTACAAATCCGTGTCCTTTCAAATAATCAAACACTTCATCTCTTCGATACCAATAGTGATTTTTACACTGTTTGCAAGGACAACAGATTTGAGATCCTCTTGCCGCCTTAGCAAATGAAGCATTAAGAAATTCAATAACTTCAGCTTCAAATTCAGGTAATTGTCTAGGTAAATACATCCAATCTCTAACATTTGCCATGTCCCCCGTAACCTGAATTTAAGAGAAACAATGAGATTTAAATGTTGGTTCTCGATTACAAATCGTTTTTACACAGATAAGACATCATAATATGTTGAACATAAAGAGGATATATTACAATGGCCATTTGAGTTGTTATAGAACCATAAATCAAATTAATTAAACTACCAAAGGCTATGATTTCAAGTAATTGAAATTCAAGTGCCATGATTTAAGTAATTATACACTTCAATCAAACTATTGAAACAATCAGTTTGATTTCAAGATTCAAGCTCTGTTAGAGCAATCATTTTTGGTCTGTGCATATTGCTTGTGCAATAATCAAAATTCCACATGCGTTAGCAAAATCATATATAGTTGCATAAAAATCATAAACCAAAAATCCAACTAGGAATAGACAAAGATCACAACATATGAACTCGAATTTCCTTATCGCAATTTGGCAAATGATTGGATGTGAATTTTAACAGAAAGTTGCTACTTGAAGTCATGATAATCTGTTATTGAATGTTTGATAAAAACTTATTTGTGACAATGATTTACTAATTAGGGAAAACAAGCCTAAATTAACCGAGACGTGTAAAA
Source organism: Flaveria linearis (assembly GCA_024085815.1). Classification (NCBI taxonomy): domain Eukaryota; kingdom Viridiplantae; phylum Streptophyta; class Magnoliopsida; order Asterales; family Asteraceae; genus Flaveria; species Flaveria linearis. The sequence continues at coordinate 57,186,597 of CM044011.1, forward strand.
ATTTCTACTTTTTATCTTTAAAGAACATGATTAACGAATCTGATTAATTTAAGAAACGAGTTTGATCAACAATCCAAGCACAATTAGCAAGAACCCACTCATTGTCAATGTTAGGAAAGACCTGATCAACAATTTAATAAATTCATCAAGAACCCACTCTTGATAATATGTTTAATCTTCATCAAATAGTATGAAAACTCATCTATACACACACAATACTATGAAATCCAAATCCTAAGGAGAAAATATCGTGCGAACAACCAAACTTCATACAATTATCTACATATCAACAATCCAAAGGTTGAACTCCCCAAGTACATAATGTTTATAGAAGACAAATATCAGTACATAATCTTTTCGTAAACCTCATGGTTAGCAAATTAAAATCTTAAACATAGTAAAGATGAACTCCCCTCCCCCTTTTAACTCAACTTTGTTTGAAGATATGTATGATATACTAACTATCAAAAACCTAGACCTAGATATGTAAGGCCCCGTTCCCGGGAAGCCTTACAGTTGGTTAATCATAGCATAAAATCACTTTATAAACAAAACATTACAGCGGAATTAAATAAACATTCACTTAAAACTTGGAAATCATATTGTACTCATACATTTGTCTTTAAGTGGAATAAAACATGGTGCATGGTCGTAAATTACAATAAAGATTTCATAGACAGGAATGTCATCCATTGCTCGCCAAGTAGCTCGTTGGTGCCATCCTCGGTATCAGCATTTACCTGTCCACTATTATGCATAAAAGTCAGCTTTGCTGAATAAGTTCTAGTTTTATATAAATAAGAAAATATAAGCTTTTATCCTCCATATAATGACCACGCATACATCATACTACATAACATTTCTTGCATCATATTAAGCATGTTCGTTATCTTTCATTCTTTCATTATCTTTCACTTCATCATAAGCGAGATTGCACAAAGCAAGAGCTCCATGTTGATCGACAACGAATGTCGATCCCCGTCGGCACATATCATCATGGTAGCTAACCCCCAACAGTTGATCCACATTGCAAGGCACATAGCCCGCTCATGAATACGGATCCATCGTCATACGTCAGACTCACATAAGTGAAGTCTATCATAGTGCTTGCAAGACTTTTCATCGTCAAACGGGACCGGGGTAACATTTGTTAAGTTCCACTTCTCATTAATATTATCTTCCACTTAATATATAATACATAACTTATTAAGTACACAACATACCAAGTACTAGCCATCATAACACATAATCGACTCTCCGCGGGACAGCGGGGTCCTAGGGGCAGTAGCCCCGAGTGGGGTCCATGGGGCAACACCCCTGGCTGGGGCCGGGCTGCCAGGTCAGCGCGCAAAATTTTTATTTTAAGGACTTTATATAGCATATTTTGTTATAGGAAAAATTATTTTCTTATTAAAACCCTTATAATCTTTGCCTTGAAAAGATTAGGTTTACTATGCATAATAGCCCCAAAAACATGCAAAATTTTTTAAATAAGGGGATCTAGAACTCACCTGGATATCGTGAGTAACTTCTAAACTAAGCGTTCTAGAATAGGATCACACTACACAACCTGCAGATAAGTTGACACTTAAAGGGGTTAATTTCTGCCTAATTTCGCTGCTAATTTCGCTATCAGATTAGCAGTTAGCAGTTTAGCATGACAGTTTCACTACCAGTTTCGCCCAGTAGTTTCGCATGATAGTTTCGCTGTTAGATGAGCACAACTTTCGTTGGAATTTCCTAGTTTCGTAATATCTATAGGTCAACCTGGGCACTAGCGAAATTACCAATGAAACTATAGTTTCGCACCAGCGAAACTGTAGTTTCACTGGAACTCTCTTAGTTTCGCTGGATGAGTGCACAGTTTCACTGATCGAGGGCACAGTTTTGCTGGATGAATGAAAATGAAGAACCAGCCCATTTTAATCCAAAATCTTAACTTTTTATGTCCAAATCCTTGGTTTACCATCCATGAAACCATATCTAACCTTTTTACACGTTTTCATACGTAAAAATTTGACCTTTATGTGTTTCTTTGAAACTTTTCAAAACCCAAAACCCTAGAATCCCGGGGTTTGATCTACACAAGGGTTTAGAGGTCGATTCTTACCTGGATTTGTTGCTCCTTTTTTATGATTTGATGCTCCAACACCCAGATCTTCAATCTTTTAACCTTTGAAGCTCCAAATCTTGAGTTTTCTTCACGTTCTCTCTCTACTTTTTCTCTCTACGAATTTTGGTGGCTAGGGTTCAAGTGTGGAAGATGGTGGCTGATAAATGTGGGTTTCAAGGCTGATTATGTGCCCTAAATCAGTTAGGCTCTTGCCCATAAGCCTAATTAGCCCATAACCCATTTCCTTCCTTTATTAAATAGCCACAAATTAAGCCCATTATCCTCGATGAATCGTTTTGACTCTTCGGGTATTACAAGTCTCCCCTACTTATTTAGGTTTCGTCCTCGAAACCTGTCAGTCCTCAAACAATTGAGGATAAAATTTCCTGATCTCTTCCTCGGTCTCCTACGTAGATTTTGATCCTTTTCTGTGTCTCCACTGTACTCGTACCAACGGAACCACTTTATTACGTAAGTGCTTCTCTTTCCAATCAAGGATGGCCACCGCTACTCTACAAAGTTCAGTCGTTCGTCGAATTCAATGTCTTCTAATGTTACAAATGCATCATTGTCTGCTAGACATTTCCTAAGATGAGATACATGGAACGTAGGGTGAATTCCACTCAACTCATCAGGTAATTCTAGTCTGTAGGCCACTTCCCCTACCCTTACGATAATACGGAATGGCCTAATGAATCTTGGGCTTAACTTTCCCCTTTTTCAAAACCTAATGATCCCTTTCTAAGGCGATACCTTGAGCATAACCTTGTCTCCAACCTCAAATTCTATAGGTCTACGCCTCTTATCGGTATAAGACTTCTGGCGATCCTTTGTGGCTTTCATGAATGGCTTAATTTTACCTAACTTCTCGGTTGTGACCTCAATCACTTCAAGGCTTCCCAATTCCTTTTGTCCGATGTCACCCCAACACACGGGCGTCCTACACTTCCTACGGTACAACATCTCATAAGGTGGCATACCAATGCTGGCATGGTAACTATTATTATATGAGAATTCTGCCAACGGTAAGTGCTCATCCTAACTTCCACCAAATCAATTACACATGCTCGTAGCATGTCTTCTAATGTCTGAATCGTTCTTTCTGACTGACCATCAGTCTAGGGGTGGTAAGCCGTACTAATATGCAGTCTAGTCCCCATTGAGTCATGAAATCTCTTCCAGAACTTGGACGTAAACCGCGTGTCCCTATCCGAAACGATAGACACTGGAACGCCGTGACGAGCCATGATCTCCTTAATAAATAACTCTGCCAACCTCTTAGAGGAAAACGTCTCACGAATTGGTAGGAAATGGGCGCTCTTTGTTAAACGGTCAACAATCACCCAGATAGCATCACTTCCTCTCGTCGTGCAAGGTATCTTCGTGATGAAGTCCATTGTGATGTGTTTCCATTTCCATTCAGGAATATCCAAAGGCTGGATCATCCCATATGGCTTTTGGTGCTCTGCCTTCGCTTGTAAACAAGTCAGGCACTTGCTCCCATACTTAACCACGTCAGGCTTCATTCCTAGCCACCAGTAATATTTCTTCAGATCTTGATACATTTCGTGGCACCAGGATGAATGGAATATTGAGTTTTGTGAGCCTCATCCATGATCTTCCCACTCAAATCCCCATAGAGAGGGATCCACATCCGCCCAGATCGGGTTTTAACACCTAGGGTGTTTTCCTCAAAATCTGAAACCTGCCCTTTCATTCTTTCAGAGTTGACTCTGTCATCTCTCAATGCTTCATCTTGAAACTCCCTCACCTGTTTCATAACATCCGGCGTCATGATTATCTGGTAAGCCCTCACCCGAATTGGTTCGGGTCGTCCTGTCTGGCTAAGGGCGTTAGCAACCACATTGGCCTTGCCCGGATAATGAATTTCGCAGTCATAATCCTTGATCAGTTCCAACCACCTCCTCTGCCTCATGTTAAGTTCCTTTTGTTCGAAGAAATACTTCAGACTTTTATGATCAGTAAAGATGGTGCACTTCACCCCATACAGGTAGTGCCTCCAAATCTTCAATGCAAACCCCACCGCAGCCAACTCCAATCATGGATAGGATAATTCGCCTCGGACCTTTAATTGTCTAGAATCATAGGCTATCACCTTCCCCCGTTGCATCAACACGCAACCCAATCCTACATACGAGGCATCCGAGTGGACTACCAGGTCCTCGTTCCCCTCAGGTAATGTCAAGACAGGGGCTTGCGTTAACCTCATCTTTAGTTCTAGGAAGGCATTCTCCTGATCAGAACCCCATTCATTCTTCACGTCCTTCCGGGTCAGCTTAGTCAAAGGAGAAGCTATCTTGGAGAAATACTGGATAAACCTCCTATAGTAACCTGCCAGGCTTAAGAAACTACGAATCTCAGATGGCGTCTTTGGAGGTTCCTATTGCATCACCGCTTCAACCTTCGCAGGATCCACCCTGATCCCCTCGGGGTTAACCACATGACCCAGAAATTGAACTTCTCGAAGCCAAAATGCACATTTAGAGAACTTAGCATATAACTTTTCACTTCTGAGCGTCTCCAATACTTCTCGAATATGATCGGCATGTTCTCCTTCACTTTTTGAACATCGATGAACACTATTACTGATTTATCCAACATCGGGCGACATACCCGATTCATAAGGTCCATAAAAGCAGCTGGCGCGTTGGTTAAACCAAAGGACATGACTAGAAATTCGTCGTGTCCATAATGTGTACGAAACACCGTCTTAGAAACATCTTGTTCTTTCACCTTCAGTTGGTGGTAACCAGACCGCAGGTCTATCCTTGAAAACCAGCTGGCACCCTGAAGTTGATCGAACAGGTCGTCGATCCTTGGTAACGGATATCGATTCTTTACGGTTAGCTTATTAAGCTCGCGATAGTCAATGCACATCCGCATGCTACCTTCTTTCTTCTTGACGAATAGAACGGGAGCACCCCATGGAGAGATACTCGGTCGGATAAAGCCCTAATCCAATAAATCTTGCAACTGGTCCCTCAGTTCAACCATCTCCGAAGGAGCTAATCGATATGGTACTTTAACGACGAGTTATGCTCCTAGTAGCAAATCAATTTGGAATTTGATTTTGCGGTTAGGCGGCACACCAGTCAGGTGTTCAGGAAAGACGTCAGGAAAATCACGCACCACCGGTACACTGGATAATTGTGGCTCTGGCGTATCCACATCCCTTACATAGGCCAAGTAAGCACTGTACCCACGCCTCAAGTACTTTTCGGCCGTGATCATCGACACCACCTTTGGTATACAACACGCTCTATCCCCGCGAACCGTAGCTGAGCTACCATCAGGCGCGATTAGGCTAATTATCTTTTTACTACATACTATATTCGCTTCATAGTCAGCCAACCAATCCATGCCTAACACCACATCAAAACCTCCTAAGGCCATAACATGCAATCTAGCAGGGAACTTATAACCCTCTAACTCTATCAGGCAACCCTCAACTACCTCAGTCACCTTGGTGGACTTACCAATGGCTGTTTCTACATAAAAGGGCTCGTCTATCTTTCTACTCTTATCATGCAATAAACGACAAAAGGCAGTAGACACAAAACTCCTACTAGCACCGGAATCAAAGAGCACAGAAGCATATTCATGGTCCACCAGAAACATACCTAAAACTACTTCTGGATCTGCCCTGGCGTCCTCACGAGTTATGTTGAATGCCCTCGCCTTTGCCTTCGAACCGTCACCCTTTCCCTTATCTCCAGCTTTAGCCGTTCCTAATCCTCCTGATTTTCCTTTCTTGCAGTCCCTCTCCACATGTCCCATCTCACCACACTGGTAACACTTCACCACCTTGTAATCCCTAGCATAGTGGCCCTCGCCCCCACATTTAAAGCATTTTCCAGTCCCAACTCTACACTCCCCTGAATGACCTTTTCTACATTTTCTACAAGCACCTTCTTCACCTGTATTTCCCCGTCTCCCTGACTGATCCTCAACTCTCATCCTCTTCTCTCCACTCCTGAAGTTATCACCTTCGAACCTCTTCCCATTTCCATTCTTGTTCCCACTCCATTTCTCCACCTTCTTCTGTATAGGCATTGGGTCTCTCGTCACCTCCCAGCTAAGTCCACCACAGACCTAAACGTCCGGGTCAGCTGCTCAGTCTGCATGTATCTCTTGATCTTTTTGGATACAGTATCCCTGGCACAAAACATTGAACTTGTATACTCTTGGGTTCCCATCCTCCTACAAGAACTCCTTCTCAATCTGTCATTTCTGATGGGGACAATATCCAGCACCAACTCCTTCAACTCAGCACTTTAGTTTGGCCTCGCTTTCTTTCATATTGTCCCACCAGCACAACGCTGAGTCGATGAAAGAATGAGTGGCAAACTTAACTTTCCTTCCCGGCACTCACTAATATCCAGTACCGCTTCCATCTCTCTTGAGCAGCAGTAGCTTTTTGCTTGCACCTTTGAAATGCCCCATAGTAGCACCCCCTATCGTCTCTCTCTCTCAGACTCCTCATCATTGTCGTCATCATGGACTACCACCTTAGGGTTTGATGGCTCCTCTTCAGATTTCCCAGTGGACCTTCCAGAATTCTTCTCATTTTCCTTCCCTTTCTTATCAGCTTTCTCTCCATCCTTGACTGCTTTGATCACCTCAGTCACCACCGAGGGTAAGACATTTTGCATGACATTTTAGACTTCATCGGAGATAGCCTCCTTCACAGTGGATCTGAGGGTGGCTGATCCCTCACCCTCCGGGTGACTATGGAGGTTGACTCCTCGTGAACAGTCTCGGGAGCCTTAGCTTTGCTCCGGGTGACACGTGGTGTAGTAGTACGACCATCTCGAGGACGTCCACGTGTAGCCATCCTAGATTTCCTGCCCGCCATATCTAATTCCTATAAGATTTAAACGCCGAAATGGTATTCAAGATAATTGATCAGATCATTACAAGTATGGTAAGTCCTTAATTACAGTGGCCAAGTGTATTAACTACTTACCTTACCCTCCTGTCCCAAGCAATCACTATCCTAACACATGTCAGTATTCAAATCTACACGCATATAAAACAAATAGCACATGCACATAATACCAGTTTCCTTGAAATATTTTATTTGATGACACGTAGCTACTTGGGTTGGCATCCTTCATTTGGTCCCATTCTCAGTTTAAGTTTAGGTTTGAAAAAAATGTTTTACCCATTTCTCTTAAACTTTGGCTCTGATACCAACTTGTAAGGCCCCGTTCTCGGAAGCCTCACAGTTGGTTAATCATAGCATAAAATCACTTTATAAACAAAAATTGTAGCGGAATTAAATAAACATTCACTTAAAACTTGGAAATCATATTGTACTCATACATTTGTCTTTAAGTGGAATAAAACATGGTGCATGGTCGTAAATTACAAAGATTTCATAGACAGGAATGCCATCCATTGCTCGCCAAGTAGCTCGCTGGTGCCATCCTCGGCATCAGCATTTACCTGTCCACTATTATGCGTAAAAGTCAGCTTTGCTGAGTGAGTTCTAGTTTTATATAAAAAAGAAAATATAAGCTTTTATCCTCCATATAATGACCACACATACATCATACTACATAACATTTCTTGCATCATATTAAGCATGTTCGTTATCTTTATTATTTCATTATCTTTCACTTCATCATAAGCGAGATTGCACAAAGCAAGAGCTCCATGTTGATCGACAATGAATGTCGATCTCCGTCGGTACACATCATCATGGTAGCTAACCCCCGACAGTTGATCCACATTGCAAGGCACATAGCCCGCTCATGAATATGGATCCATCGTCATACGTCAGACTCACATAAGTGAAGTCTATTATAGTGCTTGCAAGACTTTTCATCGTCAAACGGGTCCGGGGTAACATTTGTTAAGTTCCACTTCTCATTAATATTATCTTCCACTTAATATATAATACTTAACTTATTAAGTACACAACATACCAAGTACTAGCTATCATAACACATAATCGACCCTCCGGGAAAGCGAGGTCCTAGGGGAAGCACCCCCGAGTGGGGTCCAAGGGGCAACGCCCCTGGCTGAGGCCGGGCTGCAAGGTCAGCGCGCAAAATTTTTATTTTAAGGACTTTATATAGCATATTTTGTTATAGGAAAATTTATTTTCTTGCTAAACCCCTTAAAATCTTTGCCTTGAAAAGATTAGGTTTACTATGCATAATAGCCCCAAAAACATGCAAAAATTTTTAAATAAGGGGATCTAGAACTCCCCTGGATATCGTGAGTAACTTCTAAACTAAGCGTTCTATGCTAGGATCATACTACACAACCTGAAGATAAGTTGACACTTAAAGGGGTTAACTTCTGCCTAATTTCGCTGCTAATTTCGCTATCAGATAAGCAGTTTCGCTGCAGTTTCGTTGCCAGTTTCGCCCAGCAGTTTAGCATGACAGTTTCGCTGTCAGATGCGCCCAACTTTCGTTGGAATTTCCTAGTTTCGCAATATCTATAGGTCAACCTGGGCACTAGCGAAATTACCAACGAAACTTTAGTTTTGCACCAACGAAACTGTAGTTTCACTGGAACTCTCTTAGTTTTGCTGGATGAGTGCACAGTTTCACTGATTGGGAGCACAGTTTCGCTGGATGAATGAAAATGAAGAACCAGCCCGTTTTTAACCCAAAATCTTAACTTTTTACGTCCAAATCCTTGGTTTACCATCCATGAAACCATATCTAATGTTTTTACACGTTTTCATACGTAAAAATTTGACCTTTATGTGTTTCTTTGAAACTTTTCAAAACCCAAACCCTAGAATCTGGTTTTGATCTACATAAGGGTTTAGAGGTCGATTTTTATCTGGATTTGTTGCTCATTTCTTTTGGTTTGATGCTCCAACACCCAGATCTTCAATCTTTTAACCTTTGAAGCTCCAAATCTTGAGTTTTCTTCACTTTCTCTCTCTACTTTTTCTCTTTACGAATTTTGGTGGCTAGGGTTCAAGTGTGGAAGATGATGGCTGATAAATGTGGGTTTGAAGGCTGATTATGGGCCCTAAATCACTTAGGCTCTTGCCCATAAGCCTAATTAGCCCATAACCCTTTTCCTTCCTTTATTAAATACCCACAAATTAAGCTCATTATTCTCGATGACTCGTTTTGACTTTTCGGGGTGTTACAAGATAAATTTCCCCTGGAAAACCCAATTACAAATGAGTAGATCTACAATTCAAAAAAGGTAAATAAACCAACACATAGGCAATTCAAAGTTCGAATTGGCAATAATTCAATAACTAATCGGTTGTTCCTACGTATGTCGACTTACACAGCCTGCTTCTTCTTGATTTATGTTGTTCCAGTTTCCTCCCTTTTCAATCGACCTCCTTCTTGTTGATTTATGCAGTTCGAATTACCTAATGTTCCACTAGGCTTACTTCTGGTTAAGTTACTTGGTTCACTTCGATCTTGATAGCGACTTCTGTTTGATACTTTCGTGGCTTCAATTTGGTAGTTTTTGATGATGTTCTTGATCGTTACCCTTTTATAAATTACATTTACATCACTTAAGATGAACAAAATATTAAAAGGATGGTAATAACAATAAAATGATTGCAGCCTAACAGGTTACTACTTTCAATCCAAATAATTCCGACCCAAGTTTGATTCTTTGTGCTAGCCTTTTAAAAGTTCTATTTTTTTTTGCTAATAGTAACTTGTATTCACTTGTACAATGTATGATAATGTTTGCTACTAGCTAGTCATGTATTTTTTCAATTACTTTGTTTTGATTCTTCTTATAAAACTAATTGGGTCGACGCTCAAATTTAAAATTTGCTACTCACTCAAAGTTACAATATTATACAATCTATTAAAATTAATAAGTATATAATCGGGTCACTTGAACCTTTTCTAATGTTGTAAGTCCATCCCATTAACTTTTCAACAAAATAACTATTTTAATTAAAGGTGTCATTTATAATAATGGTCACATATTCATATTAGTGTTATGCAACATTTTAAACTAAAAGTTGCATTAAACTTTCACCAATGCAACCCTTCTAATTAGTTGCAAATTTCAATAAATTTTATAACTTTTAAAAAAGTGTTGCATTTTAATAAAAAATTGCAACTTTCAAAAAAAAGTTGTAATTTCAATCAATTTTTACAACTTTTTAAGAAAAAAGTTGCATTAAACCTTTTAAATGCAACATTTTTATTAAATAAAGTTGCATTAGAGTCAAATGTAACTTATTTAAAAAAGTTGCTTTTAAAATGTTACATTAGGCTTGTTTTCTAGTATTGATGAGTCGTATAGGACTCATATAACAATCCATATGAGTTGTATAGATTTTCTATAACACTTTTTAACTTTTTAAATTTTTTGGGTATGAAAATCTTTAAAAAAGTGATGAATTCAACTAAACAAAAATTACAACTGAGATTAAGTTTTCAAGGAGATTACAATCACATGAGAAGTACAAAGTACAACATTAAAATAAATGATACTTCAAATCAATTCTTTTTTTTCTTTTGGAAAGTTCCAAAAACTCAACATGGTTAAAAGGTGTACCAACGATAGACTATTATTCTTCTTAAAGCCCCGTTATTATATTAATTTTCCTCTGTAACATTTCATGGTTGTCGAATACGTTATGGTAAATAGTGTCAAAGCTCAAGATCTTCCTTCTTAAATTGAATCACTTGATATTAAATCACTTGATTCTTAGTTGATTTCAGGTATGGTATTTGGCACGTTCAAGGTGTAAATGAGAATGTTTGCTTAACCACTTCCCAAAACAAAGATGATAGGCCAATTGATAGAAATCAAGTGGCCACTTTGCAATATGTTACTAAAGGGACTCCTCTTCGTTCGTCCATGGCGATAGGTTTGCTGATTTAGTTGAATTCACTTTCCAAAGCGTATGTGTAAATTTTAAATAGATATAGAAATTTTTGGTGATAATAATATGTATGAGTGTAATGTTTATAGGAAAAATGCGGGAGGGAGGGGGGGGGGGGGCATAGAATAATTTATTAACTTTTTCTATCTCTGTATAAATCAGTTCAAATCAAAATAAGCTATTGGTAAAGTATAACTTTTAGAGCTTTGACACATATTAGTTACAGCGAGGTCTCTATATGTAATTATAATTGGTGGCTCTATACACTTGTTAAGTATAGCTTTTGTGCTTAAAGCACCCACTTGAAATTGTTCTCCTGCTCTCCTGCTCTTGATTGATAACATGTGAGTGATACAAAACGTCTTGCAAGTTGATCTCACACCCATAATTTGAACGAATGGTAGTTTGTACACGTTCGTTTTGGATGTCGTGTCTTTCATTAACACATGTGGGAATACTTGCTGAATATCGTATATTGTCTGATAAATAAAAAAATCTCTTCTACAACATGATTACATATGAAACTCGTGTCTATCATTAATGCATTGGAGCTTCACCGAAATATTTGCCTCCTTTATTTTGTTTTGCACGTATATACAGTTCTTAGGGTGGCAACGTTTACAAGGTTATGGTCTTGAAGTGTTGATAGTATATTTTATGACTCCATTTTTTGATTGCTCAGCTCTGCCACCAAACTATACTCTTTCTTAGATAGTTTTATTGTATATGGATGCTCCTCCAAATGTTGAGTGTGATTATGGTTATGCAAATCATCTACCATCATTATTATCCAACCAAAGTACTTTCTTTCGTATTTTCCTATCAATCGGAACCATTTGCTTTGTTTTTTCGTGCCAATCTGTCAGAGTTTAGATGCGGTCTTATATTCGCCATCACTATCACATCTAATTTGAATCTTCATGACATCACCATAGAGAGCTACATAAGTCGTATTTGTTTGGTCCTGTAAGATATACCCCTAACACGATTCATAAAATACGAATTCTATAAATTTAATAATAAAAGTATATATGTAAATTATATTTTATTTTTACTGCTTCTTTTTAAATGACAAACATATTCTACTACTATTTTTAAATTACTTTAAATTACGCTAGCCACGTTAACAAACAAATTCATCTATATAGTGTGCTAATTCCATGTTGCATTAAATTGTGTTTTTTACTACTTAAGGTCAGAAACGCGTGTACATTTTAGTTTTTCTGACTTTTCTTGCTTATTTTCTTAACATCTTCCGAAGGCAAAATCTAATGCCGTGTTGAGGTTCGTGATTCTCTAATTCTTCAAGGTCAATACACTTTTCCAGAATCACGAACCAAAACCCTTTCGACATATTCAAATCTCTCTTCTCAAAACCCTTTGATTCTGTGAAATCTTCATCTTGTAATCTAAACCCTTTTCTTGCTTTGGATTCTTGCGGAAGATCGACGATTCTAATTGTAAGAACACACGATTACCTTTACTGATTTTAGCTGTTATAATTGTTTTCGATTTCGTCATGATCGTCACTGTTTCTGTTTAAAAATCGCCACTTTATGGTGAGTATAGATGTCTGTGATTTCAAATTTGGAGAATCAATGTTGTATGTTGTGTGTTGGTCACCTATGAACAATCGGCCAATTGGTTTTGTGTAATTTGATTGATGTAGTACTGGTAGCTTTGGATTTTTTGAATTCATCTAGTATTTGATTGTTTGGCACCTTGAATTGTGCATACGAGCTGAGATATTGGTTACCCAATTCTGATTACTTTATAATTAGTATAGAATTTTGATGTTATATAAGCTATATCAGTGATTAATGATCCACCAGTTATGAATATTTCAGTTTATCGCTTCCTTAAGGCTTAAGGCTACTTGTCTGATATTTCTGTGTTTAATATGTCTGTTGATGTATAATGATCTGAATTTTAAAATTGTTACAATCAATAGAGATATAGATTCACTGGATCATAGAATTTTTCTGTACATGTTGAAACATCTATGTTGTGAAAATTAGTCTTTAGATATGCTTAATTTCATTAATCTAGACAATCGATTTTAACTAGATATTCTACAAAATATGATTTTGATTGCAGAATTGAATAGCCATTGTAGTACTAGCAGGTGCGATTGCTATTGTCAGCAATCAAGGGATAGACATGTTTTTGTGTTTTCTTTGAGAAATTTATGTATAGTTATATGTATCATGCCCGAATGCTGTTAAAGAATGAAATTCAGAGAGCAGCCAATAACTTTACCTTTTATATATGCTTTTTTTTTTCCAACTGCCAATTGTGAGACAAGGGGATAGACATGTTTTTGTGTTTTCTTTGAGAAATTTATATATAGTTATATGTATCATGCCCGAATGCTGTTAAAGAATGAACTTCAGACAGCAGCCAATAATTTACCTTTTATATATGCTTTTTTTTTTCCAACTGCCAATTGTGAGACAAAGATTTATTTGCAGGTAGAGATTCATTTAAGCGTGTACAGTCATTAGTTATTTGTAATGGGTTGGCTTAGCAAGTTTTTAAAGGCTCCAACCATGAAGTTTCAAATGGCGAATATAACTGGAGATATGAAGACAATACAGCACCATATGGAAATTATCCTTCTACATCATGGGTATTATTGCTGTTATTTCTTGTTATTGATGTATTCACTCACTTCCTGAGGTGTTGCAGTATATAATATTTATAAAACTGATATTTCTGATGTTTGATCTCTTCCAAGTATTCCACCTGGGGATCAATCTTGTTTTATGCATGATTAATTTGTCAAAATTTAATCTTACTTTCATAAATTGGATGAAACTTTAGCAGGATCCACAATCTGAGATAGAGGATATTGACCGTGCAATCGCAATATCACTTGCAGAAGAAGATGGGAGAGGGAAACATGTGATTAGTAAGTGATGTAATTATCTGTTCATAAAATATCCTTCATAGTTAACCTTTTGGAACCTATGGATCCACATATGTTGTGTTAATATTGTGTTTAGCAACATGCATTTAGTTCAGAATCACCATTAAAATTAGGTGCACTCAATGAATATAATTACTTTAGGAAAACTAGCTTAATATTGGTATTCGTTCTTTACTAAAAACTATAACAAAAGGCTCCTTGAAAAGAGACAAGCAGCCCTTTTATAGTTTATAGAATAACTTATGCAGCTTCAGTTATCGGAGTAACATTATCATATCCAACTTTTTGTAAGGCCACTTGAAACTACAACTCTAAACTACCATCCACATTTATTTATGAAGTAGCTTATATGCATCTTGAGTAGATTAAACCTCATTTTCAAGTTGATGTTTTAAGTGATATTACAGTCAACATACTGTATAAATGTAGGACTTCATAACCTTGCACCTTTTTAGTAAGATGAGATGAATGGGCTTTTAGAAATTTTATATATTTGTCCTGCTGCATTCCTAGTGAAATTTCTTGTGTAACATGGATATCATATTATGATAATATTTAATGAACAGTATAGACTACTTGTGAGTGAGTACGAATATTACATATATTCTTCTTTAATTCAAATATCTTCTAAAGGTTAAATGTTTTTATTTTTAAAAAAACTGTTGCATAGGTGATGATTCTCAACTGAAGGAAGATGAACAACTTGCAAGGGCTCTACAAGAAAGTCTAAAAGTTGAGTCTCCACCAAGAAATAGAAATGGAAATAGACGTGGAAATGGAAATGGATTTGGAATTGGAAATGGAAATGGAATTGGAATTGGAATTGGAAATGGACATGGAAATGGAAATATGTATCACCCTATATCGTTCCCCTATTCAACAGGATTCAGGTAATTCCTTTTTTTTTCTTTATTTTAGTTCCATGCTTAATTTTTGTTATGAAAAACTGCAATGACTTGTGAAATAGTTTGAAGTTTATACATCTGAATTGCAAGTTAAAAGTTATGTGAAAATTGTTCTAACGTTTTTTCATCATTTGTACATTTTTTTAGGGTTTGTGCTGGTTGTAATTATGAGATTGGTCATGGAAGATTCTTAAGTTGCATGGGTGCAGTTTGGCATCCAGAATGTTTTAGATGCCATGCATGCAATCAACCAATTGCTGATTATGAGGTATTGAAGTTATATATGTTTACTTCCATACATGCTAATGCTTTTTCTCGATCGTAATTATTTTCTAGTTTTTCTTGATTCATGATGTTCTGCTTCTCTCTTTCTAAATATAGTTTTCCATGTTGGGAGATTATCCTTATCACAAAGCTTGCTACAAGGAGCACTATCATCCTAAATGTGATGTTTGCCAGCACTTTGTAAGTATTGTTTTCTTGCATGATTACTCTATCTATTCATTAATTTATACATAAAATATTATGCATCTGTTTACAGATTCCAACAAATGCTGCTGGGCTTATTGAATATAGGGCACATCCTTTTTGGAGTCAGAAATATTGCCCAATTCATGAGCATGATGGGACGCCTAGGTGTTGTAGCTGCGAAAGAATGGAGGTAACACATTAATTTAATAATATGTCGTCGAAAGTCGAATATGAAAGTTGGATATTATAGTGTTTACCATTGATTTTCAGCCACGTGAAACAAGCTATGCGGCTCTTAATGACGGTCGAAAACTTTGTTTAGAGTGTCTTGACTCATCAATTATGGATACAAGCGAGTGTCAACCGTTGTATTCTGATATTCAAGCATTTTATGAAAGTTTAAATATGAAAGTGGAACAGAAAATTCCTTTACTTTTGGTTGAGAGGCAAGCACTGAATGAGGCTATGGATGGAGAGAGAAATGTATGGAATTGTTTTTTTGGCATCACTATGTAAATATTAGGTCTCTCTAGAGCTGGCAATTGTTTCCCCATTACTTAACAGGCGTTTCAGGTTGTGTTTGATTACAAACAAGTCAAGTAACAAAATTTAGCTAAAAGGGGAACATGTCAAATTAACCTAAAATCTATTGT
The DNA here is from genome assembly GCA_024085815.1 of Flaveria linearis. Lineage (NCBI taxonomy): Eukaryota > Viridiplantae > Streptophyta > Magnoliopsida > Asterales > Asteraceae > Flaveria > Flaveria linearis. Next base: position 57,202,534 of record CM044011.1, read on the forward strand.
AAAAGCATATAATCTACTTAGTGGTTTATTCAAAGATGTAGATTATTGTAATAATAATGTTGTCCTTGTTATCATAACTAATGCATTATTATCTATATTTTTCAAAACACCAGAACCCGTTACCCAACCTACCCGTTTTGCCACCTCTAGGTCTGTGAATGCATCTTGAAGGGAAAGTTTGAGGTTTTTTTTTCCTTGTTTCTTCATTATTTTGTGCAGGGTCACTACCACATGCCTGAGACACGTGGACTATGCCTTTCTGAAGAACAAACTGTCAGCACAGTACGTATTCCAAGCTAATTATTTGTCATATATATTACATCCGTGGAATAATATTTTAAAATTTTGTTGAAATCTTACGTGTTGGTAGGTTTTGAGAAGACCAAGAATTGGGATGGGAAATAGGGTCCCGGACATGAGAACAGAACCATATAAGCTAATACGTCGCTGTGAGGTTACGGCAATTCTCATTTTATATGGGCTTCCTAGGTATTATTTAGCATTCCCTTTCTCATGTGATATCTTTTCTTTGTAATTCTATAACTGCAATATATGTTAACAGTTAGCACATACCATGGTGTCAGTTTGACCCATTTATGGCTGGTTGATTTGGCGCATGCTTTATCTGATGGGTCAAATAAAAAAGTTACGAGTCAAATAAATAAGTTACGGGTCAAAACATACTGAGAGTCACCTAAAGTGTATTTTAAAGCATATAACCACCTAAATCATTTTATTCAGTATGATTGAATTTTTACTAAAACAATATAGTTTTTTGCTGTCATATTTGACAGTAATTACATATGAAAAAAAGGTTTTTGAACAAGTGTTTCGTGTCAACCCCACCAATTTTCAATTCAAATTATTTTGATAATTGTTAAATTAAGCTACTTTGTATACTTGCAGTTCAATACTAAATAGCTTGCTGCATGCAGGTTGTTGACGGGATCTATTTTAGCTCATGAAATGATGCACGCATGGCTGCGACTTCAAGGTATCCCCTGCAAAAGTCAAATAAGTTTTATTACCTTAGTTGGTGAATATATAAAGTGGTCAATGTACTTTCACACTTTTTCAGTTACATACCCGTGAATTTTTTTTATCAATAACGTACATTAGCGATCTTATAGATTATAATGTTTGATAAAAACTAGCTTAAAATAAATAATCATTGTGGGACAATCCAATCTTAATATCTTATTAAAGTAATATTAAACAAATTAGCTTAAAATAAATTAGCTTAAAATAAATAATCATTGTGGGACAATCCGATCTTATTGATTATATTGTTTGATAAAAACTAGACAATTTACGTAATTGATATGATCACAAGAGTACAAATGTGTGATTGATATCTTTTTGTATGGTATGGAACAAATGATATAGGAAGCTTACTTTTTATCTTTCTTTCCTTGCCAAAGTTTGTATGTACATTTCTTTTATTTAGCTATCGTTTAGAGGTGGCAGTTTCTACTCATTTACTTATGTATGGGTTGAATCAAATTTTTTTAATCCCAAACAGGCCAAACTAAAACAATTTAACTGCAAGGGGAATGGGCCAAACGACAAATCATGATAGTGAGTCAAAGTGGCGCTTTGGACCCATTACCCAACACGTCCAGTATGCTCATCTTGCGTTTCATTAACAACCTAGTTTTTGTTTGATTTCTTTTTCAGGCTATCGAACACTCAGTCAAGACGTTGAAGAAGGAATATGCCAAGTTTTAGCTCACATGTGGTTAAAAAGGAACATATCAAGTAGTAACACGTCATCTGCCACGTCATCAAGGCAAAGTAAACGATCTCCATTTGACAAGAAGCTTGCAGAGTTCTTCAAACATCAGATCGAATCTGACATGTCACCAGTTTATGGAAACGGTTTCCGAGCTGGCCATCAGGCCGTACTTAAATATGGACTTCCAAACACCTTGGAACACATTCGAATGACAGGGAGCTTTCCTTTCTAGATTTGAATTATTTTCATTTTGCATTATTTTTTTGTCATAGCAAAATGTAGCCTATTAGATTCTTTTATGAAGATTATACCACTATTGAAACTACGTTTAATAAGATCACTTATATTCTTTTTTCTCCTCCTCCTTTGTGGATTGCAATTTCTTTCAGGCTTTAAGCTAATATTTGTAATAGAATGGTACTCTTTGATTGCTTAACACTTGGAACCTATGTTTGGTCATTGAAACTTACTGTCTTACTGGTCTACTGATTGCAATGGTTTAAAAACATGATGATGTCATATATAATTTAAAGATCATATATAAAACTAACTTGTTCTCGGGGGTTTCTTCGGAAGCGGTCTCTATATCTCCCAAGATAGAGGAAAGACTCGTCACCATCTACCCCTCCCAGACCCTGCTTTTGAGTGGGATTTACTGGGTATGTTCGTTTGTTTGTTTGTTTGTTTGTTTGTTTGTTTGTTTGTTTGTTATATAAAACTAACTTGTTCACGTGTAATACAAAAGAAAATTGAACATCGAGAGTCAACGGCATCAATGCTATATATTATTTGGATAACTAAAGCAGGCCAATGAACATACTAGGATTTTCCAAAAGTCAGCATTCAAATAGTAATTGTCATCATTTATGACTAAACAAATTTAGAACAATATGTGAAACCAGTTCATCTTTTACTGTGGGTTAGTAATGTTAATAAAAGTCATCTAGAAGAAACAAAATATAGTACCTGAAGTAGTAATTTAGATTAAGAAATAATTAAAAAAAATCTTGTTCAACCACCATTCCAGTTCAACCCGTCCACACCACAACCTACGGTTTAACTTTTAGCATCATAACCAACTGGTTCAATAGAGGCGAACAAGAGCATCAACCAGACGGGTTTTTTGAGGAATTTGAAGTTTCATAGGGTGATCTATCCGGTTATCAGTGGTGGAACCAGAAATCTTTTTCAATGGGGTCATTGATCTTAGGTATCCGAATAAGGCACTTGACTGTAAAACTTTCAGTCCGGGTCGGGTCATGTCACATGTTCAATGAATGTGCTTTTAGTTATATTCCAATAAAACTTTCGATCCCTGTCGGGTCAAGCTTGATCGAGTACCTCGCCAATAACGTTGCCGCTGCCTAATATATTAATCGGGTGAAATTAGTTAACAATAAACCATAAAATTAAGAGAAGTAATCGGTGCATAATAAATTATTATAGGCAGGAGGCTTCTGGTTGATCTAATTTTGGCCACTAAATTTTGTGTAATTTCCATTATGATCCCTCTGCATGTGCTTTAAATAAGAATCAAATTGTGGAGATTAGGTTTTTCATGTGAACGGTGTTGTGACGGAGGCGTCCAGGCGCAGGCGGTTGCCTCTCTGGCAAATCCAACTTCTTCTGTCGGTATAGTTGGTGGGTTCCGTTGGGTGGACTCGGTGACCATCCATTTTCTACGATGCTTGATCAAGGAAACCCCCAAATCGAGGAGAAGGGAGTTGTGAGGGATTTTGGAGAGGGGGGTTGTAGTCTCCGGTAACCCACCTCCAGCATCATCATCGGGTATGTGCACACGATTGCCGGCCATGCTCTATTTATCATGCCCTAGGTGGTGATGGCCTGGTTGTTGTGGTGCATTCACGCCCTTGCTCTATTTTCGAGCCCTAGGTGGCGGTGGCTTGCCGGCCGTCGCGTGGTTCCGCAACGCCATGTTGCTACTTTAACCTGTGGTGAGGTGGTTGTTGTATATTTATGTTTATGTGGGTGTTTTATTTGTCGTCTCTTTAACCTCTCCCGTTGCCTTGCATGTACAGTAGCCGTCGGGCTGTCGGTGGTGATGATCTGTGAGTAACCAATGACCTGGTGTTTGCTTTTTTAGGTTGAAATTATTCCAGCTTCTTCATCTGAGATAGGTTTTTGTCATTTGATTCTTGTAGACACGTGATGTTTGATGTTAGTGATGATTATTATGATGTTTTTATGATGGTGTTCTCCTGGCATATGATATTATTTTGGGTTTTTGATTAGTTCGTCAGTATGAGACATTTGTTAATGAATTATTATGTTCTACGATACTAATTTGGGTTTTCTATTTCTTTTGGGTGATTTTTTCGTGTCTATGATGGATATCTTCCCATAGTTTTAGTTCATATCTGGTTTTTTGGCGGCTGTGATGATCTGACAAAAATGGTGGTTGTCCTAGCTTGGCAACTATCCGTGGATGGTTTGCAGCTAGAGGCGATTATCGGGTCGGAGCCAAAGTTATGACCGTGGTTGGGTTGTTTCCCATTGGACTTGACTTGTTGGATCATATATTGTTGCTTTACGTAAGGTGGTTTGTTGGCTGTGAGGATCAAAACAGGTTGTTGTTGTCCTAGCGTGGCAACTATCCGTGGATGGTTTGCAGCTAGAGGCGATTATCGGGTCGGAGCCAAAGTTATGATCGTGGTTGGGGTGTTTCATGTTGGACTCGACTTGTTGAATCACATATTGTTGCTTTATTTAAGGTGGTTCGTTGGTTGTGAGGATCGAAACAGGTTGTTGTACTGGCATGGCATCCATCCGTGCATGGCTTGCAGCCTGAGATGGTGACCGGGTCTGAGCCAAAGTAGCGTTAAATGGTCATCTTATATGAACGTACATGTTCAATAAACAAGAGAAATGAGCAGGGAGTTTCGTTATGGATTGATTTTGCGGCTGTGATGATTCCAAAAAAGAAACCCGTTGTCTTGGCGTGGTGATAGTGTTTGGTTATAGCCACAACGAGAGCGAATTTGAGCTTATGATTGAATATACAATTCTTAGAATTAAACATATATGTTACTATACAAGAACCGTGTTTTTTTGTTGCGATTCAAACACTCGCGCAACGCGCGAGGTTGTATCATCCTAGTTATAAATAATTTACGTCAAAGTATGTTACTAGTGAGACAAAGAATAAATTGTTTAACTTTTTATGGGGTTAAATTAAAAACTTAATTGAGGTCACTCAAAGTTACACCACATAACATGAAAGAAACATATCATAAGGGTCACTTAACCCCCATTGGGTTGCATATGGTTCCACCCCTGCCGATTATGCTATCATTGCTTAGACTCTAGAGCAACCAATCATGTATTGTCACCTGTAATATGATAGTTGTGAATATGTTAGTTTTTTGGTTTAGTTAAAATAAATTAAGTGACAATTTCACTAAAAGGACTCAATATTTGCAAGTCATGTACAAGTTCCTCTAGTTGAGTTAAAGGTAGGGTTGTAAGGTAAAAATGCACCTCTGATTCGCACGATATTCTTTTTATAAAAATGCACCTCATTTTTCACATTAAGTTAAAGGTAGGGTTGTAGAATTATTAGAGAGGAGTATTCCATTTTCCCCTCATTCTCCTCGTTAGTACTCTCTTTTCACTTAGGTATCATATCACTTTTCCATCCTACAATAACTCTTACTTTACCATTGGAACACCTTCATTCCCTTCCTTATCGCAATGTACAGGTTTTGTGTTTTAATAACAAGTCAAATGACATTTCATGATTCTCCTTATGTGAGTATAGAATGTAGTTTTAACTGACGGTTATAAGGGTTTAACATCAGTTACAAATATGGTGTATTACTTAAGACGAAAATCTTTATGACAATTTATAGATTTTTCTTACCAAAATTGACTTGCAATCTTTATATATGTTATAATTTTGTTGTTCTATTTCAATGTATGTTGTATTATGTCATTATCTACTTGTTTTGCTAGTGATGAGTATACTCACTGATGGGGGAGAGCCATGAGGTTACATAGAGGCCATAGAATATAGCACAAAAGGGAGTGGGTTAAAAATATGCAAGATGAGATGAACTCTTTATATGAAAACAATATTTTTGAGTTGGTAAAGTTGCCTAAGAGTAAGAGAAATTTAAAGAATAATTAGGTCTATAACTGACTTATCTTTTAGCATTGTAGTATGTGACTTTGGTTTTGTCAAACTATTTTTCAACTTTTTCATAGGACCCAAGTTCTTTTAGAAGTTTATTCTAGGTTTTCTTGCTAATCTTCTCATCCTTATAGTCACAAGAACTATCTAGTTTAGTATATTGACCTTTCAAGGTCATCTAAATTGAATTGATCATGATCTTCTATATAAATAGGATAAAGTTCACTTAGAGTGTTCTTTTGCCTTTATAATCACAATGAGGATGACCTTTGTTGGCTAGGTAGAAATCTCATGAACTTGTTGAAAAGTTCTTCTTTCTTGTAGGTTGTCCTAAAAAATATAGTTTACTTATGATGCAAGTGAATATCTGAAAATATAAAGATCAAATGTCACCATTGATGTAGGTGAACATCTCATAGTTTTATAAAAAGTATTTGACCTATGTCGATAAGCACAATAGGAGTGCATCCGGGTAACTCAATAAAACTATCGTGAAGTTTTATAGGAAGCTAGCAATGGCATACCTTGGCATATATGATTAGGCAGATAATTAGCATACCTAGTATCTTCCTATAAATCTCCATTTTCTTCCTCTCACAATAAGAAAATTAAGTAGGTTCCTTGAATATGGTATTCTCTTTTAACTAGGATTAGAATTAGAAGGTGTTAGGACATGTCATCAAGTTAGGATGGAGTTTTACAACTCAACATCATAGATAATAAAAAAGGAGCATCATTATTCTATTAGTGGATGAACAACATCATAGCGGACAACAATCAAAGCAAACATCAAGTGTTCAAAACAGACAACAAAGTGTTCATAACGGACAACCATCAATCAACAGCAGACAACTCGTTAGTCATCCACAGCGAATAACATATCATCCATAGTGGACATGTCATCATCTACAGCGGACATGTCATCATCCACAGTGGACAACTCTTAGGCTTAGGATTATTTATTTAATTCGTTTTTACATAAGGGTACTTTATAGTTATACAGAGTATGTGCATAGGTTATAAATAGGCTTGTACCCTAATCCTTTGTAAGATTTTTTAACAGATTATCAATCAATCATTTTCTATTCTCTAAGTATTCATATCATACCAACACACAATCAAACAATCATACACACTCAATCAAGATCATATCATACATCATAGGTTTCCCCACCATGCTGTTTGATTATTGATTCATTGTTGAGAGATTGAAAAGGTCTTTGGAGAACCAACCTTGTTCAAGAACATGCTGATTCCATCAGATAGTATCAGAGCCTTGGCTCAAATCATACATTTATTTTTTATCCTCTCAGTCAATACAATGATCTCTACTGTTCATTAGCTTCAAAATCATACATATCAAGGATAAAACCGCACAAGAACACTCTTCTAAATCATCCATTCATCAAAAGTTCAAAAACATGACTTAACAGGTTGTTTTGGTTCATTTTCAAGAAGAATCTGTGTTATTGTTAGTAACAAAGCTCCCAAAATCATTCTCAAACTTATTTTACACAAAATTATCGCAAAAATCACAAAACCAAATTGGTTTTAATAGATTTTTGGATAAAACTGTACACGGGTATTGTTCTATCGATTTTCATCATATAAATAATGTTTTGGTTTATTTCAATCCATACATTATGTTTAAACATCATTTTTAAGTTGTTCTATACTCGAATCAGACACAAATTGTTGGGTTTTGGGCCAACAAGAATAAATTGAAGATTTTCAAGTCAACATTCAAGTCAACAAGAAGATGAAGAATTGAAGCTTGAAGTCAACAAGTCAACAACGAGTCAACATTAGTAGTCTAGGGTTTACAAGTGTAATTATCTTAGTATAAATAGAATAATTTACATCATTTGTAGGTGTGCCTTCCAAGAGTGTGTGTGCCTTGGAGGTGTGCCAAAACATGAGAGGTGTGAGGATGAGAGCATAACATCATCAGTCCTTCAAAGGATGATGATCAATCATGTATTCCTTTCTTGTTCAATAAATAGAAATAAGAAGATTTAACAGAAATTCTTTGTTCATCATTATCATCATTTTAGCTTCTCTTAATCATCAAATTTAGATCTAGTCAATTGAATCCTAAGATCCATGAGCTCAACATGTTTTGGATTCAAATCCAAAACCCATAATTGGTATCAGAGCCGGAGTTGATGGATTCATATTGATTCAGGTCGAATTTCATGGTTGAAGTGCTAAAATGGAAGAAGATTTGAAGAAAACTTGAAGAAAAAGTCATGGGTGTTCTTCATGAGATTCAAGGATTTGAAGGTGAATCTGATGGATCTAGCACGAAATTGATGTTGTTTGATCATCATCCATGATAAAACCATCAATTAGAAGCAGAAGATTGATGTTTGGATCAGATTCCATGAAGATTGGAAAGAAGAGCAGAAGTTCGCTATTTACACACACTAGTGTGTGTTCTTGGTATTTTCAGAAATTCCCAGATATGAAACATGGAAATTGAGTTTGGATTGATTTGGATTCATCAACATGATGTTACAATAACAATTTAACAATCAAAGCATCATCAACATCAGTTTTTGGATCAAATCAAAAATTCAAGTAAGTGGGTTTTTGCAAGTTCTTAGTGTTCTTCATTAATCCATGGATTTGGATGTGGATTAGGCTTAAAATTCGTGTTTAATTGATGAACAACAATTTACTACATCAATTAAAAATTGACAGGATATCAGCCTCTCGGTTGATCAATTAGATTATGTTTGCAGCGGATTTAGCACATTAATTAGCAATTAAAGCAAGAACATAAAGATATTTCAATTAAAAGCATAAACATAGAGAGAGAAGAGTTCTGCGAAACAATAAATGTTCTATTGGTCGCACGTTTCGGCAATTAAAACAGTATGGTTACCCATCCTTTTATAGGCGGCAAAAGGATGGGTAGATGTCCTTTTTCTGACATCACTGAATATTCAAATTACAACTGACAAAAACATAAAACTACTGAAGATGTCAACAACTGACATCTTCTTACAAAAGTTCCTAAGTACTGACAAAAATAAACTACTGACACTATAACAGCTGAAGAACATGCTCTTCAGCTGTTGTACAACTACTGAAACAAAATAAACTTCGGAAAAAGAAAAAACCACCACAACAACTGAAGAAGACTTCTTCAGTTGTTGTGACAAACTCTGAGTCTTCAGTACTTGGTCTTCAGACTTGGCTTCGGAAGATGTAACAGCTTCGGAAGATATAACAACTGATGACTTCAGTAGATATCAACAGTTGTTGTCCTCAGTCTTTTTCTTCAGACTTTGCTTCGGAAGATAGAACAGCTTCGGAAGATGTAACAACTGATGACTTCAGTAGATATCATCAGTTGTTGTCTTCAGTCTTTGTCTTCAGACTTTGTGTTTCGGAAGAAGATCTTCAGTTCTTTAGTTCTTCAGCTTTTGATACTTCAGTACTTGGTCTTCAGTACTTGAAGTCTTCAGTACTTGAATGATCAGTACTTTAGACTTCAGTACTTGGTCTTCAGTACTTTGGAGTCTTTAGCTATTGTTCTTCAGTTCTTTGATCTTCAATCTTTGTTCTTCAGACTTTGTCATAACAGCTGAGGCTGGAGCTAAGATGCTCTCGAGTCTGACATTCAAGCAAGAGAACACAATAGCTGATGGGAGTCTTCAGATGTTCTCGAGTCTGACATTCAAGCAAGAGAACACTGTAACTGATAGGAGTCTTCAGAAGTTGTTGCAGTGACATGTGGGACTTAGAGGTTTTCCTGATCTTGGCTCATTAGTTCTTTTGGTCCAACAAACTCCCCCTGAACCAATGCAGCCAAAACCTCTAATTATTGGATGTCCCACTTATTGATGGCATAAAGATTGGTCTATTTCCTTCTAGATCAGATTAGAAGTTGACCCAGATAAGCACTGGTCTGAGAGGTAGTCTCAAGTGTTTGTTTGGCTAAGTATGGATGGGAGCTCTGTCTTGGGGAATTGGACACAGAGCTGTTGTCCCATCCATGAGATCTACCTCCCATGTACAAGCCGGTAGGATTCTCGGGTGTAGGCCTGAAGAAAGATCATCTGCTCTTCTTTGGATAGATCTTCAGGCTCACCATCAAATAATCCCTCCCGACCGTACAGCTCTGAGATGTACTTGACCTGTCTTCCATTTTTGAGCTCAAGTGTTGTGATTTGCCTATATGCAAACTCATCAGGATGTTTACCCTCCAACAACAGGTTGAGCTCATTCCTTTGGAAATTCTCAAGCCTCTTATAGACCAGACCCTTCCTAACCACCCTATCATCTAGCATTGTAAAGGGTGATTGGCCGGCTCTATAGGCTTTCTCGAATTCCTCTACTATTTCCCAGGGTGTTATTACAAAAGCCACAGAGATCACTTCATCTACGATTCTCTTTAGTTGGCTCTTGTATCTCACAGGCATGTCCTTTTTGACTATCCTGTGAGACACCCTTGGGTCAGGCCAAGTTCTCACCCTCTCCTTTTCATATTAAAAGGTTTTCTTGAGGGTGAATAATCTCAGAGCTTCCTTTTGCATATTCATTATAGAGGTGGAAGCAGTATAGCATTTGTCAATGCTTTTCAGCATTTCCTCATCATGTCGCTTTTGCTGCTCCTCCTCTTCTAATTTTACCCTCACAGTGTCCTGCTGTGAGGTGGAAGTGATGGTTTGTGATTTGGCTTTGGGTAAAGGTATAACTGCTGAAATAGGCAGGCTATCCTCCTCATCCTCCTTTTCTTCATCTTGCAGCCTCAGCACCCTTCTCTTCTTCTTCAAGGGTGGATCATTGGCTGCGGGTTTTGGTGGTAAAGGAGTTGGTTTTGTGGGTTGTGGTTGGGTTGTTGGTGTGGGAATGTTGGCAGGCACTGCTAGTAACCTAGAGATAAGGGCTGGTTTGGTCTGTTTTACTAGCAGTGTCCTGTTCCCAGCACCTGCTTCAGAAAGGGCCTCTGCGACCAGTCCCTTAGTGAAATCACCAGCCGAACAGATCTTGGTGGTTATTGCCAAGAGTCTGTCCCTGGTCCATGCTTTTACATCAAGGACTGGCCTGCCCAGATACTTCGAAATGAATCTACTCATAGCCTCGAGTTTCTTTTGATCCTCTTGGCTATAAGTAGACCATCGGTAGTTTATCTCCCTAGTTTCCATTTTCCTGATCTCCTGATCTAGCAGGGCAGTGTCCTTGTCAAAGCCTTGCTTGAACAGCTGAGCAATGGCAGAATCCATTGATTTGCTGTGTTCAGCATCAGCCTCCTTGACAAGGGCTGCTAGATCAGAGTCAGCCACCATCTTTCCCTCCTCTCCCTTTTTTATACCAGTGAAACTGAAATCCTTTTGGATGTCAGCCACTTCTATTTGCTCAACCTCCCTCTCTTTCCTCTTCCCTTTCTCCCTCACCTTCCTAGTCTCCTCAACCAACTCCCTCTCAACCACCACCTCTTTCTCTGCCTCTACCTCCTCCTCACCCCTCTTCCTCTTGACTTGCACTGATGTCTCCCCCTTTTTGGGTGCATTGGTTGGGGTTTGACTATCAGCAAGTGCCTTAGAAATGGCAACCTCCACCATGGGTTGGATGTATGTGGGAAGCCTCTCATCAAGGGTTTGAATGACTAAATCTTTAAGCATGGGTGTGATGAGAGGCAGGGATTTTTGGAGGATAGCATCCAGCTGCTCAGGGGGGTTCTGACTCTGAGAGCTAGTGCTAGAAGCAGGGGCTGGTGGCCAAGTTTGTGGGAGTGGCTCAGTGTTTATGAGACCTTCGGGTGAAGGTGCCATCTGTGGGGTAGTGGTGGCAGATGGACTTCTATCCTGAGTCATTTGAGCAAGCAGCTCTTTGAGTCTGCTTATCTCATCCTCTAGGATAGTGTTTTGAGCTACTACATCATAGAAGAAGCTCAGGTCATCATCAGCATGAGCTGAATCACCTGACCTCCTGACATGTCAGGATGTACATGTCCTGAGTGTGGCTCAGTAATGACATGTGCCCCTTGTTCATGGTACTGGGGACTTCTAGCCTCCGGATTGGATCCATCATCGGCATTGCCTCTGGTGAGGTCTTAGTGATGTTACCAGCTTCACCCTGCTCAGATGTTGATGCAGGGGAAGTGGCAGCCTCACCAGATTGTTCTATCTCCCTAGCCACACTGGGAGATTGAACTGATTCTCTGTGCTGTGGGCTCCCATCGGCACTTGTACCCACCCCCTCTTTGGTTGGAGTCTCCCCAGGTGTAATAGGTTTCTGGGGAGAGGGTGGAGTGCTCAGATCGGTCAGCACTTTGGCTATTGCCAATGTTGGGCTTAGTGGGGCGGTCTTATCAGTAGATGGGCTAGAAGCAGTGTGCACATGGGGAGGACTGTGCTCTTCAATGGTAGTCTTCTCAAGTGAGATAGACCCCAGCAATGTGGTTGCCCCAAAATTGGTTGCATCAGGCTCCTGTTGAGAGGAAGCCTGTGCGGTTGTGGTGGGTGGAGTCGTGGTACCTGCTGGGAGAATCGAACCAGCAGGCACATCCTGCCTTTGTGTTGCAGGGGCATCCTCAGGGGACTCATCTCCCTGAGTAGCCTTTTTGGGCTTCTTTTTGGCTTTTGGCTTGGTGGGGACTGTGGATTTGGAGGTGGAGGCTGTGGGTTCCTGCTGCGTGGTTTTTCGCAGCCGGCCAGCCTGTTTGAGTGTGTGGTCAGTGTTGTGCCTGGAGTATACCTCGGCTTGAACAGCCATGGCAGGGACCCCAGTGCCAACTAGTCCCTCAGCCTGAAGCTGGTTTTCGATCATGGCCATTATGAACCGTGGATACAAGTTCCAACGATTAGAAAAAGGTTTTGTGGCCATGTCCTTGAGTTCCAAAAATAAAATATCAGTAAAATTTAGAGGTTGTTTCTCAAGGATAGAATACAATACCTGTTGCCACCTTGTGGACATCTGGTCCCACGAAGAGGTTTTGGGAGCCAGACACACGTTCACCATGTGGAAGATTAGTCGTTGAGGGTCAGGGAAGTGTTTCTTCAACAAGGTGGAGGCGGAGAGGTTACCCTGGTAGTCATGGGATGTGAATGAGAGATCCAAGGTACCTTTGGGGTAGGATGTTGGGTGAGTGGCATCCTCCAGCTCTAGGGTTTGGCGTAGGGTAGCAGGAATGATAACCACGGGTTGGCCGTTGACGGAGGATCGGAGAGAGACCTCGCCATCCTGCTCTCCGGTTTGGACAGTTACATTTGTCCAAAACTCCGCCAAGGAGTCGGTGTATATAGTGGGGTTCAGGAGAAAAGCCGTTTTGTAGGGTGAGTCGTTCATAAGATCGACGGCTTGGTGAAACTTGGGCCATAATGGCGATTTTGTAAGATGGGCGACACAGTTGTGTCGAGGTTTCAGTTGCATGGTCGCCATTAATGGTGTATGGGAATTTCAGAGGTTTTTGTAAGATTAGGGCAAGTGGAGTAAATGCTCTGAAGGTGGGGTATTTATAGGGTAGGCCAAAGGTCGAAAGGAAACTACTGAAGGTTTTGGTGTCAGTTATCAGTTGTTGTAACGACTGATGACGTGGTTTTAACCTTCAGTGGTTGTAACATCTGAGGACTTGGTATTAGTCTTCAGTAGTTGAAACTACTGAGACCTTGGTTTTGTCCTTCAGATGTTGTAAACGTCTGAAGAGTTACTGTCAGTCGTCAGTAGTTATGAACTACTGATGACCTAGTATTCTTCTTCAGACGTTGGAACAACTGAAGACTTGGTGTTAGCCTTCAGTAGTTGTAAACTACTGAGATTAGTAGTTGTGAACTACTGAAGACATGGTATTGCTTCAGTTGTTGTAAACAACTGAGGACTTGGTGTTAGCCTTCAGTAGTTGTGAACTACTGATGTCAGTAGTTGTGGACTACTGAAGACATGGTTTTGTCCTTCAGTTGTTTGTGTATGAAACACAGCTGTTGTTATCAGCTGATGAGAATTACTCATCAGCTGTTTCCGTCAAATCAGTTGTTTCATACTAGCCTCCACACTTACTCATCAGCTCTTTGGCTGACTTTCAGATGTTTCATCGACCCTTCAGCTCTTGTGAATATTTATGCCTTCAGCTCTTGTGATCAAATGTTCACAAGTGCTGATGAAATATTCTTCAGAGCTGGTGAACAAATTTTGTCTTCAGTATTTGTGTAAGATTACACATCAGTACTTATGAGCAAAATTTGTTCTTCAGTACTTATTTATTTGAAAATCATACATCAGTAGTTGTAATCCACCTCACTACATCAGTTGTTTTTCAATAAATAATGTACATCAGTACTTTGAGTCATTTTAGTCTTCAGTAGTTGTGAAAGAGCTGAAGACTAAATTACTCATCAGTACTTGTATTTGACCTTTGCTCTTCAGTAGTTGTGAACTAAGAGTACCAGCATAGGTCAAATCAATCAAGCTGCAGCATACCAAGCCTTAGTACCAAATTTTGGAATGTGGCACTATCTAGAGGCTTAGTAAAAATGTCTGCAAGCTCATCAGCACTAGGCACAAACTTAGGATCAATCAGACCTTTCTCATAGCAATCCCTGATAAAATGATGTCTGATCTCAATATGTTTGGTCCTTGAGTGCTGGACTGGATTCTTAACAATACAGAGAGCTGAAGCACTATCCATTAGTAATGGAGTCTTAGTCTCAGTAATGCCATAATCCAGAAGTTGGTTCTGAAGCCAGAGTATCTGAGAGGTACAACTTGCAGCAGCAATATACTCAGCTTCAGCAGTAGATGTAGCAATTGATGTTTGTTTCTTACTCTGCCAAGAAACTAAACAATTGCCTAGGAATTGGCAACCACCAGAAGTGGATTTTATGGTGACTTTGCATCCTGCATAGTCACTATCAGAGAAAGCAACTAATTTGCAAGAATGCCCAGCTGAATACCAAAGACCTAGTGATTGGGTACCTTGCAGATATCTAAAGATCCTTTTGACTGCAATCAAATGGGATTCTTTAGGTGCAGCCTGAAATCTAGCACAAGCACATGTTGAAAACATGATGTCTGGTCTAGAAGCTGTAAGGTACATCAAGGACCCAATCATACATCTGTAAAGGGTTTCATCAACCGCTTTACCTTTCTGATCTACATCTAGTTGTGTGATGCTGCTCATGGGAGTAGAACAGGGCTTACAGGATTGTAAATCAAACTTATTTAACAACTCTTTGGTATACTTGGATGATGGATGAAGATTCCATCATCCAGTTGTTTGATTTGCAAACCCAGAAAATACTGTAATTCTCCCATAGCACTCATTTCAAATCTCAGCTTCATAAGCTTTGTAAATTCATCACACAACTTTGGATCAGAGGATGCAAAGATGATGTCATCAACATAAATCTGAACAAGGAGCTTATGTTGTCCCACAGTCTTGACGAATAAGGTTTTATCAATGGTGCCTCTAGTGAATTTATTCTCTAGAAGAAAGGTTGAGAGTGTCTCATACCAGGCTCTAGGTGCTTGCTTCAGCCCATAAAGAGCCTTATCAAGCTTGTACACCCAATCAGGATGTTTATTGTCCTCAAAGCCTGGTGGTTGACACACATAAACCTCTTTTTTTTTTTCCCATATAGGAAGGCACTTTTGACATCCATTTGATAAACCTTAAGACTGTGAAAGGCAGCATAAGCTAAGAAGAGTCTGATTGCTTCCAGTCTGGCCACAGGTGCAAAGGTCTCATCATAATCGATGCCTTCTTCCTGTGCGAATCCTTGAACAACCAGTCTTGCCTTGTTCTTGACAATTTGGCCCTTCTCATCTGTTTTGTTCCTAAATACCCACTTGGTGCCTATAGCACACTTATCTTTGGGTAATGGAACAAGCTCCCACACTTGCTGTTTCTTGAATTGAAGAAGCTCAAGCTGCATAGCTTCCACCCATCCATTGTCTCTTAAAGCAATATGATAGTTCTTTGGCTCTTGCTGACTGATGAAGAGAGCATAGAAGCAGAAGTTAGACAATTGATTCCTGGTTGAAACTCCAGCATGGATATCACCAATGATTGTGATGTGGGGTGATTCTTGAGCTCTTGATAAACTATGATATCTGTGCAAGTGTTTGTAGACCCATCAGCAGCAACAGATGGTGATGGAGATTCCTGAAACCATGTAGAGGATGGCAGCTCAAACGAAGTAGAGCAAGCAGAAATCTCATCAGCATTTGTAGTGGATGGAGCTGCTGAGGCTACAGGAGCACCAGGTTCAGTGACTTAGGCAGGTTGTCACTGATCCTGAAGAGGTGAGTACTGACTACATCATCATCAGTACCACCAGGTGGAGATCTGTTGACAGGCTCAACAGATGGAGGTTGATAAGGAACATATTGCAGTATGTCCAGATCAAACAACTCCACAGGGTTTTGTGGAATCTTGTCCTTTGGAGATTCATTGAACTTAACATGCAGAGTTTCTTCAACCCCCTTGGTTCTACAGTTGAAGACTCTGTATGCTTTGCAAGTTGATGAATAACCAACAAAGTACCCTGCATCCACCTTACTAGCAAACTTATGGAGTGGGTTGCTAGTGTTGAGAATAAAACATGGACACCCAAAGGCTCTAAAGAATGAAATAAGAGGGGCCAAGTGATGAAGAACTTCATAAGGTGTCTTCATCAACTCTTATTTACTAAAGCTCTATTTTGTACATAGCAAGCTGTATTGACAGCTTCAGCCCAAAAGGTCAGTGGCAACCAGAGTCAGCCAACATTGACCTTGCTGCTTCAATGAGGGTCCTGTTCTTTCTCTCCACCACTCCATTCTGCTCAGGAGTTCTAGGAATGCTAAACTGCCTTCTAATTCCCTTGGACAGGTAGAAGTCATCAAGTGTGTGGTTTCTAAATTCTGTTCCATTGTCACTCCTCACACACTTGACCTGTAGGGAATACTGCTTTTCTACTTGTAACACAAAGTTCATTATTGTCTTTGCTGCTTCATCCTTGGAGTGCAAGAAGAAAGTCCATACAAACCTGGAGTAATCATCCACAATTACCAGGCAGTATTTCTTCTTTGCCATGCTCATTACTCTGACAGGACCAAAGAGATCCATGTGCAGAAGTTGTAAGCAGGCAGTGGACTTTGGTTCTTCTATTGAAGGGAATGAAACTTTGTGTTGTTTTTCCTTTCAAGCAAGCAGTGCAGTCATCTTCACACTTGAACTCCTTCAGAGGCAATCCTCTTACTAAACCATGGCTTATAAGCTGATTCATGTTCTTGAAATTAACATGACCCAGCCTTCTATGCCATAGTGTAGACTCTTGAGGAGATGCCTTGGAGAATAGGCAAGGATGGCCTTTTAGATCCATCTTTTTGGAAAGATCTAAGGCATACACTCTTCCTGTCCTGTTGGCCTTCAGGAGAGTGTGTTCATCCAATGCCTTGTCAATCAAACTCAGAACTTTGGATGACAGAATCCGACAGTTCTGGCTTGTGAAAAGGGCAACATGGCCTTTGTCACACATTTGACTGACACTCAAGAGGTTGTACTTGAGATTCTCCACATGGTTAACATCATCAAACCTTATTTCCCCATTGGAAACAAAGCCTTTTCCGACGATGTAACCCTTTGCATCATTGCCAAAAGAAACAATCCCTTCTTTCCTTGAGAGTAGTCATTAAGAAGGGAGCTGCTTCCTGTCATGTGCATGGATCCTCCACTGTCTACATACCAGATGCTTCTATGGCATGTTGAAGAACCCTGCAAACACAGCCATGTGTTAGTTAGTCTTGGAGACCCAAACCTGCTTGGTTTTGGGTCTGTTCTCAGCTACAGGTGCAACACTAACAGGTGTTTTTGTGTGACAGCTTGAGGTGAAAAAGATGTACAGAAGAGGAACCCTTTGGCTTGGACTTCCTTTTCTGTGGTTTCAACACAGGAGCATCTAAGTGGTTGACTCTTCCCACTAGCTGCTGAACCATCATCACCAACTGTGTCTGATTCTGTGATAAAGCTTTCAGCTCTTCAGACACATTGGAGTTTGCTGATGATGAGTTCCTATGTTGTACCATCTTTTTCTGACAACCTCAGCTGTTGCCTGAGTTATCCCTACCTTCTTTTTAGATTTAGCTTTGGCTTAGGGATTTCAGGCTTGGATGTTGCTAATACAAACTTGGTTTCAAACTCATTTCTTCATTTTATTGATGCTCTCAGTAATTTTCTCCTTCTGTTTGAGTTTGGAACCCCTTTTGTACCAGCAATCCTCAGTAAGATGATTGAACAAGCCACATATCTCACATGGCTTTTCTTCATCTTATGCTGATCATCAGCTGAAGAGGATTTAACTGCTGAAGACTTGTTCTTTAGCTGTTTGTCATCAGTACTAGCAGTTTCTTCCTAGTGCCTGCTTTCCTGGTATCCTCTCTAGCTGTCTTCAAACCTTTCCTACTGTTAGTTTTCTTCCTTTAGTGCTAACAGTATTTGAGGTTTGAACTTCAGATATTGTCACTTGCTCTCCAGTACCTTCAGTACTTCTAGTGACAACTCCTGAGTTGATCAGCCTTTTGGTCATGTGACAGTCTATCTCTGATGATGCTGATTCAGAGGATAGTAAGTCACATGATGAGAAGGATTGGTTATTGCTCTCCCCATCAGATTCAACTTCTGCTCTTGAAATGAAATCTGTGGGAGGAGCAGTGTGATTATAACCAATGCCAAACTTCACATTGGAAGCTGATTGCTTGCTAAGAAGCATTTCAAAACCTTGCATGATTGCACCCATCGATCACACTCAACTTGGGTGGTTGCAAGAGTTTCCTTGAGATCTTTGTACTTCTCTAGAAGTACATCTTCCCTAGCTTTATCATCTTTGATTTGGCATTTAAGCTTGTAAATCTCATCATTTTTATCTTTTAGAACAACCTCAAAATCAGCTTTTCTTTTGGAAATAGTGTGCTCAAGCTCAAGATTTTTATCTATTAAAGCTACATTTGCTTCTCTAATAGAAGCAAATGCTGCTATGCATGACTCTGAACAAAGCTTGGCTTTTGCCTCAGTGGATACCTGAGATGAGGCATTGATGATGACCCTTCAGCAGAATCAAGGGCCATCAGAGCAAGATTTCCAAAAGGTTGATCACCACCATGTTGACCAGCACCTTGGAGTAGTGGTTCCTGACCAGATAGCTCTTCTGGTAGACTACTCCAGTCAACAGCAGTTGGGGTGAAAAAGCTTTGTTGTTGAGGTTGTGTGTGATGATGAGATGGGAAGATTGGGGCTCTGGAAGAGCATGAGGTGGTTGAGCCGAGGGTGCTTGAGTTTGACCAGACTGAGGCATGTAGTAACAGGGGTAAGGATATGGCATATGACCCTGTGGCACAAAATAAGCAGGTGGTGCTTGTGCCGGAGATGGATGGGAAGAACTGTAGGAAGCTTGCCCTTTGTGCTGTGAGCTATTGCTGGGAAAAGTCACAAAGGGTGCAGATGAGTTAGATCCAGATGATCTACACTCTTGCAAAGTGTCCAAGCCTTTGGCACTTGTGACACCTCAACTTGCTCTTGTCAAAACCAACTTTGGTTTTGCCAGAGAGTCCTGGGAATTTCCTACCAGTTCTTTTGTAGAACTTCTGAGAGCGGATATTTATCATTGCCATTTGGTTCAAAATATCCATCTCTTCCAGATCATCTGGAATGCCCTTCAAATCCTCCATCAGAAAACACAAGTTGTCACCACCACCTCCTGAACTACTAACACCAACAAAAGCTTGTTCTGAGTTGGTAGAGAAATCAATATGCTCATCATAAGAACTTTCTGATGAAGCATATTCTGACTCATGACTTATCAAGGCAGCATTACCTTGGACAAAGTCATCAGCGAGCTTGCCAGAAGAGGACAGCTTCTCTTTTGCTCTATCTCTCTCTCAAAAGTGAGCAACTTCCCATGAAGTTGGGTGAGAGATAGAGTTTCCAGATCAGCACTGGAGCGTAGGACAATGGTATATGTGTCCCATCTCTTAGGCAGTGACCTGAGGAACCTGTTGTTCATCTGGATTTTGGAGTACTCTTGTTTAACCATCTTTAGCTCAGAGATCAAACAAGAGAACCGCTCATATTGCTGGGTCAGAGTCTCACCCTTTCTATATGAGAATGTCTCATATTGTTGGGCGAGGATTTCCCTATTGTTTGCTAAGACCGAATCAGTTCCTCCAAATTTTTCCTTTAGAGCAACCCATAGGTCATGAGCAGACTCATGATGCAAGAGCCCTGAATATATCTCGTTTGGAATGGCCATGGCTAAAATTCCATGGGCTCTAGCATCAATTTCGAACAGCTTTAGATCTTCGTCCGAGTATTGTTCAGGTTTCTTCGCAACCTGTTCATTAGACTCCGGGACGCTCACCATAGGCTTGTATGGCCCATGCACCACTGACTTCCAACAACCAGCACTGTTGACAGCCAAGTGGTGTAGCATACGTCTTTGCCATATGTTATACTCGTTCCTAACCAGCATCGGAGGCTTGGTTGCGGAACCAGTATTGTGAGGATCATGGTTGGTGTTGTCATCTCAGGTTTTAGTCAAAAAACAGTTTAACACGACAAACGTAACTCAAAACCACCAAAAGACCTCAAGATTTTGGCCGAAACAGCAGAAACTCACTCTCTATGTCTAATTCTTGCAAATTGCTAATTCGATCAAACTGAGAGATCAAAAGAGCAGTTTCAAATGATCAATAGTGAAATCGATCAATGATTAACCCGCTCTGATACCATTTGACAGGATCTCAGCCTCTCGGTTGATCAATTAGATTATATTTGCAGCGGATTTAGCACATTAATTAGCAATTAAAGCAAGAACATAAAAGATATTTCAATTAAAAGCATAAACATAGAGAGAGAAGAGTTCTGCGAAACAATAAATGTTCTATTGGTCGCACGTTTCGGCAATTAAAACAGTATGGTTACCCATCCTTTTATAGGCGGCAAAAGGATGGGTAGATGTCCTTTTTCTGACATCACTGAATATTCAAATTACAACTGACAAAAACATAAAACTACTGAAGATGTCAACAACTGACATCTTCTTACAAAAGTTCCTAAGTACTGACAAAAATAAACTACTGACACTATAACAGCTGAAGAACATGCTCTTCAGCTGTTGTACAACTACTGAAACAAAATAAACTTCGGAAAAAGAAAAACCCACCAACAACTGAAGAAGACTTCTTCAGTTGTTGTGACAAACTCTGAGTCTTCAGTACTTGGTCTTCAGACTTGGCTTCGGAAGATGTAACAGCTTCGGAAGATATAACAACTGATGACTTCAGTAGATATCAACAGTTGTGTCCTCAGTCATTTTCTTCAGACTTTGCTTCGGAAGATGGAACAGCTTCGGAAGATGTAACAACTGATGACTTCAGTAGATATCATCAGTTGTTGTCTTCAGTCTTTGTCTTCAGACTTTGTGCTTCGGAAGAAGATCTTCAGTTCTTTAGTTCTTCAGCTTTTGATACTTCAGTATGGTCTTCAGTACTTGAAGTCTTCAGTACTTGAATGATCAGTACTTCAGACTTCAGTACTTGGTCTTCAGTACTTTGGAGTCTTTAGCTGTTGTTCTTCAGTTCTTTGATCTTCAATCTTTGTTCTTCAGACTTTGTCATAACAGCTGAGGCTGGGGCTAAGATGCTCTCGAGTCTGACATTCAAGCAAGAGAACACAATAGCTGATGGGAGTCTTCATATGTTCTCGAGTCTGACATTCAAGCAAGAGAACACTGTAACTGATAGGAGTCTTCAGCAGTTGTTACAGTGACATGTGGGACTTAGAGGTTTTCCTGATCTTGGCTCATTGGTTTTTGGTCCAACAAAAATGAATCCATCATCAACAACAACAAATTAGAGCTAAAATAAGTGATTTAGGGGCTGAAAAACACAGAAGAGCTGATGGGAACTGTTCATGATGCGCCCCCTTGATGCTGATCATTTGATGCGCCTCCTTTTACTCTGTTTGGTGCGCCCCTTGTGGGTTGCACAAAATGGGCAGCCACGAATCCTATTGAACATCATTTTTGATTCCAAACTTCATCAACAACATCAAAAACCATAAGAACAACATGAAGAACCCATGATTCAACATCAGCAACAGCTGCACAAGGTTTGAACAACAACAATTTTTAGCATTATGTTACAGCAAATCATCAACATTAAGAGCCGTGTCTGAGCAGCGTTTTAGGCTTTAAATAAGCACGCTTCTACAGCAAAATGAGCTTCCTTCTAACAGCTCAAACAATAGCATTTTAACAGCAATTGAGCAGCTTAACAATAGCAAAATGGGTAGAATTTCAGCAACAGATTCTGCAGCAAATCAGCAACAAAAGTGCTGCGGTTCAGCAGCATAAGAGCACCAAATTAGGCTGCATTTTGGCATCAAATTCAACAGCATATAAGTAGCCCAGCAGCACACGAATCAGCAACATATGAGCAGCCCCGCAACACATCTAACAGCAACATAACAGCATCCTTGCAGCTCATGAAACTACTGTGAATCAGTAGCATTTCAACCACATAGCAGCAGCAAATAAGCATTACTAATAGCTTCATGGGCAACATTTTAGCACAAAACGCCCCAGTATAATCTTGAAAACACAATCAAGCAATATTACGGCTGTCAAACATCATCATAATCGTGCAACCCTAGCCGCCGTCACATCAACAACAACATTAATTCGATTCACAGAAATTATTGCTCATAGTTATTCATAATTATTCTTTTGTAATCATTACTTGATAATTAATGAAATACTTTTGAGTAATTATTGTGTTCGTATTTACTGTGTCTTTGTGTTT
Source organism: Flaveria linearis (assembly GCA_024085815.1). NCBI lineage: Eukaryota > Viridiplantae > Streptophyta > Magnoliopsida > Asterales > Asteraceae > Flaveria > Flaveria linearis. Next base: position 57,225,204 of record CM044011.1, read on the forward strand.
GTGTTCTTCAATATCAATTAACACAATTAAACAGCAATTAATGATAATTCCGCGATCATTAATTTGATTTTATTTTAATACTGATAATTCCTGAATTGAGATCCTTGGATTCACAGGTGGTATCAGAGCCAAGTGCTCATTGATTTAGATCAATTGTTTTATCAGTATTAAAATTGTTTAATTGTCTGTTAAACAATTAATTCAGCGACTAATCTTTCAGCAAGCATTCTCTCATTGCTTGATTGATTTAGATCTATATTCAAATCAATTGAATACTAGATCTGAGTCTTTGATAATTTGTGTACTTAACATTCAAGTTTTGTTTCATAACGTTTAATTAAACATGAGTACTTTTGGTGGATCATATCAACCACCAAAGTTGGAAATAAAAGCTGATTTCAAGTCCTGGAAAATCAAGTTCAGGAATCATGTGAACTACATTGATTCTGACTTGTGGGAGTCCATCACTGAATGTCCTTATATCCACTCACTCTTGGGCCGGATTATAATGACAAAAATCAGCTATCAGCACAAAAGATTTGTCACCTGATGATGTCAAAAAGGTTAAAGTTGATATTAAAGCATACAGTTTGCTTAGTATGGCTTGTGCCGGAAGAGATATTAATCAGATGTGAGAATTATAAAACAGCAAACTCCTTGTGGAAATACTTCACACTCTCTGTGAAGGGAGTGATGAGATCAGAAGCATCAGGAAAGACACCCTCAGATCACAATATGAAACCTTTCATCATATTGAGGGTGAGTCAATTCCTCAACAACTCCATAGATTCATGCAACTCGTTACTGAGATGAACATCTTGGAGTTGAAGTATATTACTGAGGAACTCAACAAGAAATGCTCCATACTTTGCCTGAAAGTTGGAAGCAGACTGTGTCCATGTTCAAGAACACCATAGATCTTAAGACAACTGGTCTAGACACACTAGTTGCTAAAGTAGAGGCTCTTGAAATGGATGAACAATCAAGAAACAAGAGTGTGAGAACTCATGTCTCACCTTATCACAAAGAAACCAAAAATGCTGGAAGTGCATTTATCCTAAATAATGATGGTGATAACTCTTGTACCTTGAGTGATGATGAAGAGGAAGTCAGTTTCTATGCCTCTAAAACCTCTAAGAAATCATCTCAAAGTAAGAATCAAAAGGAAAAGGAAGATCTGCTGAGAAAAGAGAGACAACTACAGCAACTGCAAAATCTTCTCAACAAAACAATCAGTCAGAACCAATCACTGTGATATTGGATTCTGAAGAACAAAAAGCAGCCTTTGCAGCTTTTAGTTCTAGCTTTCAAGCATACCTGGGAAGCTCACTAACATCAGCAAACATTTGCCAACAAGACTTGGAAGAACTACATCCTGATGTAGTGGAAGAGATGGATCTACAATGGCAGATGGCAATGATTGCTTACAGAGCTAAGCAATATCTCAGGAGAAACAAGAATCTGGCTGCTGCTAGTAAAACATCAAAGATTGGTGTTGACAAGTCCAAGGTCAGATGCTTCAAGTGCAATCTCTATGGACACTTTTTTAGAGAATGCAATCAACAATCACCTCCGGAGATGAGACCCCCTCAGCATCAGCAGCATCAGCAACATCAGCAGTATCAGCACCAGCAACCAACCTCTCAAAAATCTCTGCTCAGACAGCCACAGCTGACAAATACATCCCCACCAGCCACAAATGAATTAGCAGGACCGAATAATTCAAAGGAGTCGGGACTGATCATACTTCAAGATGGAACATGTGACTGGAGTATGTATCAGAAGGAAGTCTTGGAAGAGAATCAAGCATTAACGGCTCATATAGAAAACAAAGTTCCTCCAATGGCCAGAGAGGTAAGAGACAGGTTATGTTCATCATCATGTGTTGAGGAAGTTGAACGTTATAGAGTCCATGCTCAACAGTTGGCTGACAAAGTAAAAGAAACCATGATTTTAAATGAATCCCATTTAAGAGAACATAAATTATATCAAATCAAAATTAGTTCTTTGCAAAAGGATTTAGAAAAATATGTTTCTGAAAATTACAGCCTCAAAGCCCAAGTTGAACATCTGACCACTTCCTTAACAAAATCCGTGGCTGATCATGCATCTACTGAAGTGAAACTTCAGAAGTTTCAACTATCATCTCAGCAATATGAGAAGTTGTTAAACTCTCATATTGAATCAAGAAATAGGTATGGGTGGGTTATAATGCTGTTGCACCACCTATAAATGATAATTACACAACTCTACCTGAAACAATGACAAACACATTGTCAAATCATTTTGTGCCAAGCACCAAAATTGACATAAAACAAGTCAAATAAATATTAACAATGAAGTTGAGGTGAGTGAAACTGAATCTTCTGAATCAGAATCACTAAGACATAATGACTCAGATTTTGATTATGATAAATGTGATGACTTGGATGATTCTGATGAACATGACATTGATCAACTGAACATTGGTAAGAATGTTCAAGTTGAAACTGGTCTTCCAAAAGTTCTTGAAGAATCAAAGCTGTAATATCCTCTAAAACAACGAAACATGCTGAAGACTATCTGCAAGAGGATTGCTGAACTGAATGAAGGACTTCAAGAACTGAACCTTCACAAAGTTGATCACTGCGGATCAAGTAAGGAGGTACCTTATCTCATTCAGATAAAGGTAAGAAGCAACAAACTTTAACCAGCACAAGAAATATTCAAGTGTTGAAGATCTGCGGAAGGCAAAATCTGAAGAATCCGTAGAACATCTGCGGAAGGGAAAAACTGCTGAATCCGTAGAAAAGCCGCGGAAGAGTAAAGCCGAATCTCTGGATGAGGTGACAAAAAGAACTGGCAACAAACATGCTCAGAAAACGTTGGATGTCAAACAACAGAGAGCAGCCAAAGGTAAACAAGAATCAGATGATGATACTCCTAGCAAAAGCAAGAAAAAATCAAGTGATCCATCAGGAAAGGAGTTGAAGTCCAACAAGAACAAGAAAAAGAAGTCTGAATCTGAAGACAATTCAGAAGATAAATATTGCAAATGGTGTGATATGAAGAATCACAATACAGATGACTGCTACTTCAGCAGTTACTGTTCCATATGTAATATGAACAATCATATGTCTTTTGAATGCTACTTAACAAACATTGTGCAATTTGCAACAAAAATAATCATTCAACTCAGGAATGTTATTTCAACAAGAAAAACAAGAAAAAGAGCACAACGAAGTCACTTGATGAATCATCTGAATCAGATTCTCAATCTTCTGACAGTAACAAAGAATCAAAGGTGAAGAAAGATCAACAAAATCAAAGCAAAAAACCTCTGCTGCGGATTAGCCTTTGAAGAAGAAAGCACCAATTCAGTCTAAAAACACCTCACAAAAGGTGGATCTGTCAGACAAGAAGACTGAAGTGATTGATGATTTCTTTGATAATTTTGAAAAGGGAACTCCTGTGCCTCAATCCAAATTGAAAGATGAAATAACTTTCAGAAATTCAGGGGCATCCTCAAAATCAAAATATCAACCAAAACAAGACAAGTTGAAGAAAGAATCAGATAAGCAAGAAGAAATCCAAAAATCTGAATCATCTTCAACAGAATCATCCTCACCACCATCAAATCAAAAGGAATCAATTAATACTGAAACTTCAAGATTAGTTCATGAAGGAGTAACATTGTAGACACGGCTGGCAAACCCAAGACAATTAAGGCTTGGGTTGTCAATTCTAATTGATTTCTTTTTCTGTGCAGGAACAATCATGGAGAGCTGACAACAAGTGGTATGTTGATAGTAGTTGTTCCAGACATATGATAGGAAACTGTTCTCTTCTCCATGACTTTAAACATACACATGCCTCTTATGTGGCATTTGGTGGGGATAAGAAGGGAGGTAAAATAGTTGGTGAAGGAATGGTAACAAATGGTGTGTTAACATTTGAAAAACTGAATTACTGTGAAAATTTGCAATACAATTTACTTAGTGTATCTCAAATTTGTGATCAAAATTACACAACACTATTTGATAACACTAATTGTTACATTCTTAAGCCAGGTTTTGCAGTTCCAGCAGAATGGATCCTTCTTAAAGCATCAAGAAAAGGAAACACTTATGTTTGGATATGAACAACACAACACTCACAGCCATGAGACATGCCTGTTATCTAAGTCTTCAGAAGATGAATCACAATTATGGCATAGAAGGCTTGTTCATTCCAACATGAAGAACATGAATAAATTGGTGAAAAATGACTTGGTCATTGGATTACCAAAGAAAGAATTTCATTGTTCAAATCATTATTCTTCATGTTACAAAGGAAAACAACATAGAGTGTCTCATAAATCTAAATTAATCAATACTAACACTACACCACTCAAATTGCTTCATATGGACCTTTTGGTCCAACCAATGTGATGAGCATTGGAAAAAGACAATATTGCTTGGTGATAGTAGATGATTTCACTAGATTCACATGGGTATTTTTCTTAAAACATAAGAGTGAAACATCTGAAACATTAATGGACTTTGTGATCAAGATTGAGAATCAACTTGATTTAAAAGTTAAAATTTCAGGAGTGATAATGGGACTGAATTTGTTAATGCTGATTTAGATTCTTTTTACAGGAATAAAGGCATAGCAAGGCAATTCATTGCACCAAGAACTCCACAACAAAATGGAGTGGTTGAAAGAAGAAATAGAACTCTCATAGAAGCAGCCAGAACAATGCTAGCTGACTCTCAGTTGCCCATAACATTCTGGGCAGAAGCTGTGAATACAGCATGCAATGTTCAAAATAGGACTTTAATTGTCAAAGAACATAATAAAACTCCTTATTAGCTCTTATTAAAAGGAAACCTTTTATAGGATATCTTAGAGCTTTTGGGTGTCATGTGTCTGTATTAAATACTAAAGAACAATTGGGAAAATTTTCTAAAAAAGCCTATGATGGTTTCTTTGTTTGATATTCATCCACATCTAAATCATATAGGGTTTACATTCCAGAACATAACATTGTAGAAGAGACTCCTAATGTTTCTTTTGATGAATCCATGTTTACAACAACTGTAAAAGGATCATCTTGGTTATTTGATATAGATGCATTAACAGAATTATTTAACTCTGGATATTTGATCAATGCAGGTTCTGCTGATACATGCTATCCATTTGTTCCTCCAAGTTTGAATGAAGTGACACTATCAGCTGATTCTCCAAGAGCATAACCTTCAACTATGCTGCAGCAAGAATCAAATAATCAGATAACTCAGCAGCATGAAGATACATCCGGAGAAGCAAACCTTTCATCCGCAGGTCATGCACATACATCCGCAGATGATCCTCTATCATCCGTAGATGTAAATACTGTTTCAACAGCTGATCCTAGGGGTGGAGAGGATGTGTTGAATCAACAAAATCTTGCCTGCTGACCAACAATGTCCATCCGTAGATATTGCTGTAACTCCTACGGAAGAACAAAATACCTCCGTAGATGTTGCTGTTACTCCTACGGAAGAACAAAATGCTTCTGTAGAACTTCCTGCGGAAGAAGACCAAGCAGCAACTGAAGCTCAAGCTGATCCTAATGAACATGAACCATTTGATTACTTCATAGACTCAACATCTCAGCTGAATCAATCTGCTTCAATGGATTTCTCAAATTTGGAGTCCACCATCCAAGTTGATACTATTTCAATAAGCAGAATTCACAAGTCTCATCCATCAGATAATATCATTGGAGACCTGAATGCAAGAACTACCAGGAGCAAAGGGGGAGTGGAAAACATTTTCTTGTTCACCTGCTTCTTGTCTCAGACAGTTTCTGCAAACATTACAGCTGCTCTAAAGGACAATAGCTGGATGAGGCTATGCAAGAAGAACTACAACAATTCAGAAAACAAAAGGTGTGGAACCTTGTAGACTTGCCTCAAGGTCAGCATCCAATTGGAACAAGGTGGCTCTTTAAAAACAAGTTGGATGACAGGGGTATAATCGTGAGAAACAAAGCCAGACTTATTGCTCAGGGATATACTCAAGAAGAAGGGATAGACTATGATGAAGTTTTGCACCAGTTGCAAGAATTGAAGCTATCAGGGTCTTTCTAGCTTATGCTTCATTCAAGAAGTTCACAGTGTATCAAATGGATGTGAAGTGTGCTTTACTTTATGGGAAAATTGATGAAGAAGTATATGTGGCTCAACCCCCTGGATTTGAGGATCCTGACTATCCACATAGAGTATACAAGCTAGACAAAGCTTTGTATGGTCTTCATCAGGCACCAAGGAAGTGGTATGACATATTATCCTCCTTCTTGCTGAAGAATGGCTACAAAAGAGGGACCATTGATCAGACACTCTTCCTCAAACAAGAACATCAAGATCTTTGGTGGTTCAAATATATGTAGACGACATAATATTTGGATCAACCAACAAGAAGCTGTGTCAAAGCTTTGAAGAATTAATGAAATCTAAATTCTAGATGAGCTCCATGGGAGAATTGACATTCTTCCTTGGCTTACAAGTTCATCAGAAAACAGATGGCATTTTCATCAATCAAAAAAGTACATTCATCAAATTCTGAAGAAGTACAATCTTGCTGATACATCTTCATGCAAGACACCCCCACAATAGAATACTGGAAAATTTGGGGATGATAATCTTATGACTAAATGCCTCAATCAAAGCTGAATGTTGTGACTGCCCTATGGTATAGTCAGTCTTTTCTCATATTGATAGTGACTATAGCAACAACAACAAAAATATGGGTTTCATGGCAGTGCAAGAAGCAAACTAATGTATTTAAGCTGAAGCTGAGTCTGATATAATGTATGTGCATGAAATCAGATATCATTTTCTGAGAGATATGTTTGGGAACTTTGATAGTACACTAGGCTTGGCTTTCTTTCAACACCTCAAACTGACTTGTAACATTTTGATATGTGAGTAGGTTCATTTTGAGTGGAAACTAAGCTAAGAGCATGCCAAACTAAATGAAACAGGTAACTGTCTGTGAGAACATTTTGAGGATCAGGAAAGTAAGCCATCTCCTGATGTGATCAAATCACTTACAAAAGCACACTATGTAAAATACTTTATAATCTTCTATCTTTGCAAAGTCATATTCCCTCTGTTTTGTGTGAACAAAGACCTGGGAATATGATTAAAGAGTGTGATCTTCATTCTCCCTCTGTTTTGTGTAAACAAAGACCTGGGTTAAGTTCACCTCTGTTTTACGAAAGTAAAGACCTGGTGACTATGAAGATCATATCTCAGCTCTCAAAAGAATCACTTATGATCAACTGTACATCAATTTAAAGAGCTTCAACATCAAAGCATTAATGAGACTGTAATATGTCTCAAGATAGAACTTATAACTTAATGTACATAGTCAATAAGTGTGAAAAAGTGGTGATTTGCCTCACCTACGGAGGACAAACTCTAATGAGAATTGAATGTGGAGAACATGACAGTTACTGATTAACAAACTTCAAAACATGATAAACAGCATGCCTAGTTGATACATTACTCATGTATGAATTTAAGTGGACCTATATACTTACAATCAGGTGTGCAATAGATCAACTATTATTCAAATAATCAACATCAGCAGAAGCCTAGAGTCATAGTATGATCCCTCTATATATATGCATGCTTGTATCGTTTAAGTCATTTGTTTATTTTGTCCTCTCAGCTGATTACCTCTTATTTAGACTGTCATATGCCTTTCATGCCTATTTCTAACATAAATTTATGATGAATGCAACAGTTTAACATTAATCACAAATTTAGGGGGAGTAGTTCATGCGTGAAAATCAATAAAAAGCTGTTAATTTACTTTGAAGGAAATGGAACATGAGCACTAACTTGAATGCAGGATACAGGAAAGTTTCTCTCTTGTACTTAATTGCCATGCAAACAAAGTCAACAATGTCCAATATCAACACATGATTCTACTTAGTAGATATCATACAAAGTTTTTAACAAAACTTTAATTCCGCAGAAGTTTTAGTAATATTTCTCATCAGTAGAAGTAACATTGAAATTTCTGCATCCGTGGAAGTTTCAGTAATATTTCTCATCCGCAGAAGTAACAGTGAAATTTCTGCTTCAGCAGAAGTAACAGTAGCAATGTAACTACATAATCGTAGGATTGGTAAACTACGGATGTGCTAGTAACAAGAGGTATTGCATTTGAGCTAAGGCATCCGCAGATGTTAAGACATCCGAAGATGTTAAGGTTCCGCAGGTGTTCTGCGGAAGATGTGATACATCCGGAATAAACTTGGTATACGAAAAGGGATCAATGGAAGTGGGCCCAACACATTTAATAAAAGAAATTAATATGTCCGCTTATAAATAAGATTGATGACTCTAAGATTCATTAATCACTTTTTCAGAGCACTTTTCAGTTTTCTAACCTAGAAAAACGCACACTTCCCCCCTCATTCAAACTTTCAAAAATCCGTTCCAAAAATCATAAACATCATCATTCAGTAATCGATTATCATTGTCGCAAAGGTAAATCATGTTCTAATCTTCAGTACGGAACTGGTTAATACTTGATTGTCATTAAATGATTCGAATTCATGTAAGTTACACTAATGCTAAACCGATTTTCGTTTTTATTTACAGATGGCAAACAGATTCGCGAAGGAGCATAATGTGTGTGCATTGTTGAATGATGATGATCCTGCTGCTGAAGGATGTCGAGATATCATCAGATATCTTTGACGGTCCAGGCTCTTCTATGCCTTAACGGTAGAGCCTGTGATTCATCAAGCACACATCATCGATTTTTGGAACACGGCTCGAGTTGAACAAGAAGGAGACGATGAAGTGATTGTTGCTGAGATCCTTAATGAAAGAATACGCATCAATGAACGCACAATCAGAAGATCTCTTGAGTTGGGTGATCGAGAAGTAGGACACCCTGATGTATTTGAGAATGAATACATTGAGAAGGTGTTTAACTTGATGGGTTATGATGGAGATTTCGAGAAAGGAAAGATCAAGAAGGGAAGGCTATGCAAGCCCTATCGGTTCCTATGCCACACTTATCTAAAGTGAATCTCAAACAGAAAGGCAGGGCTAGATAGGTTCTCTCGACACATCTCATCAGGAATCATCGGGATATTTGAGGGAAGAACATACACTACTCCAAATACATTCTGAACTGCCTTTGTGATCAAGTAAAACTACAAAGGAGTAACAAGATGTATATGTTCCCAAGATTCTTGTAACTGGTGATCAATGCTGAACTCCCAAGGATTGCAAGAGTAGGAGAGGTGTTTGTACAAGCCCACTTGGGAAAATCTGTTCTAAACAAAATCAGTGGCAAATATCAGGGTGAAGACATGCCCATGTTTGCTCAAGTTGTGGATGCTCAGGCCGACATACCACAAGAATTGATTTGGATAGATGAAGAAGCAGAGACATCTGCTGAATCTGAACAAGCATCACACTCACCGATCCAAACACCCACTCACCAACATCAATCACCCAGCCAAACACCCCCTCACCGACCACAATCACCAGCCAGCATAAACACCCAACCAATCTCACCCATTCATCACCATGTTTCCCCATAACAAATATCATCATCATCCAACACATTCTGAACTGCCTTTGTGATCAAGTAAAACTACAAAGGAGTGACAAGATGTATATGTTCCCAAGATTCTTGCAACTGGTGATCAATGCTGAACTCCCAAGGATTGCAAGAGTAGGAGAGGTGTTTGTACAAGCCCACTTGGGAAAATATGTTCTAAACAAAATCAGTGGTAAATATCAGGGTGAAGACATGCCCATGTTTGCTCAAGTTGTGGATGCTCAGGCCGACATACCACAAGAATTGATTTGGATAGATGAAGAAGCAGAGACATCTGCTGAATCTGAACAAGCATCACACTCACCGAGCCAAACACCCACTCACCAACATCAATCACCCAGCCAAACACCCCCTCACCAACCATAATCACCAGCCAGCATAAACACCCAACCAATCTCACCCATTCATCACCATGTTTCCCCACACAAATATCATCATCATCCACCAACAACACCCAGCCTATCTCACCAGTGCAACAAGAATCACAATCTTCGTCTCATCCATCCTCACATAACACACAACCACTTTCTCCAATCCAAATTGAATCTCCTCTTCATCCACTCCCTGATACACCAAAACAACCATTTCCTGAGAGTGCAAACACTGAACCTATAGACATAACTGAGTCTCTAAACTCTGTTCACACAGGGGAGACTGAGTTGATGTCTCAAGCAAGCACCGTTCCTGTTTCAGCTACACATTCTGAGGATCAAGCTGTGTCTGATCACACTGCACCAGTGTCACCAATTGAAAATCAGCCACATGTGAATTTGCAACAGCTTGAACATCAAGATGAACAAGATATTAAGGTGGATGTGATTGCCTATCATGAGGATGATCTGAGTGATAATGACATCCCTGTCAGCAAAAGCTATTTGGTTGCTGAGTACAACAAGTTGGTACTCAAATCAAATAAGAGAAAACAAAGAATACAAGAGCTGAAAGGAATCATTAAAGAGAAGGATGAAGAGTTGGTGAAGTACGAAGCTAGATTGAAAAGGCTTAGACTGGATGCTGAAAGCAATAATGAAGTGATAGATGCTCTACTCAAACATGAACAAGAACTGCAAGAAGCTGTGAAGTATGAGAAAAATGAAAAGGTCCAGCTGACTACTAGAGTAGAGCATATGACTGATGAAGTATCCGTAAAGGATAAGCTGATCAAAGAAAAAGATGAAGAACTTAATCAGCTGAAGATGAAACTGTGTGCTTTAGAATCAAGGGATGCCCCAAGTATTGAACAATCAAAACAATCTGCTGAAGCTTCAAAGAAACTGATTTTGTATTCACGGAAAAGACAATACTTGGGCTCCATCAAGAAGAAAATTGAAGATGAAGGTTCCCCCAAAAAGCAAAAGCTCACATCTCTTGAACATACACCTTCAGTAGATTTATCTACTGTGAAGGTATCATTCAGTGATGATGGTGAAAGTGATGAAGAGTGGAATGAGCTAACAAAGATGGAGTCACCAACTGTGTAAAAAGAATCAAAGGCCGATGACCTTCTAAACCTCATAAACCATGGTTTCCCATATGACATGGTTGAGAGGATGAACTTGACTGAAATGAAGAATCTTCTGAAAGAGTTTGAGCTTGCAAGATTCATTCTACCAAACTGTGATTACGAAGCTTTCACCATCTTTTAATTAGTTGAGAAGATCAAGAAAGAGTTGGGCCATTGTGACACAGCCAAACCAAGCAAGTACAATATGACCTGCTGGTTACAAGGCCACAACTACAAACCACATGAGCTAAAAGAAGATCAACTGGTGAACTGCGGAGGATGATGGAGCATGTCATGGTAGTGGAACTTGAAACTGGTGTCAAATTCAGAACTGCACCCCAAATCCATCCCATGAACGACAGAGCAAACTGCATGCTGATCCTATAACTGTTGAACCTAAGGATCAGCATACAGAAAAAGACAAACTGATCAGAGAACCAAGGGAAGTCATCCCAGGCAAAGTATGGCCCCTTGGTACTACTGTGAGAGAAATCACTGATCAGAAGTTCACACTGATTCAGCTGATTGATCAGCTCACAACTCCTAACTCTGCTGAAGAAAACATGATCATGGCCTGGAAATATGATCAAGAGTGGGATTGTGCTGTTATCAAAAGAACATCAGGAAGAGTTGAATACTTCCATGATGTGCTTTCAGTACTATGCTTACCTGAGAGTGATCTCAAAGACCTGCAAAGACTTACCATTACAAATTACCCAATACACCCAAGGGGCAGAGACTTCTCAACAATTGTTGGTAAGCTGAAAACAAAATTCAAAGATGATGTGCTAGCTGAAGCCAAGAGAGAAGATAATGAGCACAAAGGAGAATTAAAGGGATTAAAAGATATAAGTCCAATGCCTCAGAATCTGTAGATGATGAATTTTTAAAGAGGGTTGGATACAACAATAAAAAATCAGCAGCAATCAAGTACATTGAAGGGACACAATACACCTTCCCTATAACTGAATGGGGATATGTAGAGAGAACAAAAGAACTTGTGCTGCTAAGGAATGCAGAGAACAAAAGGCTGATAGGATCAGGATTTTTGATCCTGTGGAAATCAAGCTACTTCATCCCAGCTACACCTCATATCTACATGACAAATTCTTTACTAAGCTAAGTGATGAAGCAGCTTAAAATGACCTGTTCCTGCACGTTCATATGATCCAGGTGATAGACAAACTTCATGCAAAAGCCTACAAAAGAAGAAGACATAACGCTGGATTACTGAAAGGAACAACATATGATGAAGTAACAGAACTCCGACTCTCTGAACAAGATGAGCTAGAAGTGGTGAAAAATGACAAAGTATTAGAAACACTTACTACGGAGGAGGATGTTCTGGGCTTGAGCTTTGAGACTCTGAAGAAGATTAGAAAGATGGAGATCAAGTACAAATATGATGATCAAAAGGCTGTTGTATCTTACTTCTACAACAAAATCATATCGAGAGTCAAAGAGCTTGCAGTTTTGAAGGACTGATTACAAGGATCTAAGCCTAAGGGGGAGTATTGTTAGATCTAGATAGTATAGGTCTAGATCATTTTGTATAGGCTTAGAACTTTAATCAAGTATTGTAATTAATGATTGTAACTAACCATTGCTCTCACACCACCTTGACCCATAACAACATCATCCGTATTCGCATATCGAGGAACATCATCCCGTTGCACCATTAACACTCGACCACTATCTTTGTCTCGTAGTTGATAGTGAGTGGCTGTCTTTTTGTATTCCCATGATTGTCCTCCCAACCGATTAATTTTGAACTTTAAAACAGTGATTGGAATGGCCAAAGCCTCGTTGGACACAACCTTTTGCTTGCGCAACAACATGGTAATCAAGCGGCAGTGTGGAATCATCAACCGCGCCCTGCTTTCTCGGCTTTCCCAAATGTTCATCATTACTAATTGCCGGTAAGACAACATGTGTCTACCAGTGAGGAGGGCATGAAGCACTCTAAGTTCATAGTGTCGCCTCTTCCTCTGTCAGAGATTCTAGGGATCACATTCTTGCTCAGGATCACTGTCAGTAGCTTTGGTAAGATCTTCATGTTACTTCTGTTCATGTTGTCAGAAGTTAAGGCAGTGATTGGAACAGCAAAGATATCATTTAAGACCTCCCGCAGGTAATCCCCAGTTGGGATTTCCAGAATTGAGCTTTCGTGTAGATATTCATAGGGCCCGGGTGCAGTATCAAACTTTGCCACTTGAGAAATTGTCTGAAAAGACATAACCATTGTTTTCCCACCGACCTTGCCAGTTAGTGTAGTGGTGTGTGGTGGGTTTGATCCATCCTTTCTTACAAGCGTAGACATCCATTCCATGATTTGATTCACATACACATGTGGCTTATCCATTTTGACAAATGTCAATACCTCTCTCCATCCCAACCTTTCAAAGCATTCAGTCACTCCAAACATTCGAAACTCGGGAGTTCCATGGGTCTTTCACAAACCATGAGTGTAGTGAGGTCATTTTTGCCCTTGAATTTGTCCATGTACAGTTGTGGTTGCATCTCTCGTGGGAACTTGGACAGTGGCTTCTTGTTCTCCGTCCAAAGAGGATTCCCCTCGGAATCATAGTCGATGTCATCACCACTAGAATTGGTGTCCATTGCTTCATCCCTTTCGCTTTCGGAACTTGTTTCGGTTAATTGCTTATGCTTCGTCTCGAACGTTTTCCCGAAGGTTCAGAGGATGAGGCGGAAGCTTTGCCTTTTCCTCGAGAAGTTGATTCCTTGGTTCGTGGCATGATTCCTGCGATGAACAGATATCAATTTAGCTCCCTCATGAGTAGACAAACAATTATATGGATTATGAGTTCTATCACACCTAATTAATAAGGATTTTTAAGTCTATATTGTGTATATAGTCCCCAAATCAATTCTATGCCATAATAGAAGTATCACTAACCCATAATCTCAAATTAATTCTCACAAGCAAAGTCGTTGGCTTTCCATTAAATTCCATGCAAATGATAAGGGCTTTTAAGTTTATTGACATCATAAACACCAAATCATTCATATGAAACAATTCATTGTCATCATTTTACCAACCTTCACTTCTATCATCATCATATCTCACCCTATTTCCCAAACTCATGTAGAATTAATGAACATAGCACAAATCAATACAACTTAACATGCTCATCATTTGTATACTACTTCCTTAAGCAATTGATATGAAATTTAAGATTTTACACAAGGAAATAAACATACCATGGTCATCTAGGATCACAACATGTAATGAAGTAACAAAAGACATACCTTGGCACAATGTGAGGTGTTTAGATGAACAAAACGAAGAAAGGAGTGATTTTGTGTAAAAACCCCCAAAAATCCGAACTTTAAACTCCCGTTTTCTCACAAACGAGTGAGAATCTTGCAAAACTAATCGGTGAAACGTGATCCCCTCGAAAAACTAAGCAAGATGCACCTATTATTTGCTTGATTTGGTTAAGAATCGAAGAAGTTGAAATTAGGGCTCCATGGTGTTCTTGAGGGTTTAGAGAGAAAAGATGGAGAGAAGATGATGAAAAATAGACTTTTGATGCATATCTACCTTTAATTCTCAGCAAAATCATGTTTGTGGGTGTTGTTTACCGGGTAACCCGCCCAAAAATGGGCCGACCCGCGCTTTTCTGGACCGCGGCATCGGTGGCGGTGATGACGGCGTCGGTGGCGGTGGACCGGCGCCAAGCCCAGCGTCGGTTACCACCGCCCGACAGTGGGTTTTGAGATCGTTGGCGCCGATGGCGTCGGTGGCGGCGGTGACGGCGTCGGTGGCGGTGGTTTCCAAAAAAAACATTTTTTTTAACTACTAACAAAGGAGAAAAAAACTAAAAACTCATGTAAATAAATAAAATAATAATATAAAAATAATAATAATAAGTAAATTGTATTTTTTTTTGTTTTTTTTCGGAAATCATGCCACCTTCGCGTCGCACCCCACCACGAAAAATCATGATTCGCCCCGAATCGTCAAAAAAAATTCTATGCACATACCTGGCTATCCATGAGGTTCCCCATACTTGGGTGTTGTCAAGTTCTTGCATAAAAAAACAAAATCATATGGTAATGAAGAAACGAAAAAAATAACAACTAAACTCACTTTCGTAGGAATCACGGTTGCATTTAGCGGATGCAACAAGCCTTTTAAACCACTCGATACGCCTGAGTGGACGAGTGAAGTCTCGTGAGGGTTTCTAGTGAACACACCCACAAAGTTCAACGAGTTGCCTCTCGGAAAGCGCTAAGTTTTAGGTCTTCAGCCAGACCGTTACCTGATCCTTACGGATTTGTTGTGTAAATTGGTGCACTTACCAAGAAGCTCACCAATTCTTCGTTGGTTTCACTCATATCCTTGCTTTCTAGATAATGTTTCAACCGATGTCCATTCACCATTTGTCGTACACCGTCTTTAAGGTCTTCAATCTCGACATCGCCAAACTTACCAACGCGAATGACAACATACGGTCCCATCCATTTGCTTTTCAACTTACCGGGAAACAGTTTCAACCGTGAGTTATACAACCACACCTTCTGGCCGACTTCAAAAGTCTTCTTCAGTAACTTAGCGTCGTGCACTTCTTTCATCCTTGCCTTGTATGCGGCTTTCGTCTCGTATGCCTCGTTCCTTAATTCTTCCAGTTCGTTCAAACCCAACTTCCGTGCAGTGCCTGCAACATTGTAATCAAGATTAACATTTTTAATTGCCCATAAAGCACGATAGCGAGTTCGACAGGTAAGTGACATCCTTTCCCGTAGACCAACCGATATGGGGTGGTACCAATAGGCGTTTTGAAAGCGGTACGATAGGCCCATAAAGCGTCGTTTAACTTGGTGGACCAATCTTTACGGTCCGATCGTACAGTTTTCTGTAAGATTTCCTTAATTTGCCTATTGGAAACCTCCACTTGACCACTCGTTTGAGGGTGGTATGGTGTTGCTATTCGGTGATCTACGCCATAACGTTTTAACAACTTTCCAAAGTGAAAATTCTTAAAATGTGACCCCCCATCACTTATGATCACACGGGGAAGACCAAATCGTGAGAAAATATTACTTTGAACAAATTTACACACAACGTTATGGTCATTTGTTTTAGTGGCGATTGCCTCCACCCATTTTGACACGTAATCCACAGCCACTAAAATATATAGATTGCCATACGAATTTGGGAATGGGCCCATGAAATCAATTCCCCAAACATCAAAGATGTCGACCACGAGAATTGGTTGCATGGGCATTTCATTACGTTTTGATATACTTCCCATTTGTTGGCATTTCAAACAATTTTTAGCAAAATTATACGAATCACGAAATATGGTGGGCCAAAAGAGTCCACAAGATAGGATCTTGTGACCGGTTTTCTGTCCGCTAAAATGACCCCCACATGCAGATGAGTGTGCATGTTCTAACACGTCTTGAATTTCGGTTTCAGGAATGCATCTTCGGATGATTTGATCCGCGCCGACCTTGAATAGATCTGGTTCGTCCCAAATGTAATATTTGACCTGCGACATGAATTGTTGTCTCTTCCTCTTGTTCCAATGGTCGGGAGTGGTACCTGCAGCCAAATAGTTTGCAAAGTTAGCATACCATGGTTCAGAAGAAATGGATAATAATTGCTCATCTGGAAATGTCTCATTAATCTCCTGATGTGAATCAGTGTTTTGATGCATCACTCTTGACAAATGATCTGCGACTACATTTTCGCTTCCCTTCTTATCACGTATCTCCAAGTCAAATTCTTGTAGTAACAATATCCAACGTATAAGTCGAGGTTTAGCATCCTTTTTCTCCATCAGATACCTGACTGCACTGTGATCAGAATAAACAATTACTTTACTTCCCCATATATATGAACGGAATTTGTCTTAGGCATATACTACTGCAAGCAATTCTTTTTCAGTTGTTGTATAATTTAACTGAGCATCGGCTAATGTTTTACTTGCATAGTATATTGCAACGGGTTTCTTATCCACCCGTTGACCCAAAACAGCCCCAATTGCAAAATCGCTTGCATCACACATAATTTCAAACGGAAGTGACCAATTAGGTGATTGCAAGATTGGGGCCTCCACTAATTTCTCTTTTAACGTGTTAAAAGCATGCAAACATTCTTTATCGAACACAAAGGGTACGTCTTTCAAAAGTAAGTTACATAAGGGTTTAGTTATGACGCTGAAGCCCTTAATGAACCGTCTGTAAAACCCTGCGTGTCCTAAGAATGATCGCACACCTTTAACATTAACCGGAGGAGGTAGAGTGGAAATTACCGTGATTTTGGCCCGATCTACCTCAATTCCCCGATTAGATATGACATGCCCTAGAACCGTTCCCTCTTGAACCATAAAGTGACTTTTCTCCCAACTTAGGACTAAGTTTGTTTCAACACATCGTTTCAACACTTTGGTTAATTCATGTAGACATTTATCAAAAGTAGAACCAAAAATTGAAAAATCATCCATGAAAATTTCTAGAGACTCCCCGACCATATCTGAAAAGATACTCATCATACACCTTTGAAAGGTGGCCGGGGCATTACACAAACCAAATGGCATTCGCCTAAAAGCGAATGTGCCATAAGGGCAAGTGAATGTCGTCTTTTGTTGGTCCTCAGGATGAATAGCAATTTGATTATATCCCGAATAGCCATCTAGAAAACAATAAAACTTCTGACCTGCCAATTTCTCAATTATCTGATCAATGAATGGAAGTGGAAAATGATCCTTAGATGTAGCAGCATTTAGTTTCCTATAATCAATACAAACACGCCACCCGGTTACCGGCCGAGTGGCGATTTGCTCACCTTTCTCGCTTTTGACCACTTGAATACCTGCTTTCTTCGGTACCGTTTGAGTTGGACTTACCCATGTGCTGTCGGAGATTGGGTAGATTATACCGGCATCCAACCACTTAAGTACTTCCTTCTTGACTACTTCCCGCATGTTTGGATTCAACCTTCTTTGTGTATCGCGTGACGGTTTGGCATCGGCATCAGTTATGATCTTATGCATCACAATCGAAGGGCTTATACCTTTCAAATCAGCAAGTGTCCATCCTATCGCAGCTTTGTATGTTTGAAGAACCTGTAATAATGAGGCTTCTTGATCTGCTTCTATGTCGGCTGCGATGATTACGGGCAACGTGTTGTCTTCTCCCAAGAATGCATATTTGAGGTGCTTGGGAAGATCTTTCAATTCCAACTCTGGTGGGCTTTCCAATGAAGGCTTCATCTTTTTGTCTATATGCTCCGGCAAGTTCTCAACTTGATGTGTCCATGGGGCCTACCAGCATCAACAACCATGACATCTAACTTTTGTGCCTCAATTGCTAGATCTGTCATATGATTCCAACCTGCATCATCACAAACAAAACAAGTCTCTTTGGTGGCATCCTCACTTTCGTGAGGATTACATTCCTCAATGATGTCCGCCATAAAGCATTCATCATTGACTAGAGAGTTTGGTGTATTAGCAAACACGTTTAAACGCAATTTCCTATTACCAAATGTCATATCCACCGTCCTGGTTCTACAGTTTATCAACGCATTCGCGGTGGCCAAGAATGGTCTACCAAGTATGACGTTAGGTTGCTTTGTTTTATCATTTGACACATAGTCTAAAACTAAGAAATCAACCGGGTAGTAGAAATCTTCAACCATGACAATCACATCAGACACGATTCCTCTAGGAAGCTTAGGTGTCAAATCGGCTAATACTACGGTAGTATCGGCCTTACGAAGTGGACCAAAATCATACTGATCATATAAGCTTCCCGGAAGAATACTTACACTCGCTCCAAGATCCAGTAACGCCCCTGCCATTTTAAAGTCACCAACTTGAATTGGTATCAAAGGCGTTCCGGGATCCCGAAGTTTCAGAGGCAACGAACCCATTAACACAGCACTCACTTTTTCTGTTAAATCAAGCATTTTTGGAAATTTATTGTTTCGTTTTTGAGTACACATATCCTTAAGATATTTAGCATAAGCCGGTACCTGTTTAATTGCATCGAGTAAAGGAATATTTACCTTAACTTGCTTGAAAATTTCCCAAATTTCTTCTTGTTGAGGACCCCGTTTGTTTAAAGTTTTTGACTTCTCAGGATTTTCTAAGGCCTTTGGATAAGGTATGGTATTAACCTCCATATCCTTACCATTGACCTTAGGGGACTCATTTTTAAGCTCAGATTTTGGTGTATCTTGAAAAGTTACTTTTTGCTTTTGTTTAACACTATGGGTGTCCGGTTCACACTCATCATCACTTCTCCCATCCTCACCGAGGTCCTCCACCACTCCTTCTTCGAATGGTGGTGGAGAAACCACGTTATTGTCATAAACTTTACCAGAGCGAAGAATACTTTCCTGATTGATGTTTGCACTCTTTGTATTTCTTGCACCTGACGTTTGATGTTGAGGATTAACAGTGGTGTCACTAGGCAACGTTCCTGGATTTCTTCGCAATTGTGCCATCTCTTCCGCTAGTTGTCCAACTTGTTTTGCTAATGCCTCCACAGTTTTATCTCGTACCTCATTGTCTTTCTTAATCTCTCGAGAAAGTCCATGATCTCGGAAGAGTTGCTTGAGCTTCCTTGATCGCCATTAGGTTGATAATTTCGTTGGTAACCCTTGTTGTATCCTCCTTGGTTGTAATTCTGGTTGTTATACATCGGTTGTCGGTTCTGATACGGTTGACCTCCTTGATTTGGTACCTGAAAATGAGGATTAGATTGATTAGATGTGTTACCATACTTAAAATTGGGGTGATTACGCAAACCTGGATGATATGTATTAGAATTCATATCATATTGCTTTCGATCACCATATACTTGATTTACTTCTTCCTCAGGTCTACCCACTTTCATTGGACAATCCATGATAACATGGCCAATATCACCACATCCTTCACACACGGAAAAGATTGGTCCGCCTTGAGGTGTCACATTTCCCCCATTGAGATTCAAACTTGCCAACTGGCGTTCCAACATTTGATTAGCTCTTCAATTGTTCTAATCTTTCATTGGCATTAGTAGTGGTTGCAGATCTAACAATGGCGTATTTCTTCTTCCTATTAGATTGAGCTTGCCGTTTTGAGTTCACCGCCATTTTCTCTAAGAATTCCCAATCCACCTCCACATGATTGGAAAGGAATGTTCCACCCGTAGTAGAGTTCACATCCCGGATGTCATCAGTGGATAATCCATCATAAAATGCATTGATCAACTCCCATTGTGGGATACCATGATGAGGGCAATTCCTTAGCAATTGTTTAAACCGCTTCCAAGCTTCATAGAAAAGTTCACCTGGTTGTTGTTGGAAGTTCCGAATGTTAGCCCTTGCATCACTTGTTCGTTGAGGTGTGTAATACTCTTCTAGGAATTGTTGTTGCATATCCTCCCATGTAAAAATGCTTGCAGATGGCAATGATAGAAACCATTGTTTCGCAGCGTCCTTCAAGGTGAATTGAAATAACACGAGCTTAACTTGATCCGGTGTAAACCCTTGTCCTCCAATTGTGCCACACACCGCTTCAAATTCAGAAATGTGAAGGTAAGGTTCCTCGGTTCCTTTACCATAGAAAGAGGGCAACATGTTCAATCCTTGTGGCCTCACTTCGAAAGATCGACCATGTGCAATAGGGCTTACTATTGGAGATGAATTGACTGCAATTTGAGGTCTAAAATGGCTTTCAACTCCTCGAATTGGAGCACGATGATGGACTTGAGGAAGTCCATCATGATGTTGAGGAAAACCCGGTTGAGGATGTTGATTCATTGGTTGCCTTATAGCTCTTGGTGGACCTTGATTAGCCATTTGGAAGACTGGATTAAAATGATGATTGTAGCCTCCTGGGTGCTGATAACCATAGTTGAAACCAAATCCATCTTCATCTCCCCCTCCATATCCAGCATTTGAATTCCCATGATCCATTCCATCATCCCAATTTGATACCCGATCCCTTATATCTTCATCACCCTTAACACCATCATTCCGGCTCGAGTTGGATTGATTAAACTGAACTGAGGGATTTCGTGGAGCATTGTAGTTAACATTTCTAACCGGTTCTTGTTGATAGGTGGATTAGGTTGTGGGTATACACGAGTAGTGTCACCCGTTGGAAATTGTGGTGGTGGAGGTATAGGGTTTCCTTGAACTGGGTTAATTGGTGAATTTGTTGTTGAGGTGGTGGAGCATTATATGGTGGGAACACTGGAGGTGGAATATCACCTAGAGGTTGCTCCCTTTGTGGAGGAGGTTGAGTAGACGGACCACTTTGATTTCCCGAGTTGTTCATACTGTTGAATGGATTACTTTCCGGTGTTTTGGAAAGCCTTCGTAAGATTTCACTAGCCTTAGCTGTTGAGGTTCCTTCTTCAGACCACACACTTCGTGGAATAGGAGCTGATGAGGGATTTGCCTTGTGAAAAACTCGGTTGTCTCTTGCTGTTTTCTCAATCTCAGGTCAAAGAGCAACGGGGAAGTCCTTCCGGAATGTCTCGTATGCATAATATCTCAACTATCTGCATACAAGAAACAAATACAAGTGTAATTCCGAACAATAAAATAATAATAAACGAAAAACAAGAAAAATAAAAAAATTTTTTGTTTTTTTTTAGATTTTTAAGAAAAACAAATAATTATTACTAACACTAAGCGCAACGATTCCCCGGAAACGGCGCCATTTTGATCGATGTCGTGTGGTCGGTCAAAAATATATATTAAAGAATCCTTAATCACCCTTAATAGCAAAGGGTAAGCAGGGTGTCGAATCCACAGGGAATCACAGGAAAGTGCTAGCAACGATTAATTTAACACTACTAAACATTAAAAAAGTAAATTGATTGATGGACTTAATTAAGAACTAATTAAATTAATGAAATAAAGTTTAGGTTTTTAACAATCTTGAGGAGAAAGCAACCCACTTTAGGATCCAGGTTTGGCAAAGTTATAATTTTTCTTGAATGAAACCTAATGAGAAGTCATTAATGGTGACTTACACATGATATGATTTAAGTGACAATTATGGATTAAAGTTTAAAGGACCTTATTCACACAATTACCAATTTGAATAATGAAACCCTAATTCTATAATCAATCACGTAATGATCATAGACAATCAAAGTTAAAGAAGATCAAAATTAGGTTAACATATAATCAAACCGTTTAACTAATCAAATCATAAATTAAATCCAACAAGAACTTAAAAGGTTCAAGATTTAATCTCAAATCTAGGTTACAATATAAGAAAAATAAGAACTTGCACAAACCCTTCCCCCGAAGTGAATCACAATGGATTTAGCCTTGCATCATCATCGATTCTTCAACACGAGTGTAATTGATCATGTAATCCGGATGAAATCGACGTTCTTGATGTTAGAAGAGCTTGAGAATGATCCAAGAAGGTTAATTTTCGTCCAAGATTGCAGTGTGTGAAGTTGTTACTCGGATTAGGGTTTTTCCTCCTTTTTATCTCTTCGAAATAGGTCTAATCTCAACAAAACCCGCACCCCGGCGTCGGTGGCGCCTATGGGGGCGTCGGTGGCGCCGCCTTCCTGTGCAACCTTGATTTTCATGTGTAGTTTTCGAGACCTTTCTGTTGATAGGTCATGGGCCCCGTAACTCTCTTCCTAGCTCAAGTTATGCTCGTTTTAAGATATCATTGCCGTACAACTTCGATTTACCATATCTTGACTTTTCGAACTCCAATTACCATCCCGTTTCTTCCCATTTTTCCGTATTCTTCACGTTCAACCTACAAACACCAAATAATCCCAAAGTAACTCTATTTCTCGTACATTTATACGTAAAACACGGAAATAAAGCCATTAAACGTTGAACTTTCACCACCCGATCACGTTTGTCAATCTCATCCATCATTTCCCTTAGTAGCCACGTTGAGCCTTAAACCATTTTTTTTGTTAAACCCAAGACATGAAGCCCAAGTTATTAGTTGATAACCAATCGTTAAGCCATTCAAAGTGAAAGAGCATGAAAGAGCATCCAAAGTCAAGTTTATATTATAAAAAAAAATTGAAAAAAAAAAGAAAAAAAAGAGGAAAAAGAAAAAAAAAGAGAGAGACTATTGGGCCAAAAAGGATTGAAGTGAGTTAGCTCTTTGAGTCATGTTGATAAGGATAGTTTAATGATTTGGGTTATAAGTAGATGTGTGTTAGCCACTTTTAAAAGCCAAAACTTCCTACCCGTGCCTAAACCCAAAACCCATAAGTCCTTTAGATGTGCGTAAGATCTATGCAAATGGTGGAGGCGTGATCACTATACAAGCCTATGTGGACAACATAGTATATTGGGTTAGTGAGTGATTACACTAGTACATCTTTTACTAGTTCAGAAATAAACCGAGAGGAGTGAATTATTGTGAGGGGTGTGTACATGAGATTAAAATCAACATCATGATAGCATTAGTTGGGTGACATCTTATTTTGCTTATGATTGACTTGTTAGAACATGAATCTACCAGACGATGTACGTTGTGTGAACGGGGCATGACCTTTGACCTTAGTTAATCTTTATTAGGTGACTAGTGAGGTAAATTATCAATGATGGTTTTGTAAATTACAATTGAGCTTTGCTTGAGGACAAGCAAAAGGTAAGTGTGGGGATTGTGATCGGGTGGTGAAAGTTCAACGTTTAATGGCTTTATTTCCGTGTTTTACGTATAAATGTACGAGAAATAGAGTTACTTTGGGATTATTGGTGTTTGTAGGTTGAACGTGAAGAATACGGAAAAATGGGAAGAAACGGGATGGTAATTGGAGTTCGAGAAGTCAAGATATGGTAAATCGAAGTTGTACGGCAATGATATCTTAAAACGAGCATAACTTGAGCTAGGAAGAGAGTTACGGGGCCCATGACCTATCAACAGAAAGGTCTCGAAAAACTACACATGAAAATCAAGGTTGCATAGGAAGGCGGCGCCACCGACGCCCCATAGGCGCCACCGACGCCGGGGTGCGGGTTTTTGTTGAGATTAGACCTATTTCGAAGAGATAAAAAGGAGGAAAAACCCTAATTCGAGTAACAACTTCACACACTGCAATCTTGGACGAAAATTAACCTTCTTGGATCATTCTCAAGCTCTTCTAACATCAAGAACGTCAATTTCATCCGGATTACATGATCAATTACACTCGTGTTGAAGAATCGATGATGATGCAAGGCTAAATCCATTGTGATTCACTTCGGGGGAAGGGTTTGTGCAAGTTCTTATTTTTCTTATATTGTAACCTAGATTTGAGATTAAATCTTGAACCTTTTAAGTTCTTGTTGGATTTAATTTATGATTTGATTAGTTAAACGGTTTGATTATATGTTAACCTAATTTTGATCTTCTTTAACTTTGATTGTCTATGATCATTACGTGATTGATTATTAGAATTAGGGTTTCATTATTCAAATTGGTAATTGTGTGAATAAGGTCCTTTAAACTTTAATCCATAATTGTCACTTAAATCATATCATGTGTAAGTCACCATTAATGACTTCTCATTAGGTTTCATTCAAGAAAAATTATCACTTTGCCAAACCTGGATCCTAAAGTGGGTTGCTTTCTCCTCAAGATTGTTAAAAACCTAAACTTTATTTCATTAATTTAATTAGTTCTTAATTAAGTCCATCAATCAATTTACTTTTTTTAATGTTTAGTAGTGTTAAATTAATCGTTGCTAGCACTTTCCTGTGATTCCCTGTGGATTCGACACCCTGCTTACCCTTTGCTATTAAGGGTGATTAAGGATTCTTTAATATATATTTTTGACCGACCACACGACATCGATCAAGTATATATATATATGTGCATTGAATATATATGTATATATATGTGTTGCTTTGTGATGACAGGAAAATCAATATACTTGGCAGGATTTCTGAATTTAGCCAGGTATAAGAAACATCTACGGATGAACAATAATGTTAATCCGTAGATATGTTTCTTACAAGACCAAATCACTCAAGTGAAGATTCCTGCGGATGATTAAGGATGGCATGAAGTGAAGACTTCTACGGAAGAACAAGACTTCTACGGAAGACCAAGTCATCTACGGAAGAGCAAAACTCCTGCGGAAGACAAGACTCCTGCGGAAGATCAGAACACTTGTATGATTTCAAATATCAACAAGTCAAACAAGTCAACCAATCAATAACAAATCCCAAGAGATCCGGTGTTTTCTTAACCGACTCAAAGCATCTATAAATACGAGTCCTAGGTTTCACATCTCGGGAACACAATCAAGCAATATTACGGCTGTCAAACATCATCATAATCGTGCAACCCTAGCCGCCGTCACATCAACAAGAACATTAATTCGATTCACAGAAATCATTGTTCATAATTATTCATAATTATTCTTTTGTAATCATTACTTGATAATTAATGAAATACTTTTGAGTAATTATTGTGTTCGTATTTACTGTGTCTTTGTGTTTGTGTTCTTCAATATTAATTAACACAATTAAACAGCAATTAATGATAATTCCGCGATCATTAATTTGATTTTATTTTAATACTGATAATTCCTGAATTGAGATCCTTGTATTCACACAAATCATCATCAAAACAACAAAAATCGATTGTTGTTCATCAAGTTGCTCGGCCGCAACTATTCTAGGTTAAAACCTTAGTTCATCATCATCTTCAAATCTTCAAAAATCTATGATGACTTTGTTGAATTTATCATCAAAACAGGTAAAAAAAACCGTTCTTCATTTGAATTTTCAAAAATCATTAAGTTTTAGTTTTTGATCTTTTAAAAGATAAATTTGTTGTGTTTTTACTGTTTTTAGGCTTTTGACCAGAATTAAAAGGGTTTTGATTCTCACGGAATATTCCCTAAGATCATTGTGCTTGACTACGTTACCTAGGAGTTAATTAATTAAAATTTAATTTGACTAAAGTTCCTTTATTTAGTAATTAAAAGTCAATTTAAAATTAAACAAATCCTAGTGATTAATTGGACTTGGACAAATATCACCTTAGGATAAAAACAATTTAGCACCAAGCTAAATATTCAAACAAGTTAACTTAATCCGTTAAGTTAAATCATTAACAAACATGTCTAACGAAGTATCTGGATCTAACTAACAGTAATCTTAAACCACCAAGGTTGAAGAACAAGACAAATTTCAAATAGTGAAAGATTATGTCCAGAAATTAGATTATTTCCAGGATTCCGACCTATAGACTTCAATAACCGAAGGACCATACATTCTATTCATGAAGCTCAAACAATCTCTTTTACTTATTATGCTTAATATCCATACGTTACACGAATGATGTTGTGCTTTAGTTTTATTAGAATTAGTCACTAGTGAGTTCACAAAAGAAGATTCCATTCCTAATTTCACTAATGAGCACTTAGAATGTCTTAGTAATATCCACTATAAATATCGATCAACTAAAGTTCAAGGTCATGTTTCTCTAGCCAGCCACTAGATAAATATCTGGTAGTTCCTTGCAATACCACTGCTCCCGTCTACTATGAACATCGACCCAAGCAGGATCAAGCTTGGAAAATAACTTTGATCAAGCTAAATTAGGTCACGAACAAAGAAGGAACAAAATTACTTAAGACAAAGAAATCTAGAGAGAACGTGCGATCTCCATGTTTAGCAAGTCAAAAAAGTACATAGAGCTAGTCTTTATTGTTACATACCATGCTTTAGCCTAGTAGTAGCTAGAGTGAGGTATTGTAGTGTAATTTTACTAGAGATTGGATAATCTAGGAGGGAACACCTATTTATTAATCTTAACTTGACTAACACACACAACTACTATGATGCATTCTAAAAATAATAAATATTATCAGTTGACTTTTGTTTACAATATTTTTAGCAAAATAATTCAACATTATTATTTTTAAATGGTGTAGAGAGCAAACATGTGTCTGTTTCTAGCAGAAAAAAATGGTTTTCAGTGAGTTCACAACTAGAAATTGCGAAGTCTAGATTTTCTAACAAAGAGTTCACAATTGGGAATGCAAATTGAGTTCGTAACTTGAACCTGCAAACTTGCCAATGTGGCCTGTTGACTTAACTCATTGTCATGTTGACTCGTCATGAATGTGTATGAATGTGGCCTCACCCCATGAGTTCGCAACTTCAAATTGGGAACTTGCTTTTGTGTTTATAGACTAGAATGACAGGTTTCTCGTGTGGGTTGTCACAGCACCGTACAAAAGCTTTTGAAAAAAAATGTAGCAAACTTTAGTCTAAACCCTACACTATCAAACATGGTCAAGTCTTTTCGTACTTTAAATTTAAAAGTGAGTTCCAAACTTAAACTTTCAAACTCTAGTCCAAACAATACCCACACAAGCCATTCTTGCCCCCATATATACAGATTTATGAGTCAGCATGGGTTTTGGAAAGGCGAGTCAACAGATTGCATAGGTAAGTTTGTAGGTTCAACTTGCAAACTTTGAGTTGGCTCATAGATTGCCAACTCTTTTGTTAGCAGATCTAGCATTCGCAAATCGCAATCTTTAGTTGTTAACTCACTATAAATCATAAAATGTTCATTTTTCCACTAAAAACCATTACAAGCTTGCAATGTACACCATTTTGTGGGAAAAAAAGTTCCAATATTTATTCGCTCCCATTCATTAATTGGTCTTAGTGATATCTATACTCAATTTAACCTTCATGTTCATATCATACATACGGGCAAACATTTTGCTACACCCTTTCTACTTACAAAACCATGAAAACTTACAACTCATTATTAATCCCAAAATTAATCATACTAATCACCATCTAATTAATGGTATAACTCACAAACCATTTGTATATGTCTATGTACACTCTTTAGTCTTCACATCAACCATCACAATAATCAACAACGTTCAGTTGTTCAAGAATCAAAGGAAAACGGAGGGTTCAAAAGATCATAAGGTGCCCACAAAGCATCCAAAGGACAAGGCCTCTCAGCATCAAGCCTCACCCACGGCTTACTCTTCCCACTCCAATGCAGCAAACTCACCGGACCCGGGTGCAGATCCCTACACAACCCACGATAGTTATCCCCACCGAGCCCATGCTGGTTCCACCGGTGGTCCACCGGAGCTATCTTTCCCGCGAAAACCAGCAGAAACGGAGGCAAAGACCCGAGCTCATAGATCCTCATACGCTTCTGCAACTCCATCCATTCTTCTATCTTGGTGGTGTAGTCGCCCGAGCGCCACCGGCGTAAGTCGATCACCATCACTCCGGTGTTGAAGTAGCACGGTTTTCGGTCGGAGAAGGTGGAGGAGAGAGATGGGTTCGACCAGAACGTGGGTGTGAAGTAGAAGTTGAAGTTGGCGTTGCAGTACTCCGGTGCTGCAACGATGGAGTCTCCGAGGGGGTGGCTGAGAGTTTCGCGATGTCGTCAACGAGGATGACGTCGGAGTCGAGGTAGACGACGGTGGAGACGGTGGTGGGGAGGATGTTGGCGAGGTAGGTGCGGGCGTAGTTCAAGGGGCAGTCTAGGGCGGCGCGTATGGAGGTGGAGATGAGTCCGGCGACGGTGGAGTCGTGGAAGCGGTAGAGGGTGAAGTTGAGGTAGGGGAAGGAGGTGGCGATGGTGGCGCGTAGGAGGGACGCGTTGGAGGAGGTGGAGGTGATGAAGTGGAAGATGATGTTCTCCGGGCAGGTGGAGTGGTGGACGACGGAGAGTACGGCGGCCATTGAGCCGCGGATGTAGGCGGCGTCGAGGGTCATGGCGACATTGACGGTGGTGGAGTCGTCGGCGATTGGTGGGCATTCCGGTGAGTTGTAAAAATGGGGAGCTTCTTTGAATTGTTGGGAGATGGTGGTGGTGGCGGTGGCGGTGGCGGTGGTGTGGTGGAGGAGGAGGAGGAGGAAGGTGGTGATGAGGTGGATATTCATGGTGGTGTTGGTGAATTTGTGGGAGAGAGGTGGTGTTGAGTTGGGGTGTTTAAAAAGTGAGGGAGTTGTGGATTGGATTTGAAGGAAGTGTTTTCTTGCACCCGATTTGGAGCCACCTGGTCGGTTTCAAGTTACCGTTGATGGTAGAATAACACATATATGTTTTTGGGTGATTTTATTTTACAAAATGTATTTTTGTTAAAAAGTATGAGAATACACAGTGAGTATAAAAAAGTCATAAAAAATTTATATCTTACAATTTAAATCGAATTTTAAAAAAGCATTTCGGAGCCTCTATTCATCCTTTGTCCTCTTTAAGAAAAAAAATAAAAATAAAATAAAATAAAATTTTAATTGTGTCTTTATATGATATAATGACGTCATTGTGTCTTTTATATTGACACAATGACGTCATTGTGTCTTTCATAATGACACAATGAAGTCATTGTGTTTTTCATAAATGACACAATAAAAAAACATTAATTTTTTTTATTTTTTTAATTTTTCGTTTATTTTTTTCTTAGTGGAGACGACTAGGGGAACAAAAGCTCCGAATTACTTTTTTGAGATTCGATTTAGATTGTGAGATATAATTTCTTTTGTGTCTTTTTTTTAACTCATTGTGTCTTTTTTTAACTCATTGTGTCTTCTCACACTTTGTAGCAAAAATACGCTTTGTATTTGAACTTTTTTCTATTTTTTTATTATATAAC
The DNA here is from genome assembly GCA_024085815.1 of Flaveria linearis. Taxonomy (NCBI): domain Eukaryota; kingdom Viridiplantae; phylum Streptophyta; class Magnoliopsida; order Asterales; family Asteraceae; genus Flaveria; species Flaveria linearis. The sequence goes on from CM044011.1 coordinate 57,254,908, forward strand.
TTGCTCTAGAGTAACTTCTATTGAACTATTTTCCTATTCAATGGTATTAACAAAATGTACTTTAGCCAATAATATATAGTTAACACTTAACATAATAAAAGTTATATGAGTTCGGTTTCTCTTGCCAAACTATATTCTTTGTTTTGTCTGAGTTAAGCTTACGTATTTGCTTATCATCCTAAACGATATAGTAGTGACTATGATATCATTCGTAACATATAACTTCTCATACCAAAAAATATGTGTTGTTTTGGTCATGAGTAGCTTGTAGATTTATTTTTAGTTGCTTCAATAAAAAATTTTCAAAGGTAACCCGTTTTTCTGATAGTCCAAAACACATGAGATTTACCTTGAGTGGTACAACATATAACTTTTGGAACTTAAAAGAATATTTAAAAGATGTAACTACGATACGTATTGTATCATAGAAGTAAAAGACTAAGAGTATTCACGGTCCATTTCTTACTTTTACGTGAGTGTATGTTTTATATTATATGGGATGGTTGTGAGTGATTGTGAGTGAAAGAGGTAGAAAAATTTATAGGTATTGTTCCATGTTTTCCTATATTTGAAGAAGCACTGTACAATTATCATAAATTTCTTAATATTTTTTAAAGTGGTTGTAAGTGGATAATAGGGAAATTATAATGATAAAGATATGAAAAATTATTATTTATTAAAAAATAGAGAGAACAATTATTGATTTTTATTGTAATTATAAGCATGAATATAAGAGATGCATTATGAATGCTCTAACATGTAAAGTTTATTGAAGTTAATCTATATTGTTATAATAAAATAATAATAATAATAATATATAAATAATGTTTGGGTGTTTTTTAGTATCTTTTTCAAATGTTGACGTGCCACATTTGGTGAAAGGGTACAAGAGTGTCCACTCCAAGCAAAAGCAACGCTTCAACTTCTAGTAAACAAAATGCCCACCAAACGCAACCTATCGTATTTGGTTAATCTCACATGCTTAAAATCTATTTATTTATAACAATTATAAGTTTCCAGATAGGAATTTTATTTATATTTATATTTCGTTAAATGATCCTATTTATTTTTTTAGAACAACTCTAAATCCAGTTCTATTAATCACGTAAATCCGTATTTTATAATATTTAAGCACTTATTCTTTTGTAACAGATGATATATTATAACCCTGGTATACTTGTTTATAAATTAGTTCATGTCTTTTCTATTTCATTCTTAGACACTCTCACTCATCCGGTAGATTGACCCACCAACTCCTAATTTGTTTCATTATGGTTAGGGGTGTTTATCGATTCAGATAACGAATTACTCGGTTTATTCAGATTTGAAAATTTTATGTCTATATTTGAAATCCGATTCAATTTGAATAATGACATATCTGTTGGATCTCATTCGACCCAAACTAAACTCAGATCGGATTCAAATAAATCCAAATAATTTGAATTAACCCAAATAAACTGAATAACAATTCTTTTTGTTTTCTTTTTGCTAATTTCTTTAGTTTCTAGCATTTTACTTGTTTAAAATAACAATAAAACATATAAAACCTGAAAATACAAATTAATCTTCAACACAAATTCAAAGTTCAAACATAATATGTATTTATTTAGGACCGGAAGATTAGAATCCCTAATTTAAAACAACAACTAATTCATTTGTATTTATTTATGACCACAGGATTTAAAGGTTCAAATCCCTTGAGTATTTAGATTAAAGATATAGGTAGTTGGGTAATGATTGTTGGATTAGAAATATAATGGGCTTATTTGTTTTAATCAGATTTTCAAATAAAAAATTATGATATCCAAAACTTGATCCGAAATTTGGATAAGGAATATGGATTTGGTGAGATCCGATCCGAATAAGAATTTGGATCGATTTTTTTCCATTTAGGATATGAATCAAAATACCCTAATGATAATTCTAAAAGATTTTTTAGATGGCCAAGCGGTAGGAAGCCTGGATGCCTCCTAAAAGACTCAGGTTTAATCCTTCCTCGGTGCACTTTGCGATGACTACACCACGTCGATAACCACACCACGTCGATAACCACAATAATATTAGAGGCATAGGTAAGTAGTATAACATGAAGTTGGAGTAGAGATAGTAGCTCGCACCCACGCTTAGCTATCTTAAATAGTGTATAGCCCGCATTGCCTTTTACGCCACGGGCTAGGGATGCATGCGCATGCCGGTTAATAAGTCTGGTAACACTCATTTTTTTCAAAGTTATACCATTTTATTGATATTTTGAATTATATTAAACTTCTAATTAATATACAGCAATATATACATCGTCAATAGGATTTAAATATTTTACCTTCTAAGATCTGATTTTCATGTTCCTTTTGAAAAATAGTTTGTGAAAACTTACAATTGTACAACCTTAGGATATAAAATTTAACATAAGTTACCCAAACAACATGCTTCTTGGAAATTTGTAATGTTAATATGGTCGTGCATGCTTGCCCATGCTTTGGCAATCTATTTGCCAAATTGGTGTTGCATGGAACTCATCTGAGAAGCACATGGTGCATAAATTTAGAGATATGGCCGCCTACTTGTAAACCCATAACTCTACTTTGCCTATTTGTTTGCAAAATTAATATAATAAATAACTTAAAATATGTAAAAACGTTATCTACAAAACATAAATTTAATAATTGAGGAATATAACAAGTACTTCGGTTTGAACTAGATCCTAGAACATATCAAATTAGATTCCCATAACCGTATTTTTTTTATCTTAACCGGCCTATAAGCTATAATTATGTTTATGTTACATTCACATACAACGTATATGAGTAAGAAATATTCAAGATTCATGAAATGAAAGATTCATGCCCATAAAGTTATACATGATATCCATAAAACTATATTTTAGAACTTCTTTAAAAATATAAGAGAAACAAATACTAAAATTAACAAAATATATACACTACTAAATGAATGAGCATCACTAATGGTCTGTGTCGAGGTGATAACCATGAATCTCAAGCTTAAAAATGGCAAAATCTCCATATTTCAATTTTGGCATATGTTTTTTGAGGGTTGTTTGTCGGATGAGTTAATATTATAGAATGTTGTTAACAATTTTCTTGGAATTTGTGGTCTTGGAATTTAGTACGTCCCATAAGGACGCATAATGACGTAGCCAAATGTGATATAGGAGTACTCATATGTGCTAGACTAAACTACCAGTTAATTTAGAAGATCAGTATGACATTGTAATATACCGGTCGATCTCATTATCTTGATTGCATTATGACAGGAATGTAATAAAGTATTTATAGAAATTCAACTTGCAGCCCACTTTCTGGTTGTCGAGACTCAATAAAAAACAAGTTAAATAACTGGTATTAACTACCTTTATTGCGTAAGGATAAGTAAGGTAATCTCCATAGGGAATAGGTGGAAAGTGTTTAATTAATACGACCTGATTAACTTAAGGACACGAATTTTGAATTAAAAATTGGAACTTTGAATTAATTAATGAGCAAAAGTGCATAAAGAAAAAAAAACTTTAGAACAAAACTTAGATTATGAAAAAAAATCACTTCTGGATCCTTAATCATACACGATCAACAATTTATACGATCAAACTAGTGTTTGCCAATACCTAATTCTAAACACTTTAACTTTTTGATTAACGTAATAACAAAGGATCAAACTTTTAAGACTCGTTCATTCACAATGTTATTAACTTGTCTATATCAAATTACCTCTCGATTTTAGTGAGTTCACAATGCAAGAAAACCGAAAACTGATAATTTCAACAAGCAACTTTATTTATAAACAAATATTTTAACTTAACCAAAAGTTAAACTTACATTCAAAGACTATTGTCTAACAAAACCCTAATGAAAATACATAGAGAGTCTTACTTAGCATAATCAATTCTCCCGAAAGCAATCATGAAAGAACTAGCCACTCATGGTCTTCATTGAATCTTCAATCTTGTTTTGATGATGATCAATGATGATTCTTGTGTGTATTGTGAAGCTTACAAGCACAAAAAGACACCTCAAAATCACCTATATTCGGATGGAAAAACTCCCCCTTTGAATGATGATTGAATATCTTTCAATAACTTGAAATTCCATGAAATTAGGAAGTTTGTTCAAGACCGGCGTATGATTCACCGACCCTGGGCGTATCATACGCCCAATCCTGTATTCTGACGCCCAACTTTCTGTTTTTTCTTCAAATACGCCCACAAATACGTTACCAATACACTTACAAGCGTATGATACGTCCATACCCGGCGTATCATACGCCGGTTTAGGGTTCACTGGGTCATTTTTGTATCTTTCTTTATTTTCAGCTTCAAACCTTGTAGTTTTGTATGTTACTCATTTTTCTCCACAACAAGCCTTTTCTAACTCTAATTCCTACAATCAGAACACACAAAACTTGAACCTATTCCACCATAATCACAATATAAATTCACGTATTTAGATTAAGTAAACACTAAATTATTATCGTGTGATCACATTCGCATACTTAACCTTTTGTTTGTTCTCACACAAACTTACTTGCAACACTTCACATTGATTAATCAAACATGGTAAATTATCACAACTTTGTATAACTCAAGATCATAAGACATGTTTATTCTTTAACTCCATCCTGTAATATTCATAACCCAATCATGTAATAGCATTCGTGTTTTGAAATATTTAATCTTTACTTGGCATATACTCATTGTTTGCTTCAAACATTCATGCATTCATATTCCTCACAATGAATACTTATCTCGGTTTATTTTGTGGACTAGTGATGCTATACTAGTATTTCTGGAACTCTCGAACCACGAATGCACATATTCATCATAAGCTCATATATTGATCAAATCGCCCTCAATTCACACAACATGATACACAAAACAAAGAGGTCTTTCACGGGTTGTAATGTTAGGTTAAGAGTTAAGGTGGGATAGGAATAAATTTTTAGAGTGGCTAACAGCGAATAAAATCCAATTCAAACACACTAAATGTCTTATTTATCAATCTCACTCTTTTACTTGCAACACTAACACCAAATTCTCACATTATTTTTGTTGCTTCATATTTTTGTCATTTTGACCTTATATTTAGTGTTTTCTATTTATTTTCTCTTTTTTATAAACAAATTGATCCTAATACTATTGAACTACTACTAAAATGACACTTCTAAAGATGTTATGGATTAGACTTCATCCCCCTAGGTTTTATCAAACAGCTAAGGTTTCATAGGCTTAGTGTTTTGGCTTTTAAATGACATGTTGGGGCTCAACATGGTATCTATAGGAAGATTATATTGGTATGGAATTCAAAAGAAAAAAAGTTTAAGAAAATGGTTCATTCCTAATGCTTCTATCATATTTACGCACACATTGGTTTATGATCTTGATATGTATCAATTACACGAGTTCTAACTTGGATACACATTGTGGATTCCCTGACTATGCAAAGATGTAAAGCAACTCAAAGCATACTATGACTTTCTCAATTAGGCTCAACTCTCATGGAAACGGTGGAAAAAGGTAACAAGATGTGTAGCATGTATGTCATCTACAATTGGTTTGTTATACCATCTATGAATTTCACCTATTTTTATAAAAATTCATGATTGGGATGCATTACTCGAATTTTAAAATAAACATGTCAAGGGATCTATGTAGATACATGTGTACCTAGGTTCTGAGCTTAATGTAATATGTCTTTATTGTCTTACACATATGTAAAAGTTGGGTACATAATGAAATACAAATGTTTGGTTATGTTTATAATGTTTAATATTTCATTAATGAGTTGTTTAACACCTATTGAATTGATTATATAGGTTTGTGATTGTTTGAATTAATCTTGTTAATGTAATGTTTAAGAAATATATTCAAACTTAGGAATGTGAAGGTCTCATGCGAATGGCCTATGCTAATGGACCATACGCATGAACAACTTCATTCGAATGACTCAGTCGCACGACTAAACCAGGAGACTGGATCAGTCGCATGATTGTAACATGAGATTGACTCAGTCGCACGACTAAACACTCAGTCGTGCGAATGGATCATCCGCATGGCTCAAACGCACGACTGAACCATACTTGTGGTTCAGTCGCACGAATGGAATCACTAACCTATAAATACCACTTAAATCGTGGAGAAACGAAGCACTTCGAATACATACGTACCCTAGCCGTCCAGAGACCTCTAAGAACCTGTTCCAAGTTCATAGATCGCACTAGATCGATTACCATTAGTTCTTAACATTTAGTTTCAATCTACAATTGATTCTACGTGCGTTCTCACTGATTGGATCGCCAATCAAATAGGATTTCGCACTATTTGATTTGGTATACATATTTATCAGTTAGTATTTCATTCAATACCTGATCCTAACAAGTGGGATCAGAGCCTTGGCTCTAGATTTACGTGTGATTCAATCGTTTTTGATATAAAAATTGTGTTTTTCCACTAAAAACGCAATCTTTTTATGTCAAACGGTGTTTGAGAAGTCTCCAGTTCGTAAAGTTAACTTTTCCCGGCATACGGCAATTAGGGTTAGTGAAAATTTGTGTTTTTGAGTCCAAAATACGTTAAACCTTTGAATTTTCAAAATACAGCAGCCTCAGTCACCCGATTGACTCAATCGCACGACTGAGTTCATACGCATCTTTCATACGCACGATTGGACTCATTCGTACCTTCATTCGTACGATTTAACTGTCTAGTCGCATTGTTCATCCGCAGTTGTTCATTCACCCAATTGACTTATCCGCATTAGTTCATTCACACGGTTGAGCCATTCGCATTGTTCAATCGCCTGAATAGCCCAATCGCACACCTTCATTCGCACAAGCAGACAGTTTTGTTTTAAAGTCTAAAGTTAATAGTAATGGAGGACCAGTATTCAGCGTTTACAACAGGTAAAGACTCAAGGATCCAGAATCTGTTGCTTCTGGAAAATGAAGTGGGGAATCATAACAAGCCTCCTAAGCTAATTACATTAGATGATTACCCATAGTGGAAGCAAAGATTTGAGATTTATTTGAATGGTGTGGATCCCAATCTGTGGGAGTCAATAGAGACAGGGTATAGTATGCCTGTAGGTGCAGATGGAGTCAAACTTACACTAGGTGGCATGAACGATGGTCAGAAGCTGAAGTACAATGCTGAGAAGAAAGTCTATGCTCTGCTTACTCAGTCGATTCCGAAGGACATTTTCCATCAATTTTCTAAGAATAAGCAAGCAAAGAAGCTGTGGGATGCATTGGAAAAGAGGTATGACGGTAATGCATCGCTAAAAGCTCTAAAAGCTAAAGCGTTGAATAAGGAGTTTGATAACTTCTCGTCAATGGGAAAGGAGAGCTTGGACGATGTCATTGATCGATTCTATCACTTAATGAGTGAGCTGCACACTCATGGAGTGAAAACATCTATGGAAGACAAAGTGTCAAACTTTGCTGATGGTTTGCTAGAGAAATGGGTTTCTTTTGTATCCAACCTGAGACAGAATGATATGCTATCGAAGTTAGACATCAATGATTTCATTCTGAAATTGAGAGAAGAAGAATTAAGGATGAAGTACAGGGCTCAAAAGTCTACGTATGATCAAAATCCTGCCTTGTACAACTCAATTCCTCAAGCCAAAACATCTAGAGCTCCACTACAAACAACCTCTGTGTCGAGCTAAGCTGGTCCATCTCAAGCCTCTTCTTCAGGATCTGACACGTCAGGGTCATCTAGTACCCAATACATAGCATCTGAAGCAAATGCCATAAAACTAAGACCGAGAATCTCGGTAATGTGACAGTCGAGGTAGCAAAGGAACAAATGGATCTCTTAGCAGCTGTTGTCCATTCCTATGATGAACTAGTTGCTAGGAAAATAGGGAACTGCCATCTGGCAGATGAGGACTATGAGTAGGTAGACGAGACAGAGCTGGAAAGGATGGATATAATGTGGGCCTTAGCAAGTGCTGTTCGGAGAGCTAAGAAGTTTGCAAGAAGACCAGACAAAACTTGGTTGCAACTAAGGACACTACCTTTGGTTTTGACAAGTCTAAGGTTACATGCTTCGATTGTGGGGAAAGGAGGCATTTCAAGCGTGAGTGTGTGAAGCCGAAAAAGACAGGACATGGGAATCCTTTCTCATCCTTCAATCATCAGGATAAACCCACAGTTAGTCCTACTTCGTCAAACAAGGATCCTAAAGCCATGACTGCTCATGATGACGAAGGACAGGATTGGAGCTTTCGGTTTGTATCTCCAGGAGAATCCAACAATGCTAGCATTGAAGACTTAGATGATGACTCAGCTAGTGAAGGAGATATTGCAGTGGAACTAGAGATGTCTAACACTGAAGAGAGTGCACCTGTGGTTGATTTCATGCCTGAAGAAGGGAAAACTACAACAACATCAGAATCACCAGAACCAAAGACACCAGACTCCGCTTTGATGGCTGATTCCTCAGAACCCTCTCAGGCAAGTACTACTGACAAACTTTTCAATAATCATGCTTGTTCGGATCATAATAAATTTGGGGAAAGCATTGATCTGTAATTTACTAGGTTATTAGATCATAATGATAGCTTAGTAAAGGACTTACAACTGTGCACAGAAGCCAATAGAGTTTTAAAACAAAATGAGCACAGTTATAAAGAAAAGATAGACCTTTTAAACAAACAGCTTAGGGAACAGAAGTAGTAGCCTTTAACCAAGCTAATGACATTAGGTACTATCTAAACTCCCTAGAAGACACTGAGAAACAGAAGGCAGTTTTAGAAGTAGAAGTAAATTCACTAAAACAAAAACTATACAGTTGGACAAGTTCCTCACACATTGTCCAACACTTAGTGAGAGAACGTAACAATATGGAGGGTTTGGGATATAAAGTGGTTCCACCACCACCTGAGACCTTGATGAATACAAAAAGTAAACTAATAAATAATAACCCAATCAAGGATCATGTGGTGTCCACTCCTCTAGTAAGTGACCCAGATTCCATATGTAAACCTATTGAATCTGGCACTAAACTAAAGGAGGACACTTCAAAATCACAAGGTAAAATGCCATGTGATATTCTAGACAAACATTTTGAAAAGGTTAAAGTTAAGTCTGGGTCAACCAAGTCTAATTTTGAACCCAAAAAGACCAAACAAACTAACCACCCTCATGCTTCATGTCTAAGTGCAGAGAAACAAAAGGTAAAAGATGTTCCAAATGTTCAAACAATTAATTTTGTTAAATCAGATCAAACATCTAAGCAAGAAATGTCAAAACCAAAACAAAACAATGCCACACGGGTGTCTCATACCTCTTCACAGAAACATTTAAATCGTCAAGTTGAAAGCAGATCATGCGACAACTGTGGAAAGTATGGACATATTGCGTCTTATTGTCCTTATTATCATCAGACACCAAAGAAGAAGGTAGAACTTTATGACACTAAAGTGAGATCTTCTAAAAGAAGATCCATGACTCTACCAAAGGAGTCAGTGAACCTAAAGTTTAACCTATCAACCAGTTGTCTGTTTATCACAAATAGGCCTTACATAAGACTGGCTTATAGAAAGAGAAATCTGCCCATGAATCTGATAATGAGAACAAAAAGACCATAGATGGTAACCCACCCTCAAAAGGCCAATGGGTGGAATTTATGATGTGTGATGCCTCTGGGTCACCCAAGCCAGTAAAGGCTTGGGTCCTTAACCTGAACTAATGTTTTCAATTGAATATGCAGGGTGTTCGCTATAGTGCTGAAACCAACACGTGGATAGTCGATAGCGGAGCATCCAGGCACATGACTGGGAACAGGGCACTCCTATCAAACGTCAAACAGATAAAAAGAGGTCATGTTTCATTTGCTGGAAACAAAGGAGGGTATATCACAGCTCAAGGGGAAGTGGGAAATCAGAAAGTAAGGTTTGACAAGGTACACTACGTTCAACAACTTCAAAATAACTTACTTTTGGTATCTTAAATCTGTGATAAAGGGTTTAAAGTAGTATTTGATAACAAGAAATGCTATGTCGTGGAAAAGGACTATGTCATCCCGGAGGACCAAGTCTCAGTGTCTGCTTCGAGATATAATGATCTTTATGTCTTGGATTTATCAAAGGCCTCCATATCGGAACATCAAGTTTAGTGCTTTTTGTCAAAGGCTACTGAGAAGGACTCCATCTCCTGGCATCGGAGAATGGGACACATTAATCCACGGAAGATGAATCACTTGATCTAGAATGATCTTGTGAGAGGAGTTAACATTAAAAACTTTCAACTTCCGGATTTCTATATGGCGTACAAGAAAGGCAAACAGACGAAGAAGTCTCATAAGGAAAAGAAAGTTCACTCCATCGAACTTCTTCTTGAACTTCTTGACATGGATCTATTTGGTCCAGTTAGTACAAGAAGCATCGCAGGCGACTTGTATTGCTATGTAGTTACAAATGACTACTCAAGATTCTCTTGGGTGATGTTTCTGAAATCAAAATCAGAAACATTTGAGTCATTCAAATAGTTAGTAACTAAACTGGAGTCTCTCTACAAGCTGAAGGTTAGACAAGTCCGCTCAGACAACGGAACCGAGTTCAAGAATCAATGGATGGAGCTTTCTGTAAAGAAAAGGGAATTGTGCACCAGTTCACATCCGCCTACACTCCTCAGATGAATGGCGTTGCTGAGAGAAAGAATCGCAGCTTAATAGAGACATCACGGACAATGCTAGCAGACTCGAAGCTGCCTATCCAATTCATGAATGAGGCAGTTGCCAATGCGTGTTACACGTCAAATCTAGTTCTGTTAGTTAAACGTCATGGCAAGACGTGTTACGAGTTACTTCAACAACGTAAACCAAATCTAGAGTATCTCGAACCATTTGGCGCACCGTGCACACTACTGAAGAAAAATCAGGAAGGAAAGTTCAGCGAGAAAGCTGAAGAAGGAATCTTTCTAGGGTACAACATACCCAATAAGAGAGTCTACAACAACTCCACGGGTCAAGTAGAAGTGTGGTGTAATGTTGACGTTCAGAGATACACCACTCCTCCTGCTGGGAAAGGACCCACCTTCTTTTTTGATTATGAGGGTTTCTTCAAGTCCTTCAACATTCCTCTCTCCACCTCTGATGATGACTTGGCAACCAAAATGTTGTTTGAGGTCTTAAATACTCCATCATAAGACGTCACAACATCTGGTTCACAAGGTGAATCGTCTAACGAGTTAGGGGGGAGCACTTGAAGTAAGTGACTCCTCCTCTGACGATGAAGCTATGGAGAATGACCAGAACAATGAGGAGGAATAGGTTCCCCTTCCTGTAAGTCCACAAGCATCTGATATTAATGCCTCTGCGTCTTAGGAGCCTCACACTCCTATTGCCCCAGAGGCAGAACCAAATGTCCATAATCTTAGTTCTGAAGTAGTTGTTCCCCCCACTCCTGGATCAGGCTTAAATATCTATCATCCTCTGGACAATGTCATTAGGGATGTCAGATCTGGAGTTCAGATAAGAAATCAGCTATACTCAGCTGATTATGCCTCTGTCATGGAAAAAGGATACCTTCACGATGGTGCATATCGTTGTTTTGTGTCTCAATTTGAGCCAAAATATGTCAGTGAATCCCTAAATGATGAGGCATGGGTGAGTGCCGTGCAAGAAGAACTTCTGCAGTTTAAGAAGTTGGGAGTATGGACTCTCGTGGATAGACCTAAAGGAGCTAAAGTTATTGGAACTAAATGGGTCTTGAAATGCAAGAAGATGACCAAGGAGTCATCATCCGAAACAAGGCTCGTCTTGTAGTTCAAGGATTTTGACAAGTCGAGGGAATAGATTACAATGAAGTATTTGCACCTGTGGTGAGAATGGAAGCCATCCGTATCTTCCTAGCCTATGCCTCTTACATGAAGATTAAAGTCTATCAACTGGATGTAAAGAGTGCATTTCTTCATGGTGAAATCCGGGAAACAGTGCATGTCAATCAACCCGAAGGATTTGAAGATCCATATCATCGGGATAGAGTTTACAAACTGGATAAGGCTCTCTACGGGCTTCCCCAAGCCCCGAGAGCATGGTATGAAAAACTCTCCACTCACCTTGTGAAACACGGATTTCGTAGAGGTGTAATTGACTGTACATTGTTCATCAAAGAAAAAGATGGTGATCTATTGCTTGTTCAGATTTATGTTGATGACATAATCTTTGGTTCCAAAAACAAAGATTTATGTAAAGAGTTTGAAGCAGTAATAAAGGCTGAGTTTGAAATGAGTGCCATGGGAGAGATGAAGTTCTTTCTCAGGTTACAGGTGGACCAGACACCAAAGGGAATATTTCTACATCAGACCAAGTATGTAGGAGATATTCTTAGTCGGTTTGACATGGAGAATGCTTCCGCAGCTGGGACTCCACTTGCTATAAACCATGATGTAGCACCCGAAGAGAATGGTGATCTGGTCGATGCCACCATGTACCGAGGAATGATTGGATCTCTCATGTATCTCACTGTATCACGACCTGATATCATGTATGCAACATGTCTATGCTCAAGATATCAGGCGAAGCCAAAGGTTAACCATCTGATAGGAGTCAAAAGGATTTTCCATTATCTGAAGGGTACACCAACACTTGGGTTGTGGTATCCTTATGATGATGATTTTGAGCTTACAGCATACAGTGACTCGGATTATGGTGGCTGCAAGATGAACTACAAGTCTACATCAGCAGGATGTCAATTCTTTGGGTGGAGATTAGTAACCTGGCAGTGTAAGAAGCAGACCTCGGTTGCTTTGTCAACCTGCGAAGCCGAATACGTTGCTGCCGCCAGCTGCTGTTCACAAATCATATGGATACAATAGCAAATGCGGGACTACGGTTTGCATTTATCTTCTACTCCTATTTTTGTTGATAACTCTGCTGCAATTGCAGTAACTAAAAATCCGGTCCAACATCCTAAGACCAAACATATCGGCATAAAATATCACTTTATACGTGATTGTTTTGAAAAAAATCTAATCGATGTGGTCAAAATTAATATGGATTTTCAATGCGCTGACCTCTATACAAAGGCTTTGATAAACCACGTTTTCTATATCTGTTAGAGGTCAACGGTGTCAAAAAGAAAAGTGATGTAATTCCAGAAGATGAAATTGCTTAGTCCAACACCTGTTTTATTTTCTTTTATTTTCAATATCTTGTCATAAAAATCCAAAAACACAAAAAGATTTCCGGTTATCGAATTTTAGGGGGAGATTAGTTTAGTGTTTAGTATTTAGTTACTTAAAAAAAAGGAAAAGAAAAGGGGGAGGACAGATAAGCTAAAAAGGCAAAAACAACAAAATTAAGAATGTGATTCAATACAATGGAAAGTGACAGTACACAGTCGTCAAGTTACTTGAAACACAAAAAAGATGTTCAATTTTTCCAAGTTTAATTAAATCACAGAAAAATATCAGTCAGAGAAGTATAAGTCTAACAAAGTGGGAAAATAATAGTACGCTTCTTTATTACTGTAATTACTCGGAGAAAGTAGATCTAGGGAGGTGCTAGTTCATTATACGATGTGTCGGTAGATTCAACACAATAGATAAGTAGATATCATTGGTGAACTTAATTTAAACTAATTTATTCAACTGACTGTGGGTTCCCATCTTATCACTGGTTAACACAATCAGTCATTTCTAATAAGGGGTGACGAGCAAATAAACGCCACAAAAGTACGCGGATGACCACAAAAAGAGCAAAGCACGGAAAAATGCAAAATGTAAACTAACCGATAACAAATGTTGTTGGTATAAGTGCAAAAAGAATAAAATTGCTCAAACAAGAAGATAGGTTGTGTACCTCTCTGCTATGCGGTGGCACTGACCTGAAGATAAGCATAAACTAGATATTCTAGAATTAATTGTTGTTTGCCGTCTTTCTGTTGTGCGGTGGCACTGACCTGAGGCTTGGCTTCTCTTTGAAAGCTCTAAGAATAGTCTCTTCTTGTGAAAATACCCATAGACCACTCAAAAATCTCCTGTGGAATGTTGATTACCATATAAGAGTGGGATCCACAAATGTTGGTTGAAATAATATAACCTAATACATCACCAATATGTGTCAAAAGTCTGTGTATGGATTTAAGTGGACAAGTATATTGACAATCGCCGTGGCTGCACTGCCTGATGTTCAAAATCAATGTGTGTTACGTATCAGATCAAGCATGATTTCCAGTTAGAGCTTAGAAGTCTTTGTTAGGTGAAAAACTGTGATATGTAAATATGTTAGTTTCCATTTCAATATATATATAAAAAAAGTTTCAAGTAATTGTGTATGCCTGTCTGATTCCATATGAATCTATCTTAGAAATGATGTTAATGCTAAAAGGCTATTCTACCCTACCCTAACAAAATCACAAAAACATGCTTATTTTGTTACTTAGTTTAGTTTTTCAAGTTATTTGTAAAGTGTGTCAGTGTGGACTGTGCTATGTTATTCATCTCTGTGAATGTCATAAAATGAACATAAAGTCAATCTTAAATCACATGTTTCTAAAAAAGTAAAAGGATCACGTCTGAGGTGATCAGGTGGATAAATGGATCACGTCTGAGGTGATCAGGTGGATAAATGGATCATGTCTGAGATGATCACAAGTTTTCAAAGTTAAAATGATCATGTCTGAGATGATCAGATGCTCAAAATGTCTAATCTATAATCAAAGGGTGTAAAATGCAAATTGGTCGTAAATTCAAAATCATGAGTATGACCCATACGCACGACTGGACTATAAGTATGGACCAACTGTGCGAATAGACCATACTCATGCCCTAGACAACCGAATAGAGCATGAGTATGAACCATTCACATGAATGGCTTACAAGATTGAGCCAGTAACCCGAATGGAGCTGTGCGGATGAGTCAGTCGCCCGACTGAGATCCAGTCGACTGACTGAATGTGATCGACTGAACCAATCGTACGACTGAGGTCCACTTGCCCGAATGAATAGAGCGAATGGGTCCAGTCACCCGATTGAAATCAGATTCAGTATAAATTGAGCCCTAGTCGATCGCATTCAACTCATCACCCTAAATCGCCCCCATATCGCACACCTGACTGTTACTTTGCCAAAATTTTCTTTTACCAAACTTGATACCGTATTTTGATCCCCTGACGATTGTGAGTTGTTATACAGGTACAATGTGATGATATCTCACTGAAATCAGATGATATGGTGCCCTAATTTTAGGTTTTCGACCCACACAAGAACCGAGACTAAAAATGGACTAATAACCTAACTAAACCGAGTAAAATATTGAAATAAACGTTATTAGGTTAGTAGTAAAGTGATTGCGAGTCCAATGAACTAAAACATGACATCTAATTCTAAGTTTTGGTCCAAATTTGAATTTAAGTTGATCGAACAGTGGGTCATATGACTGGACACTCGGATGAACTCAATCGCACGACTGAGTTGGACGATTGAGCCAATTGGCCGAATGACTGATACGAATGAGCTCAGTCAGTCAACTGAACCAATCACAGGCTCAGTCATCCGATTGAACTTAGTCGCATGATTCAATCACCCGAATGTATTCAATCGCATGATAGATCAACCGACTGAACTCAGTCGCGTGGTTCAATCGCATGATTGAACTAGAATGAATTCAACCAGGTCAAATTGAACTGAATTTTGTTGTGTGGTGATCTAACGTTTATGTGTCTTGTGTTACAGATTGATGGCTGACAGGTGGTCCATCAACCCTAAGCACAACATATGTGCTCATTTAGATGCTACAACTCATAATGGTGCCGAGTTTGCGGGGTTCATTGCTTTACTCAAGCGATCCAGGATCTACAGGGCTATTTCCACACCATGCACTCCCTATAGGTCTATTCGGCAGGCCTTCTGGGAGGGGGCATCGGTTGACCGCTCACACGAGCCATACAGCATCAGGAGTTCCATTTTTGGGATAGACATAGAGATTACAGCTGAGGATATTCGGCGGGTACTTGGTTTGGGTGATGATGCAGACCACCCAACTAGACTTCACCCACTGACGGTCAGAGGGTGCTTCTTAAGGATGAAGTACGCTGGGGATATTAATGCAGGCGTGCTCAAGAAGAGCAACATGTGTCCCCAGTACAAATACTTAGTACATGTCATCCTTAAGTGCTTGGATTCGAGAAGGGTGGGTTTGATGATCTTTCAGACCAGATTCGAAATGCCTACGTGGCACTGGTACTGAACCAACCTTTCAACTTCTCGAGCATTATATTCTCTTACTTGATAGAGAATCTGGAGGCTAAGAGGAAAGAGGGTTTCTGCATGTACCGTAGGTTTCTCCAGATGATCTTTGATGAGAAGCTACCGACACTGCCCAAGGAGAGCCACGACGCTGTATCATTGGAGATCATGAATGATACGACACTTGGTCTTATGAGGGTCTGCCGGGGAAAGCAGGTCAAACCCCCGGTGAAGAGACTCTTCGGGCATCTGGCCCAAGCTGTTTATATGGCAGCGGGGAGGCGAAAGTGGTGCTACGAGGAGAGTGATTCAGATGTTGAGCACATTGCTCTTCCATCTGATGACTCCAACGATGACGGTGACACCGGCGGAGACACGGGCCCCACTTTATCTAGGGCCACCATCACTCATGTTACTCATTCACCCCCTACACACCCAGATGCCACCACTGCCGGCTTTCACCGACTTCTGTCCTCCCGATGAGGAAGAAGAGAGTGATGAGGAGCCTCTTACAAGGACGGTGGGCAGCCGAATGGTTGTCATAGAGAGAGGCTTGAGGGCGGTTGGTGGACGCCCAGGGGAGTCCAGAGATGCTACTGCTGATTCAGATCCCTCATATGCCCCGGACCAGCCCAACATCCAAGGGGGAGCATCCTCCTTGAGGGGCTCGAGGAAGAAGAGGATGGCTCAACCCCATGGGATGAAGCCAAAGAGACGGAGGTTCACGCTGATTTCTACCTCCTCCACCACTACCACCACCACTGCTACTACACCACCAGCCACCACCTCTTCCACCTCACACACCACAACCATATACACTCAACCACCACCTTCATCTATACCACCTCCAATCTTCACTCAACCACCACCTTCATCTATACCACCTCCAATCTTCACTCATCCACCACCACCTTCATCTATACCCCCCCAATCTTCACTACCACCACCACCACCACTAGCCACCCATCAGGACATTCATCTTTCCCTTCCTTTCTATCTAGATCTCCTCTACCTCCCAGTAGGGTAGAGGAACAGCTCTCCGCACTGAATCGGATGGTACTGAGGCTGTTAGCAGCCGATGATGAGAAGACTGCCCAGATTCGTCAGCTAGTAGAGCTTACTGCTGCACAATCTCAGTAGATATCTCAATAGGCTCAGCTGATTGAGCAGCAGGCACAGCAGATTGCTGCATAGAGCTCATAGGTGTCCCAACTTCAGGAGCAACATGTCCACTCAGCCAAAAGGATAAAGGAGTTGGAGACTGCTAACAAGACCATCATGCTGAGGCTCAAAGGGTCAAAGGAAGAGCCTCTAAAGATTAGAGAGGGAGATGGAGATGATGATGCTGATGATGACAGTGATGATGATGATGATGATGATGGTGATGATCAAGGGGATGATACTGATGCTGGTGATGATGCTGATGATGATGTTGATGATGATGATGATGATACACCTGCTGCGGGTGCCATATCTGCAAGTGAAAGGAGGACAAAGAAAGCTCAAGATCTAGGTGCCTCCACATCCGCCCCGTCAGCAGAAGAGCACATGATACAAGACAAGAGTAATGTCTAGTTGTTTATGTTATTTAAAATCATGTGTAACTGAATATTGTATCAAACTAATATATATAATGTTTATATTTTGTTTAATGTGTTTCTGTTTTGATGATTAACTAATGATTGATATGTTACATGTCTAAATCAAACATATCCAAATTATCAGAGGGACGAATACGACGCTGCTCCCCTTTAGCAGGTCAAGACTCAAATAACCATGATTCTTGATCTGCAAGGGATTGTCAGGAGATCAGTGAGTTATACCCCTGAAGAAGGGGAAATAATTCATGATCTTACTAATGAGCAGCTGGCAGAAATGTTCAAGCTCAATCTCGATGAGATTGTTAAGGACGCTCCAACTTTTGAAGTTAACAGTGACGACGAGCTGAACGACATTGATGAGATAGAGATCGAAGACATCACTGCAGCACACTATCCAGAGTATGCTGACACAGAGGGAAATGTGGTCCCCAATCTGGGTGATTCCCTGGTCAGTGATACATTTGAGATGTTGGATAAGATGGAGCAAGAGTCTGAGAAGGTTGAAGAACAAGCCCGAGCCTCAACATCGATGTTGATATCAGAAAGGCAGAGTGGGCTGCATGTTTTGAGGAGATCAGAACCCAACACACTGCTCCTAAACCGAATGTCTACACCAAGCTCTACAAAGTGAAGAAACATCATAAGGTGTCAGGCAAAATTATCGCGTGGGCTTATTTTGATGATCTCAATATGTACGCGGTAAAGAGAGAGAAGGGTGTTGAGTACTTTAGATTCCCACATGATCTAAAGTCTCTACCTGGTTTTGAGCTCAACCAGCTAGCTAAACTGAAGCTGTTATACGTTGACTCGAGAAAAATGTCAGGCTGGTTTGAAGCTGCACTAAAGAGAGAGTACCACACCAGGTGGGTCAACTTCAAACGTCAACAACCTACGAGGTATATCAGACGGTCTGAAGTTGATCCCATAACTAGAAAGCCAAAAGTAGTGCTGAAGTGGAGTCCTCCGTGCATGATGTCGAGAATCCCTCTAAGGGAAATGCCACAGGTCTTCACTCCATACTTTAAGTGGTGGTACTATGATTGGAGAACAGGGGAAGCGGTTATAGTTCTGAACAAAGAGGGCAAAATGGATACTATCAGGGTATTTGACCCAATGTAGCTTACCAACTTGTCAGCTGAAGATGTCTACACTCTATACAAGTGGCCACTGTTCTATAACGCGTAAGATATTGTACAAGCCCTCCGATTCCAAAACATGATCAGACTCTGCTTGCATTTGAAATACACACAGGAGTCACAAGAGAGGAGAAGTACAAGAAATATGAAGAGGTTATGAACAATGTAAGACAATAGATGAATCTAGGTCCAAGGGGGAGTTTGTAGATACATATGTACCTAGGTTCTGAGCTTAATGTAATATGTCTTTATTGTCTTACACATACGTAATAGTTGGGTACTTAATGAAATACAAATGTTTAGTTGTGTTTATAATGTTTAATATTTCATTAATGAGTTGTTTAACACCTATTGAATTGATTATATAGGTTTGTGATTGTTTGAATTATATTGGTAATGTAATATTTAAGAAATATATTCAAACTTAGGAATGTGAACTTCTCATACGAATGGCCCATGCTAATGGACCATACGAATGAACAACTTCATGCGAATGAATCAGTCGCAGGACTGAACCTGGAGACTGGATCAGTCGCATGATTGTAACATGAGATTGACTCAGTCAGACAACTGAACACTTAGTCGTGCGAATGGATCATCCGTATGACTCAATCGCACGAATGAACCATACTTGTGGTTCAGTCGCACGAATGAGAATCACTAACCTATAAATACCACTTCAATCGTGGAAAAATGAAGCACTTCGAATACATACGTACCCTAGCCGTCCAGAGACCTCTAAGAACCTCTTCCAAGTTCATAGATCACACTAGATTAATTACCATTCGTTCTTAACATTTAGTTTCAATCTACAATTGATTCTACATGAGTTCTCACTGATTGGATCGCCAATCAAATAGGATTTCGCACTTTGATTTGGTATACACGTTTATCAGTTAGTATTTCGTTCAATACCTGATCCTAACAATCTATACATGCAAAAAAAGTGATAATTAACCATGTATGCAAAACTTTGAGTCTCATGTATAATTTAGCTTACTTGAAGATTTATTTTTTCAAAAAATTTTAGTTTTTCAAAATGGTTCAGTTTTTCTCAATTCTTACCCTTATCCCCATACTTGAGATACATTGTCCTTAATGTATGGTGGTTAATATCATGAAACAAAAACCATAATTAGAAGATCAACTCCATTAACATTCAAAGTTACCAAATCATGCCCTTCCCCCATTCATCATCCATTCATTTATTACAATTATCCAATAAGTTGTCTTAATTACACAAACAATATTATTCATAGCTAGAAGGGATAGAGCACATGGACCTGATTAGTGTGCAACATCGATCAGTAAGTACCACGATGGTTCCTGCTAGGGTCATCATATGTATCATTAACCTGCGGTGGTGGTAGTGGTGGCCAAACCATTCGTTCATCAAAATTTGTATCTGTTGGAAGCTGTATGGATTAGTGGTTCTTCTGCTGGTGTCTTTTGTGGTTGTAGAGGGACCCACTGAGATAGTTGTGAAGCTGGATACAAGTATATTGCTTACCCGTCATAGATACTCGTTTGGCTCCAGTCTGTTTCTCTTTGGATATGGCACGTATTCTCTTCCTGCATAGAAATCATGGTAACGTCTTTATTGAATTAAATCATTGTACCATTGGTTGAGAAATAACTGATGTTAGTATTCCTGGTTTCTTGTATATACATTCTATTTCTCCATTGCTTTCTGCTGTAGTGCCATTTCCTCTTCATGTCTATCTTTTGTAAAGAATGATTCCCAGTTGGTCATGTCATATTGGTATCGAGCAATTACAGACCATTGCCCATACTCATTAGGTCGTATCCTTCTCATCCTTTCTTCTACTGATTGTACTTTAGTCTGCCTTCGAATAAGAATGGTGTGTATTCTGAGCCATCCTTTTTTCAGTGAATCCTTCATCCTCCTCGTAATCTTCATCTTCCTCTTCATCAGTATCGTCCCCTGAAAACAATTGACTCTAGTTATTCACCTAGGCGTAGGAGTTTAACATTTGGCCTCCTTCCCATAAGTACTTTCTTGGTTCCTTTATCCTTTAACATAACTTGGGTGTTGGTCTTCTTGTAGTATCAAGATAATTTGTTGAATTTGTCAACCATAAAGAACTTGTGTGGCTTGATAATATATTGAGTGTTTTTTCCTAACACCTCTTGTGTTCTTATAATTGTTATGATTATTCTGTAATATGGAATTATCTTCTTATCTACACTCTCCCTACTGTCCCAAACATTTATAAAGATCAAGTGCCTTAATGACAACAACCTTCTTCCTGTTAATAATGCATGTATTATATGCACATCCATTTGCCTAATGGTGTTCTTATCTCCTAGCTTTGGTATTATGTTAAACATGCTGATCAAGTTCAATATTTTAGGCATGATATGCATCTGAGTCCCTACAAAACGACCTCTTGTACTGTCCAAGAACATGTCATGCAATATGGCCATTTCTTCTTGGGTGATAAACCCCGCTGTTCCAAATGATTGCTTTAATAGGGTATTCATACTGATATGCTAGTCTTGAATCAAAATTCACAACCTCACGGATGGTGTCGAATGACATGATCATTTCCTTTTTACCTAGCTGCCCCCTTAATACGGTTGTGTGAGGGGGGTTGTCACCATCCTCCCTATCCAATGTTGACATCCATACCAGAATAGCCTTGCTTGGAATCTTGTCATTATCGCCTTCATCATGGAATGTCAATGCTGCTTCCCATCCTACTTTCTAAACTTGCCCACTACCCTAAGGCCTCAAAATCTTCTAACACTACAGCCCGTTCACTAAAAAGATGTTGTCTATGTTCTTCACCCCCTTTTCAATTTCTCCATGTAAAGCTCCTTTTTCCATCGTCGGTCGTGCTCGGACAGCTTCCTCCACGAGTGAAGCTTGGTCTTGGCCCCCTACCTGATAACTGGTGTTATGTCTGGATCTTGCAACTACCCTGAATTTGCTTCTTATGTTTCTTGGAAGACCTCGATGAGTCAGGTTGTTTACCCTTTGAATTGCTCCTGAAGAGATGCATAGTTCCTACAAACACACAAAACCATAATTACTTCAAGATTTCCAAGTGTTGGGCCAACCTTTGTGCATTGGTTCCTTAGTTGGTTCTCATGGTGTCATATCTACTTGACATCTTAACTATGACATTCATTATCATGAAAACATACTTTTATTTTAAAGATGGACTTATATAATTGATTTATGTTTAAACATCATGTTCATGTGAACTTTCAATTCATGTTTGCCATAGGTTATCCTAATATCATCAAGATCCTAACTTTTCATCCCAAAACTACCCTTCTTCATGTATTATGCATCTATCACTTCTAACGATGTTACAATATATCATATGCTTACATTCATATCCATATACAATTTTATCATATATAAATCATCATATAATGAGTCTTAGATCATGTGATATGAGTTTGGTGATAGAAAACATACCTGGAAGATGTTAAAAGTTTGAAAGTAACAAACTTGTCTTGAATTACAAGGATCCCCAAATTACCCGGATGTTAAACTTATAAATTCTTACAACCCTTGTGAGAATTGAAATCTAACCCAAGATTCGTGTTTCTCTCAAAAAATTATCCGAAATGCATATAAAAAACATTTGATTTGGTTAAGAATTAAATGAATTATGTTTGATAGAAGATTAGGGTTCTTGGTGAGGGGAAGAGTGGTTGGATATGAAAGATGAATAAGTGGTGGAAAAATGGTGAAAGTGGTGTTTAATCATGGGTAGGGTGTTAGATGTGTATTGTGTTGTGACAACCCTAAAAATACAGGTTAGACGAGTTAATATTATATAGACTACATTATTAAAATATATTTGACTAGCACTTTATATGTTTAATTAATTATATATTATTGTTAATGAGTGAAATATGTATGTTGTTATGCATATATGTATTTACGTATGCATGCTTGCATGCATGAAGATTTGTATGCATGAATACACTTTTACGTGTGCATGATAAAGATTTTTACATGCATGTACCTTACGTGTGCATGTAATAATACGTATAAGTTTTTGTTACTAAAACATTGTTTGATCATAAATATCTTGACATTTCAAGATTAAGTAAACCATGTTACAATACAATAAAACATCAAGGGTACTTTAACCATCAAAGCAAGACTAAGCAAACCCTTAACACTCAAAACATCAACTTAAGTATCAAACCCGGATCATTAAGATAACATAACAATCCAAATCAACATCTAAACCCTCGGTTAAATGACTAATTAAGTCATTAACACCCAAACCGCCACTTAAACACTAAGCAATCCTCTTTGATCGCCACCTTAATCATCTTAGATTGCACCTTGTGTTTCAAGAATGGACACTTCATTGACCTATACAAGCTTACTCATCCATGCTATCATGTAGATATCATGATTGTGCCATTAGTGGCAACCGACCCATTGCTCCATAAAAACTCTCGGACTCTACCATTTCAACACAAACACCACTTCCAATCTCCCTTCATATCTCGGTTTATAAGTCACAACCATCAAACAACCGCAATCACCACATCCCTTCATCTCTAGGCCCCCCCCACAACCATCAACAACCACGACCACCACCACCTTTGTTTCCTCTATCTCTCGAGTTCCATAAAACATAACAATCACCACCATCACCATCCGTAACCATCACCACACTTCACAATTTTTCTTGATTGTTCATTATCATCACCATATTCGACCATCACCATAACTACCAGCTTCCACTCTCCCTTGGATCTCAAAAGGCTCGGTTCTCATAAACAAAGCAGCACCATCATCCATAAGGATTTTTTAAACCTCGTTAATATATCTTGAAATCAAGGTTACACATGTGTTATAAACACATATATAATTAGTTTTGGTGCATATACACCAAACTAATCTTAAAAAATGTCTTGAAATTCTTAATTCTCATCAAGTCACAGTAATAAAATATTAAAAATTCAGAAAAACTTGTGACAAAAAGATATTTTTGGGATTTATAAGAGTAAATCTTGAAATATTAAGAAAATTAGGTAAAAATACTAAATAATAGCGATTGTGGGAATAAACATTAAAAAGTTTTCTTTCGATACTGAAATATCACTCTGTGAATTTTAATAAAAATATAATAAATAAAATAATTTATACAAATTATTTAAAGTAAAGAAAATACTCAAAAATACAAATAAATTCAGGAAAATTCTTGAAAAATCATAGAATGACTCTATTGAGATATAAAGGCTCCAAGAATTATTTTGTAATTTATTTCCTTTTTATGATGAAAAATGAATTTTTAAGTGATATGTAAAGGAAAAATCAAAAGAAATACTTAATCAATACCATAAATCGTGAAAAAATCAATGAAGACATTATAAATCAAACTCAAGAGATGGTGTAAATTTCATAATTTTTGGAGTTATATAGATACTTTTTAATGAATTTTGCGAATATTGTAAGATTTACAAAAGGAAATCTGTTGTGAATTAAACATCAAGAAATTTATGTGATAATATAAACTATTGAAATAATATTCTGTAAATTTTTAGAATTATTGGATAACAGTAGCTATTTTGGTGATTTATGGAGAATTGTAATAATTATAACAATTCATATATAATAAAATAAAAGTTGGGAATTTTATGGTAATATTATCTGACTATATTACAACTGAATTTTTAAGAATTGATTATATCTGAGGTTCTAAAAATTTAAAGAATTTTTTGTATCTAACTTATAAAATTTATTTTTATAGGTTACATTTTGGAAGACAGGTGAGACTCATAGCCCCATTTGATATTTGTAAAGTTTTGAGGGGAAAAAGCATACTGTTTATGTTGATTCAATATTTCAAAACTATTTTTGAGATATACTGTCATTTGTGATACAACCATTAATTCGAATGAGGAACCGTTGGATAATATAGGTAGCGCTACTTAGGAGAATATTTTGCACCAACAGAATGAGTGTTGTGATGTTACTTGAATATCTCCTGCACCAACAGAATGAGTGTTGTGATGCTATATTATCTGATTTTATGAATTTTTATGACACTATAAATTATGTGTGTGAGCAGGTTTGATTGTAATTGGTGCAATAATAAAATATTTTGTCAGGAAATAATCTATGATCTCACCAACTTTATGTTGACTATTTTGAGTATGCTTTTTCAGGTGAAAATGACTAACAATTTGATTTCTCTTTTGATGTGTACAACGGCTGGGGTGAAGTCGTTGGAAGGGTTTGTGTAAATCTAACTGTCAACATCTACGATGACAGTGTTGTGGTGGACGCTCATTTCCATCGCATTTGAAGATGCTTTAGTTAAATAAAAGTTATAATAAGGATTATATCAAATTTTGACCTTATATGTAATGATGTAATCTTAACTTATGATATATATAATCAAGTTATGTATTTTATGTGTTAATACTGTTTGTATTTTGATTCCTTATAATCAAATGCGTTCTAAACAAACAAGTCACACCCAAATCGCTTCACGCTTCCGCCGGGATGTGACAGGTGTGGGTGTGAAATTTGGTCACTAAATGTCAAAATAGGGCTATCAGCATGGCTAGCGTATGATACGCCGCCCCCAGTGTATCATACGCCGGTAGACATATTGGTGGGTGTCTGGATGGGCGTATTTGACAAAAATTTCAGGAACTTTTGAAGGGGCGGTGTATGATACGCCCAGCCCCGAGGTATTATACGTCGTTATGCATTTGTTTTTCCTTATTACTTATATTTGAGACTTAGTTATACACCACCCCTCACATAACCGTGCTTCATCTCGAAGCATATAAAGGACATAAGACATACCTGAGTTATGTGCTAGCAATCCCCACACTTGAGGATAATTAATAAATAGAAGTTAAAAAGGAAGACTTGGGAGAATTACTAATAAGGCAATTAGCGAGAAAATAAAAGAAATTAAAATTAAAGCAAAATTCAAAGTAATAATTATTAACTTATTTTCGTAGTAATCATGGTTCCATTAGCATATACAATAAGCCTTTAAACTCCTCAGTAATCCTGAGTGGAGGAATTATAGTCTCGTGAAGGTTTGTAGTGAACACACCCACAAAGTTCGTGGGTTGCCTCACGTTAGCGCTAAGTTTAATGTCTTCAGCCAGACATTTAGCATTGGATGAAAACTTGGATTATAGATCCAAACATTTGGCATTGGTTGGAAGTTTATGGGAGGAAGTTGGTGCTGCACCCCTTGATTCACAGGCATCGGTCCCTGAGGTTGAGGTTGCACAGGTTGTGGTTGACATGAAGGATCATCAGGCGAAGGAAACACGAGTAATGGGATGTCTCCTAAAGGTTGGTTGGGTTGTGGCCCTCCTAGGTTTTTCGGGTTATTCATCCCTCTTGATTGATTACTTTCTTGTATTTTTGAAAGTCAACTTAAAATCGGATGAGCTGTTGTTGATGATGTACCTTCCTCCGATCTTGTTTGACCATGAATTTGAGAAGTCCTTGAGGTTGATGTTTTTTGAAATACACGATTCTCTCTTACCGTCTTCTTGATTTCCGGATCAAAATGCAATGGTGATATCCTTCCTAAAATTCTTGTATGTATTAGTGTAATGTTTACCTGCAAACAAGAAAACACAAAAATAACTCGCGTAATACTAAACAAGAAAACAAATTAAAAAGTAAAATAAAATCTTATTGAGTTTTTTTATAAATTTATAAGAAAAAAATAAAAACAATTCAACACTAAGCGCACTAATTCCCCAGTAACGACAATATTTTGATCTGGTTGTTGAGACTCGATCAGAAACAAGTTAAATAACCGATCTTAGCTACTTTATTACGTAAGGGTAAGTAAGTTCGTCTTCACAGGGAATAGGTGGAAAGTGTTTTTAATTAATACGACTCGATTAACTTAAAGACACGAACTTTGAATTAAAAATTGGAACTTTGAATTAATTAATGAGCAAAAGTGCATAAAACAATAAACTTTAGAACGAATTAACTTAGATTATAAAAAACAATCATTTTCGGATCCTCAATTATGCAAGGTCAACAATTTATATGATCAAACTAGGTTTGCCAAAATCTAATTTTAAAGACTTCAACTTTTCAATTAATGTAATAAGAAATGATCAAACTTTTAAGACTCGTTCATTCACAATACTATTAACTCGTCTATATCAAATTACCTCTAGATTTTATTGAGTTCATAATGCAAGGAAACCAAAAACTAATAACTTTAACAAACAACTTTATTTATAAATGAATCTTTTAACTTAATCGAAAGTTAAACTTACATTCAAAAATCATTGTCTAACAAAACCCTAATGAAACACATAGAAAGTCTTACATAGCATAATCAATTCTCCCGGAAGCAATCTCGAAAAAGTAGCCACTCATGGTCTTCATTGAATATTCAATTTTAGTTTGATGATGATCAATTATGATTCTTGTGTATATTGGGAAGTTGGGAAGTTGGCAAGCACAAAACGACACCTCAAAATCACCTATCTTCGGCCGGAAAAATTCCCCCTTTGAATTATGATTGAATATCTTTAAATAACTTGAAATTCCATGTAATTAGGAAGTTTGTTGAAGACCGGCATATGATACGCCGACCCTGGGTGTATCATACGCCCAACCCTGTATTCTGACGCCTAACTTTCTGTTTTTTTCTTCAAATACGCCCACAAAATACGTCACCAATACGCTAACCGGCGTATGACATGCCCATACCCGGCGTATCATACGCTGGTTTAGGGTTCACCGGCCATTTTTATAACTTTTTTTTTCAACTTCAACCCTTTTAGTTTCGTCTGTTGCTCCTTTTTCTCCAAAACAAGCTTTTTCTAACTCTAATTCCTACAAATCAAAACATAGGCAACTTGAACTATTTCACCATAATCACAATATAACTTCATGTATTTAGATTAATTAAACACGAAATTATTACCGTGTGATCAAGGGGTTCCGCCCGGATCGTTGGATTGAACTATACCATAATTAATGTATAACAACAATGAATTTCAACTGCTTTAATTATCAAAATAATAAACTTGATTTGAATACTAACAATGAAATACAAATCAACTAACTTGGTCTTGACATCAGACAATGTTTAAATACCCGTGAAAAGCCTCTAGGATCGATAGAACACTTCAAGTAAAGTTGCGACCGTCAATCGATATTAAGGAAACTTCCAAACGTCGATAATACCTAAACTCGTGAAGCTGGTATCCTGATCCTGGCTAAACATAATTTAAAAAATCTTTTTGCATACTAATTGTTGTTACCCGTTTAACTAAATATGGATTAACAAAAATGAGAGAAATCCAATACCGTTAATTGTTCAAATTACAACAATACTTCAAGAACCTATACTATAAGATTTATCTCAATTACATAAACTTTTAAAATTGACATCCACATTAAAACAAGTCGGTTGGTTTGGTCTATCATTTTCTCAATCCGTAGTTATTCGTGGACCTAAGATTCTAGTCAAAAGTAGCTAAATCAAACCTTGCCTAACCACGAATAAGTTTATTATAACTTAAATTGGATTCTAAGGTTAGTGAGTTTTAATTAATACTAAGCATACATGGTAATAGGATTGAAATATTTTACCTTCTTAGATCTGATTTTTATGTTCCTTTTGAAAAATAGTTTTTGAAAAACTTACAATTGTACAACCTTAGAGCATTCACAACCCATGCCTTATAATTATGTGAGTGTGAGTCCTTAAATTATATTGGATAGTTTTGAGTAGTTGTGAGTGGAGGAGAGAGAAAATGTTACTGTTCATCTGTAAATTAAGGATTTAGTGTTCAACCCTTATAAATTTTTAATATTTTTGAAAGTGGTTGTGAGTGAAGGAGAGAGAAAATGTAACGAAAAAGATATAAAAATATATTATTTAATTGAAAGAAGAGAGAAGAAGTAGTGATTTTTAGTGTAATTATATAGATAAAGATAAGAAATGGGATGTGAATGCTCTTAGAATATAAAATTTAACATAAAGGATTCACAATAAAAAAAACATATAAGCACAAAAAAACATCAGGTGTAATATCAAAAAAAACATTCATCCATTCTAAAACATCAAAAACCTTTTCAATAAAAAAACTTAAAAACACATCATCTTTTTATTTCTCTCTCTATATTATATATATATTAAAGATATAAGGTTTAGCTACAGTACTACAGTAGCTAAACCTTATACCCTCCCTCCACCTCAACCACCGACCCCTTCCCCAAACTCCACCTCCCCCGCCGCTCCCTCCTCCTCCTCTCCGCCACCACCACCCTCTCCCTTCCCTCCCTCTCCACCGCCACACCCCCACCAGACACCACCATCACCGAACGCATCTTCATGGACTTCAGCATCTGCCTCGGTCGATGATGAAGACGATGAATAGATGATGAAGACGATGAATCGATGATGAAGACGATGAATCGATGATGAAGACGATGAATCGATGATGCGCCCCTTCAGCCACCGTCGCCACCTCGCCGTCGCCACCTCGCCACCTCGCCGTCGCCACCTCGCCTCCGTAGCCACCTCGCCCCCGTCGCCACCGCCCCCTTCGGCCTGTCGCGACCTTCGGCCCGCAGATCCCCTTCGGCCACCGTCGCCACCTTCGGCCCGCAGATCCCCTTCGGCCCTCAGATCCCCTTCAGCCCGCAGATCCCCTTCAGGTATCGATTGTTATTATTATTACCATTATCACACACGAATCAGCAAAACCCTGTTTCTTGATTTCAGTTTGGTGCAATACACACAACTCGATTTGGGGATTTATGGCGCTCGAGAACGTTGTTAAAGAGGCATTGAACGCACTTTATCATCACCCAGATGACGCCGTTCGCTCTCAGGCTGATCAGTGGCTGCAGAAGTTCCAACGGACGATTGATGCTTGGCAGGTTTGATTATTATGCTGATGATTGAGTTCGATCATTTCAATTTGATTCGTGTGTGCGTGTGTGTGTGTTTTAATTGATTGAATAGTCAATTTGGTGTAAAGGGGTTAAATCAGTAGTGATTTCTATTGAATGATTATTAGGTTTTGGTGAAGTATTGAGGATGGAGTGTGATTGATTTGCAGTTCATTGGATTGGGGATAGGTTTGTAGTGTTAAAAATTCTTGAAAATTATCCTGTCAAACGAAATGGGGGCGTTAGAACTTGTAATTTTATCCATTGAGTGAAATTTGTAAGGTGTAAGCTTTATGCTTTCACTAAAATGGTGTTAATTTTAGCTCTGGGGTGCCCTAAGGATATAATGGTGTTAGTTGCCATGACAAATTAAGGATTTTTATAGGGTTGTAACACCATAGCTGAAGCTAGAAGCACTTATTTTACATTTTATTAAGTTGTGTTTTTCTAATTTTAGCAAGTATTGTTTTGTTTTCTACCGAGTCAGATAGTGGGTGAGCATTCTATTTCATCAGATGGTTGCATTTGAATTTTGTTTCTATCACTACATGGGTTTTTAGTGGCGCCAAATTAACGGAATCTAAAATCCCACTTTTGTTTTGTTGGGCATGAAAGGTACTGTTTACAACTTTTTACATAAACACCCACCCACCTGTCCACTACCCCCCCCCCAACACACACACACACTTTGTGCTAACTTGCAATTATAAGGTGTATTGTTATATAGATCAGCCTTGCGGTTGCTGCATTGGCTGTTCAAGTCCCTCCTGAAGATTGGGCAGATGGTGGCATAATGAAGTGGCTTAGAGATGAAATGAGTTCACACCCGGATATTGTTCCAAGTTTCTTGGAGCTTCTTAGAGTCTTACCTGAGGTACACACTTTCATATAGATATTATCTTTCAGCAGATGTCTTCCTGAATGTGTGCCCATATGCCTGACTGCTTCTATTTTCCAGCAAATAAAAAGCCTCATAAACCTCTAGGTTGGGCCACTAAAAACTGTTTAGAGTAAGTTTTTTGGGCCTTAAAGAAGCCTCCCCACCCCTCTCCTAATAAGCTGTTGTATTCACCAGTGAGATAGCATATTATGTACAAAGCCAGTCTACTTTAATAAACTAAGATATCAGTAACAGTAAGGAATCAAGAAACCTTAAACCACCATTAGACTATACCTTACAAGCAATCCTAATGTTATATGTAGAGGCGTCAATTTCGACCGATTCACTTATGAATGGATTTATTTTGTTATTTATAATCCTAAACGGGTAACATAAAAGAATATCTATAGAGGTAGCATGGGTCAAGCAAACTGGAAGTCACCCGCATTGTAATTTAAACGTGTACAATTTCATAGATCATCATTCAAAGATTGAGATTACT
This sequence comes from Flaveria linearis, assembly GCA_024085815.1. NCBI lineage: Eukaryota > Viridiplantae > Streptophyta > Magnoliopsida > Asterales > Asteraceae > Flaveria > Flaveria linearis. The sequence continues at coordinate 57,286,145 of CM044011.1, forward strand.
ATAGTGGTCACTTTAATGCACTAATAATTATTATGAAGTCAAAACATGTTACGAACCCGCCCACCTTGCCACATCTAACGTAGATACTAATCTCTTGTAGGAGCTTTTACCATTCAGATGCGGATCCCACCAGCAGACGCATATATATGCAAAGGACAGCTAAGGACTCATGGTGAGAACTTGAATTTAAATTGACAATTTTAACATGTCCAATTTGTATTTAGAGATGAATAGATGATGAAAACATTATGATGTAAAATCACTTATAAATGAGTGATCTGAATGTGTTTATCTCTAATGGGTCAATGGGTTAAGCTAAAGGTTTTGACTAAAAGCGAAATGGATCAAGCAAGTCTAATGGGGAAAGTCATAAAAATGTGTATTCAAATGCATCTTAGTCATTTTATAATTAGAATTTAAATTACTTCTGTATTAATATAGCTTTGAGCAAAGTTAAAATATATTCATTTTGCTTTTGACGTGTTACCCAACCTGATTATTTTGACAGGTTAATTCACTAATGGGTCATTGGTCCACCCGGTCATCTCCATTACTCAAATATGAAACCGAGATCATCTTTAGAAGGAAACTCACATCAGGTGAGAAAACCCCTTTATTTTTGAACCCAAGACCTCTAACTATTTTTATGAGATTCTAGAGTAGCTCACCTTAATTACATGAACTAAGGATCATTGGTAAATGGTTAGTTCATACCCAAAGCAATTTCATGGTTTTTCCTCTTTTGTGTGAATACCAATTATCATTTCCAAGACGTGAAGCGAAGACTCCCGCAGCAACGCGCGGGTCACAATTCTAGTTTTTATTTAATATAATTAAAAAACATGTCGGCCCCACCTCTCTTTCATTTTTGATGTTCATTATGAAAAACTTCACCTCTAAAAACATAGCTCTTCAACGATTAAACAACTCCATTTATTCTTGCCCTTAAAACAAACTTTAAAAACACAAATCGAGATGGTCTAAGTTACCCAAACCACATGCTTCTTGGAAATTGTAATTTTAATATGGTCATGCATGCTTGCCCATGCTTTACCAATCTATTTCCCGAATTGGTGTTGCATGGAACTCATCTTGAGAAGCACATGTTGCATAAATTGAGATATGACCGCCTACTTCTAAACCCATAACTCTACTTTGCCTATTTGTTTATAAAGTTAATATAATAAATAACTTAAAATATGTAAAAAAATATCTAAACATAAATTTAAATTAATTGAGGAATAAAATAAGTACTTCGGTTTGAACTAGATCCAAGAACATATGAAATCAAATTCCCATAATCATATTTTTTATTTTAACTGGCCTATAAGCTATAATTATGTTTATGTTAGTTGGTTTCAAGCCCAAGATTATATTCAAACTTTTGTATTCATTCATACTTTAAAACTTACATTATATAGAAAATTAACATGTACTCCTAAAAACAAAAGCACTACTCCACTATCCCTAATACATGACCATTATTTGCTAACTACTAAGACTAATTCAAATAAAAAACTTGTGAATACTCTAAACAAAACATGACTCAAATACTAGACCTCTGACCCGTAACTCGACCCGAGTTGACCCGATCAAGAATAACCCAACAATCACCCTCGTAATCTTGATTCAGTTATCGGTTCCCTTGCTTCTTTCTTGCTTATCTTGCTCTTTTTTTCTATGTCTGGTACCGATTTTCTTGCTAATGTTGCCACTTTCTTACTTGATTCGAATCTTTCTTGCTTGATTCGAATCTTTCTTGCTTGTTTACTTCGAATCATCCTTCTTGCTAACTTGCTTACTTTCTTGCTTGACGAACCAAACATGGCTCGGATCTTGCTCTTAATATACGAACCATAAGGGTCGGGTTTCTAGCTACTTGCTTCTTGCTTCCTTCCTTCCTTTTTTATTTTTATTTTTCAAGCTTGGCTGTAAATTTCACCTGCTTCATTATATATATCGTTAGCTTGCAATTGAAGGTGTGTGGTTGCTTGCTTTAATTCCTTGTATTTAATTCCACCTGTTAGGACCGTGTACGGACGGAGTACTAACTGATTCTTCGTTATACCAGATCAAATAGTGCGGAATCCTATTTGATTGGTGATCCAATCAGGGAAAACGTTAGCAAGATCAAACCTAACGATTAGAATACGTTAAGAACGAACTAGGAATGATCTGAAACGTTTTATGAACTTGGAAGGGACGAACAGGGCGCTCTGGGTCGACTAGGGTTCTAAGTATTCGAGGTCTTTTTTTACCACGAATTAAGTGATATTTATAGGTAAGATTGCTCATTCGTGCGACTGAACCATAAGCATGGTTCAGTCGTGCGATTGAGCCATGCGCTTGATCGATACGCATGACTGAGTATTCAGTCGTGCGACTGGTTCAATCTCATGTTCTAGTCGTGCGGCTGCTCCAGTCTCCTGGTTCAGTCGTGCGACTGAGTCATGCGCATGAAATTGTTCATGCGTATGGTCCATTCGCATGGTAACTTCATAATACTAAGTTTGAATGTATTAGTTTTCATTACATTATATGTACTAATTCAAACACTCACCTACCTATATAGTCAATCAAATACGCATTCCACAACCCATTAATGAAACATTAAACATTATAAGCACAATCAACCATTTGTATTTTATTAACTGTCTTTCTATTACATATATGTAAGACATCAAATAAATATTACATTAAGATCAGAATCTAGGTACACATGCATCAACAAACTCCCCCTTGGGCCTAGATTCATCTAATGTCTTACTTGACTCATAACCTCCTCGTACTTCTTGTATTTCTCCTCTCTTGTGACACCCGCATGTATTTCAAATGCGAAGAAAACTCGTATCACGTTTTGGAATTGAAGAGCTTGTACGATATCTCGCGAGTCATAGAACATTGGCCACTTGTAGAGAGTATATACATCGTCCGCAGACAAGTTCGTCAGCCACATCGGGTCAAATACCCTGATAACATCCATTTGTCCTTCTTTATTAAGAACTATGACCGCTTCGCCCGTTCGCCAATCATAGTACCACCACTTAAAGTGTGGAGTGAAGTCCTGGGGCATTTCCCTAAGAGGGATTTTAGACATTGTACGTGGTGGACTCCACTTCAACTATCTTAGGTTTCCTATTTCTGGGATCAACTTTAGACCTTTTGATGTACCTCGTAGGTTGCTGAGGTCTGAAGTTCACCCACCGGGTGTGGTACTCTCTCTTCAATGCAGCTTCAAACCACCCTGACATCCTCCCTGGGTCAGCATAAAGCAGTTTAGCTTAGCCAGTTGGTTGAGCTCAAAACCAGGTAGAGATTTTAGATCATGTGGGAATCTAAAATACTCAATACATTTCTCTCTCTTAACTGCATACACGTTAAGATCATCAAAATACGCCCACGATATAATTCTGCCTGACACCTTTAGGTGTTTCTTCACTCTATACAATTGGTGTAGACAGTTGACGTTGAAGCACTTCGTCAACATCATTTTTCCCATTCAGCCTTTTTAATGTTGACGTCGCCATCTGTGGCTCGAGCTGTCGCCTCTTGCTTCTCTAACTCTTCTTCCATTTTATCCAGAGTCTCGAAGGTTTCACTAACCAATTTGTCATCCAGATTGGGAATGACATTACCTTCGATGTTAGTGTACTCTGGATAATGTTGATCTGTGAATCTTCTATCTCAATTTCATCAACATCATTTAGTTCTTCGTCACTATCTCCTTGGACTGTTGGAGCGTCTTTCACTATCTCGTCGGCATTTAGTTTGAACATCTCGGCCAACTGCTCATTAGTGAAGTTGTGAACTATCTCCCCCTCTTCTGGGGTGTAGCTGACTGATCTCCGTACCATCCCTTGCAGATCAAGAATCATAGTCAATTGAGTCTTGACCTGCTGAAGGGGTTCGACATCATATTCGTCCCTTTGATAGTTTGGATCTGCTTGATTTGAACATGCAACACAGTATACATTAGTAAGTGATCAAGCACATTCAACATTAAGTAAATAGAAATAAACATCAATTACATAAGTTTTACACAACGTTCAAGTACAAAAGCTTTAAATACAAAGGCATAAACATCTAGCTTGTACTTTTTCTTGAGTTGATGGAGTATCATCAGGTGGAGCAGAAGTGGAGGCTCTTCGATCTTGACTTTGCTTGGTACGCCTCTCACCAGCTGCTTCAGCACCCTCAGCACCTGAATCATCTTCTCCATCACCATCACTATCATCTTGCCTGTCATCTCCATCGTCACCTTCATCGCTGTCATCTTCATCATCCTCTTCCTCCTCGTCTTCATCTTGACCTTCTCCAATCTTTAGAGGCTCATTTTGTGACTCCTTGAGTTTTAGCATGATCTTCTTATTTGCTGCTTCTAACTCCTCTAGCTTCTTAGTGGACTCATCTCGGTGCTCTAGGAGTTTGGTAATCTGATCAGTTTGCTGGGAGATTTAGCTCCCTCAGCTGACGTATCTGTGCTGACTTCTCCTTATCAGCAGCTAGCAGCTTTAGCATCATACTCTTTAATGCTGCTAGTTGCTCCTCCATAGAAATAGGAGGAAGATATGATCCGGTGGGGAATGAGTAAGGTCCAGTTTGGTGAGTAATGGTGGTTGCGGTGGCTATAGTGAATATTGGAGATGGTGTATGTGTGGGTGGTGATGAAATATGGGTAGTTGCTGGTGTGGATGAAGTAGTAGGAGGTGTAATGGTGGTGGGTGGAATGCTAGAGGTGGTGGTAGTGGAGGAGGGTGTATGAGTTGTAGTGACAGTGGTGGTGGCTTGTGAAGATTGGGGTGGTATAGATGAAGTAGAAGTGGTGGTGACTGAAGTAGTAAATCTCAATCTTTTACCTTTCTTACCATAAGGGCGAGCCATAGTTTTCCTCCTTTTACCTATGGATGCAGAGGCTCCCCCTTTGCTGCTGGGCTGATCAGGGCATATGATGGATCAGTATCAGTAGGAGTATCCCCTGATGTTCCCGGGCATCCGTCGGCTGCCCTCAATCCCTTTTCGGTGGCAACCACCTTGGTGCCTACCGTCCTTGTCAACCCCTCTTCATCGCTTTCTTCCTCCTCGTCAGGAGGACAGAAGTCTTGAACAAACCAGCAGTGGCCGTGTCGGTGTGTGGTGGAGGTGAATGAACTGTGTATGTAGTGGGGCCCCTTGAAGAAGCTGGCCCAGTGTCTCCATCCTCACTATTATCATCTTCTGAATCATCAGATGGAAAAGCAATGTGCTCAATATCTGAATCACTCTCGTCATGATGCCATTTGCTTCTTCCTGGCGCCAAGTAGTCTTCTCGGGCCAGATGCCCTATCAATCTCTTCACCAGGGGCTTTACTTGCTTTCCCCTATACACCTTCATCCTGCCAAGTGTAGTGTCATCCATTATCTCCAAAGCTACAGCATCACCTCTCTCCTTAGGTAGATCAGGCAGCTTCTCATCAAATATCATCTGAAGGAACCGGGGGTACATGCAGAATCCTTCTTTCCCCTTGGCCTCCAAGTTCTCTATCAGGTACATGAAAATCATGTTGGAGAAGCTGAAGGTGTGATTTAGTACCAAAGCAACATAAGCATTTTGGATCTGATCTGATAGGTCATCGAATCCACCCCTCCGAGAAGCAATGCACTTGAGGATGACGTGTGCAAGATACTTATACTGGGGGCTCAGGTTGCTCTTGTTGAGCACCCCTGAGTTTATGTCCCCATAGTATCCAATCCTCATAAAACATCCTCGCACTGTGAGTGGATGTAGCTTGAGTGGGTGGTCTGCATCTTCTCCCAAACTTAGTACCCGGAGGATATCTGCAGCAGTGATCTCAATCTCCCTACCAAAAATAGTACTTCTGATGCGGTAGGGTTCTTGAGAGCGATCAACCGTTGCTCCTTCCCAAAAGGCTTGTTGAATCGACTGGTAGGGAGTGCACGGAGTAGAGATGGCCTTGAAGATCCGTGACCTCTTAAGGAAAGCAATGATTCCCTCGAACTCGCCACCATTCCTAGTGGTGGAACCCAGATGAGCATAGATATTGTGCTTTGGATTGATGGACCATCTATTAGCCATCTGTCTACAACAATAAACACATATATGTTAGATCATAGAGTAATAGAAAACAATGCTTGATCAGTTTTAGTAAAATCAGTCAGGTTCAATCGTGCGAATGAACCATACGACTGACTTCATTCGGTTTATCAATGATGCGACTGGGCTTCAATCGGTTGATATTTCATGCGATTGAGTTCAATCGGGTGACTGAGCCTGCGACTGGTTCAGTCGACCGATCTAGCTCATTCGCATTCTTCATTCGACCGATTGATTAAATCGCTCTTTTCAATCGTGCGATTGGAGTTCTTTCTGGAGTCTAGTCGCATGACACACTGATCGATTCCTTTAAGACTCAGATTGATCAAAATTGCGAGATAGATGTTATGCTTAGTTTCATTAGACTCGCAATCGAATACCTAACACCCGAATTTCCTTTATTTCAATGTTTTAAGCGATTAAGTTAGGTTATTGTCCAGATTAAATATCGGTACTTAATTAGGTCAAACAGACCCGGATTTGGAATCAAATTGACTGTAATAACCCTCATCGTGCCGCATTGTACCTGTATAAGAACGCCAAGTAGTCAGAAATCGTATATATAAGGTGTTTAGATCTGGTAGAATTTTGGCAGAGTAACGGTGCGATTTTCGAATTAGGGCGAATGGGTTTTGCGATCGACTGAGTGCCCTTTTTATACTAACCCTGATCTCAATCGAGCGACTGAACCCATTCACTCATTTCATTCGGGTGAATGTAGTCCAATCATAAGATTGATTCGGTCGATCTCATTCAGTCGGCCGACTGGAGTTCAATAGGTCGACTGACTGATTCGGCCATTTCCATTCAGCCGATTGAGTCAATCTGGTCCCCATTCGTAAGAATAGTTCAATCGCATGGTTCATTCGGTTGACTTGGGCATAAGTATGGACCAATCATACGGTTCGTCCATGCTTATGATCCAGTCATGCGAATGAATCTGACTCACACATTTTACCCTGTGATCTTTTAACATTGTACACAATTTCAACTATTTACAATCAAACTTTCAATAAACTTTTCAAGCACATGATCATCTCAGACATGATCCATTTATCCACCCGATCACCTCAGACGTGACCCATTTATCCACCCGATCACCTCAGACGTGACCCATTTATCCACCTGATCACCTCAGATGTGATCCTTTTAACCTTTCAGAAATAATTTGTTCAGATAAAACTTTAAGCTCATTTGGTGACGTTTACAGAGAACATTATGCACAGTCCGACATTGACACACAATACATGTAACTTGAAAATTTTAAACTACGAACAAATAAGCATCTTTTTGTGATTTTTTTAGGGCAGGTTAGTGTAGCCTATTAGTATTGACATCATATCAAGGACAGACTCATATGGAATCAGACAGGCATAAACATCATTACTTGGAACCTTTGATTTGTATTTAACTTTAACACTTGCATACATTACATATCACAGTTTTCTCACTCATCTAAGACTTCTAAGATCTAACTGGGAATCATGCTTGATATGATAAGTAACACCCATTGATTTTGAGCATCAGGCAATGCAGTCATGACGATTGTCAGTATACTTGTCCATTAAATCCATACACAGATTTTTGACACACATCAGTGATTAATTAGATGAATTAGGTCAACAAGTGTTTGTGTGTTCCACAGGTATATGGTAATCAATCTTCCTCAGGAGATTTTTGAGCGGTCTTGGGACATAGAAGATTTGGTTCTAAGAATTTTCAAAGAGATGCTAAGCCTCAGGTCAGTGCCATCGCACAGCAGAGAGGCGCAAACAGCAATGAATTCTTAGAACGGATAGGTTATGCTAAGCCTCAGGTCAGTGCCATCGCACAGCAGAGAGGCGCAATACCTATCTTCTTCTTAGAGCAGTATATTTGAATATACATTGTTTTCTGTGACATTTGTCATCTTTTGCTCTGTTTTTCAGGTCTTTGCTCACATTTGTGGCATTTGCTTGCTCCTCACCCTTTATTGGAGATTAATTGATTGTGCAGACCAGGGATACCATGAAAACCCACAACTTGATGAATTATTTAAGTTTAAGCCAAATCACTGATGATGTCTACTGATCAATTGTGTTGAATCTACCGACACATCATCTAATGCACTGGCACCACCCTAGATCTACTTTCTCCGGGTAGTACAATACCAACCAAGCGTACTATCATTTTCCCATTTTGTTAGACTTAGACTTCTCGGATTTATAATTTTTCTGTGATTTAATTAACCTTGCAAAACCGAAAATCTTTTGGTGTTCCAAGTAACCCGATGCCTGTGTACTATCACTTTCCATTTTATTGAGTCACATTTCCTATCTTTCTGTCTTTGCCTTTTCAGCTTAACTATCCTTCCACCCATTTTTAAGTAAATAATTACTGAACATAACCTAATCTCCCTCTAAAATACTAAAAGAGAAAATCTTCTTGTGTTTTGGATTTTTAATCGACAAGGAAATTAAATGAAATAAAACTAGAAAATTAAAAAAAATTAAAAGGAAATTAAACATGTGTCGGACTACGCTTCGGTTTCTTCTGAGATAACGTCATTTTCTTTTTCACACTGTTGACCTCTAACAGATATAAAAATCTGGGTTTATCAAAAGCTTTTGTAAGAGGTCAGCGCGTTGAAATCTGTATTAATTTTTATCACATCGATTAAATTCTTTCAAAACAGTCACGTATAAAGTGATATTTGATTCCGATGTGTTTGGTCTTAGGATGTTGGACCGGATTTTTAGTTACTGCAATTGCAGCAGAATTATCAACAAATATAGGAGTAGAAGAGAAATGCAAACCGTAGTCCCGCATTTGCTGTTGTATCCATATGATTTGAGAACAGCAGCTGGCGGCGGCAACATATTCGGCTTCACAGGTAGATAGAGCAACTGATGTCTGCTTCTTAACTGCCAAGTCACCAATCTCCTCCCGAAAAATTGACATCCTGCTGACGTAGACTTGTAATTCATTTTGCAGCCTCCATAATCCGAATCACTATACGCCGTTAGCTCAAAGTCATCATCATGAGGATACCACAACCCTAGTGTTGGAGTACCCTTCAATAACGAAAAATCCTCTTAACCCCAATCAAGTGATTCACTTTAGGCTTCGCTTGATATCTGGAACATAAACATGTGGCATACATGATATCTGGACGCGAGGCAGTGAGGTACATAAGAGATCCGATCATCCCTCGATACATAGTGGCATCCACCAAATCCCCATTCTCATCAGGAGCCACATCATGATTTGTGGCGAGAGGGGTACCGGTAACATTGGCATTTTCCATATCAAACCGACTCAGAATGTTGCCGACATACTTAGTCTGATGCAGGAAAATACCGGTTGGAGTTTGATCCACCTGTAATCATAGGAAGAACTTCATTTCTCCTATGGCACTCATTTCAAACTCTGCCTTCATCACAGATTCGAATTCTTTGCACAACTCTTCGTTTCTGGAACCGAAGATGATGTCATCCACATAGATCTGCACCATAAGCAAATCACCATCCTTTTCTTTAATGAACAACGTACAGTCAATCACACCCCTACGAAAGCCGTGTTTCAACAGATGGGTGGAGAGCTTTTCATACCAAGCTCGAGGAGCCTGATGTAACCCATACAGAGCCTTGTCTAACTTGTAGACTCTGTCCCGATGATAAGGATCCTTGAATCCCTCGGGTTGACTGACGTATACCTCCTCATGGATTTCCCCATGAAGGAATGCACTCTTCACATCCAACTAATAACTTTGATCTTCATATACGATGCATAGGCAAGAAATATCCGAATTGCTTCCATTCATGCCATCGGTGCAAACACTTCATTGTAGTCGACTCCCTCGACTTGTCTGAATCCCTGAACAACCAACCGTGCCTTGTTTCTGATAACAATACCTTGGTCATCCTTCTTGCACTTTAGTACCCATTTGGTACCAATCACTTTCACGCCTTTTGGCATGTCAACAAGTGTCCATACTCCAAGTTTCTTGAACTGTAGAAGTTCTTCTTGCATAGCATTGACCCAGGCCTCATCTTTGAGGGCGTCGCTGACGTACTTAGGCTCGATTTGTGAAACAAACATGAGAAAGCCCCGTCATTGACATATCCCTTTCCATGAGTGCAGCATAATCAGCAGAGTACAGCTGATTTCGTGTCTGCACACCGGATTGAATATCCCCAATGATAGACGTGGGGGGATGATTCACACTGATCCTAGTCACTGATGTTGTAGGAACAACAACTTCAGAATCCAGGTTTGTGACTACTGGTTCAGTATCCGATTTGCTAATGCCGGTTCGGCAGCTGACGAGTCAACTTCTTGATTTACATTATGCTCAATGTCTGGTTCAGCCGCCTCTTCATCATCTGATGAATCATCACTCTCATCCTGAGCAGGAGTTGAGGAACCTAAAGTACCATCTGCAGGTGTCGTGTTGCTTGAATCCAGATTTGGTGTATCTAGAACATCGTACATCATCTGAGTAGCAATCACATCATCTGAATCAAGCTGAGGAAATTAAAGGATTTGAAAAAGCCATCGTAATCGAAGAATGACGATGGACCTTTTCCAGCAGGGGGGGTGGTGTATCTTTGCACATCTACGTTGCACCACACTTCAACTGACCTGTCGAGTTATTATAAACTCGTTTGTCTGGTATGCTGTATCCTAGAAAAATCCCTTGATCGGCTTTCTCGCTAAACTTGCCTTCCTGAGACTTCTTCAATAGGGTACATGGAGCTCCAAATGGTTCCAGATACTCCAAGTTAGGTTTTCGCTTCTGAAGCAACTCATAGCAAGTCTTGCCATGCCTTTTGACTACTAACACACGTTAAGTGTGTAGCAAGCATTTGCAACTGCTTCATTCCAGAATTGTACTAGAAGCTTAGAATCTGCCAACATTGTCCTCGCAGTCTCGATCAAGCTTCGATTCTTTCGTTCTGCAACTCCATTCATCTGTGGCGTGTAGGCTGAGGTGAACTGATGAACAATTCCTTTCTCCTTGCAGAAAGCATCCATCCACTGATTCTTGAACTCTGTCCATTGTCTGAACGAATCTTCCTAACCTTCAGGTTGTAGAGTGATTCCAGCGTCGTGACTAGCACCTTGAATGATTCAAATGTTTCTGACTTAGCTTTCAGAAACATCACCCAAGTAAAACGTGATTAGTCATCTGTGACTACAAAGCAGTACCAGTCTCCTACTATACTCTTCGTGCTTATACGACCAAATAGATCCATGTGCAGTAGCTCCAGGGGCATCTCTATAGAATTGACGTGCTTGGTCTTGTGAGATTTCCTGGTCTGCTTTCCCTTCTTGCATGAGACACAAAAATCAGGAAGTTTGAAGTTCTTGACAGTAACTCCATCAACTAAGTTGTTATGAATCAGATGATTCATCTTCCTGTGATTAATGTGTCCCATTCTTCTGTGCCATGAGATGGATTCCTTCGCTGTTGCTTTGGATAAGAAACACTGAACTGTAGACTCAAAGGAAGAAGCATTAGACATATCCAATACATATAAATCATTGTACCTGGATGTTGACATTAAGACCTGCTCCTCTGGAATCTCCATCTCTTTCTTCAGTATGTAACACTTGTGATTGTCAAACATCACTTTGAAGCCTTTGTCACATATCTGAGACACGGAAAGCAGATTATTTTTTAATTGTGTACAAAATTGACTTTGTCGAATCTTACCTTTATTACCTACTTCGTTTGAGCTTTGTTACCAGCAAAGGAAACGTGTTTAATTTGTTTGACATTGAAAAGGAGAGAGCATGTCATGTGCCTGGAAGCTCCGCTATCTACTATCCAAGTATTGGTAGAAGCACTGTAGCGGACAACCTGCATATAATTGAAGACATTTAGTTAAGGAGGGGGACCCAAGCCTTAACTGGCTTGGGTTTCCCAGAGGCATCACACATTATGAACTCTACCCACTGTCCTTTGTCAGTTGGTGGGACCTCAACCTTCAGTTTTCACTGCTATCAGATACATCAGACATTTTAGCTTTCCATATACCATCTTTATGAAAAGATTGTTTGTGATAGACAGTGGATTGATTAACAGTTTGAACCTTTGGTTTAGTTTCCAGAACTGGCTTCACCTCAGGCATCATAGACTTGCCAATGACTTGTCTGTGTTGTCTGTGGTGTTGAGGAGATGTGTAAGACCTAGCAGGTGTGTTAGACCTAACAGGGGTCTTAGATCTCTGTTTTGGGAACTGAGAAACTTCTTTGTCCAGTTCAACCTTAAACCTAGGTGTCTGATAGCGGGGACAACTAGAAGATATGTGACCTCGTTTACCACAAGCATAACAGGATCTCCTTTCAAAGGACTAGGAGATCTCTTGTGGGGTGGGGAGTAGACCTCAGGTTTGGGCTCTTTGGTCTCGGTCTTTTGATGTTCACCTTCCTTAACAAACTTAACATGTTTAACATTATGATTTATTTGCCTTTGAAGATGAGTGTTTTCTTTCTTAACTGGTTTATTTTGAGTGGTTTTGGAAATCTTGGATTGTGTGTTAGTAGACTTTGAACCTAACCCAAGAGATGCTTGAACATTCTCTTCCACCCGTTTTTCATTTCCAGTTGTGCCTGATGTTGAGGGTTTCTGATCAGCACCCGAAGAAACCGTTTGAACTGCTGTATCCAGGTCACTGACCAGAGGAATTGTCACCACATGATCTTTAATTGGATTATTATTGATTGGATGTTATTTGGTGTTCATTAAATCTCATGTGGTGGGGGCACAACTTTATAACCCAAACCCTTCCCGTTGTTGCGTTCCTTAACCAAGTTTTTCAAAATATGCGAGGAACTCGCAAGACTATGAAGTTTTTGTTTTAAAGACTCATTTTCAACTTGTAAAACTGCTTTATCCTTTTTAGTTTCTTCAATGGTCTTTAAATAGATTTTAATATCATTCTCTTGGTTGAATGCAACAACTTCAGTCTCTTTTAATTGTTTCTTTAAAGCCTCAACTTTTTCTTTGTAACTACTTTCATTTTGTTTTAAAGCTTTGTTAGCCTCTGTGCACAATTTTAAGTCCTTTACTAAGTTATCATTATGATCTAATAACCTAGCAAATTTTAAGTCAATGCTCTCCCTAAATTTTTCACATTCAACACAAGCATGTTTAGCAAACAGATTATCTTTTGATTCTACCTGTGCAGATGTGGACGTTCCGGCCATGAAAGCATTTTGAGACTGTGGTTGTGCTTCAGATTCAGCATTCAGCTCATTCTCAATGATTTGGTTAACAGCAGCTAAAGTCTTTTCCATTTCTGCAGTATCAATCTCAGTTGAGCTCTCCCCCTCACTCGCCGAGTCTTCATTCAAATCTTCAACTGATGCTATGTTGGCTTCACTGTCAGATAAGAATCGGAAGGACCAATCATGTCCTTCATCACCTTGAGCAACCATAGCTTTGGAGTCATTGCTTGTTGGAGCTGTCTTTTTCTCCTTATCTTGTTTGTTGAAAGATGAGAATGGATTCCCGTTGCCAATCTTCTTTGGTTTGACACATTCCCTCTTGAAGTGGCCTTTTCACCACAGTTGAAGCAAGTGACTTTGGACTTGTCAAACCCAAATGTAGTATCTTTGGTAGCCACTAGATTCTGTCTCGTCTTTTTCACAAACTTCTTGGCCCGTCGCACAGCACTTGCTAAAGCCCACATTATGTCCATCCGTTCCAGCTCATTCTCATCCACCTGCTCGTAGTCCTCATCAGCCAGGTGGCAGTTTCCAATCTTCCCGGCCACTAATCCATCATAGGAATGAACTACCGCAGCAAGTAGATCCATGTGCTCCTTTGCAACTTCCACAGTTACTTTTCCCAAACTTTCAGTCATTAACTTTGTTGATTGAGTAACTATAGGACTTTGTAGAACCCCAGATGCACCATGTGACTCACTAGCAGATGATGAGCCTTTATCAGTAGATGGTGATGCATTTGACATAAAAGCAGATTGCAGAGGAGCGCTAGAGGTTTTGGAAGTAGAAGTCAAAGTAGGAGTAACATTGTAGAGTGATGGATCTTGAGTGTAAGCTCCTTTCTTCGTTTTGTACTTGTGTCGCACCTCTTCCTCTCTCAGTTTCAGGATGAAGTCATTAATATCCAAAGTCTCCAAAACTGAGTTATAGCGTAAGTGGAAATAAAGGAATCCCACTTCTCTGGTAGACCCTCAGCCAAGCTTGCAACTTTTTCTTCTTTAGACGTCTTAACCCCATGAGTGTGAAGTTCACTCATCAGATGGTAGAAGCGTTCAATAATCTCATCCAAGCTTTCATTCCCAATAGACAAGAAGTTGTAAAACTCTTTCTTCAACGCTTTAGCCTTCAGTGACTTAAGTGTTGAATTGCTATCGTATCTCTTCTCAAGAGCGTCCCATAACTTTTTGCTCTGTTTGTGCTCTGAGTATTGATGGAAGATGTCTTTGGGAATCGAATGTGTCAACATTGCATAAGCTTTCTTTTCAGCATTATAGGCAACCTTTTGTGCATCACTTAGTCCACTTAAAGTCAACGGTATTCCATCAGCACCAACGAGCATGTTATATCCAGTCTCAATCGAGTTCCACAAATTGGTATCCACACCATTTAGATGAATTTCAAATCTTTGTTTCCACTAAGGAAATTCATCAATAGACAGTAGTTTAGGTGGTTTATTGTGGTTTCAATTTCATTTTCCAGTAACAGAAGGTTCTGAATCCTAGAGTCCTTTCAGCTGAGAAGGCAAAATTTTCGGAGTCCATTTGTCTTAGCTTAAACTTGAAGAGTGAACTGTTTGGGCGACTGGAGAGTACGACTGAGAGGCGACTGACACAAACAGTGTGCGATTGAACTCAATCGTACGACTGGACAGGCGATTGTGACACTTGAGCGACTAGACAGACCGACTGACTCAATCGGGCGATTGAACAAGCGACTGAATTCAATCGTATGATTGAACTGGGCGACTGGACTTCAGTCGTACGATTGAGATAATCGTGCGACTGAGACTGCTGAAATCGAGGTTTTTCACAAATTTTGACCTAAAACGCAAGTTTTTACACCCTAGACGGCTGAAACTCTAAAAAGATTGAATTTTCAGAACATGCACACGTAAAAACTTGATTTTGAGCAGAAAGAATGGATCTTTTCGCTTAAAAACGTTGACTTTTCCAAAAACAAGATTGACTCCACGAAGAATCAAGAGCCAAAGCTCTGATACCACTTGTTAGGACCGTGTACGGACGGGAGTACTAACTGATTCTTCGTTAACCAGATCAAATAGTGCGGAATCATATTTTATTGGTGATCCAATCAGGGAAAACGTTAGCAGGATCAAACCTAACGATTAGAAAACGTTAAGAACGAACTAGGAATGATCTGAAATGTTTTATGAACTTGGAAGGGACGAACAGGGCGCTCTGGGTCGACTAGGGTTCTAAGTATTTAAAGCCTTTTTTTACCACAAACTAAGTGATATTATAGGTAAGGTTGCTCATTCGTGCGACTGAACCATAAGCATGGTTCAGTCGTGCGATTGAGCCATGCGCTTGATCCATACGCACGATGAGTATTCAGTCATGCGACTGGTTCAATCTCATGTTCTAGTCGTGCGGCTGCTCCAGTCTCCTGGTTCAGTCGTGCGACTGAGTCATGCGCATGAAGTTGTTCATGTGTATGGTCCATTCGCATGGTAACTTCATAATACTAAGTTTGAATGTATTAGTTTTCATTACATTATATGTACTAATTCAAACACTCACCTGCCTATATAGTCAATCAAATACGCATTCCACAACCCATTAATGAAACATTAAACATTATAAGCACAATCAACCATTTGCATTTCATTAACTGTCTTTCTATTACATATATGTAAGACATCAAAGAAATATTACATTAAGATCAGAATCTAGGTACACGTGCATCAACACCACCGCCTTACTTGCTTCCTTTAACATTTACCTCCCCGTTTGTACGATTCTGATGCTCACTGCTTCCTTTTGAAGACCTGCTTGCTAGTCTTCAATTCTTCGATCAACTAAAACGTACAATGGAGGTTCCAACCGATGCTTGCTTCTGCTCTCTTTTCGCTGATTGTTAGCTTCTGGTCAACCCTTACTTCTTCATACGCCAGGTTCATAATTAATACAACAACTTGCAACTGATTTAACCGCCATCACCACCACAAATAAATAAAGGCCACTGCTCCTCTTCTGACTGAACGATCGGGTCTTCAGTGATTGCTGCTTGTGATCGTCTGTAGCTATATTCTTGCTTGATTGCCTTCTGCTTCTTCTCGTTCTTTAGCCTATACAAACACGACTGCTACAAATTTCTTTCTTTCCTTCACTAATTGCTTTACCGAAGGCTGCCGACTTGTTTCTTTAGTTCCTTCCTTCCGACTCTCAAACCCTTTTTCAAGAGGTGCAAACGAGCCAATCCGCTCCTGAGCTACTCGAGATCGGATCGATAAAAAGCTCTAAACAAGCCAAGCTTTATTGAGCCCGAGCCGAGCTCGAGCTTAAAAAAAATCATTTACTTATCGAGCCCGAGCCCGAGCTTCACGTATCGACCTCGAGCCGGCTCGCGAGCTTAAAGAACTTTTTATTTATATATTTTTATTTAATTTATTAAATATATTATATTATATTATATAAATAATATCTATTATATATAAAGTTTTGATAAAAACAATTAAATAATATGAATAATGTTATATATAAAATATATATTTTAAAATTTATATCAAAATTAAATATAAGATATTAAAAATAATATTTAAATAAATAAACGAGCCGAGCTTGAGCCAAGCTCGAGCTTGAAAAAGTATTTGTCGAGCCGAGCTCGATCTTTAAAAATAAAGCTCGAAATGAGTCGAGCTCGAGCTCGAGCTCTCCTAAGTCATCACGAGCCGAGCTCGAGCCCATACGAGCTCAGCCTCGACTCGGCTCGTTTGAACCCATACCCTTTTCTTTAACCTTATGTTCTGATACCAAATGTTGGTTTCAGGTCTAAGATTATACTCAAAACTCTTACATTTATTCATACTTCAAAACTTACATTATATAAAAAATAAACACACTCCTAAAAACAAGTGGAACTAATTCATTATCCCTGATACATTCCCACTACTTGTTAATTACTAAGACTAATTCAAATAAAAAACTTGTTGGATACTCTATACAAAACATGACTCAAATACTAGACCCGTGACCCATAACTTGACCCGATTGACCCAATCAAGATTATCCCAACATATGTTACATTCACATACAACTTATACAAGTAAGAAATATTCAAGATTCATAAAATGAAAGATTTGTGCCCATACATATTGTTATACATGATATCCATAAAACTATATTTTAGAACCTTTTTAAAAATTATAAGAGAAACAAATACTAAGATTAACAAATCATATACACTACTAAATGAATGAGCATCAGTGATGGGATGGTCTGTGCTGACGTGATAACCATGAATTACTAAATGAATGAGCATCAGTGATGGGATGGTCTGTGCTGAAGTGATAACCATGAATCTCAAGCTTAAAAATGGCAAAATCATCATATTTCAATTTGGCATATGTTTTTTGAGGGTTGTTTGTCGGATGAATCAATATGACAGAATGTTGTTAATTTTCTTGGAATTTAGTGTGTCCCATAAGGACGCATAATGGCAGAGCCACATGTGGTATAGGAGATATGTGCTAGACTAAACTACCAATTAATTCAAACTGCTTTGATTATCACAATAATAAACTTGAGTTGAATACTAACAATGAAACACAAATCAACTAACTTGGTCTTGATATCAGACAACGTTTAAATACCTGGGGGAAGCCTCTAGGATCGATAGAAACTTCGATCAAGCAAAGTTGCAACCTTCAAACAATGTTAAGGAAACTTCCAAACGTCGTGAATACCTAAACCAGTGAAGCTGGCATTGATCCTGGCTCCCATAACATAATTATGGACCCAAAAACATAAGCCCTCTACACACTTATGTCTTCCCCAAAAATTTAAAAAATCTTTTTTACATACTAATTGTTGTTACCGTTTAACTAAATATGGATCAGCAAAATGAGAGAAATCCAATACCGTTAATGGTTCAAATTACAACAATACCTCAAGAATCTATACTATAAGATTTATCTCAATTAATCTTTAGCTACAACTACTAATATATAAAAAGGATCCATAAACTTTGAAATTGACATCCACATTAAAGCTAGTCCGTTGATTTGAAATTTATACTGTCTATTTTGATGTTTAAATGCTACATTGGCAGTTTGGAACTTAAATATAACAGTGTGAACAAATCTGTACAATACATGTGTGTGGTGCGCGTGTATATATACAACAACTGTCATTTTCTCAATCCGTAGTTATTCGTGGACCTAAGATTCTAGTCAAAATTAAAGTAGCTAAACCAAACCTTGCTTAACCACTAATAAGTTTTACTATAACTTAAATTGGATTCTAATGTTAGTGAGTTAATTTATCAAAGTTAGAATTGAAGCTACCACAAACATAAAAGAACTCCAAAGTAGTAAATGAAAGTATAGAACTCAACAATTTATGATACTTTATTAATCACCAATTGATCCTTAAATAGGGAATACAATGCAACGGAAACAAACGGAAACAAACAACAACTTCCTAAATAATATGAAACAGAAAACAAACTATGACTAAGAAACAAAACAAGCAACAACTTCCTAAATAATACTTCATCACGTGCACCATGTGCTTACTTCTTCCACGTGTGCGATGCTTCTGCCATGTTACCCATGCAGAGTATTTTATTCCATCAAACCCTCCCTCAAACTTGACTAAGAATTCTCATCAAGTTTGTCATGAGCACTGCATATTCCAAGCTTCTCCCTCAAGTTTATGAACACATCCCTACTCAAAGGCTTTGTAAAAATATCTGCAACTTGATCACGAGTTCCACAGTGCTCCAAAGTAATAATTCCTTCTTTGACAAGATCACACAGAAAATGAAATCGAACTTCAATATGCTTGCATCTTCCATGAAACACAGGATTTTTTGATAGCTTGATGGTTGAAGTATTATCACATTTGATCACTATTCCCTTTGATAATTCCAAACCAAATTCCTTAAGAATCCCTTTCATCCATACAGCTTGACAGGCACATGTTGCAGCTGCTACATATTCAGCTTCGGTGGAAGATAGTGCAATTATACTTTGCTTTCTTGATGACCATGCAACTGCACCCTTGTTCCACAAAAACACATAACCCTAAGTACTTTTCCTGCTATCCACATCCCCAGCAAAATCACTATCAATATACACCTCAAGTGACTTTTCTTTACATCGTTCATACCATAAACCAAAATCAAGTGTACCTTTCAAGTATCGCAACACTCGTTTAGCTGCTGCATAATGTTCCTCAGTGGGATCAGCACTAAATCGATTGATCAAGTTCACTGCATACTGTATATCAGGTCGACTTAGTGTGATATACATCAAGTTGCCCACAAACTGCTTAAACATGGTCATATCTGTTCTCAGACCACCATCAGCAACCAACATACATCCCGGGACGATTGGGTTAAGTACCGAATTGCAATTTTCCATATCAAATTTCCTTAAGATTTCCACGGCATACTTCTGTTGAGAAATATGAACACCTTTGGTTGTCTGCATCACTTCTATCCCCAAGAAAAACTGCATCTTTCTAAGATTTGACATCTCGAACTCTCTTTTCATAGACTGTTTGAACTCTAACAACATACTTTGACAGTCTCCTATGTAATATGATCATCAACATAAATTTTAAATAATAACAGGTTACCTTGTGAGTTTCTCCTGATAAAGAGAGTGTGTTCGTTGCTGCTCCTTTCAAACCCTTCTCCCAAAAATATGACTCAATCCTACTGAACCAGGCTCTGGGCGCTTGTTTCAACCCATACAACGCTTTGTGTAACTTGTATACTTTATGCTCACTGCCTTTAACCACATAACCTTTCGGTTGCTGTACGTACACACCTTCTTGTAAAGTACCATGCAAGAATGCTGACTTCATATCAAACTGAAGTAAAGTCCACCCATGTTGAGCAGCTACAGCAATCATCATCCTGATGGTGTCCATTCTGGGCACCGGAGCATATACCTCCGTATAATCAACTCCTTCTTCTTGACAATATCCCTTGGCCACCAACCGAGCCTTGAATTTTTCAACATCACCTTTTCATTCAACTTAGTTTTGTATAACCATTTGACAACAATACATTTAGTATCTTGTGGCAGCTCAACTAGTTCCCACGTTTGATTTTTCTTGATTGCTTCTATTTCAACATCCATGGCTTTCCTACACTTGTCACTCTTAACTGCCTCTTCATATGTAATTAGATCTGTCACACCTTCTTCAATAGTATTTATTTCATCCTCCAAGATATTTCCCATAACATAATCTTGAAGGTAAGTGGGAGCATGTTATTGTCGGCCCTCCCTTACTTCTACACCACTTGGTTCAGTACTTGTGTTAGGATTATCAGAAGTGTTTGGTTCTAGTTCCTCCGGAGCATCTTCTTCTTCGACAACATCATCTTCAACATCATCACTGTCATCGAACACATCTTCTCCCCATCTTAAATCCGTTCCACCCTGGGTGCTTGATTCAGCCTCCTAGTTCCATTTCTTGTTTTCTTCAACGATCACATCTTTATTGTTATTACCTTTGAGGTCTTTGGGTTAAAAGGTCGATATGCCTTAGACTCCTCACTAAGACCAAGTAAAATACAAGTAATGCTTTTGTCTTCTAGTTTTGTCCTTCTTTCCTGTGGTACATGCACATGTCCTAGACAACCCCATACTCTAAAGTGGTCCACACTAGGCTTTCTTCCAGACCATGCTTCTTGTGGAATCATATCATCCAAAGCTTTAGTAGGACATCTATTTACTACATAGTATGTCCATACTACAGTCTAGGCCCAGAAGCTTCGTGGCATTTCTCTAGCGGCTAACATGGTGACTACCATATTAGTAACTGTTGTATTTCTACGTTCGGCAACCCCATTCTACTGAGGCGTGTAACTCGTGGTTAGTTTCTATGTAATGCCACTTTCCTTGCAGAAATTATTAAATGTATCAAAGATGAACTCTCCCCCTCGGTCAGTTCTAAGAGCTTTAATCGACAACCCAGTTTCATTTTCCACCTTTCTTTTAAAATCCTTGAAACATTCAAATGCCTCTGACTTTTCAGTCAGTAGGTATACCCACCCTTTCCTACTAAATTATCAATAAAGCTTAGAAAGTACCTTTTTTCACCTTTAGACATAAGAGATATGGGCCCATATATATTTGCATGAATGAGTTCCAATTTCTCCTTTGACCTCCAATTACTAACTTTGGGAATGGCATTTCTATGTTGTTTCCTAATGCAACAATCTGTGCACGCATCTTCATCAACCTTAAAGGTGGGTAGGCCTTGTACCATTTCCTTTTGTTGAAGCATTTCCATACTAGTTTGCTCAAGTGACCGTACCTCTCATGCCAAAGTCTCGGGACACTTTCAATGTTGAAGTACATGCAATCTTCCTCTCCTTTCTCTTCTACTCTTCTTCCTTGTTCAATCAATGGAATCATCCGATTGCTGCCCATGAAGCTCTAAATGAGCAGCCCTCGATCTTGATAAAAAACCTTGCACACATTCAATTGAATGAGGAATACAAGACCCTTCTCTTGTAGTTGCCCAATACTTAATAAATTGTTTTTAAGTTCGGAACATAGTACACATCCTGTATTACGAACACAACATCATTAATAGGTACTTTAACACGACCCTTTCCACTTACCTTGAGTCGAGTGTTGTTTTCGAGTTTGACCGAGTGAGAAAAGTTTTCATTTAGGTAGGTGAACTTCTCTTTGACTCCACACATATGATTTGAGCATCCTAAATCAAGAAACCAAACAATGCTTCGTTGTGAATTCTCTGCTTGCATCATCACCATTTCCTTCTCATCCACAGTGGCCATCAGCATCATTTCTTCATTTTCATCAAATTCAACGTAGTTGGTTTCCTTCCATGAAGGGCATTCATATTGGAAGTGACCAAGCTTGTGACATTTGTAGCATTCCACCATTTCCTTGTTCAATGACTGTCTCCCTCTTCCTCGTCCTCTACCTCGAAAGCTCGATCTTCCTCGGCCTCATCCTTGATAACTTGTGAACTCCTCTTGGTGTACTTTCAAGGCATGGTCTTCTTCCTTTTCGGGTTTCTTGAACTTCTTCTCATGAACAAGGAGTGTGCTTTGTAGTTCATCAATAGTCATCTTCTCTGCATCCTTGGATTCCTCTATGGACACCACCACAAAGAAGTACTTTTCGTTGAGAGTCCGCATGATTTTCTCAACGATCTTTACATCAGGCATGAGTTCTCCATTGCTTCTCATTTGATTAGCAATGATGAGAACCCTAGCAAAGTACTCGGTGATGGTTTCACCATTCTTCATTTCAAGAACTTCAAAGTCCCTTTAGAGCTTTTGCAGCATCGACTTCTTCACTCTATCATTTCCTTCAAATCGTTGCTTCATACAGTTCCACACACTCTTTGCTGTCTTCCTGTCAAGGATCTGTTCAAAGTGACTCTATCAATTGATTGATAAAGATAGTGTTTGACTTGCAGATCCTTTAGGCGCAATTCATCCAACTTCTTCTTCTGGGCATCACTCACAGTAACCCGACTGCCGGTTCCTCTATTCCCGGGTCTATCAGATTCCACAACTTCTTGCTCGCAGAAGGATCTCCATCATCTCACTCCAGTGTTCGTAGTGTCCATCGAACTGGGGCACTTTCAGCTTCTCTTCACTCATGATTCTAGGTCTGATTGGGAACGGAGCTCTGATACCAGATTGAAAGAAACAAAACTGGTATAGAACTCAACAATTTCTGATACTTTATTCATCCCCAAATTGATCCTTAAATAGGAATACAATGCAACGGAAACAAATGGAAACAAGCAACAACTTCCTAAATAATATGAAACAGAAAACAATGACTAAGAAACAAAACGTGCACAAGACTTATTCAAATCTTCAAACTGTACTTCATCATGTGCACCATGTGCTTTCTTCTTCCACATGTGCGATGCTTCTGCCACGTGTTTACCCATGCAGAGTATTTTATTCCATGAGTAAATATGATCCCATTATGCCTCTTAGGTATCACACACACAAACCATATATGTTAATAATACTAGTAAGCCAAAAAAACATATGTGAAGATGTTTGTTAATTGGTATATATCAACATCCATAGAAAACTTCCACGACGACTTAAACATTTGCATCTAGTATATCAAATGATCAATTAATACTTGAAAATCGCACATGTATAATCCCTAAAACATCCATGAGGCCATGGCCTTCATCGCAATGGTCTAGAATCCACAATTTTCATGGATTAATACTTGCAGAACATACAATATCATATGCAAATATACACATAAGAAATCTGACTTGTAGAATCTTGATCTTACTTGATAGAATATCTCCAAAAGATGTGAAACTACACCCTTTTTGGCATGATCCATATTATGTGTTCTAAAAGTACTATATGTTGTGAGTGTATCTTATATACAATTCCTCAATTATCAACAGTGCTACAACCTTCATGTTACATATAACATATTGTCCCACAAAAGCTATTGATCGAAGATAGACAGATACACAATATATACACGAACAATAATAGAGAAAAATAATTTGTCACCGGTGGCTAATACTGCTCATTCCCAGAGTAAAGCACATAGAAACAGAAGACCAACAATTAGAAGTGGTGACACTTCATGACGTTGATCTCTCATATGTCCATGATGACCTCCAAAGTTGAACGAATGCATATGAACATTGAACATCGAAGGAATAACACCACCAAATGACAACGTAATGTTCCCAAAACTTGCAGTAATCGCAGGCCCGAAACCGCCTATGAAAGTAGACCCATGTTGCAGAAACTGATTACCATCTGGTGTCGGGCTCTGGTCTCTGGCCTGCTGGACGATTTGGAATATAGCCGCCATGAATGGATTTAGACCTCGAATCCGACGAACTCTTACCGCTTCCGTACAAAGGAATTAATCTTTCTTCTTGTATGAAGGCTTTGCAAAGTGGGCATTCATTGGAATGTGAAGGGTAATTAAGCCATTGGTAAATGCATGGCCAACAAAAGAGATGACCACACAAAGTTACAATCGGATCCTGAGCTAAATCCAAGCATATGCTGCAATCAAAGTTTCCGCTATCGCCATTGTTGGAACCGTTATTGTTCGAGAACGATGAGCTTCGGGTTGGCTTGCTTGCCGTCTCCCCAAACCCACCGGACATCTCCTACTACAAGTAGTCTCAGGTACCCTATAAATCATGGAACCAATAATCATATATCTGAAATCAATTGTATGAAACATCAACGTGAAAAATATTTTTAGAAAATGGAATATATGATCATATCCCATTTATGATCTGTGATCTCAAATGATATTATACGATCAGAAAGGTGGAAATTTAAACAACCTGAATGCAATCGCTGATGAACAGGGTGACGATTACATTAGAGGTAGAACATAATGGGATGTTAATCGATCGATTATTATGAAAATGTTGCGAAAGTGGATGGATTGGAATGATTAATCAGTGTATGATCGGAGGAAATATAGCGATTGGCAAAAATGTAATCCGCAAGTTGCCAACTTTTGGTTTCGAAGAAAAAGAGAGGCGTAGATTGCACTACAATATAAAATGCGGTAACTCAAACTAAGTTTGGAAATTTGAGTTTGTCATAATAATTTAAAGGCAATTGAAACCGTAAAAATAATTTGAATTTCTGATATATGAAAAAACAATTATTAAGAAACTGAAATTTATCACTCTCATCAGAACCTATTATCACCCTCACAACTACAATGACCTCTCATGTTATCTCGTCACCGCCAGTTTCAACACGACCATCTTTATTTTACCTTCTTGCTGTTTTCAAAATTTTAAATTTTGACAACTTGATTGTATAGGGAAAATTTTGTTAATTGCATGCACGGATTTAACAATAAAAGCATGATTATTTTTTTGATTATAAAAATAAAAGGATATGATATAAGATGTTATATATTTACATATGATCATATGTTCATAATTAATCCACAAGATATCATGTGTAGAAAGGTTTCACTAAATATATATGGTCATAATACGTTAAAGACAAACACTGTGGATTAACCTATCAAGGTGGGTATCAATTCAAAAAGTTCTAAGCAAACAGGAGAACTACAATCCATGCACAGTCCTGTGCTGTGATCATTCAAGCTAGAAATAACGCTCTTTATAAAATCGACAAAAGCCAAGCTCAAGCCAAAGGAAAGGATGAAGTATCAAGTAATAAAGTACAAGATCAACAAAAAGAGTTATTAAATGATGTAATGAACACTTTGAAAGTTTTACAAATCATACACAATAGTAATTTTGTTAAAGTATGTTAGATTAGAATGTAAAGTTTGCTAGTTTGACAAAGTTATGTTAGGGTGTTGGATAGTCACATATGATACTTTGCATGCGCGATGAATGTTTATATCTTTATATAAAAGCAATGAAACTACAAAGTCACTACGTATAAGAGGAATAAGGTTAGACATAAAAGTAACTTTCATGAACAAAGTTAAGAAAGTACAACGAGAAGCGTTATAGGAAGACTGTTAGATTTATATCCAAGATGCACGTGTAACATAGTTGCCATTATATATGATCTTGATATGTCATTGATCGATATCGAAAGGCCGACAAAAAATAATTAAATTTAAATGTCATAATTGTTCCGATCTAAATCTTGCCTAATTTGTAGTTCACCTCTAACTAATAACATCCATTGTAATTTGGTGAAGGTGTGTCTTAATAAGGATAAGGTGAGGGTGTATCTTGATAATTTGGTAAAGGTGCGTCAACGAAGAAGGTAAGGCTGTATCTTCAAAATAAACATCCAACATATATTATTTTCTTCTCGCATTCTCACACTTTTGAAAGTACTCTAACAAATTTTCTCGTATGTGACCCAGAGTCCCGCAACATGTATATAAATAATAAACTCAAATCATGATGAGATTAAACTACTTAAGAGTTACATACAAACACCAAATACCTTATGTAGCACAAACCAAAACAAAGAAAAATCTAAAATTTACTAAAAACATCACTTTGTTACCTGATTTCCCGGCAATGGTGCCATATTTGATCGATATTGAAGGGTCAACCTAAAATAAATTAAAATTAAAAATCCTAATCATTTTTAAGTAATAAGGGTAAGTAGGGTGTAGTACCAAAAAGAATTTTTAGAGAATGTTGTTTACTAAGCAACTACCTAAACTAGAGATAAAACTTAAAATCTGGATGTTGATTTGGTTTGATGGTTACGAAAACCAAGAACATACTAAAAATGGTTTAGAAACAATATTGAAAAAAAAATCATACTTAAGTTTCAAGTTTACAAAGGTAATTGTTTAACCTAAGTATACCAATTAAAAAACCATATTGACATGGTTTGTTGAATACTTGATTTGATGAATAATTCAAAAGTTGATTACCAGATTATAAAAATTAACAACTTCAAACCGAATAATATCATAACTAGGTTTTCTACCTTTAAGAGTACCAATTTAGAAAGGATAGAACAAAAACCCCAATCGTTAATGATTAAAACCAAAACATACGGAAATCAATTGACTATTAAAATACATAACTGTTTAATCAAACAAGTAAACATATAATCAGACTAACAAAATAATTGAGTTCAATTCAGATTCAAAATTAAGTAAAAATCGGTTGAACGAATTACTATTAGAAGCCCTAAACATGTGAATGATGACAAATGGTTTGGTCTTGAATCATCTTGATTTCCATCACTTTTTTTATCTTTGAAGAATGAACTAGTGGTGAACATCCACATGCGTTGCTCGTGTGATGGACGGGGTGAACGAATGCTCAGATACATCATCATAGCCAAACACATTTTTATAGGTACAGTACAACTTAAAACAATCTTCGATATCCAACCGCACATAAGGGGCAAAACTCATAAAGACAAAATAGTCGTGACCACAATATAAAAACAACAATGCAATCCTTATAAGGCTCAAAACCAGTCATCGGGGATGGTTGCAAACCATAACTAGTTGCCAAGCCATGTCAAAAACACCATATTCACTCTACAATTATAGTCCTCGATTCACCAACACTTCAAGGTCCCAGATAAACATTGATTCATCATCATCAACACTAAAATCAACAAAAAACATGCAAAACCAATCACATTACCAAATCATAAATGAGTTAACGCTCATCGTCATTGACCAAAATATATCCTCACAATAAAACAGATGGTAGAGAGAGAAACATCTTAAATATAATATATATATATATATATATATATATATATATATATATATGAAGATATAATTTGATTAACTTTTGATCATTTAGTTTTGAAAGGTTGATCAGTTCAATGTTAAAATCTACAAATTAAATGCACCAATTATAGGCATTTCATACATATACATATTTAATCGTCATTTCATCTTAATTATTTTACTTATCCTATAACAAAGTTTAAAAACATATTGTTAAAGTTAGTGTTCTTTCCCAATTCAGTTCCTATTCTTTGTTTGTGTGCTTTTGTTAGGGTTTTATATTCAAGGGTGAGGTTTGGAATCA
Source organism: Flaveria linearis (assembly GCA_024085815.1). Classification (NCBI taxonomy): domain Eukaryota; kingdom Viridiplantae; phylum Streptophyta; class Magnoliopsida; order Asterales; family Asteraceae; genus Flaveria; species Flaveria linearis. Next base: position 57,313,949 of record CM044011.1, read on the forward strand.
GTTGATTCTTCAAGGGCTATTGCTATTATAAAGAATTTACAAAGGCCATGCCGATAAAGGTAATTTCTTTTTTTGTGTATATATATCGCTTTCGGGTCTTATGTAGCAGCGAAGATTCTCGGATTTTCTCACTTTTCTCCCCGAGTGCATGTTCATCATCTTTGTCAATCTTTTAAACAATCTTTGATAGCAAGCAACAAACGATTGCTTGTCTTAATGATTTGATTGTTAGTTTTCACATTTGATGGTGTTTGATCATATTCTTTTGTTCATGTTCTTGTTCATTGTTGTTGAGAAATTGCAAGTGTTTTAGTTTAAATCTTGTCTATTCTATAGTAAACTTTGAGTCCATAAATATTACTTGGTATGAGACCCATGTTCTCTTGATTTAATTCGTGGTGATCCTCATCAACTAGTTGTTCATCTAGGGTTTCATCTATAGTTCTTGATTCTGGATTGGGTTTTCTTGCTTGGTAAGTTACTTTCTCTTTGATTTTCCTTCTAAGATCTTTGAGATCTTCAGCGATCTATTTCTGTTATCAAGTCTTGGTCTCGATTTCTCTTAGTTTGATCTCCCCTAGTGTTATGGTATGTTGTTGTTGGATTGTGGATTTTTGCTTGAAGATTGAATAGCCCTAAGTGAAGGTTATTCGTGTGTTGTTTTTCTAGGGTTAAAATATCCTTGTATTCTAGTTTTTTTGGCTTTATTCGACGGTTCTTGTGGTAAATCCATTTTAATATTGTACTTTGTTCTTATTGCTTTTGAATGCCTATTTTGGGTGCCCCCGCTGTAAGAAATTTATGTTCTCTCTTTACTTTCTATCTACCATGATTATCTTATATTAGGCATGATTAGCCTAGGCAAGACAGACCAATGTTGTTCTTATACAAGTTGAACCACCCCTATTTATGTGTTGCATTTATTTGGTGTGCCTGCATTATTCTTGATTGATCTGCTTTTTGCCCATTCTTATATGTTCTTTGCGGGTGTTTATGTAACAACCACCTTGTTACCATAATTTATAAAACATGTTTGAGGTGTAAAAGATTTTAATTTAGGTCCCAGTTAAAATCTCTACTTTTAAAACTCTATTACACATAACCTTGACTACGTCAACACACTATTAACGTTTACACACCTCAAATTACATTTAGGTAATTTACATAACATTAAGTTTGTTTAAAAGAAACTAATTAACAACCCATTGTTCGATCCACAAGCATCTTCATCGATCACCTTTGCCTTCTTGGAAAATTCCTACAAAACAACCACTTTTACCACATTAGTCCATTGGAACTAAGTAAGAACTCTTATACTCACTTTATAGGTTATTAGAAGGGAATTTGGGGGCTTAAAATACCAATCGAAAGCAAAATCTTGCAAGGGACGTAGCTTACGTCCTCAAGGACGTAGCTTACGTCCTCAACCTAATTCCCCTGATTTTGAGGACGTAAGACAGTAGCTCAGGGCGTACCAAAGAGTTAAGGACGTAACTTACGTCCTTATGGACGTAACTTACGTCCCTGCTGCTGCTGATGTTGTTATCTATTTTTGTTCTCAAAGTTTTGACCCGTTTCGTTTGTTTCGACTTTTCAACGATCCCGGGTCCATTTTAACATCTCCATTTGCTCAATTTAGAAGCTTTAACTCTATTAGCTTCGACTCTTTGCATCTATCACAGTATCACCCATTCTATAATCACACTTTCACATTTAAATAGAAATGGGTCATAATTCTACTTTTAAGCTAGTCATTCGCTAACTTGGACTAACATATTAGATTTGGATCACACACCTATACACTTCGCTATACATCTTTATGTTTGACATACACACAGTTGCCAAACCACACGTTTATCACCCACTGGTGAATTAGGCTTACACACAGTAGCCAAAAATATAGTTTATCACTCACTAGTGATTTAAATGTTACCACCGTAACTGAATATAATTATAACCCCTCCAGGTTTGATTCACACACCTGTGAACTATACCGGTATATTGATTTCATGCACACGCGCATGTAGCTTCAACCCAATTCATGCACTCAAGCATGTATACTTACTACTACTATAACCATTACTTATGGTCATTATTCACAACTCACATTTACTCAAGAGTAAACATAATAAAATCATAAAGATAAGACTATATATGATTATGAGGCTAATGTTCTTACCTTAAACAAGCTTCAACTCAACCTTTGTCTTTGCTCACCGCTTTGCTAATACTCCCTTCACCTAAACATACGTTTAGGATTAATTTAGCACATACATACATATGGTATAAAACCAATCCATATGACCCATTTATGACTAGTTTAAACATAATTAACTCTATATTGACCCACCGGTCATCCTATTTCCACTTTGCCCCTCCTTTCATATTTCGAACTTCTTGGAGGCATTTCATCAAACACCTTATGGGCATGATTTATAACTCAACATATTTCATACAACTAATTTGCTATGAACCATCAAGTTTCAAAATTGGCATACATGATACATAGAACACCTAATACATACTATTCTAAGTTCAACACATATTAATTTGATCATAGATGAATTTCTCCTCAACACCCCAATCATGAAGTAACTACTTAGCAAGAAAACATCCAATTAAGACTCACCTTATGAGTTAGATGCAGGAACTAGGTGATTTATAACTCAATTCCACAATTAGAACTTTGAATTCAACACAACCGCAACTCAATTTGACTAGGGTTCTTGATCTCCTTCCTCCTTCCCGTTCTCCTCTCTTCGTGAGTGTGTGTGTGAGTGTCCAGGAGGTTCTACACCTCCTTACTAATATGTAGATTAAATTTTCTCAATTGGCAAAAGTAGTCCCTCTAGTTACTTCTATTCATTTACACTAACAATACTAACTTAACTCAGTTAGTTCTAATTTACCACTCATTTTATTTAAAAACACAAATTATAAAATTACCTAAAATGGGACGTTACAAGTTCTCCCCCACTTGGGAAGTTTCGTCCCCGAAACTTATTGACGCATCAACTAAGTAAGGGTAGCATTCTTTCATCTCGTCTTCTAGCTCCCAAGTGACATCCGACCCTTTTCGGTTCTTCCACTGTATCAGCACTTGCTTTATCTCTTTGTTTCTCAGCCTTTTGATTTTTCTGTCAAGTATTACCACAGGTTCTTCTATATAATTCAGCTTATTATCAATTACCAAGTCCTTATACGGGATATACGCTGATTCATCTGCTAGACATTTTCTCAAATGAGAGACATGAAAGGTATTATGGACCCCACTTAGTTCTTCTGGTAGCTCAAGACGATAAGCAACCTTGCCCACACCGAGCTATAATTTTAAATGGTCCAATGAATCGCGGTCCTAACTTTCCTCGCTTTCGGAATCGAATTACACCTTTCCATGGAGAAACCTTTAATAACACATAATCTCCTTCTTGGAATTCAATCGGTTTTCTTCTTCTATCCGCATACGACTTTTGGCGATCTTGAGCCGCCTTTAGATGAGCTCGTACTTGATCAATGTGTTCATTAGTTTTTCTCACCACTTCGGTACTAGCTAGCTCTCGTGGACCAATTTCTCCCCAACATACGGGAGTTCTACATTTCCTCCCATATAACATTTCATACGGCGCCATTTTCATACCCGAATGATAGCTATTATTATAAGAAAATTCTGCCAAGGGTAGATATGTATCCCAACTACCTCCGAAATCAATAATGCACGCGCGCAACATATCTTCTAGGATTTGGATAATCCTCTCACTTTGACCATCTGTTTGTGGGTGATATGCGGTGCTAATCAACAGTTTGGTACCCATTTCTTCATGAAATTTTCTCCAGAACCTCGATGTAAATCGAACATCTCGATCTGATATTATGGATATAGGTATGCCATGCTTAGACACAATTTCCTTGATATATATTTCTGACATTGTTTCCGATGAGTAAGTCTCCCGAATTGGAATGAAATGAGCACTCTTTGTCAATCTATCCACTACTACCCAGATGGTATCATAGCCTTTTCGGGTTTTCGGAAGCTTTGTTATTAAATCCATGGTTATACGATCCTACTTCCAAACTGGAATTTCTAAAGGTTGTAATTCACCATGTGGTTTTTGATGTTCCGCTTTTACTTGTAAACATGTTAAACACTTTTCCACATATTTAATGATATCACGTTTCATTCCTGGCCACCAATAATTCACTTTTAAATCACAATACATCTTAGTAGCTCCTGGGTGAATCGAATACTTAGATTTATGTGCTTCGTCCAGTACCAATTCTTTTACTGAACAACCTGGAGGAATCCACACTCGTCCCCTCATTGTTTTTAATCCATAACTGTCTTCCTTAAGGATTTGCACTTGACCCTGAATACGGCTTCGTTTCCAATTCTCCTCTTTGAGTGCCTCCGTTTGCGCTTCTTTAATCCGCTCGATTATGCTTGAATTAATTGTTATTCTCATCGCCTTTACTCCAATAGGCTCATACTCATCTTTTCTACTTAATGCATCCGCTACCACGTTAGCCTTCCCAGGATGATATAGGATTTCACAGTCATAATCCTTTAATAATTCCAACCAACGCCTCTGTCTCATATTAAGCTCTTTCTGAGTGAAGAAATATTTTAAACTTTTATGATCGGTAAAAATAGTGCATTTTACACCATAAAGATAATGCCTCCAAATTTTCAAGGCAAATACCACTGCGGCCAGCTCTAAATCATGTGTTGGGTAGTTCATCTCATGTGTTTTCAGTTGTCTTGAGGCATAAGCTATTACTCTACCCCTTTGCATCAAAACACACCCCAACCCAAAATAGGATGCATCAGAATACACAACAAAATCCTCATTCCCCTCGGGTAGTGCTAGTATTGGTGCTTGCGTCAATCTTAATTTCAACTCTTGAAACGCTTTTTCTTGTTCGACATCCCATTTAAAAATAATCCCCTTTCTAGTAAGTTTAGTCAACGGAGAAGCTATTTTGGCAAAGTCTTGAATAAACCTTCGGTAATACCCTGCTAGGCCCAAGAAACTTCTAATCTCAGTTGGAGTTTTTGGAGGATTCCATTTCATTACTGCTTGAATCTTTGAGGAGTCTACTTGAATTCCATTTGCATTTACAACATGCCCCAAAATTGCACTTCTCGTAACCAAAAATCACATTTTGAAAATTTAGCATATAATTTTTCTTGTTGAAGAGTTTCCAAAACCTCTCGTAAATGGCGCGCATGCTCTTCTTCACTTTTTGAATACACTAATATATCATCAATGAAAACAATAACCGAACGGTCTAACATAGGTCGACATACCCGATTCATTAAATCCATAAACGCCGCCGGTGCATTTGTTAACCCAAAAGACATCACAAGAAACTCATAGTGACCGTAGCGAGTACGAAACGCTGTCTTAGGCACATCGTCCTCCTTTATTCTTAGTTGGTGATACGCTGACCTTAAATCAATCTTTGAAAACCAAGACGCGCCTTGTAGTTGGTCAAATAAATCATCAATCCTAGGTAAAGGATATCGGTTCTTGATAGTCACCTTATTTAATTCTCGATAATCAATACACATTCTAAAACTTCCATCTTTCTTTTTAACAAAAAGCACTGGTGCACCCCACGGGGAGATGCTTGGGCGAATGAACCCTTTATCAAGGAGTTCTTGTAATTGTTTCATCAACTCTTGTAATTCAGATGATGCTAACCGATATGGGGCTTTAGCAATAGGTTTAGCTTCTGGTACTAAATCAATTCGAAACTCCACATCTCTTACAGGTGGAAGGCCTGGTAAGTCATCTGGAAATACCTCAGGAAATTCTCTAACCACTGGAACATCTTCTAATTTCGGTACACTCTGGTTAGTATCAATTACATATGCCAGGAAACATTGCCCTTCATGCCTCATATGCTTTAGGGTCTTAATTAATGAACACAACACTACTCCTTTACACTTTCTCCATGAATAACTACCTTATGGCCCCTCGGAGATTTTAACTTTATCTTTTTATGATGACATACAATATCAGCCTGGTACGTAGAAAGCCAATCCATTCCCACAACCACATCAAACTCACCTAAGGTCATAGGTATTAGATCAATAGGATACTCTTCCTTCTTAATAGTTAACCTACACCCTCGGTAAACTTCAAACACTAAAAATGTTTTAGAATTAGCCACTTCGACCTCTACTGGTGCAGGCAATGTACTTATTTCAAACAAAGGATGAGACGCAAATTTAATCGACACAAACGATCTGTTAGCACCGGAATCAAATAACACATACGCAGGTAAAGAATTTAACAGGAAAGTACCCGACACCACATCGGCGGTCTTTTTAGCTTCTTCAGCTGTAATTTGAAAAGCCCTTCCCCTTGCTTTCGGTATTTCAGGTTTCTTTACACCGCTCTGAGCGCTCGAACTTCCACCAGTTTTCAAATCTGGACATTCACTCCTCTTGTGCCCAGGTTTATAACAATTGAAACACAGCTCCAACTGACTGGTGCATTGGGTAGACAAGTGTCCGGGCCTCCCACATCTAAAACATGTTCTTGGTGGTAAACGGCATTCCCCGGATGCCTCTTGCCACAGTTAACACACAGTTTAATTTCTTTAACCTGACTCGACTTCTTAAATGGGGTAGAAAATTTAGGCTTCTTGGAAGGTCCTTCATCTTTATGTACGGGCCTTTTTTCACCACGCTCCATCTGTCGTTTCAACTCAGCTTCTCTCTCCCTAGCACAATCTATAAGTTCCACTAGGGTCTCACATCGAGAAGGGGTAAGAAACTCCCGGTATTTAGCATTTAACATCCCATAGTACTGATTAATCCACATCCTTTCTGTTCTTAAAAAGTCGCGACAGAACTTAGCCTTTTCATAGAAAATCGCTGTGATGGTATCTATGTCCTCATCCTTCTGTCGTAGTTGTAAGAATTCTTCATAAATTCGGTTGATCGCCGCTTGCGAGCTAAACCGCTTTAAAAATCTCTCTTTAAACTCCTCCCAAGTCATCACTCGTATACCTTCCAACCCAATTTCTTCTCGCACTAAATCCCACCAGTCTTTACCTCGCTGTTTTAACTGGCCACCTGCAAATATCACACGATCATTAGGATCACAATGTGAAGTTTCAAACGTCCCTTCTATATCCGAGATCCACCGAATTGCTAGTAATGGGTCCACCTCACCATTAAACTCAGCTGGTTTACATGCTACAAAATCTTTATACGTTACCCGTTTAGGTGCTTTCTCAGTTTTCTCTCCAACCTGCAACACTGTAAGTTCATACTGTATAAACTCTTGTAGCGTTCTTTGCATATCTTCCATGTACATTGGTAAATTGGCCCCTATGGCTTTAGCCACTTCTTCATTAATAATTTTTTTCATCTCTGAATTACTTGATTCACCTTCCTCGCGAATATGTTCCTCAGCCATTCTTGCTGACTGAAATATAACTCAGGCTCAATTATATATTTACTGCATCACTATGCTTATAATCATGTAAATCACATATTTACATTTATAAAACTTTCACACACATCGCATATTAACACAGGTACACTAACCTTAATTGATGGCTCAGTGATCGAATCTTGGAATCGAATAGGTTCTCTTCTATTATCACGAGCACAAGATTTGAGTTCAAGCTTTCTCTACTCACTTGAATCCCTCAAACCACGGCTCTGATACCAACTTGTAACAACCACCTTGTTACCATAATTTATAAAACATGTTTGAGGTGTAAAAGATTTTTAATTTAGGTCCCAGTTAAAATCTCTACTTTTAAAACTCTATTACACATAACCTTGACTACGTCAACACACTATTAACGTTTACACACCTCAAATTACATTTAGGTAATTTACATAACATTAAGTTTGTTTAAAAGAAACTAATTAACAACCCATTGTTCGATCCACAAGCATCTTCATCGATCACCTTTGCCTTCTTGGAAAATTCCTACAAAACAACCACTTTTACCACATTAGTCCATTGGAACTAAGTAAGAACTCTTATACTCACTTTATAGGTTATTAGAAGGGAATTTGGGGGCTTAAAATACCAATCGAAAGCAAAATCTTGCAAGGGACGTAGCTTACGTCCTCAAGGACGTAGCTTACGTCCTCAACCTAATTCCCCTGATTTTGAGGACGTAAGACAGTAGCTCAGGGCGTACCAAAGAGTTAAGGACGTAACTTACGTCCTTATGGACGTAACTTACGTCCCTGCTGCTGCTGATGTTGTTATCTATTTTTTGTTCTCAAAGTTTTGACCCGTTTCGTTTGTTTCGACTTTTCAACGATCCGGGTCCATTTTAACATCTCCATTTGCTCAATTTAGAAGCTTTAACTCTATTAGCTTCGACTCTTTTCATCTATCACAGTATCACCCATTCTATAATCACACTTTCACATTTAAATAGAAATGGGTCATAATTCTACTTTTAAGCTAGTCATTCGCTAACTTGGACTAACATATTAGATTTTGATCACACACCTATACACTTCGCTATACATCTTTATGTTTGACATACACACAGTTGCCAAACCACACGTTTATCACCCACTGGTGAATTAGGCTTACACACAGTAGCCAAAAATATAGTTATCACTCACTAGTGATTTAAATGTTACCACCGTAACTGAATATAATTATAACCCCTCCAGGTTTGATTCACACACCTGTGAACTATACCGGTATATTGATTTCATGCACACGCGCATGTAGCTTCAACCCAATTCATGCACTCAAGCATGTATACTTACTACTACTATAACCATTACTTATGGTCATTATTCACAACTCACATTTACTCAGGAGTAAACATAATAAATCATAAAGATAAGACTATATATGATTATGAGGCTAATGTTCTTACCTTAAACAAGCTTCAACTCAACCTTTGTCTTTGCTCACCGCTTTGCTAATACTCCCTTCACCTAAACATACGTTTAGGATTAATTTAGCACATACATACATATGGTATAAAACCAATCCATATGACCCATTTATGACTAGTTTAAACATAATTAACTCTATATTGACCCACCGGTCATCCTATTTCCACTTTGCCCCTCCTTTCATATTTCGAACTTCTTGGAGGCATTTCATCAAACACCTTATGGGCATGATTTATAACTCAACATATTTCATACAACTAATTTGCTATGAACCATCAAGTTTCAAAATTGGCATACATGATACATAGAACACCTAATACATACTATTCTAAGTTCAACACATATTAATTTGATCATAGATGAATTTCTCCTCAACACCCCAATCATGAAGTAACTACTTAGCAAGAAAACATCCAATTAAGACTCACCTTATGAGTTAGATGCAGGAACTAGGTGATTTATAACTCAATTCCACAATTAGAACTTTGAATTCAACACAACCGCAACTCAATCTGACTAGGGTTCTTGATCTCCTTCCTCCTTCCCGTTCTCCTCTCTTCGTGAGTGTGTGTGTGAGTGTCCAGGAGGTTCTACACCTCCTTACTAATATGTAGATTAAATTTTCTCAATTGGCAAAAGTAGTCCCTCTAGTTACTTCTATTCATTTACACTAACAATACTAACTTAACTCAGTTAGTTCTAATTTACCACTCATTTTATTTAAAAACACAAATTATAAAATTACCTAAAATGGGACGTTACAGTTTAAATTCATTTGATAATTCAGGCTCCTACTTTTCACACCTGGCCAGTCAATTAATTGACCGGGTATCGGGTTCATGAAGAAGTTTAGCAAGCTGTATGAATGTGATTGGTCATTCTTTTGCATTAAATTTTCTTGCCTTTTATATGTTTTTGGAATTACTGTATTTAATGCTAACTATACATCCTGAGCCCAAGGAGGGTGGGACGTCGCAGACTAGCAACATACATGGCAGCAGAAACAAGTCATCACAAGAGCGCACAAGGAGAGAAATAAAATGGCATTACATGATTAAAGTCAAACTGGGATGTAAGAGTCTAGCCCATCATACATAGTACAAATTCATTACATAAACCCAAGTGTTTTATCAACCATAACTCAAAATTTTCAAAGTGTTTCAAATTCAAGTAATGCCATGGGTAGTCATATTCCTAGGTCATCCAAGTCTGGTTCTCCAATCAAGCGACTTCCATTAGGGATTACCTGAAACATGGTCCAAAATATATTATGTCAACTAAAAAGTTGGTGAATTCAAGTGCTTAAAGTTTAAAAACAAAAGAACTCTTTAAAGTCCATAAATTAGATTTAAATTCAAGTAATCACTATTGTGGGGTCATAATCAACCCTTCACTCAGTCCCGGTTAGCCTCTTCTAAAGTTGTGTTTAAACCGGTTAACCCTAACGATAACTGAGCCTCAAACAGTACACCATACCTACTGAATAGTTTACATAGTATCTTATAAAACCTGTTACATGACACAAATGATCCCTTAGGATCTCAGTGGGATACCCTTCCTATCCAGAAGGCACTGTGTGTGGGGGATTCCTAAGTAGATCTACCCATATAGGACAAGCGGTTCACACAAGAACAAATGATTGTGATACATTTAAGAGCAGGTTTAGACAATATCCACAACATACAAGTATCATACAATGTCACAATAGTAATTTCAGTTCAAACAAAGCATGTTTCATCCCAAATCAATAGTAAAAAGGGGACACTAGAACTCACCTTAGGTAAATCACAATTCTTCAGTCACAGAAATGATTCTAGCCCTAACACCCTATCAACCAGATACAAGTAGTAAGCCATATGTTTTTAGACTATTAGAAGCATACTAAGTGTCTTTTTATGGTTATAAGCTCATGTGGCTTCATTTATTAAAAGTTTGCGTTAAAAGTTTCCTTTTTAGGAAAGTTAGCGTTTTGGCATGTGAATGAGAAGTTCTTGAAATTCTTATAAGTGTGTTTTCATAAAAATAAGTTTAATAATAGTTTTTGACCATAAATTTACTTAATTTTAGCTATATTTCATAATTTACACTTTAGTCCCTCAAGTTTCAAATATTACAATTTTTACCCCAAAGTTGCATACTTTCCATTTCTTGACCCAAACATGGTCCTTATTAGTTCCTAGGGATTTTTATATTAATTTTAGGCTCACATAAACTTATTATGTCCAGATTTTATCTTGAGTGGTCTAAAACACAAAATACAAGTTATCGGTTACGGTAAAACCGACGTTTTTGAAAGTTTGTTTTAAATTCTTCTGTTTTTATCCCATTAACCTCTAAATATTATTTAATGACTTATAATGAGTTTAATAAGCTGTCAAAATTATATTTTGGGCTCTTTTAATTAAAACTTTATTTTTTATGATTTACCCGTTAAACGTGTTTTTACCGGAACCGAACGTCCGAATACGTTTTAATTCAAGTTTTTACCTATTTCTTGACTCAATGTCCCTAACTTAATGAATATTTTTTAATGTATTTTAGGTCTCTTTTATTATTTTTAAGATTTTACCCAAAAATTACTCGATTATGTCCCGTTTTTAACTATTAATTCCATTTAATCATGAGTTTAACCTAAATATCATCAAATTGGACCATTTTGCCTATTATTTTTGTATTAGAGCCTGGAATTCTTTTTATTATGGAAATATCTTTATTTTGCTATTTTTGAGTGATTTTCACCTTTTTCGGGTCTCAAAACAAGTCCATTATGTTTCCTAGCTCCTTCTTTTTATACTTCCAGCCATATTATAAAATTAGAACATTTAAAATAATCCAAAACTACTGAAAATGCATCATAATTCTCAGATCTAATATGTATCACATATATGTTGCATTTACTTAATGATTTACACCATTTGCACTTGTGTAAATCCTATAAATCATACCCAAACATCATCTAATCACTTTTGTAGCTTTCAAATCAGATTATTAAGGTGTTCATAAGTTGTTTTTGAGTTGGTTTTGCAACTTGGTTGGGTGGGTTTTCAAACATGTACATAAATAGTGTTATTTTATGTAAAAAGATGGTTTTCTAAGTGTTAACTTGTGTTCTAACCAGTGATTTACCATCTTATCATGATGTATACCTAGTGTGATGTTGAGAGATCCTTAACAACAATTTCTAAGCCGCAAGATTCTGTTAGAAACAAGAAAGTAAGGGATTTGGTTGTTCATTGAAGCAAAACAGAAGAAACAAGTTGATTCGGGTGTGTTAAAGCTTCACACATGTATGAACTATGAGTTTGAGGGTTTGAGGAGGCTAAAATCAATGATGAACTTTGAACAAGGGCTGGAGCACTTTGTTCTTGCAAGAATGGTGCATAAAAGTACCTCAAATGGCACTTTCTTGCTTGGTTCTAGCTTGAATGATGATGTTTCCTTGGTGTTCTTCAAGTTTTTGACTGAAATGTGTGTTTGTGTGTGTGTTTCGGATGATAGAGGGGATGAGAGATAGAGAGAAGAAGAGAGAGTCTGGAGGTGGAGTGAAGATAAAGGTGAAATGAGAGGTGGGAAGTCTTGCATGTTGTTTGTATGGTGGTGTGAGTAGTGGGAAATAGGGAGGGTGATTGGGTGGTGAGGGGGTGGCCGAGGGTGGGTGTGCGTGTTTTGTTTTTAATTTTTTTTGTAAATAATATAAGTAGTGAAGTTTTGTTATGTAGTATAGTATTTTAGGTGATAATTTCTAGTTAAGTGTTTTAAGTTTTTGGTGTGTATGTATTGAATAATTCGAGAATTATGTGTGTATACACAAAATTAATTGTTCTCAATTGATTTTAACGTTTTGACCTGTTTAATATAATTTCAGGACGTTAAATTATTCTATTTAAGGCAAGACTTAAAGTGTTATCTTGGGAAAATTGAACCTATAATAATAATTATGGATAAATAATCAAGTAGTGGTAATAAAAATATTACTGATATTAATAATAGTAGCAATAATTTTTGGAGATCAAAGTTTAGAATGTTGACCTCAAGGTCGGTTGTTACATTCTCGCACCGTTCAGAAAATTTCGTCCCGATATTTAGCTTCAATTTAATTTTCCAAACGGGGGTTTGAAGTGGTGTGGATATCCTTCCTCATTTCATCTTCTCGTTCCTAAGTCAACTCGGGTCCTCGTTTGGAGTTCCACCTTACCTTCACTTTGGGTATGCGGCTTCGCATAAGCTTCTTGACCAGTCGATCGGTAATCTCTATATGCTCCTCAACAAGGTTTAACTTGTTATTGATTCTGGCTTCCTTTATGGGCAACTCTAAAGTTTTGTCTACCAAGCAATTTTTCAGATTTGACACATGAAAGTGTCACGTATGTAGCTCAGCTCTTGAGGTAACCTGAGCTGGTATGCTCCTGGGCCAATTCTTGCCAGTATTTCGAAAGGTCCAATATATCTTGGGCTTAGTTTGCCCTTCTTGCTAAATTTCACAGCTCCTTTCCATGGTACGACTTTTAACATTACTTTATCACCTACTTGGAACACCAGGGGCTTCCGTCTGCTGATGGCGTACTTCTTTTGTTGATCCCTGTCTATTCTTAGTTGTTCCTTGATTTTAACTATCTTGTCTGTGGCTTCCATCATGATGTCAGGTCCTATCACTTGGCTATCGCCAACCTCGTTCCAATTCAATGGTGATCGACACTTCCTACCATATAGGGCTTCATAAGGGGCTGCTTTGATGCTTGCATGGCAGCTGTTGTTGTAAGAGAACTCTACTAGGGGAAGGTGATTGTCCCAGCTTCCACCAAATTCAATCACACAACCTCTTAGCATGTCTTTCAGGGTCTGATGGTTCTCTCACTTTGCTCGTCGGTTTGAGGGAGATAAGTAGTGCTTAGATCAAGGCGGGTTCCCAGAGCCTGTTGGAGAGATCTCCAAAATCATGATGTGAAGCGACTATCACGGTCTGAGATGATAGAGAGTGTCACTCCATGCCGAGTTACTACTTCATTAATATACAGTTGAGCTAACTTTGACAAGTCGTAGTCTTCTGAATTGGTAAGAAGTGGGCTGACTTGGTAAGCCAATCTACAGTTACCTATATAGCATCATGCTCACGAAAGGTCCTTGGCAATCCTGTAACAAAATCCATGGTGATGTTATCCAATTTCCACTCGAAATTTTAGGTTGTTGTAGACTTCCTGATGATTTCTGGTTCTCAGATTTTACCATGGCACACGTCAGACATTTTCCTACATAGGTGGCAATTGATCTTTTAATTCCGGGCCACCAGAATAGATGCTTAATTTCTTGATACATCTTGTCGCTTCCCGGTTGAATCGAGTACTTAGATTTATTGGCTTTATCTAGAATCACCTCTCTAAGTCCTCCATTCTTTGGTACCCATGTTCTATCTTCATACTTGTATAATCCATCATTGTTTATTTCCAAATGCTTTCCATCCCTGTTAATATCTCCTCAGTCAGTTTATCCTCTTTAAGAGCTTCCTTCTGTGCTTCTTTCAATCTAGCGACAAGGCTAGTGTACACGCTCATCCTTAAGACGCGAACATGAAGGGGTTTTTTTCCTTTCCTTTCTGCTCAGGGCATCTACCATTACATTTTCCTTTCCTAGATGGTAGCGGATTTCACATTCATTATCGCTTAGTAATTCTACCCATCTCCTTTGGCGCATGTTCACATCTTATGATCCAGGATGTGCTGCATGCTTTATGATCCATTTAAATAACATACTTAGTGCCATAGAGGTAGTGTCTCCATATTTTGAGAGCAAACACTATGGCACCCAACTCCAAATCATGCATCATGTAATTCCTTTCATGTTCGTTCAACAATCTGGATGCATAAGCGATCACCTTTTCCCGCTGCATTAACACACATCCAAATCCTTGACTTGAGTGTCACAGTAGACTACAAAGTTCTTAGTTCCCTCTGGTAGGGTAAGGATAGGTGCACTGCACAGTTTCTCCTATAACAAATTAAAGGCTTCATCTTATTCCTTTCCCCACTTATACGTTGTATCCTTCTTGGTAAAAGCAGTTAGCGGCTGTACCGTTCATGATAAATCCTTGATAAACCTCCTGTAGTAACTAGTCAAACCAAGGAATTGTCTGATCTTGGTAGGAGTTTCTAGAATCTTCTAGTTCTTGATAGCCTTTATTTTTGCTGGATCCACCTGGATTCCATCTTTGTTCACTATGTGCCCAAAAAACTGGATTTCACGATCCAAAACTCGCATTTGGAGAATTTTACGCATAGTTGCTCATTCTTGAGTAGTTTAAGGATTAATCAAAGATGCTTCTCATGATCTTCTTTGATTTGAGAGTAGATCAAGATATCATCAATAGACACGATCATGAACTTGTCTAGGTATAGGCGGCACCCACGGTTTATGAGGTCCATGAATGCTGCTGGCGTGTTAGTCAATCCAAAAGGCATGACTAGGTACTCATAGTGCCCATATCTAGTTCTCAAGGCTGTCTTGGGAATGTCTTTTTCCTTTATCTTTAGTTGGTGATATCCTGATCGAAAGTCTATCTTAGAGAAATAGCTAGCTCCTTGCAATTGATCGAATAAGTCGTTAATTCAGGGAAGAGGATATTGGTTCTTTATGGTAAGTTTGTTCAATTCTCGATAGTTGATGCATATTCTCAATGTTCCATCTTTTTTCTTAACAAATAGTACCGGAGCACCTCACGGTGAAACACTTGGTTTGTAAACCTCTTATCAAGTAACTTTTGGATTTCAAGCATCAGCTCCTTCATCTCAGGCGGAGCGAGTCGATAAGGTGCTTTAGCCACCGGCGCTGCACCAGGTACTAAATCTATCTGGAATTCAACTTGTCGGGTCGGACGAAGTCCTGGTAAGTCTTCAGGAAATACTTCCAAGTACTCAGACACCATAGATATGTCTTCAATCCTCTGTTCCCCTTTGGCTTTCATTACATAGATTATGAACGCTGGGTGTCCTTTCTTGAGGCTCTTAGTAGCCTTTAGGTGGGATATCATGGACATAGTGGGTGGTTTCTCTCTCCATAGACTATAATGTCTCCCTGTTGGCTAAAGGTATCTTAAGCAAACGCCCATTACACACGATTTCAGCCCTATTCCTAGCCAACCAATCCATTCCTACAACCATGTCAAAACCTCCTAATTTAATATGCATTAAGTCTATACCAAATGAATTACACTCTAGGAACAATTTGCAATCTTTGTTGATTTCATTAGTTTGTATTATATTACGTCATCCAATTCGACGGTAAACGTATCATCTAAGGTGCATTTTGCCAAATCAATCAAAGGCCTAAAGGTATTTGAAACAAAACTAGCAGTTGCTCCAGTATCAAATAGAACGGTTGCAGGATGGCTGTTTATGAGAAACGTACCGTTCACCATATCAGGTTCTTTACGAGCACCGTTCGGATCCATCATGAACGCTCTTCCAGGTTCATAAGTACAGTATTTAATCTGATGACCAGTTCTTTTACACCTAAAACAAGACATGGGGTTGCACTCCCCTTGATGATGAAGCTTGCATTTGTTGTAGAAGGGTCTTGTGCCTAGATACAACCTCCTAGCCTTTCCACCATGATCATTACGTTTTACACTTTCTCCAGATCTTTTGCTTGAGCTGCTACTGCTGCCAACCATCTTCCTAGCATCATACCACATTTCACCTGCTCAGTCCAACCAGCTCTAACAAGGTCATCAGTTAGGCTACTGGTGAAATCCACTGCAGCTTGTAGGGTTGTAGGCCTGGAAGAATGGACCATGCCTCTAACCCTAGGGTGTAATCCCCATATGAAACGGGCTACTCCCTTGGCTTCTGGTGTCACAAAATATGGCACCAATCGGGACAAGGCCAGGAAACGATTGATGTACTCCATGTAATCTGGGCCTTTCAGCTTTAAACTCAGAAATTCAGACTCCAACTTTCCAATTTATTAATTGGACAGTACTTGTTGGTTATTAAATCTCTGAATTCGGTCATATTCATCTGACCGACTGCGTTCCTTCCTATAGGCTGTATAATGGTTTTCCACCATTCCAGTACGGGTCCCTTGAGTGATTGGGAAGCAAACCTCACCATGTGCTCAAGCTTGCACTTGCTGATGTCTAGTACAGCCTCAATCTCATCCAGCCATCTGTAGTACTAAAGGTCCTCGGACTTCCAGGCGGTTTTTCTTTTGGGCAGCTGTTCTCAATTGTACCCTTGGTGCCATAGAAGTATTTTGGTTTGCAAGACATGAATGTCTTGTAGGAACACCCATTCCTTATCTCTTCGGTGTCCTTGTTTTTGCCTTCAGCATTCTCAGGTCCAGCAGTTTCGGTTGGATTTCCCCGATCTGCATTGATCTGGGCGATGATTGTTAGGATGGCATTAGCAATTTGCTGAGCCACTAAGTTGGCAATTCTTTCATCATTTTCCTGATTATTATTTCCTCCATGTGGGGTTCCAGGTGGAGTAGGTGGTTGGTTCCTGGTGGGTCTAGCTTCCACGTGTCGACCTTTAGCAGCTCCTCATCTTCCAATGAGAGTTTCTCGTCAGGTCGTATTCTGGTAGCATCATAGATAAATTCATTTAGCATCTCATATCTTTTTGGTTTCAAGTATCCCATTTATGTCAAATTTATCCTTATTAGTCACGCTAACTAATTATATGATGGTACAATGCACATAACATGACACAAATATATATAATATTTCTTCAATCACATTGGGTGAATCATTCATATCACATAAATCAAATTTTGACCATATAATATTGCAATTCAAATCTAGTCACCCTACAACATTAGTATCAATAGAAATAGTTTCTTAGATAATTCAAACATAGCGTTAACCAAACAAAAATTGTAATAGTGTCATAGTTTCATAAATTGGAAGGTGTCATCACCCCCATAAATAATAGTAGTCTTTGAAATGGATAAATAAGATAGTTTCTTTGAATAGTTTCAAATCCTACTACCCATAAAGCAACATCACCATATCATCACTGCCATTTCTTCTTTAGCCATCCAAACCAACCCGAGCTCTTCTTCATCTGCTCTTGCTCTAAGCGTTGCACACCATGTGACGCCATCATCGGCTGAAACTGGGCGGACTGGGATGTTCAAGTGGCGTGCTAGAAAGTTAGCTCGTGAGGCTGGATGGTCTTCAGTATCTCACTCAAAGTAGGGTCGGAAGGTCTAAAGTTACTAGCACGACAGCTAAATTGGGAATACGGATCACCGGCGAGAACATTCGGTCCATCATGCAAACTACGCCTAGGTGGCATCTAGTACTCATCCTAGGGAAGGCATCTAGGCGGGTTAATCATGGGAGGTGCTAGTGTCGGGGTCCTTGCAGGAGGAGGTGGAGGAGGAGGCTTCCTAAAGGAAACCGAAGTTCCTGGTCTGGTACTCTTATGAGGTTGAGTGATAACAGCGCACCCCTATCCTCAATAGGTGGAATAGGTGAATGGGTAGGCGCGGCGACGTGCGGCGATTTGGAGCGCGTTCGGCTCATGACTGGGGACGTCGATGATGAGTCTTCTGATGGCTCGATGTCATCAGGTGTCACGGATATCCAGCTTGGATGTCTACATCTTCGTAAGTATGCCTCATGCTCTTACTTGGGCTTTGCACTCCTAAGGTTCCTAATGGGAGCAGTCTTATCAGTCGGGTGTGCATGTGCCTTTTCCTTATCAGCCATGATCTTGTTATCCTGTAAAAATTATCATAAGTAATTTTGTTTCTCATAGCTCATGACAATAATAGTAATAGTACTAGTAATAGTAGTGATGGTAATAGTATCAATGAGCAGTAGTATCAATAAGAAGTAGTAACAACAGGCAGTCGTATCAATAAGCAGTGGTATCAACAAGCAGCAACAGACATGAAAGTTCAATTAAAAAATTAGCTTTCTATTGTGATAAGAAATTCCTTAAGTCATCTACTCCAATTTCACACTTTGAGTTTCATGCTAGAATTTACGCGTTTGATAAATTCATGATTACGTTGATTAAGTGTAATCATCAATTTATCCAACCCGCTTACCCCAACATTCACCCAAGCAAGGACATTCCTAAGGTATCAGGGTTGTAGCCTAGGGTCTATTAAGGTATTCCCGACTTCTCTACAACCTGTGGCTCTAATACCAATCTGTCACACCCCGGGCCCAAGGACGATGGGACGTCACAAACTAGCAACATACATGGCAGTGTAAACAAACCATCACAAGAGCGCACAAGAAGAAAAATAAAATGGCATTACATGATTAAAGTCAAACCGGACTGTAACAGTCTAGCCCATCATACATAGTATAAATTCATTACATAAACCCAAGTGTTTTATCAACCATAATTCAAATTGTTCAAAGTGTTCTAATTCAAGTAATGCCAAGGGTAGTCATATTCCTAGGTCATCCAAGTCTGGTTCTCCAATCAAGCCACTTCCATTAAAGATTACCTGAAACAAGCTCAAAAAGATTTATGTCAACTAAAAAGTTGGTGAATTCAAGTGCTTAAAGTTTAAAAACAGAAGGACTCTTTAAAGTCCATAAATTAGATTTAAAATTCAAGTAATCACTGTTATGGGGTCATAATCAACCCTGCACTCAGTCCCAGTTAGCTTCTTTTAAAGTTGTGTTTAAACCGGTTAACCCTAAGGATAACTTAGCCTCAAAAAGTGCACCATACCTGCTGGATGGTTCATCATAGTATCTTATAAAACCTGTTAAATGACAAAAACGATCCCTTAGGATCTCAGTGGGGTACCCTTCCTATCTAGAAGGCACTGTGTGTGGGGGATTCCCTAAGTAGATCTACCCATATAATACAAGAGGTTCACACAAGAACTAATGATTGTGATACATTTAAGAGAAGGTTTAGACAATATACATAACATACAAGTATCATACAATATCACAATAGTAATTTCAGTTCAAACAAAGCATGTTTCATCCTAAATCAATAGTAAAAAGGGGACACTAGAACTCACCTTAGGTAAATCACAATTCTTCAGTCATAGAAATGATTCAAGCCCTAGCACCCTATCAACCAGATACAAGTATTAAGCCATATGTTCTTAGACTATTGGAAGCGTACTAAGTGTCTTTTTATGGTTATAAGCTCATGTGGCTTCATTTATTAAAAGCTTGTGTTAGGACCGTGTACGTACGGAGTACTAACTAATTCAACATGAAACCAGATCAAATAGTGCGGAATCCTATTTGATTGGCGATCCAATCAGGGAAACGTTAATCCGATCAAAACCAACGATTAGAATAGGTTAAGAATTGATTAAAATTGATCAGAAATGTTCTATGAAGTTGGAAGGGACTCTCTGGACGAACTGAGACGGCTAGGGTTAAGAATTCTCGAAGTGCTATGTTTTTCCACGAATCAAGTGGTATTTATAGGTTACAACTTTCATTCGTACGATTGTCGTACGACTCAGTCGTACGATTGATTCATTGGTATGACTGAGTCAGTCTTATGACTCAATCATGCGATTGACTCAATCAACTGGTTCAGTCATGCGATTGGCCCATTCGTATGGTCCAGTCGTGCGACTGAATCATGAGACTTAGTTAAACATGTTCCTGAACCTTTAATAATACAGAAGTATGTCTATCAACTGTAAACCTATACAACATGTTCATATAAGCATGTAACAATAAATCATATTAATAGATATAACATTCAACAACCAATAAACATTCAAAGAAGAGTTTATCATTTCATATATCAAACATTACATAAGTGTTACAAAATGAAAGTCAATTACATTTGAGTTCACTAGAACTAGAACTAGGGACATGTGTACCAACAAACTCCCCCTTGGACCTAGTTCAATCTAATCTTTGACTTCCTTTTTAAACTCTTCAAATCTCTTCACTCGTTCTTCTCTTGAAACCCCAGCATGAATATCAAGTGCGAATCATAGACGTATGACATGTTGAAACTGAAGTGCTTGCACGATATCCTGCGTATCAAAAAACAGTGGCCACTTGTACAGTGTATATACATCAGCTGCTGAAAAGTTTGTGAGCCACATTGGGTCAAATAACCTTATTGTCTCCACTGTTCCCTCCCTATCCAAAACTATGATGGCTTTTCCAGTGCGCCAGTCATAATACCACCATTTGAAATGGGGTGCAAAGTCTTGTGGCATCTCCCTCAATAGAATACGTGACATTGTACACGGAGGGTACCCTTTTTAGACAACCTTTGGTATAGGGTCAACCTCAGTCTTATGAATGAACCTTTTGGGCTGTTGAGGTTTGAAATTGACCCACCTCGTATGATACTCCTTCTTCAATACCTTCTCGAACCATCCCGATATCTTTTCGGGAACAGCATATAGGATGTTCAAGTTGGCTAGACGATTCAACTCAAATCCAGGGAGAGTTTTTAGATCGTGTGGGAATCTGAAATACTCTATGCCCTTCTCTCTTTTCACAACATATACCTTGAGATCTTCGAAATACGCCCAGCTTATGATCTTGCCAGACACCTTCTGCTGCTTCTTTATCTTGTAGAGCTTGGTGTAGGCATTTGACTTGATAGGTACTCACTGTTTCTTCATTTCCTCCAGGCAGGCTGCCCACTCAGCCTTTTTGGATGCTAGATCAGCAGCATCCGCCTGAGGATCTTCTTCTGAAGCTTCTTTTGCAACTATCTTTGCTTCCGCATTGTCAAATGCACTGCTGCCAAATGTTTCTCCCAGATCCGGTAGTACTTCACTTTTGACGTTGGTATACTGGGGATAATGGTCAGCAGTCACATCCTCTATCTCCACCTTGTCGACATCTTGTAGCTCCTCATCACTGACTACATCAACTTCTAGAGCATCCTTCACCAACTCATCAAGATTTAGACTGAACAGTTTGGCGATTTGTTCGTCAGTCATATCGTGGATTATCTCGCCCTCTTCAGGTGTGTAGCTAACCGAGGGATGTACTATTCCTTGCAAATCAAGAATCATTGTCAATTGAGTCTCAATTTGACGAAGGGGTACAACATCATGCTCGTCAGTCTGTTTAGTTGAACCTGTTAAAGAGATAAACAAACACAATAAGAGTTAGTAAACATGATGCACATGACAAATGGCAGTTCAGCTTTTTATTTATTTATTTAAATAAACATTTGATAAATGATTTCAAGATCAAAAGTTTTAATAACATATAAACATCTAAGCTTGAATTTTGCCTTGAATCATAGCCGGTTTGTCTGCAGATGGGAAGGTAGGAGGGGCAGACGATGAGGCTCCTTGGTCTTGTTTCTTCTTTGTCCTTTACTCTTGACCAGGAGCAGAGGCAGATGCAGATGCATCTCCTTCATCATCCTCATTATCATCCTTCCTACCTCTTGCTTCACCGTCACCATTCTCATCATCATGTCATCATCTTCATCATCATCCTCATCATCGTCATCCTCACCATCTCGTTCACCAAGCTTCAGAGGCTCCTCTTTAGATCCTTTTAGTTGGAGAATGATCTTCTTGTTTGCAACCTCCAACTCCTCCAACTTCTTCACCGATTCTTCTTTGTGCTCATGGAGTTAGGCGATCTGCTCAGCCTGCTGAGAAATCTACTGAGCTTGAGAAGCATTGAGCTCCTCCAGCTAACGTAGCTTAGTAGATTTCTCCTCATCAGCTGCTAATAGCTTCAGCACTATCCTGAGTGCTGCAAGTTGTTCCTCCACTCCAATAGGAGGGAGGGATGATCCGGTGGGAAATGTGGAAGGGCTGGCTTGGTGGCTGGCGGTGGTAGCGGTTGCTGAGGTGAATATGGGTGGTGGAGTATGAATGGGTGGAGTGGTATGAGGGGTGGCTGTGGTAGGTGGTGTAGTGGTGGTAGGTGGTGTAGTGGTGGTAGGTAGTGTAGTGGTGGTAGGCGGTGTAGTGGTAGCGGTGGTGGTGGAGGTAGTGATCATCGTGATCCTCCGTCTCTTTGGCTTCAGCCTATGTGGCTGAGCCATCCTCTTCCTCCGAGTCCCCCTGGACCCGGAGGCTTCCCCTTGCCTGCTGGGCTAGTCTGGGGTGTATGATGGATCTAAAGTAGTCTCCCCAGACCCGCCCGGACATCCACCAACCGTTCTGATCCCCCTCTCGGTGGCAAGCACCGGCTGCCCGCCATCCTGGTCAGTGGCTCCTCATCAGACTCTTCCTCTTCCTCAGGCTGGAAGTCCTGATGGAACCCAGCTATCTCTGGATCACTGTGTGGAGATGGTGGAGATGTAACATATGCTGTAATGGTCTGAGTATGAGACGGACCTGTATCTCCACCATCACCACTATCATCGTCGTCTGAGTCATCATCAGGAACTGCTATCGGCTCTGTATCTGAATCACTCTCGTCGTGGTGCCACTTCCTCTTCGTTGGTGCCACGTAGTCTTCATGGGCCAGATGCCCAAACAATCTCCTCACCGGGGGCTTCACCTGCTTCCCCCAGTACACTTTCATCCGTCCCAGAGTAGTGTCATCCATGACCTCCAGAACCACAACATCCTCTTTCTCCTTTGGCAGTGAGGGGAGCTTCTGATCTATGATCATCTGTATAAACCGTGGATACATACAGAAGCTTTCCTTCCCCTTCGCCTCGATGTTCTCCACCAGATAGGTGAAGATCATCCTAGAGAAACTAAATGGATGATTTAGCACCAATGCAGCGTATGCGTTCTGCATCTGGTCTGAGAGCTCATCGAAACCACCCTTCCTGGATGCGATGCATCTCAGGAGTACATGGGCTAAGTATTTGAACTGGGGCACAAGTTGCTCTTGTTGAGCATACATGCGTTAATGTCCCCAGAATACTTAGCCCTCATAAAGCAGCCTCGAACAGTGAGGGGATGTAATCGGGTGGGGCAATCAGAATCATCCCCAAACTCCAGAACTGTCCTGATATCCTCCTCTATAATCTTGATGGCCTCCCCGAATATAGAACTCCTGATAGTATGGGGCTTAGTGGACCTATCTACAGTAGCGCATTCCCAAAACGCCTGTTGTAAGGATCTATAAGATGTGCATGGCGTAGAGATCGCTCGGAAGATCCTCGAGCATCGTAGGAATATGATAATGCCAGCAAACTCCACAGCATTGCGGGAAGATAGATCAAGATGAGCACATATGTTGTGCTTAATGCTCATCGGCCACCGACTAGCCATCTGTGACAAAAAGTAAATAAACATTAGTACGAGTCAAAGAATACCAGACTTGTTTCATGAACTTGAAAATTTTGTTCAGTCGTGCGACTGAGCAGTACGACTGAGATCTAGTCGTGCGACTGAGCTGAACGACTAAGATCTAGTCGTGTGATTGAGCTCATACGTACGACTGAGTCATACAACTGGACTTAGTCGTATGTTCTCACATGCGTTTACCTCAGTCGTGCGATTGAACTCAGCCGCATGGTTCAGTCATGCGATTGAACCATTCGTCCGTCTCAGTCGTGCGAGTGAGCCATTCGTCTCGCTCAGTCGTGCCATTGAAGTTCATCAGTGTGTCCAATCGCATGTCCGACAGGTTGTTCATTCAAATTCAGTTTTTGAGTAGTACTTGATGTTAAACGTTGTGGATTGACTCATTTTGTTCGCATATGACCGACTAAAACTCTAATAACCTTAATTTGTTCAAAAAGCTTAGTTTTAGTGGTTTATTGTCATATTTGGTTCGGTTTTAAATTAGGTCATTTTTTCTCTCATTTTGACGTTGTAGTAACCGATTAATCAGCCAACTATTGTCGTGCAGTACCTATAGAGTCGAAACAAATGTTAGAACGAGTCAAAAACATGTCTAAAAGCATCAAATCAAATTTCGGCAGTAAGGGTGTGTATTGTGCGTCTGAAGGGCGATTTGGAAGAATGAAGCGACTTAGACCGACTCCCCCTCTATTTATACCAGGGTAACCTTCAGTCGTGCGACTAAACCTAGTCGCGTGATTGCTTCGTGCGACTAGGTTTCAGCCGTACGACTCGCCCGTTCGGTCTTCTCCAATCGTACGATTGAGGTTCATTCGTGCGACTGTCACAGTCGGTCACCTCCAATCGTGTGATTGGGCTCATTCGTATGGTCCATTCTTACGACTGGTCCATACTCATGGTCCAGTCATGCGAATGGGTTCATTCGCATGGTCCAATCGTACGACTGGTACATATTCCTGGTCCAGTCGTGCGAATGGGCTCATACTTGTGAAATTTTGACTTTTTGACCATTCGACACTTAGTTTCTTCAAACAGCAGATAAAACATTTTGAGCAGTTAATCATCTCAGACATGACCAATTTAAGATTAAAACCTTTTGATCACCTCAGACGTGATCCATTTATCCACCTGATCACCTCAGACATGATCCATTTATCCACCTGATCACCTCAGATGTGATCCATTTATCAACCTGATCATCTCAGACATGATCCTTTTACCTTTTTCAGAAACAATTTATTAAGATTAATGTTAAGTTCATTGTGTGACATTCACAGAGATGAATAACATAGCACAGTCCGACACTGATACATTTAACACATAACTTGAAAAACTAAACTAATTAACAAAAGAAACATGTTTTTGTGATTTTGTTAGGGTAGGGTAGAATAGCTTATTAGCTTTTACATCATTTCTAAGACAGATTCATATGGAATCAGACAGGCATACACAATTACTTGGAACTTGTATATATATTGAAATTAAAACTAACACATTTACATATCACAATTTCTCACTCAACAAAGACTTCTAAGCTCTAACGGGGAATCATGCTTGATCTGATATGTAACACTCATTGATTTTGAACATCAGGCGGTGCAGCCACGACGATTGTCAGTATACTTGTCACTTAAATCCATACACAGACTTTTGACAACTATTGGTGATGTATTAGGTTATATTATTCAACCAACATTTATGGATCCCACGCTTATATGGTAATCAACATTACTCAGGAGATTTTTTAGCGGTCTATGGGTATTTTGACAAGAAGAGACTATGCTTAGAGCTTTCAAAGAGAAGCCAAGCCTTAGGTCAGTGCCACCGCATAGTAGAGAGGCAGCAAACAACAATGAATTCTAGGATATCTAGGTTATGCTTATCCTTAGGTCAGTGCCATCACACAGCAGAGAGGCACACAACCTATCTTCTTGTTAGAGCATCTTTAATGTTTTTCTTTTGCACATAACGCACCAACAACATAGGTTATCAGCTTGATTGCGTTTATTTTCATTTTTTCGTGCTTTGCTCTTTTTGTGGTCATCCGCACACTTTTTGTGGCGTTTATTTGCTCGTCACCCCTTATTGGAAATAACTGATTATGTTAACCAGTGATAAGATGGGAGCCCACAGTCAGTTGAACGAATTAGATTAAATTTAGTCCACCAATGATGTCTACTAATCTATTGTGTTGAATCTACCGACACATCATATAATGAACTAGCACCTCCCTCGATCTACTTTCTCCGTGTAATTACAGTAACAAAGAAGTGTACTATCATTTTCCTAATTTGTTAGACTTAGACTTCTCTGACTGATATTTTTCTGTGATTTAATCAAACTTGCGAAAATTGATTATCTTTTTGGTGTTCCAAGTAACTCGACGCCTGTGTACTATCACTTTCCATAGCATTGAATCACATTCTTATCGTTCTTGTTTTTGCCTTTTTAGCTTATCTGCCCTCCCCCCATTTTTTTCTTTTATTTTCTTTTTTTATTTTTTAAGTAAATAAATATTGAAAGTAAAGTAATCTCCCCCTAAAATTCTAAATAAAAAATCTGTTTGTTTTCTGGATTTTATAAGACAAGAATACTAAGAACAAATAAAAATAAAATAAAATTGAAAAACTAAACAAGTGTCGGACTAAGCATCTTTGTCTTCTGAAATGATGTCACTTTTCTTTTTCACGTCGTTGACCTCTAACAGATAGAATAACCTGGGTTTATCAAACGGTTTGGTGTAGAGGTCAGCGCGTTGAAAATCCGTGTTTATCTTAATCACATCAATTAATTATTTTCATAGCAATCGTGTATGAAATGATACTTTATGCCAATGTGTTTTGTTTTAGGGTGTTGAACAAGATTTTTAGTTACAGCTATTGCAGCAGAGTTATCAACATATATAGGGGTGTTAGAAAATTGCAAACCATAGTCTCGCCTTTGCTATTGGATCCAGATGATCTGAGAGCAGCAACTTGCAGCAGCAACGTATTCAGCTTCACAGGTTGATAAGGCAGCCGAGGTCTGCTTCTAGCATTGCCAGGTGACTAAACGCCTTCCAAAGAACTGACACCCTGCTGATGTTGACTTGAAGTTATCTTGCAGCCGCCGTAGTCTGAATCACTATACACAGTTAGCTTAAAGTCATCGTTATGAGGATACCACAACCCCAGTGTTAGAGTACCCTTCAGATAACGAAAAATCCTTTTTACCCCGATCAGATGATTTACTTTGGGTTTTGCTTGATATCTTGAGCACAGACATGTGGCGTATATGATATCTGGACGTGAGGCAGTGAGATACATAAGAGATCCAATCATACCACGATACATAGTGGCATCCACCAAATCCCCATTCTCATCAGGTGCCACGTCATGATTTGTGACGAGTGGGGTACCGTCAACAGTGACATTTTCCATATCAAATCGACTCAGAATGTCTCCAACATACTTAGTCTGATGTAGAAAAATACCGGTAGGCGTTTGATCCACTTGTAATCCCAGGAAAAACTTCATTTCTCCCATGACACTCATTTCAAATTCTGCCTTCATCACAGATTTGAATTCTTTACATAGATCTTCGTTTCATGAACTGAAGATAATGTCATCCACATAAATTTGCACCATCAGTAAATCGCCATCTCTTTCTTTGATAAACAACGTGCAGTCAATCACACCTTTGTGAAAACCATGTTTCAATAGGTGGGTAGAGAGCTTTTCATACCAATCTCGAGAAGCCTGGTGTAGCCCATAGAGAGCCTTGTCCAACTTGTAGACCTTGTCCCGATGATAAGGATCCTTGAATCCTTCGGGTTGACTGACGTATACTTCTTCACGGATTTCCCCATGAAGGAATGCACTCTTTATATCTAGTTGATAGACTTTGATCTTCATATACGATGCATAGGCTAGGAAGATACGGATTGCTTCCATTCGTGCCACGGGTGCAAACACTTCATTGTAGTCGACTCCCTCGACTTGTCTGAAGCCTTGAACAATCAAATGTGCCTTGTTTCTGATTACAACACCTTGGTCACCTTCTTGTAGCGTAGCACCCATTTGGTGCCAATCACTTTCACTCCTTTAGGCCTATCAACAAGTGTACACACTCCAAGCTTCTTGAACTGTAGCAGCTCCTCCTGCATAGCGTTGACCCAGGCCTCATCCTTCAGGGCAACACTGACGTATTTAGGCTCGATTTGAGACATAAAACATTTGAAAGCCCGTTATTCATGTAGCCCTTTTCCATAAATATAGCATAATCAGCAGAGTAGAGCTGATTTCTCGTCTGCACACTAGATTGAAGATCCCTGATGATAGCATTCGGGGGATGATTCACACTGATCCTAGTCACAGGTGTCGTAGGAACGAAAACTTCAGTATCAAGATTTGTGATGACAGGTTCAGTATCCGGATTCCCTGATGCATGTTTAGCAGCTGATGAGTTTCCTTCTTGATTAACATTATGCTCATCGCTTGGCTCAGTTGCTTCTTCATCGTCTGATGAATCATCGCTTTCATCCTGAGCAGTTGTTGAAGATCCCTATGCACCACTAGCTGGTGCCATATTGCTGATATTCAGATTTTGTGTATTTAGAACATCGTACATCAACTGAGCAGCAATCTCTTCATCTGAAACTATCGGAGGAAGGTTGAATGATTTGAAAAGGCCGTTGTAGTCGAAGAATGACGACGGACCTTTTCCAGTAGGGGGTGGTGAATCGTTGCACATCGACGTTGCACCACACTTCTACCTGACCTGTTGAGTTGTTATAAACCCGTTTGTCTGGTATGCTGTATCCAAGAAAGATCCCCTGATCTGCTTTCGCGCTGAACTTGCACTCCGAAGTTTTCTTCAGTAACGTGCATGGAGCTCCGAATGGTTCCAGATAGTCCAGGTTAGGTTTGCTCTTCTGAAGCAACTCATAATAAGTCTTCCCATGCCGCTTGACTACTAACACACGATTAAGCGTGTAGCACGCATTGGCAACATCTTCATTCTAGAACTGTACTGGTAGTTTTGAATCTGCCAACATAGTCCTTGCAGTCTCGATCAAGCTCCTATTCTTGCGTTCAGCAACTCCATTCATCTGTGGCGTGTATGCAGAGGTGAACTGATGAATAATTCCCTTTTCCTTGCAGAAAGCATCCTTCCACTGATTCTTAAATTCAGTTCGATTATCTGAACGAACCTTCCTTACCTTCAGATTGTAGAGAGACTCCAGTGTTATGACGAGCACCTTGAACGATTAAAATGTTTCAGATTTAGCTTTTAGAAACATCACCCAGCAGAAACGTGAGTAGTCACCCTTGACTATGCAGCAGTTCAGTCTCCGGCAATACTTTCCGTGCTTACAGGATCGAAGACATCCATATGAAGTAATTCCAGAGGCATCTCAATAGATTTGACGTGCTTGGTCTTGTGAGACTTCCTGGTCTGCTTACCCTTCTTGCACGAGACACAAAAATCTGGAAGTTTGAAGTTATTTACAGTAACTCCCTCAACTAGGTTTTTATGAATCAGATGATTCATCTTCCTATGATTTATGTGTCCCATTCTCCTGTGCCAGGAGATGGACTCCTTCTCTGTGGCCTTTGATAAAAAGCATTGAACAGTGGAATCTATAGTAGAAGCATTTGACATGTCCAAGACGTACAAATCGTTGTACCTAGATGCTGACATTAACACCTGCTCCTCTGGAATCCCCATCTCCTTCTTCAGAATGTAACACTTTAGATTGTCAAACATCACTTTGAAGCCCTTGTCACATATCTGAGAAACGGAAAGCAAATTGTTCTCCTATTATTGAACAAAATTTACTTTATCAACTTTACCTGACCATTACGTACTTCTCCTTGTGCGGTAAGTATCCTTCTTTGTTTCCAGCGAAAGAAACGTGTCCCCCTTTAATTTGTTTAACATTAAAAAGGAGAGACTGGTTTACCATCATGTGCCTGGAAGCTCCGCTATCTACAATCCATGTGTTGGTAGAAGCACTATAGCGGACAACCTGCACAAGATAGAAAATAATTAGTTCAGGAGGGGGACCCAAGCCTTGACTGGCTTGGGTTTCCCAGAGGCATCACACATCATAAACTTAACCCACTGACCTTTAGTAGTTGGAGAGACCTCATCATTCAGCTTATCAACACAATTAGTAACCTCGGATGTTTTAGCTTTCCACATTCCATCCTTGTGTAAGGATTGTTTGTGGTAAACCAATGACTGAGTTACTGTTTGAACTTTAGGTTTATTTTCAAAAACAGATTTCAGCTCAGGCATCACAGACTTGCCAGTGACTTGTCTGTGTTGTTTGTGGTGTTGGGGAGGTGTAAAAGACCTAGCGGGTGTTTTAGACCTAACAGGAGTCTTAGATCTCTATTTTGAAGAAAACTGTTTAACATCGTGATCTAGTTCAACTTTAAGCTTAGGTGACTGATAGCGAGGACAGTGTGCAGAGATGTGGCCTCTTTGTCCACAAGTATAGCATGATCTCCTCTCAACAGGACTAGGAGATCTCTTGTGGGGTGGGGAGTGTACATCAGGTATGGGCTTTTTGGACTCAATCTTTTGATTTTCACCTTCTTTGACAAATTTTACTTGTTTAACATTTTGATTGCTTTGTCTTTTAAGATGATTGTTATCTTGCTTAACCGGTTTTGATTGAGTGATTTTTGAAGTCTTAGGTTGTGTAACAGCAGATTTTGACCCCAACCCAAGAGATGCTTGAACATCCTCTTCCACCCTGTTCTCAATGAAGGTTTTGTCTTTTGTGCCTGAAGTTGATGTCTTCTGATCAGCAACCGAAGGAGCAGGTTTAGCTGCAGTGTCCGGATCACTAACCAGAGGAGTAGTCACCACATGGTCCTTGATGGGATTATTATTGACAGGTCTCTGTTTGGTGCTCAGAAGGATCTCATGTGGTGGAGGCACAACTTTATATCCCAGACCTTCCCCGTTGTTTCTTTCTTTAACCAAGTTTTTCAAAATATGAGAGGAACTAGCTAAACTGTATAGTTTTTGCTTTAAGGACTCATTTTCAACTTGTAAAATAGCTCTGTCCTTTTTGGTTTCCTCAATTGTTTTTAAGTAAAACTTTATGTCATTTTCTTGGTTAAAAACAACAACCTCAGTTTCTTTTAATTGTTTACTCAAAACTTCGATTTTCTCTTTATAGCTGCTCTCATTTTGTTTTAACACCCGATTAGCTTCAGTGCACAGTTTTAAGTCTTTTACTAAATTGTCATTATGATCTAATAACCTAGCAAATTTTAAATCTATGCTTTCTCTAAATTTATTACAATCAACACACATATGTTTATCAAATAAATCATCTTTAGATTCTACCTGTGCAGATGTAGAGGTGCCAGCCATGAAAGCAGCTTGAGGTTCCTGGTGTGTTGTAGATCCTGCATTCACTTCATCCTCCACTAGGTGATCAACCACAACCATAGTGTCATGTACATCAGCTGTATCCAACTCAACTGAGTTCTCCCCTCACTCGCTGAGTCTTCGTTCAAATCATCAACTGATGCAATGTTAGCTTCACCATCAGACCAGAAACGGAATGACCAGTCTTGTCCTTCATCCCCCTGAGCAACCATGGCTTTGGAGTCATTGCTGCTCGAAGCTACCTTTTCTCTTTATCCCGCCTGTTGATTGAAGAAAACGGGTTGCCATTTCCTATATTTTCAGGTTTGACACACTCTCTCTTGAAATGGCCTTTTTTACCGCAATTGAAACAGGTGACTTTAGACTTGTCAAATCCAAAAGTTGTATCCTTTATAGCCACCAGGTTCTGTCCCGTCTTTGTAACAAACTTCTTTGCTCTACGCACAGCACTAGCGAGAGCCCACATGATATCCATCCGTTCAAGCTCAGTTTCATCAACCTGCTCATAATCTTCATCTGCTAGATGGCAATTTCCAATCTTCCCTACAACTAACCTGTCATATGATTGAACCACTGCAGCAAGTAAGTCCATATGCTCTTTGGCGACTTCGACAGTTTCGTTGCTCAAGTTCTCTGTTTTCAACTTCGTTGATTGAGCTTCTGGAGCACTGAATTGGACACTTGATGATCCACCTGAATCACAACTTGAAGATGTACTAGGGATGCTTGCAGATGTGTTCGACACGAAAGTTGTCTGCAACGGTGCACTAGAAGACACAATAGTAGTAGGAGTCACATTGTAGAGAGACGGATTCTATGTGTAGGTACCCTTTTGGACTTGTATTTCTGTCGAAGCTCCTCCTCTCTCAATTTCAGAATGAAGTCATTTATATCTAATGTTTCCAGCACATAATTATGTCTTAACGTGGAAACAAACGAATTCCACTTTTCAGGTAATCCATCATCCATACTCGACACTTTCTCTTCCATACACGTTTTAACTCCATGAGTGTGCAATTCGCTCATCAAATGATAGAATCGATCAATGATGTCGTCCAGACTCTCATTTCCAATTGATGAGAAGTTGTCACACTCTTTATTTAAAGCTTTGGCCTTTAGAGACTTAAGCGTAGAATTTCCTTCATACCGTTTCTCTAAAGCCTTCCATAACTTCTTACACTGTTTGTGCTCTGAGAACTTATGGAAAATGTCCTTTGGGATGGACTGTGTCAACAAAGCATATGCCTTCTTCTCTGCATTATAAGCAACCTTCTGCGCCTCGTTCAATCCACTAAGAGTTAGTGGAACACCGTCAGCTCCGACAGGCATAGTGTAGCCAGTCCCAATAGTACTCTATAAGTTGGTGTCCACTCCATTTTAGTGGATCTCAAACCGTTGCTTCCATTGAGGATATTCGTCGAGTGACAGAAGCTTCGGTGGTTTATTGTGATTGTCGATCTCATTTTCCAGAAGCAAAAGATTCTGGATCCTGGTGTCCTTCCCTGCTGAAAGTGCAAAGTTCTTTGTGTCCATATTGAATTAGTCTTAAAACTTGATAAACGAACAGTGTAGGCGACTGGGGATGCGACTGAGACTCAACCGTGCGATTGAGCTCAGTCGTGCGACTAAGCAGATGACTAGGACAGTTGTGCGAATAAACAAACCGATTGGTCTGATCGTGCGATTAAACAAGAGATTGGGCCAATCGTGCGATTGAGCTGAGCGAATGGAGTTCAGTCGTGTGATTGAGTCAATCGTGCGACTGAGACTGCTGACTTCGAAATTTTTCAAGCTTTTCACGTAATTTGACCCAAAAACACAATTTTGAGAACCCTATTCGGCTGAAACTCGAAAAAGATTAACTTTTTAGCACATGCACTCGTAAAAACTTGATTTTTATGCAGAAAGAACGGATCTTTTGATTAAAAACGTTGACTTTTGCAAAAACTTGATTGAACCCATGAAGAATCAAGAGCCAAAGCTCTGATACCACTTGTTAGGACCGTGTACGTACGGAGTACTAATTGATTTAACGTGAAACCAGATCAAATAGTGTGGAATCCTATTTGATTGGCGATCCAATCAGGGAAAACGTTAATCCGATCAAAACCAACGATTAGAATACGTTAAGAATTGATTAGAATTGATCAGAAACGTTCTGTGAAGTTGGAAGGGACTCTCTGGACGAACTGAGACGGCTAGGGTTAAGAATTCTCGAAGTGTTACCTTTTTTCACGAATCAAGTGGTATTTATAGGTTACCTCTTTCATTCGTATGACTGAGCCATGTGTATGGCTCCGTGTCAGTCTTATGACTCAATCGTGCGATTGACTCAATCACCTGGTTCAGTCGTGCGATTGGCCCATTCGCATGGTCCAGTCGTGCGACTGAATCATGAGACTTAGTTAAACATATTCCTGAGACTTAGTTAAACATATTCCTGAACCTTTAATGATACAGAACTATGTCTATCAACTGTAAACCTATATAACATGTTCATATAAGCGTGTAACAATAAATCATATTAATAGATATAACATTCAACAACCAATAAACATTCAAAGAAGAGTTTTTCATTTCATATATCAAACATTACATAAGTGTTACAAAATGAAAGTCAATTACATTTGAGTTCACTAGAACTAGAACTAGGGATATGTGTACCAACAGTTTGTGTTAAAATTTTTTATTTTTTAGTAAAGTTAGCGTTTTGGCATGTGAATGATAAGTTCTTGAAATTCCTATAAGTGTGTTTTTATAACTAAGTTTAATAATAGTTTTTGACCATAAAGTTACTTAATTTTAGCTATATTTTAGAATTTACACTTTAGTCCCTCAAGTTTCAAATATTATAATTTTTACCCCAAAGTTGCATATTTTCCATTTCATGACCCAAACATGGTCCTTATTGGTTCCTATGGATTTTTATATTAATTTTAGGCTCTTTTAAACTTTATGTCTGGATTTTATCTTGAGTGGTCTAAAACACAAAATACAAGTTCCCGGTTACGGTTAAAACCGACATTTTGAAAGTTTGTTTTAAATTCTTCTTTTTATCCCATTAACCTCTAAATATTATTTAATTACTTATAATGAGTTTAATAAGCTGTTAAAATTATGTTTTTGGCTCTTTTAATTAAAACTTCATTTTTTTACGATTTACCGTTAAAACGTGTTTTTACCCGGAACCAAACGTCCGAATACGTTTTAATTTAAGTTTTCACCTATTTCTTGACTTAATGTCCCTAAATTAATGAAATATTTTGTTCTTAATGGATTTTAGGTCTCTTTTATTATTTTAAGATTTTATCCAAAAATTACCCGATTAAGTCCCGTTTTAACGATTAATTCCATTTATTCATGAGTTTAACCCAAATATCATCAAATTCGACCATTTTGCTTATTATTTTTATATTGGAGCCTGTAATTCTTTTTAATATGGCAATCTCCTTTATTTTACTATTTTTGAGTGATTTTCACCTTTTTCGGGTCTCAAAACGAGTTCATTATGTTTTTTAGCTCCTCCTTTTTATACTTTCAGCGATATTATAAACTTAGAACATTTAAAATAATACAAAAGTACTAAAAATGCATCATAATTATAAGATCTAATATGTATCACATATATGTTGCATTTACTTGATGATTTACACCATTTGCACTTGTGTAAATCCTATAAATCATACCCAAACATCACCTAACCACTTTTGTAGCTTTCAAATCAGATTATTAAGGTGTTCATAATTTTTTTTGAGTTTTTTTTTTGCAACTTGGTTGGGTGGGTTTTCAAACATGTATATAAATGGTGTTATTTTATATAAAAAGAGGGTTTTCTAGGTGTTAACTTGTGTTCTAACCAGTGATTTACCAACTTCTCATGATGTATACCTCGTGCGATATTGAGAGCTCCTCAACAACAAGTTCTAAGCTGCAATTTTCTGTTAGAAACAAGAAAGTAAGGGATTTGGTTGTTCATTGAAGCAAAACAGAAGAAACAAATTGATTCGGGTATGTTAAAGCTTACCACATGTATGAACTGTGAGTTTAAGGGTTTGAGGAGGCTTGAAATCAATGATGAACTTTGAACAAGGGATGGAGCACTTTGTTCTTACAAGAATGGTGCATAAAAGTCCCTCAAATGGCACTTTATTGCTTGGTTCTAGCTTGAATGATGATGTTTCCTTGGTGTTCTTCAAGTTTTTGGCTGAAATGTGTGTTTATGTGTGTGTTTCGGATGAGAGAGGGAGCTGAGAGATAGAGAGAAGATAGAGAGAAGAAGAGAGAGTTTATAGGTAGAGTGACGATGAAGGTGAAGTGAGAGGTGGGAAGTCTTGCATGTTGTTTGTATAATGGTGTGAGTAGTAGGAAAGGAGGGTGATTGGGTGGTGAGGGGGCGACGAGGTTGTGGGTGTGTGTGTTTTGTTTTTAGTTTTTTTTTGAAAATTAATATAAGTAGTGTAGTTTTGTTGTGTAGTGTAGTATTTTAGGTGATAGTTTCTAGTTAAGTGTTTTTAAGTTTTGATGTGTATGTATTGAATAAATTCAAGAATTATGTGTGTGTACACAAAATTAATTGTTCTCAATTGATTCTAATATTTTGACGTGTTTAATTATATTTTCAGGATGTTAAATTATTATTTTTTAAGGCAAGACTTAAAGTGTTATCTAGGGAAAATTAAACACATAATAATAATCATGGATAAATAATCAAATAGTGGTAATAAAAAATTACTGATATTAAAATAGTAATGATAATTGTTGGAGGTTAATGTTTAGAATGTTGACCTCGGGGTCGGTTGTTACACTAACCCCACCTTGATTAGTGATCTTGACTTTGTTCATCTGCTTTATTTGCATGCTAGTGATGTACCCTCACTCTTGCCTCTATAAAACTTAAAAGAACAAAAACCTATAATGTATGGGCTAATGCTATGGAACTTGCTCTTCATGTTAAAAACAAATTGGATTTATTGATGGGTCAGTATTAAATCCACTATAGATAATGTGCTTGCTAAGCAGTGGGAAAGATGTTATATTCGAGACTCAATTCTATTTCAGAGAAACAGTTTGTTGGTTAAATATTTTCCAAACATGCTTCTATTGTTCGGACTGAGTTAAAAGAAACCCACTCTAAAATTGATGGGTCTGTTATTTTCAGGTTACATCAACAAATTAATTATTTAAAATAAAATGGTAATTCAAATTCAGATTACTATCATAAACTGTCTTCCATATGAAGACAACTTGATGTCTTAACAGATTTACCCGCATGTACATGTGATGCTTTGGATAAGGTTTCCAAATATAATTAAAATATGCAATTAATGAAGTTTTTAATGGGTCTTGATGAAGAATACCTGTCTTTTAGATCATCGATATTATCAAAAGAACCTTTACCCGGTAAACGTTGCATTTGCTTTAATATAAGTGAAGAGTCTCATAGAAAGGTTGTTTCATCAAATGTGTCTCAACCTGCTGCTCTTGTAGCTAAGTCAAATGGGATAAAAAGAAACTTTTCTAAAGGATATTCATTAAAATACTCTAATTGTGTCACACCACCAAACGATGGCTGAATCATCGAAAGTGGATGAATGTGAGGAAATCCAAATCTAACAACTCAAGCATAGCCGAATACTGATAGGCAAAGTTCATTGGGAGTCTAAACATGCTCCAGACTTTACTTGGGAACATGAGGACCGGATAAAATACAAATATTCTCATCGCTTTGCATCAGCCTCATCGTGATCAATATTCAGGACGAAATTCCTAAAGTATAGCAGATTGTAACATTTGACTATTTCTTAACATAAACCCAAACCTATTTGGGTTGATTATGAAAATAAAATTCATTATGTAATCATTTTATTTATATTGGTGATTCAAAAACAATAATCATGTCATTTGTTTAATTTATAATAATTTATAAACTATAAAAAGTTTTATAAACTTATGAAATTTATTTATTAATTTTGATATTATGTTTACTTAATTACAATAAATAATTAAATTACAAGGTTTACAAGGATTTATAAAATTTATAAAGTTAATAAAATAATGACTTTATTAATTGTTACATTGGTTTTTAATAAGTCAAAGGGGCTAAATGATATTTTCTAAAACTTGATTTAAGAGGTTTATTACATAAAATATTAACTTCAAAAAACTCAGGGGATTGGAGTGTAAATATTTCAGAAACCAACCCCAAACCACCCACGAGTCGATTCCCTATGTCCAGCCACCTTCTGATCACCCACCGGCCATAGCTCCGACGACGCCCATCTCTAATTAGAATTAATCGGCTGTTATGCATTGTTCCATCTCAAAACCGAGACTCAATCAAACCAAATTTTGTTTCAACGCAATTCTAATTAAATCGTCAAAATTAAGTTAATGGAAACATATTCGAGATCATTGTGAAATCAAACCTGTCAATCATAGCGATTAAAATCCTATAAATGTTCTTGATTGAGTAGAAACACCTGAATTCAATTCCCATTTGAAACAAATTTGGTCAAATTGTAACTATTTAACCAAGGGGAATCCTTCGAATCAATGTCCTTAAACTTTCTGAATACCCATTTGTGTTTGAAACACACATACACACCACAGTCATTCACCGTTTATCTCTAACCATCAAATGTATTGTTTGATACCCTTAGAGCTTTATTAATCGGAAGTTCTTTAGGGCTTTTACTCATTTTCATTCTAATCTTGTGAAGATTTTTTGAAGAAGAATACATCTCTACAATGGCAACCCTCATCTCCAAGGCTATATATCATGTTTCATTATCTCTGACTTGACATCTCCATAGTAGCAGATAGAGGTTTTCAATGATCCGTCCCTATTTTCTTTAGAATTGATAGCCTCCCATTCATATCCGACATTTTTCTTTTTTTGGTCATTATTTTCTTACATTCTTTTCCTGTAACCAGTCTGACCAAAGTCACCAAGCAGGTACAATTGCAAGCCATTAAAATAGGTCGGTTATTTTGAGAGAAACTCAAATAAAAATGACTAGACTCTGATGACATTGATTCATGGTCCGATCAGCTGGTCCAATCTGGTTTGGTTCAGTAGCGTCATAAAAAATTACAATTATTCATTTTGTAATTTCGGTAGTATTCTTGTAGTCAACCCTTAAATTTGCATTTTCCATGCTTCTACAACTCATATAGGGTTCCATAAAACAACCTATCATGACTCCGTGTCTTCTAGCTCTTTAACCCTACTCCTTAGCTTCTTACCTTCATTACCAACCATAACCGCCTTCACCATCGTGTCCACCTCCTTTCTCCTAAGCATACATCGACAACATAATAATGGTGCATAACACTTTCCATCATAGAGTTACACCTGTAATGTGACAAGAATGAACCTATAGCCTAATAATTCAATATACCCACATGAGGCACCATGATCTCACCACCATCCTAACTTTGTTCATCCTCTCCACGAACTCATCTCGCAAGTATGCTTTCGAGTCATAGGCATACTGTCACACCCTTAAAATCCACTAACGGGGTTTTACCATCATAAGTGTGACACACCAGGATCTCAGATAGCACCAGTTACACCAGACTCATTAATTGTATAACATCACATTAAGAAATCAAACTTTTAAATCAACCATAAGTGTTCATGCTTGCGAAAGCGATTTGAAAACAGAAATCAACAATAATTGTATCAACATGCGTCTAAACCATAAAAGTCAATAACGTTTAACATAATAAAATGATTGAGTTGTGATGTATGCCATGAATGCACCCCTAGCTATATTCTTAACCTTGTACGTTCATGTGACATGAGAAAACATGCTAAAGTGTGTCAACATAAAGTTGGTGAGTCCATAGGTTTAACCAACAAGTAATATGTTAGAAAGTGTTTCATATGGTTTAGTATATAAGGCATATTGATAGGTAGCTATCCTATAAACAAGTTACTTAGTGTTTCAAACCGAAGCTGACTCTGTGTGTTTTATGCCTTTCCACCGTGTCTAACACACACCGTGGCAATTGTTAGGTCAAATTCGCACCATTTGACCTCTAATCAAGCAAGTGTGACTAGCCCAGGCGGGGTTTGTCAAACCCAATAGTACTACTCAAAATTACCTCGCTAATCTCATTACTAACAGTTTAATACTGCAAGGACTTTCAAATGTGTCTACACTAACATTACAGGCGATATCAATAATACTGGAAACCATAACAAAAGTAGTGTTTGCATGTCTTCCCCCAGAAAAGGAAAGAATGTAAAATGGGGCCGTGAAAACTCACCTTGATTGCACAGCAACAAATAAACGATAGCACAAAGAATAGGGTTCTAATTAACCTGTATTTCATTCAGCATATATATAATTAATATTAATTATTAATTATAAACATCATGATTGTACGGTTTCGCGTCTCACGAATCAATTATGGTGCAAGGCATTCGTGATTCCCCCGACTACGTGCCCATACCGTCACACACAATTTCACACATCATAATGCAAAATAATCCATACATATCACACTTATGGTGTTATACACACCCATAATATACATTCGTATGTAATACCTACAGTAATATATATATATATATATATATATAATATATATATATGTGTGTATGTATATATATGTTGTATATACATATATATATATATATGTATATATATGTATGTATATATATATATATATGTATATGTATATATATGTATATACATATATATATGTATATGTATATGTATATATATGTATGTATATACATATATATATATATATATACATATATATACATATATATATGTATATATATATATATATTGTATATATATTGTATATATATATATATATATACCCACACAATGTAAATATGTAATATATAACACGCACATTTAATATTCATTATATACAACACACCACCACATTCTCATGCATGCATGACATACCCATAGCATAATGTAAATCCACAATATCACCTACTACCATCATCCACCTTTTTTCCTGCCTATATTTAAATATATATATATTTACCATTAACACCCATACCTAAAATGTGTAAACTGCATATATATTCACTAACATATACATGGCCATAACCATGCATATAACTCCATTCTTTACTTTAGATGCTTATCACACACACACAGAAACACAGAATACACTCGATAGACACATACATAGTATAATTTAAATACACTTGAGTGATATCTCATTGTCATCATAATAACCACCTAACTATATACATATATATGTACATGCGAGAACGCCTCCCTGAAAAATCAACCTGTGAAACATTTAGGTTCAACCGGACACCACATATACATTCGATCGGACCCTCGAACACACATAATATAGATACGTACACACTATTTCCGCACCCAAAATCTGAACTCGTATCTCACGGCCAGCCATACTGAACTGTAACACCCGAATATTTTCTTTGAAGCTGACGAAAGAAGAAAAAGAAATAAAGTCCAAGTCGGGGGACCAAACTTGCCAAAATGTGAGAAAGTTAGGAAGAGAAGGAGAATAAGAGGGGAGGGCAGCTCACACCCTCCCCAAATCTCCAAAAATTCAGCAAAGAAAGAAGAAGAGAGAAGAAGAAAGGGAGAAAAGAGAGAAAAGGGTTGGTTCGAGTGGATCCGAGCATGCAAAATCGTCGTGTAGCGGGTCTAGACGTAGATATTCTTCTTCTTGTAGTTTGTGTGAGTTCTAGGACCCCTATTTTACTCGTTTTCAACTGATTTGGGGCTGGAACTCATAGTAAACCCGTTTTT